>OY970826.1:40811909-42011909 GCA_963853835.1 Calendula officinalis
AAAAACATGAGTTTCTAAACACACAGGGGAACATACGAAGCACATGTGCTTCATTACTTGAAACACATGTGTTTGGCTGTACATATACACTCCTTATTTTCAAAAGACATGTTATCAGTGAAGCACATGTGCTTCTAGCTTACAAACACATGTGCTTCATTACTTGAAACACATGTGCTTGGATGTACATATACACTCCTTTATTTTCAAAAGACCTGTTATTAGTAAAGCTCATGTGCTTCTAGCTTACAAACACATGTGCTTCATTACTTGAAACACATGTGCTTGGTTGTACATATACACTCCTTTATTTTCAGAAGACATGTTATTAGTGAAGGACATGTGCTTCTAGCTTACAAACACATGTGCTCCATTACTTGAAAACACATGTGCTTGGTTCTACATATACACTCCTTTATTTTAAAAAAAAACTATAATTAGTGAAGAACAGGTGCTTCTAGCTTACAAACACATGTGCTTCATTACTTGAAACACATGTGCTTCATTACTTGAAACACATGTGCTTGGCTGTACATATACACTCCTTTATTTTCAAAAGACCTGTTATTAGTGAATCACATGTGCTTCTAGCTTACAAATGCATGTGCTTCATTATTTTCAAAAGACATGCTATTAGTGAAGCACATGTGCTTCTAGCTTACAAACGCATGTGCTTCATTACTTGAAACACATGTGTTTGGCTGTACATATACACTCCTCTATTTTCAAAAGACATGTTATTAGTAAAGCACATGTGCTTCTAGCTTACAAACACATGTGCTTCATTACTTGAAACACATGTGCTTGGATGTACATATACACTCCTTTATTTTCAAAACACATGTGTTTCAAAAGGTGAAACACATGTGTTTCAAACACATGTGCTTCCAGTCACGACCACCACCAACGGTCACCACCGCCGCGCGGCCACCTCCGGCCGCCGTCCGCCGCCGCCACCCATCGCCGCCGTCGGCCACCGTCTCCGGCCGCCAGAGGTGGGTGGGGTATTGATGTATTGCAGCACATGTGTTTGTGATGTGGTAAAACTAGTTATAAAATAATCACCTAAAATACGCCTTTCCTAAATTACCACTCTCTTAGGCAAGTATGACCTAATCGTGAGCAATATAGTTTAGGTAAGTAAATTCGGGTTTATTCGTCTCCACAGGGAACAATTAAGCTGATTATGTAATATAAAACTAATTAATTAAACTAAACAAATAATAAAAGGGGGTTTTCATTTGGAACATTTTTATTTGCAAACTAGATGAATAAACTGAAAATGGTTGTTTAAAGTGAACAATCGACTGAAAACGACAAGGCAGTGTTTAAATATTAAGGAGTATATTCACTATGAGTCGAATCAGTCCAGGTCTAGGTTTGGTCTTGAAGTACCGATTTAATTCATGTTCTAGGAGTTTAAGGAACTAGATTTCTCTCAAAACCTTACAATGAGTCTAATATGATTTCCAGGAATTTCTTCTCAAGAAACCTGTTTAAATTCACACTCCTTCTTGTTATTTCTAACTAGGTCCGGCTTTCCGAGACCTTCTAGTCCTAGGAATTTCTTCTCTAAAGATCAGACTCTAAGTTTCACCTAGGTTATTGGTATCGAATCTCGGACCCCTATTTCTAGTGAGTCGCTGACTAGGTCAGAAGGTATGAAAAGTCAGGGGAATTACTAGATCAATTCAATGTTGTCAGTATTTTAATCAATCAAGCAACAAACAGATTCAATAATGCAAATGTGAAGGTTTAACGAAAAGGTTCTTTATTAGCAATACAAGCGTTCAAACAATCATCATAAAATCCTAAGAATATCCAAACCTAAACCCTAACTTCATCTAATCATAGTGAATAAAGGATGATTAGCACATAGACATGCTAAAAATCATCAAACAAATGTAAATAATCGAATTCATAAACATATAATTAATCAAAGATGATAAAAAACCAATGTTGTATGCTTGAAATCTCGATCTTGAATGCTCCAATGGTGTTTTTCGGCTCCCCTTCGAATTAGGTCAAAAGTCCTCTAATTCAGATCTGCAGATTTATTTAAATAGTAGTCTGATCGCTAGAAATCGCGCCGCTATCTTTAATCGCGTCGCGATTTTCGGTAATTTGTAAATAAACAGAACGCCGAAATCGCTAAGGCCATAAAAATCACGTTTTTGAGATAGCGACAGAGATCGCGACGCGATCTAGGATCGCGCTGCTATTTCTTGGCTTTTCTGCAGTTTTCGTTTCTTGTGCTGTTTTGACCCGTTTTTGTTACGTTTTCTTCTATAGCCTGCAAAACACAATGGAAACTACATTTTGAGTGATAACATCATATTCTGTTCGATAAACACATATAAAAATCGGTATATTGGCAGATAAATATATGTATAAATCTGCCAATATCAATATGCCCACACTTGAACTTTGATTGTCCTCAAGCAAATCATCATTAGAAATATTCAATCAGGTAGATAAAATTATACTGTGACACTTAATCTCAAATTATTCAAAGAACATAACAATTTTTCAGAACCTAGTCCATTTAGCAGTTAAAATTTTCCACTATATTTTATGCCCAAGTTTGTGTAAGGAATTTAGCTAACTTTTCACAAATCTAATCAAATTTTTAACTATGCTAAGTATGCTACTTTTAACTTAGATCCTCATTCATTCTTGCATAACCTATAAACACCATCTTTATAAAAATTACCCAATTAGTTAGGTTAAAAGAAGAAAAATTAGTTTATTTATTCATTTCACAGCTTATTTGCTTTATTTCTTCATGCTTTGCATGTTTATTTATTTTATTTGATTTTTCATTTCTTTTATTACATGCTTTGCATGTTTATTAATTTATTTATTTATTTTGTTTGGAAGAGAGAACCACAACTTTCATTGAACACCCGCGTAAAAGACTTTCAGCCAACATATCCAGATCAGTTGACCTTAGTATGCTAGGTTTAAAGGACCCCGCGAGCTTACTTGTCGGGAACCCAAGGTCGGCTAATTGTTCTCCCTAAGTATTTAATTAGGTATTTATTCAAGAATCGATTCGAACCTCAGCTTACATTGTGAACCCGCGTAAAAGACTTTCGACCAACATGTCCAGATCAGTTGACCTTAGAATGCTAGGTTTGAAGGACCCCTCGGGCGTACTTGTCGGGAGCACAAGGCCGGATGAATATTCTCACCGATTCTCAAATTTTCTTTTATCTTTATTATTTAACAACTTATTCACGTAAACTAAAAGCTCTTAATCCAACCTAATTTCATCGGGAGCTAGCTTTGCTAATCTTAATTTTCTAAAAGGCAATTTTTATCGGTTTACAAGACATTTCAAAGTTTCCAAATTAGGAAGTGGTTTAATTAACGAGTTAAAAAGATCATTAGATCGGCGAAAAGCCACAAAAATTGACACATAAAAGCTAGGAAAAATTTTGCCCTTTAAAGTGAACTCTCTTGTCTAAAATTGTTTTCTACGATTGAGATGTGTCTAAAAAAAATTCTGATTAAACTGGTTATTTCGTGTTTTAGATGATTTACTAAGAGACACAACAAGTGGTCGATACCACGCCCCATGCCCACACTTAAAACGTTGCATTGCCCTCAATGCAACAAAAATAAAATAGAAAATTATAAACTGAAAGTAAAAGGCAAAAGGGAACGGTACTCCCTGAAGGTATTGTGAATATTTGTTTCTGTGTTCCAAATACTGTTATCATCCAAACGCAAGGACCATTTTCGAGCAATTCCATCCAGTTCCAAGCTCATCACATTCTATCAAAACATAATAAAACACAAAACTAGAATAACACGATAAAGTAGTTTAGACATGACATAAACCAAAAGACATAAGTGCTAAGTTGCTGCTAAAAGAAACAAAAAAAAAAAAGTAAACCAAAAGTACAACCAAACTGAAAATAGTCTAAGATAACCACAATCATGGATCAATAATCGGGCCTATCACGGGGCTGTGTAGGATCGTACTGCTGGAACCAAGCATCGTATGTCGGGAAGTTCGGCGGTGCTGGCAAACCCGGGCCCCAGTATGGAAGTGAGTATTGGGCCTCGGCTGGTGCTGTTGAAGCTCGCCACTGGTGGTATGCTTGACCTCTTTCGGCCTGATAATAATTTCTTTGAAGCTGTAGGTTCATACCTACCATGTATTGCTGCATCCCACCAATGTATTGCTGCATCCCACCAAAATCAGTCCTCAAACCTGCCATATCAACCTGCAGAGCATGTATATCATTATATAAACTCTGATATGGATCAGATGAGGACGGGCCCGCTTGGGAGCCAGATGCCCCGGGGTGCCCATGACTCTGATCGATAACCGGTTCCTCCATCTCCCGTATCTCCGCATCTTCCTGCTCTTGCGGCGGTGGACCCTGTGCCCTTCGTCTAACCCGTCTAGCAAGGTCGGTGGGTGGATTATCCACCCATACATATCTACCAACTTCCACCCCAGGTATTGCACTTCGGAGTATCCCCATCCCTTGCATTTGATTGTAATCAATAAAACCCATCTCGATCTTTGTTAAAGTACCTCTCACTCGTGGTGTAAGAGGCATCGCGGCATTTGCCAATCGAGTGATGTATTGGCCACCTACAAAACAACTTTTTCCTTTATGTCCTCGAGCGGGACCATTCAAGAACAAAGCGATAACCATCGGGAGGTTTGTGAAACACTCTGGGTTGACCAACTGATGTAGAAACCAAATGCTCGCTATATTCATTTTTTCAGCACCATCCTTTCGTTGGCGGATGGTGTTGGAGATCATTCGGTATAGATAGCGGTGCTCACTGTTCCTAAGTTGCTTGCTTTTTGAGTACCGTGAACTCCATTCCCCCACACCGAGTGCGGTCCAAATCTCTGCTACATCACGATTTGGTATAAATTGGCCCCGACGCAAGTATGAGATGAAATGCCGGTGATTTGTTTGGGCTTGGGTGTAGAGCCCCAGATTTATTGCGAACTGAATGAGTGAACATTGGACCCATTGATGAGCTACCCGGTAATGAATGGATATGGCCTCGGGATCGTTGTAGGCGGTGGTGCGTTCCAAATGGTATGTGGAAAGGAACTCTAGCACAAGCTCGGAATAGATTGGTTCCCTTAGTGTAAGGGCGACCTCCCAAGCATTGCACGTGAATATCACGCGCCCGTTATTGTCCCGAACTTTTCTCGTTAAGTAGGCTCGGATAGCCTCCTCTTTCCCCAAGGCCGCAAGTTCGTCCCATTTAGGTGTTCGACCCGCATGCACATCTTTATGCATGATTCTATCTCTTCTTTGTTCATAAATGGCTCGAGTGATCTCGTTGCGAATATTATCGAATTTCTCGAACGTGTGATGAAGCTCGTTGATCTTAAGAACCAAGGGGAAACCATCTTCATCAAGGTCTATTGGTAATTCAAATTCTTCCTCATATTCGACCGCGATTTCTTCCTCTGAATCGGATGATGACTGATCTGGTGAAGGTGGAGGTTGAGATCGAGGGACTCTAGATGAGGATGCCCTAGACGATGATGCTCTTGTAGGTCTCGCCTACAAACAAATTAAAAGAATAATCATTAGAAATGTTATTTAACAGAAAAGTTACAAAATAGATAAGGAATTTATAAGCTTTTTCTAATTTAAACCCCAATTTCCCGTACCCACACTTAGTTGTTAAACTAAGTGTGAAACTATGTAAAAACTTACCCATTTTCCTTACCCACACTTAGTTGTTAAACTAAGTGTGACATTATTTAACACTTATAATGATTGTTTTGATAATTAAAATTTTAAATTTGTATAAGCTTGTGATGTAGTTGTCAAGAACTTGGACCCAATTTATTTAAATATGACCACAAAGTGAAAAAATTGACAAGTATTTATGTTATTCATCCACAATTAACGCATTAACACAATGTAGACGATTTACCAAGCAAAATATGTGAAATTTTCGTGTTCTTGACAAGAACAAACCCTAGTTCATAAGTTTTTCTTCCTAAAAAGCAAAATCAAGCCCTAAAAATCAGAATTTATACTAGGGTTTAGTAACAATTCGACTACTAGCAATCTATGGCTTTAATCAACAACTAATCACACAAAAATCGGACTAGAAGGGCAAGCATTCAAGGATTTCGGGTTTTGCAAGAATACTCCCAAAAATCTAAGATTTCTACCCTAAAATATGGATTAATGGAGGAAAAGAGTAGGAAACCAACCTTAGGCGCCATGGAGATGAAGATTTACGGAAGAAAACGGAAATGA
Source organism: Calendula officinalis (assembly GCA_963853835.1). NCBI lineage: Eukaryota > Viridiplantae > Streptophyta > Magnoliopsida > Asterales > Asteraceae > Calendula > Calendula officinalis. The sequence continues at coordinate 40,818,173 of OY970826.1, forward strand.
TCGGCTGGATTTGGTGGTTTTTGGGGTTTTGGTCGCCGAAATCGCGAAGAGGGAAAGGGGGCTTTTGCGATCTGCTGCTCTGGATGAATGCGGAGTATTTATCTCCGTCAGAGATCGCGTCGCGATCTCAAGATCGCTTCGCGATTTCTGGCGGGTCCGGATACAGCCTTAGCGATCTCAAAACGCGAATTTTGGAGTCTTAGCTATTTCGGTATTCTGTTTGGCTGCCATATGAAAGAAAATTTTAACAAATTTTTTTTTTTTTTTTTTTTTTTTAAGAAAACAAAACGCGGGAAGGAAAGGGAAGAACAACTAAACACGGGTTGCCTCCCGAGAAGCGCTTCATGGATTTACGAGTCTAGAGCTTGACTCGGTGTTGCCTTTTACTTCTTTTCGCCCATCATGGCGAAATGCACCTCCTCCGTTTCGGTTACGCCTTCATTCTCGTCTTCGTAATAAAGCTTCAAGCGATGGCCGTTAACACTAAAATGACCGGTTTCGGTGACGAGGTCTACGTATCCCGATGGGTGTTGTTTTAGAACGGTATAAGGACCCACCCATTTGGATTTAAGTTTTCCCGGTGAAAACTTATACCGGGATTGATAAATGAGGACCTTGTCACCCGGTTGGAAGCATTTTTGAGTTTTCAACTTTTTATCGTGCAAATACTTACTTCTCTCTTTATAGATTCGGGAGTTTTCATACGCTTCAAAACGGTGTTCATCGAGAAGATTGAGTTGATGATTACGTTCGATCCCGGCGGGAATGATGCTCATGTCACACTCTTTGATAGCCCAATAGGCTTTGTGTTCGATCTCGAATGGAAGGTGACATGCTTTCCCGTAAATCATCCGATAAGGAGTATGGCCGATAGGAGTTTTGTAGGCGGTACGGAATGCCCAAAGAGCATCTTCAAGTCGTTGAGACCACAACTTGGGATTTTTCTCAATGGTTTCCTCGAGAATTCTTTTTAAGGCCCGATTAGTGTTCTCGACTTGACCACTAGTTTGTGGATGATACGCGGTCGAGAAACGATGGTGGACACCGTATCGTTGGAGAGTTTTCTCCATAAGATGGTTGGCAAAATGTGTGCCACGATCACTAATCAGCGCCCTCGGGCAACCGAACCGGCAGAAAAGAGATTTCAAAAAATTGATTACGACTCGAGCATCGTTAGTTGGAAGAGCTTTTGCCTCAGCCCATTTGGAGACGTAATCAACAGCAACAAGGATATATTTATTACCTTGGGAGCTTGGAAACGGACCCATGAAGTCAATGCCCCAAATATCGAAGACCTCACAAACTTGGATGCCATGTTGTGGCATTTCATCCCGTTTGGAGATGCTTCCGGTTCGTTGACATGCATCACAAGTTTTGACCAAATCTTGTGCATCTTTAAAGATCGTTGGCCAATAGAAACCCGCATCAAGAACTTTCCGGGCGGTGTAGTTTGGACCGAAATGTCCACCGGTGGGGCCTTTATGACATTGGTTGAGAATGTCATGGGCTTCATCACCGGAAACACACCGTCTATGCATCAAATCGGGACCGACCCGGAAAAGATGTGGAGCATCCCAATGGTAGTGTTTTAGGTCCGAAAAGAATTTCCCTTTTTGTTGATGGGTCATTCCTTTAACAAGGACACCCGCCGCTAAATCATTTGCGAAATCAGCGAACCACGGGTCGTTGGTGTCTTGTAAAGCATTGACCGCTTCGATAAATTCATCGGGAAATGTATCATGAACCCCGTCTTCATTGCACTCCTCAAGGTGAGGGTTCTCTAATCGGGATAGATGATCCGCCGCAAGATTTTCCGCACCTTTTTTATCTTTTATCTCGATGTCGAATTCTTGTAGGAGAAGAATCCAACGAATGAGACGCGGTTTTGCATCTTGCTTGGCGAAAAGATATTTCAGTGCTGAGTGATCCGTATAGACAATCGTTTTGGATAAAACAAGGTACGGACGGAATTTGTCAAAGGCGAAAACCACTGCAAGGAGTTCTTTTTCAGTTGTGGTGTAATTTGCCTGAGCACCGGTGAGTGTTCGGCTCGCGTAATAAATAGGTTGGAAATGATTGTTTATACGCTGACCCAAAACTGCCTCGAGTGCGAAATCACTAGCATCGCACATGAGTTCGAATGGTAACTCCCAATTGGGGGATACCATGATAGGAGCTTCTGTGAGCCGGTTCTTGAGGAGATCGAAGGCTTCCACGCATTCGGGCGTGAACACAAAAGGTGTGTCCTTCTCGAGAAGGTGAGTCATGGGTCGGGTTATCTTGGAAAAATCCTTGATGAACCGACGATAGAACCCCGCATGACCTAAGAAACTTCTCACAGATTTAACATTTGAAGGGGGAGGTAATTTAGAAATGACATCGATTTTTGATTTATCGACCTCGATCCCTTTCGCAGAAATTTTGTGACCTAACACGATGCTTTCGCGCACCATGAAATGACACTTTTCCCAATTAAGCACGAGATTTGATTCCTCGCACCTAATGAGAACTCGCTCTAAGCTCGAAAGACATGACTCGAAGGAGTCTCCGAATACTGAGAAATCGTCCATGAAGACTTCCATACAGTCCTCGATCATGTCTTGGAAAATCGCGGTCATGCACCGCTGAAATGTTGCCGGAGCGTTACACAACCCGAATGGCATCCTTCGATACGCGAATGTACCGAAGGGGCACGTGAAGGTGGTCTTTTCCTGATCTTGGGGATCGATCGGGATTTGAAAGTAGCCGGAGAAACCGTCCAAGAAACAATAGAAATTGTTTCCGGCCAATCTCTCCAACATCTGATCGATGAAGGGTAAAGGAAAGTGATCCTTTCGGGTGGCTTCGTTGAGTCTGCGGTAATCGATGCAGACTCGCCATCCCGTGACAGTACGAGTAGGAACGAGTTCGTTCTTATCATTACGCACAACTGTCATCCCCCCTTTTTTCGGAACTACTTGGACCGGACTCACCCAAGGACTATCAGAAATGGGATAGATGAGCCCTGCATCAAGCAGTTTAAGAACTTCCTTCTTCACGACTTCTTTCATGTTGGGGTTTAAACGCCTTTGTCTCTGCACACTAGGTTTAAAGTTTTCTTCCATTAAAATTTTATGAGTACAAAAAGAAGGGTTTAAACCCGGAATATCGGCGGTTTTCCAAGCTAGAGCTTTTTTATGATTTTTTAAAATTTTTATTAATTTTTGTTTTTCAGCAAAAGCTAGAGTAGAAGAGATTATGACAGGCAAATCAGATTCCCCTTGAAGGAATGCATACTCTAGTTGGTCGGGCAATGGCTTAAGCTCGAGAGATGGAGGGTCCTCAAAAGACGTTTTAATTCGAAGTTTTTGATTCGGGTCGAAATGCTCAAAAATTACTTCATTTTCTTCCGAATCCTCTTCTTCAAGGTGAAGAAGTGCCTCGAGATCTGAGAGATCTTGGATGGATTCGGGAGAGTCTAGAGTGACATCACCATAGGCAGTGATGTCATCGCAATCTAGGTTAAGAAATGAGGTAATTTCCTCCTCCATGCACACATCGATTATGTCGATGAAATTGCACGTATCATCGGAGGCAGAGGTATGCTTCATCGCTTTCTCAATGGAGAAAGTGATTCGGTCATTCCCGACACCTAGACTAAGCTGTTGTTCAGCAACCAAGATTATGGCACTGGCAGTGTTCAGAAAGGGTCTCCCTAAGACGAGAGGGACATTTGGTTCTTCAGGGATATCTAGGATAACAAAATCAGCGGGAAAGATGAATCTATCTACCTTAACCAGAACGTTTTCTGCTATTCCTACTGGGTATTTAAGCGACAGGTCTGCTAATCTGACACGCATCCTAGTCGGCCTAAGGTCTGTTATTCCCAATTTAAGGAACAAGGACAAGGGCATCAAGCTAATGCTAGCTCCTAAATCAGCTAGCGCCTTACAGGGCGGTAAATTATCTATAAGACAAGGGATAATAAAACTCCCTGGATCACCCTTCTTCGGAGGTATGTTTGGCTGGAGGATAGCTGAGCATTCCTCGCTTAATATTGCTGACGACACCTCCTCCGTTTGCTCCTTGCTTGAGACCAAGTCCTTGATGAATTTCCCGTAGTTAGGCATACCTGCTAACATGTCGACCAAAGGAACGTTAATGCGCACCTGTTTAATCATCTCAACAAACTTACCATATTTTTCCTTAAGTTTTTCTTTCCTCAAAGGTTGAGGAAAGGGGACCTTCGGTGTGTAAGAGTTTGTTGCATCTGTTTTGGTGGACTTATGCGTCTCCTTTGGTTTCGCCTTTTCTTTTTCAGTTGGGATTTCAACCTTCTGCATAGCCCTCTCCTCTTCATCAACTGGAGTCTCCTCATTAACCTGTGTATCAAAAGAATTTTCATTAGTATTTAATACAGGTTAACTTACCGTTTTACCACTCCTAATGGTGATAGCTTTAATATTCTCAAATCCCCGTTTAGGATTATCTTGTGTACGGGGTGGTAAACTTCCTTGAGGACGTTCTTGTAAAATTTCGGCCATCTTGCCCAAGTTTCTCTCTAAGCTTTGAATTGCTGCTTGCTGATTTCTGATGATCTGGTCTTGTTCCTCAGTTTTCTTATCGTGCTTTTCCATAAATTTTTCAAGCATTAATTCCATTGAGGACTTGGATCCTTGGCCTGCAGCATTCTCTCGAGGTGGTTGGTTCGTTTGGTTATCGCGTTGGAAACCAGGGGGTTCGAGTTTCTCGGGGGGGGGTAGTTATTGTTTTGGTTATTGTTGTTATAACCTCTGTTGTTATTGTACCCCTGATTGTTGTTGTTGTACCCCTGATTTCCTCCCTGATAATTACCTCGGTACCCATTGTTGATGTAATTCAGTTCTTCTTCTGCAGACATCATCGGTTGATGCTGCTGGCACTCTTTCGTGAGATGTGGCCCTTTGCATATATCACATCCAACCTGTATAGCATGTAAACAACTAGTTATTTTGTCTAATTTACGTTCAAATACCTGTTGGTTATTCTTAAGTGCAGCCACTTCATCATGTTGTCGATCATCAACTGCCTTAAGGGATGCATGATTCTGTCCGACTCGCCTGTCGGATGTCCATTCCAGGCTGTGCATTGAGATGTCTTCGAGAAGTTGATACGCTTGAGTTGGGGTTTTGTACATGAATAGTCCGCCACTTGAAGAATCGAGGAGGGAACGAGATGTGTGATCTAATCCCCTGTAGAAAATATGTACTATGTTGTTCTTCTCCAAACCGTGGTTGGGACATTTCCGTAGTAAGCTTTTCAGTCTTTCCCAGGCCTCCGTTACCTTTTCACCTGACTCCTGCATAAAAGGTAAAATATCAGTTTTAAGTTTATCAGCCTTGGCTGGTGAAAAATAACGAGTAATAAAACGGCTTCGGAGTTCATCCCAAGTCGTAATAGAGCCTGGCTCTAATGATTTAACCCATTCTTTTGCATCCCCAGCTAAGCTGAAGGGAAACAATCTCAACCTCATGGCATCAATTGTTACATCTCGTTGTTTGAACAGTTCACAAATCTCTAGAAAGTTTTCTAGATGTCTATTGGGATCACTGCATAATCTTCCGTCAAAGTTTAGATCCCGCACCATACTGATGAATTGCCCTTTAATCTCAAAATTGATATTATTCAATTCAGGTACTAAGATAGATGGATTAGGGCCAGTTGGTGCTGTTTGCCTGGTGTTCCACATGGGTTGCTCTGGTGGCGGATCTGGTGGTACTTGATCGCCCATGTCGAAAATTGGGTTTTCGATAGATTGAAAGTTGATTGACTCTAGATATTGCGCTGCTAAAACTGCTCTACGTCCATGGCGAAGAAGTCTCTCTGGTTCAGAAAACGGTGATAACGGATCTGAATCAGAGCTACGGGTCATACACCTGCAAAACTTAAAGCAAATCGTAAAAACGCAACAGTTTAACAACTTCAATTGAACCAGACAAATAATAAAAACGATTAAAATAACTTGTTTAGAAATAGATCTCTAGACAAGGATCGATTAACCAATTAATTCTAAATTAATAATCTCGCAACTGTTCCCCGGCAGCGGCGCCAAAAACTTGATGTGGTAAAACTAGTTATAAAATAATCACCTAAAATACGCCTTTCCTAAATTACCACACTCTTAGGCAAGTATGACCTAATCGTGAGCAATATAGTTTAGGTAAGTAAATTCGGGTTTATTCGTCTCCACAGGGAACAATTAAGCTGATTATGTAATATAAAACTAATTAATTAAACTAAACAAATAATAAAAGGGGGTTTTCATTTGGAACATTTTTATTTGCAAACTAGATGAATAAACTGAAAATGGTTGTTTAAAGTGAACAATCGACTGAAAACGACAAGGGAGTGTTTAAATATTAAGGAGTATATTCACTATGAGTCGAATCAGTCCAGGTCTAGGTTTGGTCTTGAAGTACCGATTTAATTCATGTTCTAGGAGTTTAAGGAACTAGATTTCTCTCAAAACCTTACAATGAGTCTAATATGATTTCCAGGAATTTCTTCTCAAGAAACCTGTTTAAATTCACACTCCTTCTTGTTATTTCTAACTAGGTCCGGCTTTCCGAGACCTTCTAATCCTAGGAATTTCTTCTCTAAAGATCAGACTCTAAGTTTCACCTAGGTTATTGGTATCGAATCTCGGACCCCTATTTCTAGTGAGTCGCTGACTAGGTCAAAAGGTATGAAAAGTCAGGGGAATTACTAGATCAATTCAATGTTGTCAGTATTTTAATCAATCAAGCAACAAACAGATTCAATAATGCAAATGTGAAGGTTTAACGAAAAGGTTCTTTATTAGCAATACAAGCGTTCAAACAATCATCATAAAATCCTAAGAATATCCAAACCTAAACCCTAACTTCATCTAATCATAGTGAATAAAGGATGATTAGCACATAGACATGCTAAATATCATCAAACAAATGTAAATAATCGAATTCATAAACATATAATTAATCAAAGATGATAAAAAACCAATGTTGTATGCTTGAAATCTCGATCTTGAATGCTCCAATGGTGTTTTTCGGCTCCCCTTCGAATTAGGTCAAAAGTCCTCTAATTCAGATCTGCAGATTTATTTAAATAGTAGTCTGATCGCTAGAAATCGCGCCGCTATCTTTAATCGCGTCGCGATTTTCGGTAATTTGTAAATAAACAGAACGCCGAAATCGCTAAGGCCATAAAAATCACGTTTTTGAGATAGCGACAGAGATCGCGACGCGATCTAGGATCGCGCCGCTATTTCTTGGCTTTTCTGCAGTTTTCGTTTCTTGTGCTGTTTTGACCCGTTTTTGTTACGTTTTCTTCTATAGCCTGCAAAACACAATGGAAACTACATTTTGAGTGATAACATCATATTCTGTTCGATAAACACATATAAAAATCGGTATATTGGCATATAAATATATGTATAAATCTGCCAATATCAGTTTGTAGTGGTGGTGGTGGTTTGAATCTTGATCTTGACCATTGATTTTTTTTATATCAAAGGGCTAATAATTGTCCCTTAAGACTAGATAAAATTACTGGACTACCTTGAACAAACCACATGAAAACTATTCCCAGAAAAGTTAATATCTTCATTTGGAGATTGATTTGGGATCGGGTTACCTACCCGTAAAAATCTGTCACATAGAGGTTTAGAGATATCGGCGATTGCATGTCCAATATGTGGGTGTACGAGATTGAGTCGGCAACTCATATCATGTTCGAGTGTGATGTGGCTCGGCAAGTGTGGATTAAAGTTAATAGATGGTGCGATAACAACATAGCCGATGTTAATTCGTTTGAGGATTGGTGGTCTGATTGTATGCTTTTACCAGTGACCAACTTACGAAGAATTCGTCGTCAGGTTATCGGAATTTCCGTGTGTTGGTGGCTGTGGAGATTCAGGAACGATACCATTTTCAACATGGGATCGTTGCGTAAGGATGAGTTAGTAGATATAATTATTTTGTATTCGTTTTTGTGGCTTAATCACAGGAATTTAAAGTTTAAAAGTTCCTGGGTTGAGTGGCTTATTAACCCTGTTTTGTGATTGTTAGCATCTTGCTAGCTTTCGTGTTTTAATAATAGTAGTGTGGGGGTCCTCGGGAGGGTGATGGTATTGCCGAAGCTCGATCCATTGCCTTCTTTTTTTGCTGGTTAAAAAAAACATGAAAACTATTCCAAATAATACAGTTGATTCGGATTACCCACAAGGGTGGGCGCGGTTGGTAAGACTTGGGCCTCCTATGTGGGAGGTCCCGGGTTCAAACCCCGTGAAACCCCCCTTGTGGCCACCAGCCCCTTTGAAACGTGGGTCCCCCTCTGTGCTGAAAATGCTGGGTCCCGTATATCGAGCCCAAGCAGAGGTGTGGATATCATTGTTAGGTGATTTGCCGGGGAATGCACCTGTTGCTGGGTCGGGTGTCCGGTCACAATATGTGGCCAGTAAAAAGGGGGGGGGGGTAAAGGAGTGTACCACTGACACTGGCCACATATTGTGACCGGACACCCGACCCAGCAACAGGTGCATTCCCCGACAAATCACCTAACAATGATATCCACACCTCTGCTTGGGCTCGATATACGGGACCCAGCATTTTCAGCACAGAGGGGGACCCACGTTTCAAAGGGGCTGGTGGCCACAAGGGGGGTTTCACGGGGTTTGAACCCGGGACCTCCCACATAGGAGGCCCAAGTCTTACCAACCGCGCCCACCCTTGTGGGTAATCCGAATTCCGAATTCTATGGATTCCGAAAATTTACAACAAACCTCATATATTTGCACCAAGTATACAACAAACCAATAAGGTAATTCCGAATTCTATGGATTCCGAAAATTTACAGAACACGAATTCAAAACATACTGGCCTAATACGAATCTTCATCTATATTATCTTTAAATAACAGAAACTATTCAAAATTTCTGTAACATTTATTCATGTATCAAAATTTGTACAAACTTATCATTACAACTATGAATTTTTATGTCATTTTATTTTTCTTTAATATATCTCTTGAAGCATGCCCGCCCAGTCGGGCGGCTATGAAACTAATTTTTTCAGATATACATGTTATTGGAATTTTGAAAATAACCTAATATTTTTGGTCTATTAATTTAATAATTTAAGTGTAAAAGTTTATATATTTTGATTCTTGATTGGAAAATATATCTATCTAATTTAGTAAAACAATTAAATCATACAATCAAAAATGTTGAGTCAATTAATAGTTCATATAAATAAGAACTAATTGTTAGTTGAATTCATAACATTTTTACACTTAAAAGTTCAAAATAAATTATTCATTCTTTATGATCTTAGTAATCCGTTATGTTATATCCTCATATTTATTTCATTAGTAATAATCTAATTTCATAATTTACGTTTGTAAGAGCATATTTTAATGTTTTATGATATATGTAATAAGTATACAGTTAACAATTTATTTTGTATTATATAAAACTTACGTTCATTATCAAATTTTGTACCAACTTATCATTATATTTATGAATTGTTATGTTATTTAAACAGTATCAATATTTTTATTATTTTTCTACATATCTCTCACAACATGCCCGTCCAATCGGGCGGGTTTTAAAGCTAGTTTATATTTATATATGTACATTAGATATGCGTACATTTTTAGTTGAATTCTTTTTTCCGTTAATGTGCCTTAATATAAAACATTAGATTTACGTTATCTTATTAAATAAGTGAGAAAATATTACATAATTCATATCATCAAAATTATTGTACTTGCATTTTTAGCCATTTTCATGTACATCCATAAATCTTCATTTTTATTATTTGTTCTAATTTGATTTAAGTAGAATTTTTGGAAGCTTCGTCCCTTTTGTAAGACGAACCAGACGTACATGACCTTTTGACACTTCGATCGGTTACTCTTAACTTTTATATAATTACATGATATTTGTGCATTTTTTTTTATCTTCAGAAGACGAAGTCAATCATATGCACTAATGAAATCAGCAATGATACAATGCACTCGGACACCTCTAAGTCGATTGACTAGATTTTGTTTAAAGGTAAATTAATTAGTTAGTGGTTTGAGTCGGACAATAATATTGACAAGAGGTAATATGCTCAAATTGAACTCTCCGCCTATGGCGAATAAACTTCACCAACTATTCGACCACCTGAGGAAAAGCCTTCAAAATTTCTCTTGGTGACTAGTTGATCTAGATACTTTACCCCCCATGGCTACCCCAGAGCCCTTCCTCCTCCATCCGCATCACGTACAAATGCTCAAAAAAAATGTTCCACGACCTTCATCGCCAACCACATCTCTATATCGAAGCAAAATCAACTGACGCACAACTGAAGGGTGTGTCTCAACCACTCACTTGCCCAACCCAAACCAAAATAACAGTTAGCACCGATTTTAGGTGGCATCTAATGTTTTAATAATTTTGGTGTGCTCCTTTGGATAGTGGCGAACCCATAAATGGACGTCTAGGGTAGCATAATTTTTTCCCCGTGTAAATATAATATGATTAAAATTAAAAGAACACATGTTCATTAAATACTACAAAACAACAAACTAGATATTACATTTAAAGTAGTCTTCTTTTTTGACATGTTTTTCGAAAATGTCATTATATTTCCATTTGTAACCGTTATATATGGTTTCTTTTCTATACTACAAATCCGTTTGTTTTTATTGATCGTCATGTGTTTTTAATAATTTCAATTCAAAGATAAAAAAAAAATATTTTGAGGTTTTTGGTTCAAATTGACATAAAGTGGGAAATAAATCTTATCTATTATATTAAATGAAACTTGAGCTCTATAATAATGTAAATAAATTTTGGGTTTTCAAGTTTGGACTACTTTTTTGCTGAAGTTATAAGTGAAGCGTCACCGGACACTTTTTTATGGGTAGCACCGACACATAGTATATTTTTGTAAAAATGTTTATACTTCTAGTTGAAAATTAAAGGGTAGCACGGACATCTCCGGGCTCCACTAAGGTCCGCCCGTGCCTTTGGACTTAAACCTAGCCTTAGGGGGTGTTTGGAAACTTATTTACAGGTGCTTATGGCTTATGAACTTATAAGCTTATTAAACTTAAAAGTTATAAAACCCGAGTTGTATTCTAGGAATTCCAAGGGTTTTGCATACTCTCAAGGGACAAATCCTAGCCATTGGATCAAGATGGTCAAGATAAAATCCCCCACCTACAGCCACCGTCGACCGCCACCTCCGGCCACCGCCCACGGCCTCCGGCCACCGCCCGCCGGCGGAGGCGGCGGTGGAGGCGGTCGGCGGCGGTGGAGCTGGCTGACAGTGAGGGTGCTGGTGGTAATGTGGGTGGTGGTGGTGGTATTTATGTATTAAAACACATGCGCTTCACTAAAACACAACATATTACTTCGAAGCACATGTGCTTCAGGTCACGAAACACATGTGTTTCAAGTCACTAAAAACATGAGTTTCTAAACACAGAGGGGAGCATACGAAGCACATGTACTTGATGTTATGAAATACATGTGCTTCACTAACAAGAAAAAAAATCAAAACAAGTGACGAACATATATATCATTATGAAGCACATGTGCTTCATAAAGCACATGTGTTTTTGTTCCTGAACACATGTAACTTACAAGCAAGTCATTTGTGTTTGAATCACGAAACACATGTGCTTGACGTTATGAAACACATGTGCTTCACTAACAAGAAAAAAAAAATCAAAACAAGTGACGAATATATCATTATGAAGCACATGTGCTTCATTAAGTCAAGCACATGTGTTTTTGTTCCTGAACACATGTAACTTACAAGCAAGTCATTTGTGTTTTAATCACCAAGCGCATGTGCTTGACGTTATGAAACACACGTGCTTCACTAACAAGAAAAAAATCAAAAAAAGTGACGAACATATCATTATGAAGCACATGTGCTTCTTAAAGCCAAACACATGTGTTTTTATTCCTGAACACATGTAACTTACAAGCAAGTCATTTGTCTTTGAATCACGAAACACATGTGCTTGGCGTTATGAAACACATGTGCTTCATTACTTGAAACACATGTGCTTGGTTGTACATATACACTCCTTTATTTTCAAAACATATGTGTTTCAAACACATGTGCTGCCAGTCACGACCACCACCACCGGCGGCCACCTCCGGCCGCCGACCGCCGCCCATCGCCGCCGTCCGCCGCCGCCGCCGTCCGCCGCCGTCCGCCATCTCCGGACGCCGGATGTGGGTGGGGGTATTGATGTATTGAAGCACATGTGCTTGTATGGTTTGAATCTTGATCTTGACCTTTGACTTTTTCTTGATCTAATGGCTATTAATTATCCCTTAGGACTAGCAAAAATTCTTGAAGTACCTTGAACATTTACCTATAAAACCCTCCAAATAAGTTTTTCCCAAACACTTGCTGGCATTTAGAAACTAACCTGAACCTTTTTCTGTAGCGGACCTTTTTAACATAAGAGTCAAGACTTTCACTACCAAAATTTGACCGAAAAGATGATATTATTCCCATACCATACGTATAATTATATAAATAATGAAATATGTCCATTATAAATTCGTTTCTTTAAATTTGAATTAAATCTTTATTAATGGTAATAGTTATTTGTGCACGTCGCAATGTAACATGGCAATTTAATTTCTGGCTTTAGATTCAAGGGAATCTGTTGACTTTTACACAAACAGCAGTGAGCGAGCGTGCGTACGTACGTGCAGTGACCAATATTCTAGTATTTTACCTTTAACACCCCTCATATTAGAGAAGTTTCCATGCATGATTTAAGGAAACAAGTCCTTAATTACTTGTAATTTAATTATTCTTAAAGCATGTCAACTTTATATAAAAGTTAATCATGTTGACCAATTCAAATTTAGTCACTTGAGTGAAATTGCAAGAATGATCCCTAGTGATTAACGGTAAATTATACAATCCGTATTTATTTTACCTTACGAGTTTGCAAATATCAAAATCAAATTATGAAACTGAAAAATATAATTATCTTATGGATAAGAGAACGAAGCGTGAAAATATAGTAGGAAAGAGCACGAAGTATGAAATTTTAGTAGGAAATATAATTAGCAAATTCAGTAGGCCAATCTCCCCCTAAGTGGCCGAAACCAGTTCTAGTAAATTAAAGCCATCTCCTAAAACCTGTAATCTATTCCTTAGGTGGTGTTTGGTTCGCAGAATGTTTCTGATGGAATTGGAATCTAGGAAGGAATTGGAATCCAATTCCATATTCTGTTTGGTTGGCATGGAATGGAATTGGAATCCAATTCAATATTCTGTTTGGTTGACATGAATTGGAATTTGAATTATCTAAAATGATGAATTTACCCTTATTATTGATAGTGGTTGGTTGGTGGTGGTGGGTGGTGGTGTTGGTGGGTGATTGTGGTGGCGGTGGGTGGTGGTGATGGTGGATGGTGTGTGATGGTGGTGGTGGCGGCGGTGGTGGAGGCGGTTGGTGGTGGAGGCGGCGGGTGGTGGTGGTGGTGGCGGTTGGTGGTGGTGGTGGCGGTGGCGGTTGGTGGTAGTGGTGGCGGTGGGTGGAGGAGGTGGTGGTGGCGGTGGGTGGTGGTTGGTAATGGCGGTGGATTGAGGTTAGTGGTGGTGGCGGCGGTGGTGGGTGGTGGTGGTGGTGGCGGCGGGGGGTGGCGGTTGGTGGTGGCGGTAGGTGGTTGTGGCGGTGACAGTTGGTGGTGGTGGCGGTGGGTGGAGATGGTGGCGGTAGGTGGAGGGTATAATGGTAAAAGAACATTTCATCCAACCTTGGAATTCAATTCCATCAACATTTGAATGAAATTGAGATTCCTTCATTTGGTGGAATGTTTCCATCATTTAGGAATCCAATTCCATCCATTTTCTTGAACCAAACACTGGAATCTGGTGGAATTAGATTCCAATTCTCTTAAATTCTATTACTTTCCAGCGAACCAAACAGCACCTTAGGGTTTTGATCTAGATTGAAAATTCATGGGAGAATATCATGTAATATCCTATTCAACATGTGTGAGGAAACTGAGATTTAAACATTCATATTTCTATCCGGATATGAAGATATTATTTAAAATGTTTTAGCATTCATAAAACTGATTATCGTTTTTCAATAGTTACAAGGTTATAATATTATCTTGAATAATCTCAATTCCAAAATAAAAAATAAATAAATAATTGTAGTTGCCTTGCTTTTCAAAAAGTAAGATGGTGTGGTTTTTTCCTCTCTTTAACCCTACACATTATTATTTAAAAATACACACAATATTTTATTAAAAAACAAACTTATCTTTTATTTTTGTTTAATGAAATTTTTAGATCCATCAAAGTTTGACGTAGTCAAAGTGATTTGGTGTTGTCCTATAAAAGTCGATGAAAGGGCAATAACCAAAGGATCTTATCACTCAAAGCTGCCTACTCAAACTTAACAATGGCTGACAGTGACACACAAAAACATCTGCATTTTGTGTTCTTGAATTATGATCCTGAATATGAGCGTCTTCAGTCTGATAGGTCAGTTTTTTTTTCTTTCTTTCTAATTTCACCATATTATTATTAGGTGTTTAATTAATTAATGATATTTCTTTAATCAGGGGATGTTCGGGATTGTTTATTTAGGAATTTTTTTAAGCTTTTAAACTTATTTAACTTAAATAATCATTTTTGAGTGTTTGGAAGCTGATTAAGAGGGTTTTACTTTTAAATAAGTTATTTTAAAAGGGATTTTAAGCTTTTTAGGGTATTTTTCCGTTTTTCAGTGTTGGATTGTCATTATTTTATCAGTTTGATTGTTATTGACTTTATTAAAAAAATGTCTTTTTTAGTTATTATACAATAAGCTTATATAAGCTCCTCCAAACACTATATTTAACAAAAGATTATTAACTTAAATAAGGTAATAAACTTAAATACCCACATAATTAATTTGTATTAATTTGCAGAACAAAGAGGGGTGCAAGGGAGGTTGAAATGTACTTGAGCAAGAAGCATAATGACTTGTTGGCCAAGAAACTTGACCCTGGATCCTACAACAAGACCTTATCTTTGTTCATTGTTGATGCTTTTGCTGTTCAAATCACTGATGATCAGGTCAACTACTCTCTCTCTCTACTATTTACTCTCACTCCTTTGACTGGTTTATGATGGTAAGTTTGACTTTTGTGGTATTTCAGGCCAATGTGCTTAGATCTGCAAAAGAAGTGAGGGTGGTGGAGAAGAACCAAGAGCTTGCTTGAAAATTTGAATATTGTTTTAAGGGGTTTGAGTGAAGCATTTTTAGTAATTAATGAAGTATTTCTATATCTAGAGACTTGTGGCCTAGCTATATAATACTCCGTATAAATGTAGCTAGATTTGTATAGCATAATATATTATTATATATAATATTTCTGAAAAATGTCTCACTATCTATTGAGCGTACTTTTGTAACGATTGTGATCCTTAAGATATATCAATACTGAATCGATTATTATTATTGTTATTACTATTATTATCAATAAGTAGTCGAGATTTCTTCGGATTATGATATTTATAAAAAGGTTTGTTTTGTTAAAGGCTGCAACTTATATAAAGGGAGCTATTCTTATGGTTACTTTTATTTACAGAGCAATTTCATATTAAAGGATAATTATGTCAGTCATTTTTTTTTTACCATAATTCGCATTTCACCCCTTATACAAAAAATATGATTATCATTTGATATAAAAATTTTCTGTATGAATAAAAATTAATTTGTAACACTGGAAATATCAAAAGCAATTATTCTAAGTGAAAATTGTAAGCAATGTTTATCATGGGAGCAGTAAGAAAGGCAAATATTTAAATGAAAAAGTAATTATATAGCAAATAGAAATGTTTAACGAGTAAAAGGTTCAAAATTGTTTGTTTGTTCTTTTTTATTTTTGTTATCATTCTGCGTTTGGTTTCTTAAGTAAAGAATGATAAATCATTAATTCATTATCATGAATAAACTTTCCATACAATTCATTTTTTAAAGATTAATTAATATTAAAGAAAATGAACTTGGGCCCTGCAAAAAGCCCCTTTTATACGCATTTTATAAGGTTGGTGCCAATGGGCGTCACAAGCACCCGTCACAAGCATCTTTTTTCACCTCCTCCTCCGTCTGCGTTAGTAGAGAGGCGTCGTGTGGGGGACGTGCAGAGGGGGCGTCGTGGGGAATGTGTGGGGAGGTTTAATATTTTAATATTCTCTTTTAAGGGGATGAGTTAGTGATGTGTTAGTGATGTGTTGCTGTTGGCACGACCTCGTCAGTAACCCGTCAGTAAGGATGTGTTTAGTGATGTGTTTAGTGACCTTGGCATAGGCCAAGCCCACCTCTCTTCCACGGCGCGCCGGCTCATGTCATTTGGCGCGAGAAAATCAGTCGATTAGGAAGTTAGGGTTTGTATTCCCGATTTCCCCCTTCGAAAAATTCACGAATTTGTTGAATTCACGGAACGAAGGAAAGCGAACATGAATGAACAATTAGCACAACAACAAAAAATCCAGCGATCAAAAGAGCTGAATGCTCGTCGGTGAAGTCTGACAATCGTAATTCTCCGGTGCTCCTTCAACTTCCGAGTGGATGATTAGGTGTTTATCTAAACTATTGTTTTCGCTATTTAAGTGTACATATTCCCCAATTTTACGCGATTAACTACATTATGCTAATATTGCTACGTTGATTCACATCGGAACCTGCAATTATGCAATTTTGAATTAGAGTTGAATTTCCGGATTTTTAAGGTTGTCTTTCTGTATAATGCAGTCGAATGGTTGTCAAAAGGCCTATTTGTTCATGTCATGAATAGTTTGATTTTTCATTTTTGTAGTCGAAAGTTACAATAACTGTAGTTATCACTCAAGTTCTGAATAATTTTCAATTTCATTTTGTTTTATACGTCTTGTGATCGAATCATATGCTCATTCTACCTGATTAAACGTTATATCTATTGCAGAGTATGCTTTCTATGGATTTTTTTGTTACAATTGAAATGATAAAGTGCTACAAACGGCCATTAGCCAAAAACATTTTTTCTTACCACAAGATTTTTGTTAGATCAGTGATATCTTCTGTATATATTATCATCATAACCGTAATATTCAGAAAATTTTGTTATATTGTAAAATTATTTATTACAAAATAGCACTCAAAAGGAAAAATAGTTGTTACACACCAATTTCAATAAAAGATCCACAACAACATGTTGTGAGTTATTGAATATAAGTATATAATTCATACTAAAAAGCTGTTTAATTTTCACGCCTGCTTTAAATATGTTTAACACGATCTTCATTATCACTGTCACTGCTGCTGCTTCCATCTTTTTTACACTTACATTCATTTCCCTTTTTCTTTCTTGAGTTTTTGTCTCTTTTTTTATGATCACCCATTCTTGGTATGCAAGTGGTCATACCCGAATCTTTCTTTCTACCCATGGGTTAACCGGCTTTGGACCATGGTTGGATTTGTGGCCTTGATCATGGTGGTGCATCTGGTCAGCTACTTTTTTGTAAGCCGAATTAGCCATTTCTCTCATTTTGTTGGTGAATGAATGTTCGTTTTCTTTTCGTTGGCAACAGCTGCAAGTGTTGTTGCATTTGTTTTGGGGATTTGGAGTGTAGTGGTCAACTGGTTTTTGGTTATGTTGGGTGTTGACTTTGGTGTAGTCAACTGGTTTATGGTTAGGCTGAGTGATGTTTTTGGTGTGGTCAACAGGCCTTTGGCATTGGATTGAAGCCATTGTAGTTAGGGGTTTTTTAATTGGAAGAGATAGTGTGACTTGTATTTATAGCAATGTTTGCAATGGGAATTGGATTCCCGTTCCCATTAAGCAAAAGTGGAATTGGATTCTGAGTTGGATAATATTGTTTTTGTTAGTGGCTTACAATAAGTGACTACATGGTTCGATTCTTTCATCATCTTAAATCCGTTTGGTATTATTCTTTTGTTTTCACTTTGGAGTATGTACATTTGGCTTTGCAACTTCTAGTTTTCGAGGATGAAGTTTTCGGTTTCTGTTGAGTTGGAGGTCGCCGGAGGAGCTGCCGGCGAAGGCGACCGGATATGGTGGCCAATTGGCCGGAGGCGACAGGGAAAAGAAAAGACCAACAAGAAAAGAACAAAGTTAGAAAATACATAAGAACATATCAATTAGGACCACTTGGACGAAAAAACTGGAATTTTTTTTAAGGATAAAACATGAAAAAATGAAAAATCAGATGGACAATTTTTGTTATTTAGATGGTTGGAAATGGAAAAAGATAAAGTATTCTAACGCGTTTGGCACGTGATGAGGTTTAACTGGAAAAATAGGTGGAATTGAACGAAAGGATAAAATTAAGGAAAAAGGAGTACCGATAAAAATAAAAATAAGTTTATGAATGAAACTCCATAATTCGAAGCATCACAACGACAATTTTAATTGTTTAAGCTTCTAAGATCAACTATAAAGTTGATTAGAAGTTTTGCTTTATTAATGTCACCCTTTCTTCACAAAATACTTTTATTATTTTTTGTTACAAAAAAGGTAATAATATATTTCATTCCATCCCTATTGGCCTATTGTGAGAATAAGAAAATAGGGAACTATTGCAATTTTCTTTAGTTTTAAGCAATGGAGTTTTGATTTTAAGTCATAATTATAACATACTTTATAGTTTATATTACAAATTGAAGATATATTGCCCAAATTGAAGAAATAAGTAGTTATTTTCTTTTACAACTTTTATTTTAACCAATACGAAATTCGAACAAAGGTTTTAGGAGTTAATTATGTTTGGTTTACAATGGAAAGTGGAAACTAGTCAATTACAATTTTGAAGCCCACTACTCTTGGTAGGTTTGTAGTATGCCCAAATTTACGGGTTTGATACCCATTTAGAAAGAATAAACTAGTTAACCAAACCACTCAATAACATTACATTATATATAAGTTTAAGATAACAAAACTGTGATCAAACATCTAAACTTAAAAGAAAATGGAATTCTTAACACAATATTCACAAACCATTACATCAACCATTTACCAACAAATTCATCAACAAATCATTCCATTGATCAATTGGGCCAGGCAAACACCAATGCAAACAATCATACTGAACTTTACCCTTTTTACCTTTCGCAAACGGGTAAAAATGTCTATACGGGCCCGGATGCCCATCGGGCCTCACCAACGAAAGAGGCATCACATCAAGAAGCTTCACTTTCATCCCCTTTTCAGCTGCCCGAACTCCCGCCTTTTCAATTTCGGGCAGCTCAATCTCCCGAAGAATCCTATTCAAATCGCTCATCTCAAACTCACCTTCGTTTGCGGGCACCGTTCGGTCACAAGTCCCACCACTTGACCATGACCCGTTCTCGAAATGATCCGGTGTTGAAGTTCGGTAAATGACCGTACTTTTCGGGTTGGAATTTATAATGAATTTAAAAAGATTCTTCAAGATTTTTCGGTACGCGAAATTGAACCCGAGATCAGTGTAGTTTTTTCCTTGGCAACCGTGGCAACCCAAAATGGAATTGTTTTCATAGTAGATTGCGGTTTTGATGAACCATTTACCCGAAGAAAATAAAACGTAATCCCATGTGTGAAATTGTTCGGTCCATGTTTTGTCGAGAATGTCGATGTGGAGTTGAATTTCTGATGATGAAACACCGTTTATGTCTTCAAAAATGTCGGCTTTTGTAAGAAAAGGTGACCAAATCACCGAAACCGTGAGATTGTAAGATGGAAAATGCCATTTTCGGTTTTTGTAATCTTTATCATGGTAAAGCTCAACCGCATCTTCTACCTAAATACACAAACCATAAATAAATAAATAATACTAATAATAATAATAATTTCGATGTTTAAAGTGTGAGCTTTACCTGAGATAGAAGACAAATGAAGGACTGAAGATGATTCCGGGTTATCGAATCACCAACAAAAGCCCACGATTTATCCCTCGTCATTTCGAGAAATTTCTGCGGGTCAAAACGGGCCAATTTACAAGCTTTCGGGCTCCATTTCCAGTAAATATACCCGGTATCGGGACGCCCATTTCCCATACAATTTTGATGACTTTCAATCCATCTACAGCTGCTGTTTGTATACGCTGGACTCCCCGGATTCGGTATCCATTCACCATCAGAAACATCACATTTTTCTGCTCTTTCGGATTTATCATCTTGAGCTTCATCATCTTCACAACAATTACCACAAAATGTATTCACTTTCGTAATAATATGATCAGTAACAAACATCAAATCTTATATTTTATATGCATTTGAAGCTTTAGTGTCGGTGCATCGTATAATTAATAACAAACATTACTCAATTTGTTAAATTAAACCCTAAACACTAGTAATTACAGATCGAATTACAATATTAAAAGTGTGAGCTAAATTAGTACCTTTTTGATGAAACTGATTCAATTCTATGGGGGATCCGGTAAAATCTGGTGGAATTGGGTTCACTTCCTTCTCAACAACAGGGGTATCAATGTTATTATCAGAAACATTAGGGATCACACTTGAAGATTGTGAAAAAAGAAGCCTGAATCCAAACCCGAGGAGCAAAATCGAAATACCTAATTTGAAAACGAAGTGATTCTGCTTATAAACTGATTTCCACCAATTTTGCTTCATTTTTTTCTCACTGTTGTTTACAGTCTGAATTGATAGGGGGTTTTATTGATCGATAAATGAATGGTTGATAAATTTATGAAATTTATTAGATTCTGACGAAGGATACCGACAAATGACGATATGGGTTTTTCTTGATCCACAGATGGGAAGAGAGAGGGAATTTTGAAGTAATTATTGAGAAAAACATGTAAAAGAAAAAGGGGATATATGTGGGAAAAAGAAAATTTATATCATATTCAAATTAATGAATGTGTAGGTTTGAGATTTAGATTATGTTAATCATTTCCTTTTCCTTTTTAGGGTTTATCAAAACAAGTAAATTACTTTAATAATTTAATTTATTTAATAAATTTTTATATTTAAAATTATTTTTTTACCTTTATTTATACCTTTTTAAACATCATTAAAAGTATGAGACCCCATTCATTTTTGTCATCTTCCTATAAAAACAACAAAATATTAAAAAGTGTTGGTCTCCATCCATTCTAATTAGGCTACTAGGTATGGGTACCACATGTGGTACCCATTTTGCTTGCCAAATCATCGTCACCTAAGCAACCACACCACCACCACACCACATCATTTGGTGGAAATACCCACCACACCACACCATTTTATTTTCCATCTCATTATTTCTTTTTCATTTATTTTACACACAACTATTATTTTATATAATTTAAAATCACATTACATTAAATAAAATTAAAATGATAATACTTTAAATTAAAATGAAAATACTAGAAATTAAACATTAAATTAAAAATTACAATAATTAAAATAAATTATTACTCTTCATCGTCGGCATGTGCGCTGTTGTAGAGATGGTCCGCCAAGTCCCGTCGAAGTCGTTCGTGTGTTGTTTCATCTCGAATGTCGACGACCCTGCGCAAATATTCTGCACTTCCCGGTACATACAAAGCATGTCGGGGACCGTCCGGCACATATGGAGAAATCATCCGACCATTATCTTCGACAACCATATTATGCATTACACCACATGTATACAAAATATATCTTAATCTTTCAAGGTCATATGAATGGGCCACGTTTTTGACAATGTGCCACTTCGACTTTAAAACTCCAAAAGCCCGTTCCACATCCTTACGTGCGGATTCTTGTTTTTTGGTAAACAAGACCTCTTTTGGATCAACTGGATGTCGGTAGGCTTTGACAAACGTCGCATGACGAGGATATATACCATCGGTAAGGAAATAACCGAATCTATATGGATTGCCATTCACCGTAAAAGGAGCATCGGGTGCCTTTCCAGATAACAAGTCGTTGAATATTGGTGACTGATCAAGCACGTTAATATCATTATTAGAACCCGCAACCCCAAAGTAAGCATGCCAAAACCATAAATCTTGGGAAGCAACAACTTCTAATATCAACGACGGTACTCTATGATATCCACCAGTGTACTCACCTCTCCACGATTGTGGACAGTTCCTCCAATCCCAGTGCATACAATCAATGCTACCAAGCATTCCAGGAAAATCATGTCTCTCTTCGTGTGCCTCATATAATTTTTGAACATCGGTTACTGTTGGTTTTCGCAAATAAATAGGTCCGAATATTTCCAAAACCCCTTGTGAAAATCTATACATACTTTCCCTAACAGTTCTTTCGGACATGCGTAGGTACTCGTCAAGAGAATCAGGGGATGACCCGTAAGCCATAGCTCGAATTGCTGCAGTACATTTTTGCAAAGCAGTGAATCCGCGCCTACCTCTAGCATCATATCTCAATTGAAAAAAAGGATACCTGTTTTCTAATGCGCTACATATGCGCATAAATAATCTCGATATAGTCTGTCATGTCCAGCTTCTCGATTTCTATTTAGCTTCGCGTTTCTAGTGTTAAAGACTTCACTTTCATCATCGTCGGATAAATCATCGAGGAGTTCTGCGTATATTGTTAGCATAAACGCATCATCGTCGTTAGATGATGAACCAAGATAATTCATTATTTGTGAGTTGGGGTATTTTGGTAGAGTTGTGGTGTGTTTTGGTAGTGTTTTGATAATGTTTGAGTGTGTTTATATAGGAAATAAATAAATTAAATAAATTAATTATTTTTTTTTTTTAAATCTGCAACGGCTCTTTTAGCCGTCCAACGACTATTTTTCGTTCAAAATCGCCATCTCCACCGCGTACCCAGCCGTTGCCCGTTGCCATCTCCACCCACGCCGCACCCCAACGCCGTGGGGGGGGGGGGGGGGGGGCGGTGTTCCCTAGCCACTCCGTGGCCGTCCACCTCACACCCCACGCCATGGGGCGTTGGACCCATTCCGTCCAGCCTTACCCAACTTAATTTCACTAATCTGTTATTACCTTATTTTACTTCAAAAAAGTGAACTTTAAAATGATTCACTTATTTTGATACGGAGGAAGTATAAAATTAGTGTTTGACAAAAAAATACTAACATAATCAACTATTTATGTTTTGAGTATTTAAGCAGTCATAGGGATGTTTAATGCCAAATACAAAAAACCCATTATCTAATTATTAGGATTTCAAATATCATAATCAAACCAAAACATTATTTCTAAAAATCACATTTTGTAATCGTTAATTATTTAATTATATACTTTCAAAACATATAATCTATTATATCACTTTTTTTTTATACTATTAACATTTGATTTGAAAACTTTTGGTCATAAGATATGCAGTAATATTTAATAGAAACCAAATACACTACTTCTCGAGGCAAAATTAAGGGTATATTATGCTAATAGTGACGATATACTATAACAATCGATCGTAAAAATAGAATTAAATAAGATGCACTTTCTATTTATAATTTAGATGTAACGTCGACACTTTCTATTTATAATTTAGATTTGACGTCAATTATGGCAGTCACCAGTCACATGAACCATCCCAGCTAATTGTTTTCTTTACTTTTTTAGTAAAATTAAAAGGGTTTTCTAATATGTGCCCCATAGACACATATTAAGGGGCATTCAATGAACTTAAAATTCCTAAAAGTGTTGCAAAAATCGTTAATGAAATTCATATTTATCATTTTATTGTGATGTATTAAATTCATTTTATGATTTATTTGGAAACATTAGTATCATTAAATAACCTTATTGTGTGCTTATAGGGCACACATTAGAAAAACCCAAATTAAAATAATCTAAACATGATATTGTCTTTGAACAACAGTATAAGACACGTCAAAACAACTTGCTAAACTGTAGATTTTGCTAATTACAATTCTGTATAATAATGTATATAAATATTGTTATTACATAAAATAATTGTATATTAATCGCGAATTATCAAACACCTACCATGTTAACAAACTTAACAACTCTCAACAACTAACAACTCTCAAGGTTACTTTTGTAATTTAATTATGTCAATTAGTTGGTTACAATTAGTTAGTGTCAGTAGTTAGTCAATAATCTCCTTCATTGTTTATACTTCCTCTGTATCAAAATAAGTGAATTACTTTTATTTTTGCGATGTATTAAAATAAGTGAATTATTTTAATAATTTATTTTATTTGGTAAGCTTTTATATTTAAAATGACTCATTTATCCTTAGTTATTACTCTTTAAACATCATTAAAGGTGTGTGGTTTCATTTATTTTTGTCATCTTCCTATATTTGACTTTTGCACAATTTAGAAAAAGTAACAAAATAGTAAAAGATGTGAGCCTCATCCATTATAATTATCATATTTAATTTCATTAATATTTTATTACCTTATTTTGTCTAAAAGACAGTGAACTTCAAAAAGACTAACTTATTTTGATATTGTGGAAGTATATATCAGATTGTTCACTTCATTATAGACCGAAGAATGAAATTTTACTCTCATTTCTGCTACCATGTTATTGTTCAGAAATGAGAGGAAAAACATATTAATATGTATTGATGTATTTTACACCTCAGTTAACCATAAACTATAACTACTTTATGTATATTATTCATTCTAAAACAATACAGGATTATCATTAGATATTCAAATCTGTATGTTGTTTTTTGAGAAATAAATATAAAAGGTTTCTAATTTATACTCTAGAGTATTAGTTAAGTTTCATGCACTCATATTTCCT
This sequence comes from Calendula officinalis, assembly GCA_963853835.1. NCBI lineage: Eukaryota > Viridiplantae > Streptophyta > Magnoliopsida > Asterales > Asteraceae > Calendula > Calendula officinalis. The sequence continues at coordinate 40,842,883 of OY970826.1, forward strand.
AAATATTTAAAATGGATGTTTAGATAAGTGTAGTAAATGATTAATATTTAGAAATATTGAGTGCATTAAATAAATCTTGGATCATAAGTTGGATAATCGAATAAATATAACTAATAAATTTTACCTAGGAAGGAAGTTTCCTTAGATAAAATATCTATCTAATTTAATTTAAGGTTTGTTATTTTTTTGGATTGACATGATATGAAGCAAAGGGCTAATAGTCTAGCGCTAAGGTGTTTGCCTCCAACCTTAAAGTTGAGGGTTTAAGTACCATAGTTGACATAGTTGGATTTAGGAGTAGATTAGGTTGCCGTTCAAAATAAAATAAAATGACATGATACGGATTTTCACTAAATCTTCTTATTTATCTGATCAGTGGTCAATACAATCCAAATCAAAGAATAAGATTAGAAAAGAGAATTACATGTCTATTATTTTATGAATATGATGATATAGTAGAAAATTTAGTAGGAAGTAATACATTTTTTTTCTTGGATTAATTATAAAAAAGATTAATGCAGGTTAATTTAGGGTAACTGGTGTTGTTTGCGTTTCACTTTTTTTCCCTGTAAGTTTTGTACTTTTATTCTTAATTTCTTACTAGTTATTCTGTAGTTAATTAACTTAATTTTACTACTGCTACTACAAAAGAAATTGACATAATTTACTTTTAAGGAGACGTAATAATATTAAGGGTTTTACTAATGACAGCCCTTAGGACTATCAATAAGTGCATAAGAGTTGTACATTTATCTATGGAGAGAAGTAGTTCCTAAAATCAAGGAGGTGGTTATTGATTGGTGTACAAATTTTTATTGCATGTCTATTAACATTAGCAAAACTCTAATATTAATAGGGGTTTTGCTAATGACAGCCCTTAGGGCTGTCAATAAGGCATAAAGAGTTGTACATCAATTCAAAGAGTGTGGTAATTCCTAAAATCTAGGAGTTAGTTAAAGGTTGAAGTACAAAATTATGATGCATGTCTATTGACAGCCCTTAAGACTGTCATTAACAAAACCCTATTAATAACTGTTAAAACATGAGAGAGACAAAGAAAACACCAAAAACCTTGCAAAAGCACATGCTTCTGACTTAATATTGACTCACTGCTACACTCAATGCAAATATTCCTCCTGTTTTAATTATTAAACAGTTGGAAAGATATCTGTTTTTTATGCTCATATTATATTTAACAGTATCATTATTTAATTCATATTTTATAGTTTAACTTATTTCATATGCTTAGATAAAATAACTACATAATATAGGTAATCCACGACATGTCATGGTCCATTTAATGTGGTAGATATAATTGATTATATCCATCAATATATAAATTTATAACTATATATTTCTAATTTAGGAGCTTAAAAAAAAAGACAACTAAACAAAGATGTGACAATGGACCCATGCCATAAATGAACAAAACTAAGCAAAAAGAGTACATTTTAAATACAAATTTTGCACCGAAACATAATAAAATCACAAAACTATAAACATGTAAAATACCGAAAATTGATTCATTTAGAAACTGATTTTGGGACTTTCATGCCAAATCCATGCTTTACTCTCTCAACCCTGTTCATATCCATCAAGAAATAATATTAGAATTTTTTTTTAAAAAAAAAGTCAACGTGTAATGACAAAAAAGTCAAACATTACGTTGGAGCAAGCTTTCCAAGACCATCTAGCTCTTCACCAGTGTCTTCATCAACAACTTTACCAGAAATATCAATAATATAAGATCTATCTTTTGCTGTTGGTAAACCTCTGCCTGCAAGAAGATCTAAATCTTTTTTATTAATTTCTCTCCCGTTTACAAACACTCCCGTGTTTCCAGCTGCACAGTTTTTGGGCATTTGGTGGTCGAATTCTTCGATAAATGGCTGTAAAATGGTATTGATTAGTTTGACTTTTTGAAGTCAAAGTCAAAGTCAAAAGGTCAAGAAATTGGAAGTGGTCTTACAGGGATAATGCCAAGGCAAGGCTGGTTGATTACACCCCAGAATCCAGCTAAGGAATCATACCTGGTAGTTTAATTAGTTATTAAGATGAGTAATTTGAATTTAAATAAGTACATGTTTGACTTTTATAAAGTCAAAGCATAGAAATTTGATATTACTAACCAGTACTCTCCAGGATGAATCGGGCCTGCTAACTTCTCCGCCTGTTTGACTTTACGATCAGTCAAAAGTTGACCGTTGACAAAAACATCCGATCTTGAAAAATTATTTCGTCTATTTTTAATTAAACCGCCAAAAAAAGATTCATTTCCTGCTTTTTTGTTCCTTAATTGATCATTATTAACGTCACCGTTTAAATACTCAGTTAAAGAAACATCTATCTCTGTTTCCACTAACACATCTTTCAAAGATTTCTTGTTATTATCTTGACCAATTCTTTGACTTTTGGTCAACTCATCGGGTTGACTTTCTAAAATTGGAACAGGTGAAGATGGATTATCTATTACACTGTCAGGGCTTTGATTATCACTCTTTTCAGCTCCACTGGTTGATAAATTTGGTTCAGTATTGGTTAACTGAAAATTATAACCGTATTTATCGTAATCAAGAGAGTTTGACTTTGACTTTCTTGTATTGACTTTTGGTTGTGTAACGGGTGAAGAAACTGAAATAACGAGTTTGCTATCCTTGAGTTTTAATGATATTAAAGATGAACAAACTGCACATTTCATAGTTTTTTTATTATTCATTTCTAGCAATTTAATTTTTTTTGGAATTTTCAACAACTCGAAGCAGTTGCAACAACTTATAAACGGGGCCCCATTTGATACGGGTCGATATACATGTTTACCACCATGACTAATAATTACCCTTTTTCTTGGATACCTTTCAAGATGCTGACGTGTCACTGCCAGCTGTCGTTGACCATAAGTCAAAGGGTTAGGCTGACTATTGAAAGACGAAAAAGGTCGGATTTTTGGAGGGATCGGCTTCCAGTTCATGTTGTAGCATTGTGAACAAGAGCATTCTTGATTGTAATCAAGAAAAGGGGCATGGTATGTTGGAGGTAGATATTGATGATGTGGCAGCTGATGTGGCATTGGTGGATGCTGATGTGGCCAAGGGTATGATCTGCTAAGTTGAGTTCTTAAATCATCAACCTTTTTAAGAAGTTCGGTTCTATCATTTTCCAAATCTTGAAAATGAGAACCCGAAGGACCTTCATTCGAATATGGTAAATTACCAAATCTACCCTTTTCGACTGTACTAGCATTCCTATGGAACCCAACGGGCCTTGATCTTACGGGCCCAAATGGGTGTCTTATTTCTTGAGATTCACTTGACATACCATATATGTTTTGATCAAAATCGAGCCTTCTTCTTCTACTTTGATCATAATCGGTTAAATTTTTGTGTTTTTCTTTTCTTGATGAAGAACTAGGAGTCAAGTTTGGAACTTTTTCGTGGACGGTTCTACCCTTTCTTCTACCAACCTCAAATTCATCATTTTCTTTTGTGGACGATTCTACCCTTGTAACATTCTTGTTTTCAGATTTAGTTAACGATCTCTTCTCAGGGGCTGGAGTCCATTGTTTTCCTGATTCATCAAGAACATATAAAAAATTTACTAAGAATTTAAGATCATCTAACAATTTGAGGATCAAAAGTCAAAATAAATTCAAAAAATCTAAGTCTAAGCACATTAACAACATAAACAGAAAGACATGTATCAGAATCTAAAATCATATCAATGTGCTTATGGATAACATAAAATGATTAAATCCGTCTCTATTTTAAAAAAGAGTTCACCTTTGACTTCATAAAAGTCAAACCTAGTACGTTCCAAATTCAGAATCACCGTTATAATAACTCATAATATGTCCCCTTTTTCAATAGAAACCAATTCAATTAAGAACTTAATTTCAGCAAACAACACAATTCTTGCACATTTTATAGTTAGAAAACCCATCAATTTGACCATAAAAAGTCAAAACATTTAATAAATTACCTCGAAGAACAGCACCACAGCCTCCGCACTGATAAACAGAGTATTCAGGAAGAAGATTCTCACATTTAGGGCAACGAACCAACCTCACCGTTGATCCTTCATCCTCCATTTTTTCCGACGAAAAATGTGTTGATTAAATTTCACCCAACAACAAGTGAAATTAATAAAAATTACAAGTAACCCACGTCATAGACTGGTTGAAATCCCACTGTAATCAACAAAAACTGTAATAAAATAATAAAAGATTGAATATTTCTCGTGGGGTTTTTAAATTATTGAGAGAATTAACAGACGAATAAAACAAAAAAGTTAGTGTTGTAGGATTGAGACTGATATAAATTACGTCTTCCAAAGGGAAAGTTTTGGAGGGAATTGGAATGACAACGGGGCCCATTTTATGAAACCGTTTCTTCAATTTTCATATATATACAATAGTCATACGGTTTTTACTGTTCATAATGAATTTTAATTTTACCCCCTCAAGATTTAGATAATTACTCTTATTTCTTAAACTAATTTCTGACAATGTAATGTGTAGTGCTTTTGCATTTTAACCTCAAGGTCAGCATGTCTAGGAGACCAAGCACCTGTGCAATTTTTATTTATTTGAAGGGTTGTTTGACTTATTGCACCTTTGAGAAACGACTTTTTTTTATTAAAGTTTGAGTAATGGTATTTGTATCCTATTATTTGTTCCTACTTTTCTCCATACTGTTTAGATCAAAACACGTGACAAAATTAAAGAGTAATATTATAAGAGAAAATTTGTGAATTACACATGTCATTCTATCATTTGTCTCGAACTCAAGATGGCGTTATAATGTGTTAAGTTTTTAATTGTTAATAGACACATTACTAGATTGATACTAAAATGTGTTTTAATTAATTAATTAAGTTTTTATATTTATTTAAGAAAATGAATGCTTTAAAATCCCGTAGCAGAGCGCGGGCTAAATTATGCTCGTTGGATCATAAAAAGGATACAAGCAAACAGTGATTTGAGGGGTTAACGTAGAAAAGGTATGAAACGACGTCGTATCAGTAATGAATATATGAATATGTGCATTTGAATGAAAGTTTGCTTTGATAAAGCAAAAGATAAAGAAATGGGAGAAGAAACTTTTATGGCCTAAGCTTCTTTGATAGCCGAAAGCAAAGTGAGAGGGACTGCACAGCAGTGTGTATGGTGTTTGATTTTGATTTAAAAGATTTTTGTTGTATTGATAAAAGATGTATACATAGTTATGATATACTATGACTAATGGTATTTAGTTATATCATTTGATATAACTTATAATCTTAATCATTAGATGAAGATATATATAAAAATTAAAAGATAATATTAAAAGATACAACTAATGAATTACCCATGTTATTCTATCAAATATATATGACTATTAGTAGGAAAAAAAGATATGACTAATTTTCTTATAGATAGTTTTTTTGTAAGATTTGTCGCTAAAATTAATATTTATTGTCTTTAACACTACATACATGTAACATAGGGCACATGTTTAAATCTTGTTAGAGATACATGCATGATGGTTATGTGAATATTTATTTTGAAGATAAATAATTTAATTTACAACATGATCCACTAAAATTTATATTTGTAACTTTTAGTTTAACGGTATCTGCATGACTTATCTATATTCTATATACATATAAAAAACGAGTTTCAAAATTGATGTGCATTAATTTATCTGTTTTAAATCTATGTTTTACTTTCATTGCATAGACTTAAAAAATGTTTCCTAACGTACATAGACTTCAATTTGTAACGTCAAGCCTTTTCAATTGGTATCAATTCACTCCATAAACTCCATCCTCAAATTACATGCCTTAAATTCCAATACAATTAACTACATGCCCAGATATAATTCGAACCCAAAACATCCGGCAAATAGAATTCGAAACGCTTAACATGTATGAAATTCGAAACGGTTCAATTAAGGAACATGCGCGTGTTCTTCTTCACATCCATTCGTGCCTCCTCCTAAACGTCATTAAACGAATATTTATGTATATTCTAGAATATTATAGTAGATAATCTCTAGTTAAATGTTGATCTTGTAAATCCCATATTTATAGTAGGTTGTTGTATTCTTGTAACTATAAATATAATAAGAATACTCTTCACAAATCAGTGAAGATTCAAACCTAATATGGTATCAGCCTAATACCGTTCCTCTCTCCTAAAACCCTAAACTAGCCGTCTTCGTATTCTGCTTCTGTCGTCTTCGTTTTCTGCTTCTGCCGTCTTCGTTTTCTGCTTCTGCCGTCATCACCTTGACTGCTGTCGCACAACCATGGCTGGTTCTTCTTCCGATCACTCAAACTCGGACACCCCACTTTCCCTCTCTACAATTCTTTACATGCTCACCCTCAAACTCAATTCAACCAACTATTTATTGTGGCATAAACAACTTCTACCTCTCCTCGCTTATCAGAACTTAACGGGGTATATAGATGGCTCGATTCCAGCACCTTCGCCCACCATTACCGCCGACCAGGTTACTTCAGTTAACCCGGCGTATACATCATGGCTTGCCGCTGATCAAAAGACCATGATTATTCCTTAATCCTCGCTCACCGAGGAGGCCATGGCGGAGACCCTTGGCCATACTACTTCTCATGCAATATGGTCGGCTCTCGCTTCCGCATACCGCCATGATTCTGCTGAACGCGTCCACACACTTCGTGACAATCTTCGTACTATAAGAAAAGGTTCGTCCAGTGTTGCTGAGTACGCCCGCAAGTTCAAAAACGTATGTGATCAGTTGACTGCTATTGGGCACCCTCTTGATGACAATGACAAAAGTCATTGGTTCTTATGCGGTCTTGGCTCATCCTTTGAGACGTTCTCCACAACTCAACGTCTTATCTCACCGAAGCCATCGTTTCGTGACCTCGTATCTTAAGCTGAAAGTCACGAGATGTTTCTCCAAAGCATTAGCGATACTACCGCCGCACCCGTTGCATTCAACGCCACTCGAGAAGGCAATAATTCGTTTAATCGTGGTCGTTATTCTAACCGTGGAAATTCTTCTCGTGGTAGGGGTCGTGGTAATCGACGACCTCCACATTGTCAATTATGTAGGAAGGAAGGCCATTATGCAACTCAGTGCCCAAGTTTACACACGTTTGCTCGTTCATTTCCTAATGATGACGCCAATTTAGCCGAAGCTTTTCATGCCCAATGTAACACATCCACACCCAATTGGTTTGTTGACACCGGTGCATCGACTCATATGACATCCTCCTCTACCAATCTCGAGCATAGCGTTCCTTATAATGGTAATGATTTCGTTCATTTTGGTAATGGTGAGAGTGCTTCTATTTCACATGTTGGGAACACTCAAATTTCGCCCCATATATCCCTGCTTGATGTCCTTGTTGTCCCCAAGTTAACTAAAAATCTACTTTCCGTTAGTAAGTTAACTCAAGACAACCCAGTTGATGTGTTATTTTCTAATCCTTTATTTTCTAATCCTTTATTTTCTAATCCTTTATTTTCTATTCAGAATCGTAAAACAAAGGAAATACTAGCTCAAGGCATCCGTAGAAATGGCCTCTACGTCCTCGATCGAGGTCAAAGAGCCTTTTTGGCTAAACTTTCCTCTAGACGATTAAAAGCTTCGTTTGAATTATGGCATTCTCGCTTAGGTCATGTTTCGTATGACGGTATTTCATGTTTAAATAAATTAGGCTATTTATCAGTTAATTCAGTTTTGCCTAATCCACGTTTGTGTTCTTCTTGTCAATTGTCAAAAAGTAAACACTTACCATTTGATGTTAATTTAAAACGTTCTATGCATGTGTTGGACTTAGTTCATTGCGATTTATGGGGACCTTCTCCCGTTGTGTCTCTTGATGGTTATCGTTACTATGCTATATTTATTGATGATTACTCACGTTTTACTTGGTTTTATCCTTTGAAGGCCAAATCTGACTTTTATAATGTGTTTGAAACCTTTGTCAATTTTGTACAAACTCAGTTTCCGTGTAAAATCAAGCAATTTCAGTCCGATGGGGCACGAAATCTATTAATCATCAAGTTCGTACACTTCTTTCAAAGAATGGTACTCATCATCGCGTTTCTTGTCCGTATACACCACATCAAAACGGTCGAGCCGAACGCAAACAGAGACATATCACGGAAACGGGACTTGCAATGATGTTTAATGCAAACGTACCGGCGTATTTATGGGCGCATGTAACGACCGAGATTTTGTAAATAAATAAATTGTACAAAAATATGATAAATAAGGATAATTCATTTCAGAACCGTAGGAATTGGTTTCGTGTCAATTGGACACCGTATGAGAAAGTTATGGATGAAACGGGGTCGAGACGAGGACCGAAAAGTGCAGCCTAGCTACCTGGAGGAGTTCACGGCGCGAAGTGGAGATGGCGACCGTGAACTTCGTTCAGGGATTTGGGGCTTTTCAGACATAGAGTTCCCGACCAGTTAACGATCGCGAAATGGTCACGACACGCGAAGTTCGCGACGCGAACTTGAGTTAGCGATCGCGAACTATTGAACTCTGTATAAAAAACGGGTTGAGGCTAGGGTTTAGATACCTACACCCCTAAAACCCTACCAGCCGTTTTTTTGGAAGAAGTGCACGATTGTTGGTGTTCTTGAGCTCAAATCTTCATATTTCTTGGAGATTATTGATCTAAGGTAAGAATCCTTACTAGTTTATGCATCTCTTTGGTATTTTGAGCTCTATTTGGGTATTAATGGTGGTATTGGGAACCAACCACTTCATCTTTGGGGAAGATGATCTATCATGAGTGTAAAACACTCATGGTAAGCTTGTAATCAATGTGTACAAGCTGGATTTCGGTTTTATGGATAGAAATCTTGAACTAGGGTTTGAGATTTCCACCAAGTGGTATGAACTTGGTGGTTGGGAATGTTAAGAAGGATTAACTAGTAACTAGTTATGGTTTGTGACTAGATTTGTGATGATTTTGATAATAGGTCTAGAAGGAGTTGAGATTGGAAACACTTCCTTGATTAGGAGGTAGATATTGTGTTGATTTACACAAGTATTGGATAGCATTGCTAAGGTGAGTACATGTGATCTTTCTGAGTACATAGTAAACCATGTTTTATGAATTGAAATGATTTTAGAGTCTTTATTAGATAAATATTTTTAATAAAGAAAAGATTGAATTGATAGAGTATGAATTTAATTTAGTTGAATTGAAATGAATTGAGTTGAATTGAATGGAGAATTGATTTGTTTAGTTACCACTAGTATGATTGAGTTGTCATATGGGCTTTGACCCAAGTTGATGATTTGTTATGTGGTAGTTAATCGATTGGATCCTAGATAACCCACACAAGATGGGGGAGTTAGTGACACCTACTTGGGGCGGTACCACCCTGCGCAAGGGTAGTGTGTCGAGAAATAGATAACCCGGAAATCGGGGGAGCAAATAGATAACCCGGAAATCGGGGGAGCAAATAGATAACACGGAAACGGGGGAGTTTACCTAGATAACCCATATCAGGGGAGTTGTTTCGGGGAGGCCCGTTACGTATGTGTTTGGCTTATGGCAAGCCTTAGAGATTAATTGACTATGTGCAATTTGATAATAATTTAATTATTATTTTATTGCAAAATTATTTCTAACCGGGTCAAAAACCCATGTTTCTCACGAGACAATATTTGTCTCACGTACTACGTTTATTTTGACTATGTACTCAGGTTCGGGAGCAAAAGATTAGGCGGCCCGTAGTTAGCATTTGGAAGGATTAGCTCGGTGTACTATTTAGTTCCCTAGACTATTGTTTTGATATATTTGTAACACCGGTTTTGGTACTTTCTAATTATTCCAAATGTTTCATTTAAACCATATTTTTAGATACTCGGTTTGTAAAGACTTATATTTCACATTTCTAAAAGTGTTAATTTGGTGGAAAAATCGGTGTGTTACAACTTGGTATCAGAGCATTAGTCTAAGTGAATTAGGTTGGTTACCCACCCTAGACTTAGACTTTGCTTTTGGGATATTATGTTATATAGGAAGTTAGGTTGACCTTTAAGAATTAGGGTTGACCATTGAGGGAATTGTTTTAAATTGAGCTATTCGTATGTTTAATTTTGACTTTTTAGTCAACTTATTAGATTCTAATTGTGTTGACATCTTATTATAGTAAGATGGCTAGAACGAGAAGTGGTCGATTGTTGGATGGGGAACAAGCTTCGAATTTGAATCAAGATGGGAATGGATTGGCCAATTCGGGTATCGGGAATAACCATACTCCGGTAACAATGGAGGCCATTCAATCCATGCTCACTAATATGAGAAATGTGATGCAACAAGATGTTAACCGGATCATAAATGATCGGTTGAACTTAGGTGGTGATAATGATGAAAGGGAGGAAGAGGAACGTCTTTTTGAGGAAGGGAGGGAGGAAAGTGAAGATTCCCCTCAACTCATTAAGACTAAGTCAACGGGAAACACCAACCCGACCGAGAAGTCCTCCAATGGAGAAAGTGGTGAGGAGAGAAAGATTGAATGTGAAGGATGTTCTTACAAAACATTCCTTGCTTGCCGTCCCGACTTCTATCTCGGGAGTACGGAACCGAAGGTGACGGTTCAATGGATTCGAGAGACGGAACGTGTGCTTGAGAGTAGCAAGTGCAAAGAGGAAGACATGGTGACTTATGCCTTACGATTGTTTAAGGATGATGCTCTTACATGGTGGGACACCGTGTATGAAACTTTGGGAAAGAAAGCCATTTACAAGATGTCGTGGGATGAGTTCACTAGAAGACTCAAAGAGAAGTATTTCCCCGAAAGGGAGTTAGAAGAGTTGTTGGAAGAATTTTTGCACTTCAAGAAGGGCAATTTGACCTTGGATGAGTATACCAAGAAGTTCACGGGATACCTCCCGTTTGTGTCAACTACTTACCCAACCGAACGTAGCCGTGTGGTTCGGTTTGCTAATGGGTTACCGTGGGAGTATGAACTCGAAGTGAAGAGGGCGACCACTCTTGATGAGGCGATCAACGTCGCCCGGAGTGTTGAGAAAGTTAGCAAGAGAAGAGTGCAAGAGAGGTCGGTTGGCAATGAGAAAAGAAAGTTTGAAAGTTTTTCGGGACCGTCCAAGAAAAGCAAGTTTGCCCCGAACGGGTCAAAGAAAGGTAGTGTTGGTGGTTGTAGGAAGTGTGGTAGGGACCACAAAGGAGAGTGCAAGGCGGATTCCAACGGTTGCTTCAAGTGTGGTCGTTTTGGCCATAAGGCTAAAGATTGCAAGGTTAAAAGCCTCGATGAGGTGGAGTGTTTCTCATGCCATGAGAAGGGGCATTATAGTAATGTTTGCCCAAAGAAGGGAACCGAAACGTTGGTGTCAACCGCTCACAAGAAACCGGAGCCGTCGAAAGTCAAAGGGCGTGCCTTCCAACTCACGCGAGAAGAAGCCAAGGAGACCCATGATGTTGTCTCAGGTACCTTATTCATAAACTCCATACCCACATATGTATTGATTGATTCGGGTTCTACTTATTCTTTCGTGTCTCATGAATTTGGTGCTAAGTTTAAGGTTCCACTAGAGTTACTTGATGATTTGTATGAAATAGAAGTAGCCGATGGGAAAACCTCTATGGTTCAACATGTCTATAGGGATTGTGAATTAGAAATCGATAGTAAGAAGTTTAAGGTTGATTTGATGCCTATGGGGATTAAGGCTTTTGATGTGATTATCGGGATGGATTGGTTGGGAATCCACCAAGCCAAGATTCTATGTGGGAAGAAGCTAGTGTCGATTAAGTCTCCCGAGAATGAGAAGGTGTATATTTATGGAGAAAAGAGGCATCATATGCCAAACTTGTTAACCGCCATTAAAGCAAGAAAGTGTTTATCGAAAGGATGTGCATCATTTATAGCTTATGTCTTAGATGGGAGAAAAGAGAAGAAGTCGGTTGAGAATGTGAAGATTATTCGAGATTTTCCCGAAGTTTTTCCCGATGACTTACCCGGTTTGCCACCAGAGAGACAAGTCGAGTTTCGTATTGATTTAGTCCCGGGGGCGACGCCAATTGCCCGAGCCCCGTATCGTTTAGCTCCAACCGAGATGAGAGAGTTGATGGCTCAACTTCAAGTTTTACTTGATAAAGGTGTCATTCGTCCTAGTTCGTCCCCATGGGGTGCACTGGTTTTATTCGTGAAGAAGAAAGATGGTCCGATGAGGATGTGTATTGATTACCCAGAACTTAATAAGATGACGATTAAGAACCGATATCCCTTGCCAAGGATAGATGATTTATTTGATCAACTTCAAGGAGCCGATTGTTTCTCCAAGATCGATTTGAGATCGGGTTATCATCAAGTTCGTGTCAAAGAAGGTGATATCGAGAAGACGGCCTTTAGAACTCGTTATGGGCATTATGAATTTTTGGTGACGCCATTCGGTCTAACGAATGCCCCGGCAATTTTTATGGATCTCATGAATAGGGTTTGTAAGCCATTCCTCGATAAATTCCTCATCATGTTCATCGATGATATTCTTATTTTCTCCAAAACCGAAGAGGAACATGAAGAACATTTGAGGCAAACTTTGGAAGTCTTGAAACGAGAAAAATTGTATGCTAAATTCTCGAAGTGTGAATTTTGGTTGCGGGAAGTTCAATTTCTTGGTCATGTGGTATCCCGAAGCGGGATAAAAGTTGACCCGTCTAAGATTGAAGCGGTGAAGAATTGGGAAGCACCGAAGACTCCAACCGAAGTTAGAAGTTTTCTTGGGTTAACCGGTTATTACCGAAGATTTATTGAAGATTTTTCCCGAGTGGCGGTTCCACTCACTAGACTATCGAGAAAAGATGTGAAGTTTGATTGGGGGAAAAAGCAAGAGGATGCTCTTGCCTTGTTGAAAGAGAAATTGTGCAATGCACCGATCCTCACCCTACCCGACGGTATGGAAGATTTTGTGGTGTATAGTGACGCATCGAATAAAGGTCTCGGTTGTGTCTTAATGCAAAGAGGTAAAGTGATAGCTTATGCTTCAAGACAATTGAAGAATGCGGAAGAAAGGTATACGACACATGATTTAGAGTTGGCGGCGATCATTTTTTCCTTGAAAATTTGGAGACATTACTTGTATGGTACAAGGTGTATTCTATACACGGATCACAAAAGTCTCAAGTATGTGTTTACACAAAAAGACTTGAACATGAGATAAAGAAGGTGGATTGAGTTGATTAGTGATTACGATTGTGAAATTATTTATCATGAAGGAAAGGCCAATGTGGTAGCCGACGCCTTAAGTAGAAAAGTTTATGAAAAACCGGTTAAGGCTAAGTTAATGCGGATTGATGTAGTGTCTAGCTTTATCGAAAGTATAAAAACCACACAAATGGAAGTGATGGGAAAAGACGAGTATAGATAAGAAAGATTGGGAAAGAACCAAGTGTTTGAAGAAAATGACCAAGGGTTAAAAACCGTGAATGGCCGGATTTGGGTTCCGAAATTCGATGGAAACCGAAAAGTGTTGTTGAATGATGCTCACAAGTCCAAGTACTCGATTCATCCCGGAAGTACAAAAACTTATCAAGACTTGAAGAGAATTTATTGGTGGCCGGGGATGAAGTCGAGTGTAGCAAAATTCATATCAAAATGTGCCACGTGTGCACAAGTGAAAGCCGAGCACCAAGTTCCTTATGGTGTTGCACAATCGTTACAAGTGCCGGCCGGGAAATGGAATGACATCACGATGGATTTCATTGTTGGTCTCCCAAAGACTAGTGGAATTCATGACGCCATTTGGGTGATTGTCGATAGGTTAATGAAAAGTGCGTTATTTCTAGCTATTCGGGAGACTATGCCACTCGAGAAATTGGCAAAATTGTATGTTGATGAAGTTGTTCGTTTACATGGGGTACCATTGTCGATTGTGTCCGATCGGGATGCAAGGTTTACCTCGAGATTTTGGAGATCACTCCAAGAAGAATTGGGAACAAAGTTGAGATTGAGCACGGCTTACCATCCGAAAACTGATGGTCAAAGTGAAAGAACGATCCAAACGGTTGAAGACATGTTGAGATCGTGTGTTTTGGATTTTGGTGGTAAATGGGATGAACATTTACCGTTAGTTGAATCTTCATATAACAATAGTTATCACTCGACAATTAAAATGCCACCGTTTGAGGCCTTATATGGGAGAAAATGTAGGATGCCTTCTTGTTGGTTAGAGGCGGGTGAGATGAAACTCACGGGTCCCGAGATTGTGAAAATAACAAACGAGAAAATCAGAATAATTCAAAAGAATATGAAAGTGGCACAAGATCGCCAAAAGAGCTATTCGGGTTTGAAAAAGCGACCTTATGATTTAAATGTCGGTGATATGGTGATGTTAAAGGTGTCGCCTTGGAAAGGCGTGATGAGGTTTGGTAAGAAGGGCAAATTGAGCCCAAGATATGTTGGCCCATTTAAGATTGTGAAACGGGTCGGTTTGCAGGCATTTAAGCTGGAACTTCCACCCGAGTTGCAAGGTGTCCATGACACCTTCCATGTTAGTAATTTGAAGAAATTCTTGGGTGAAGTGGAGAACATTATCCCACTTCAAGATTTGCGGGTCGATGCGCCCAACCGATTGATTGAAGAGCCCGAGGCCATATTGGAGGCTCAAACAAAGAAATTAAGGAATAAAGAAATTGCGTTGGTGTTGGTCAAGTGGAAGCATTCCCTTGGGCCAAATTTGACTTGGGAAGTCAAAGATGAGATTAAGAAACGCTACCCGAACTTTGTTGATTATGATGCGATTCCGAGGACGGAATCCTCTTAAGGGGTAGATAGTTGTAACGACCGAGATTTTGTAAATAAATAAATTGTACAAAAATATGATAAATAAGGATAATTCATTTCAGAACCGTAGGAATTGGTTTCGTGTCAATTGGACACCGTATGAGAAAGTTATGGACGAAACCGGGTCGAGACGAGGACCAAAAAGTGCAGCCTAGCTGACTGGAGGAGTTCACGGCGCGAAGTGGAGATGGTGATCGTGAACTTCGTTCAGGGATTTGGGGATTTTCAGACATAGAGTTCCCGACCAGTTAACGATCGCGAAATGGTCACGACACGCGAAGTTCGCGACGCGAACTTGAGTTAGCTATCGCGAACTATTGAACTCTGTATAAAAAACGGGTTGAGGCTAGGGTTTAGATACCTACACCCCTAAAACCCTACCAGCCGTTATTTTGGAAGAAGTGCACGATTGTTGGTGTTCTTGAGCTCAAATCTTCATATTTCTTGGAGATTATTGATCTAAGGTAAGAATCCTTACTAGTTTATGCATCTCTTTGGTATTTTGAGCTCTATTTGGGTATTAATGGTGGTATTGGGAACCAACCACATCATCTTTGGGGAAGATGATCTATCATGAGTGTAAAACACTCATGGTAAGCTTGTAATCAATGTGTATAAGCTGGATTTCGGTTTTATGGATAGAAGTCTTGAACTAGGGTTTGAGATTTCCACCAAGTGGTATGAACTTGGTGGTTGGGAATGTTAAGAAGGATTAACTAGTAACTAGTTATGGTTTGTGACTAGATTTGTGATGATTTTGATAATAGGTCAAGAAGGAGTTGAGATTGGAAACACTTCCTTGATTGGGAGGTAGAGATTGTGTTGATTTACACAAGTATTGGATAGCATTGCTAAGGTGAGTACATGTGATCTTTCTGAGTACATAGTACACCATGTTTTATGAATTGAAATGATTTTAGAGTCTTTATTAGATAAATATTTTTAACAAAGAAAAGATTGAATTGATAGAGTATGAATTTAATTTAGTTGAACTGAAATGAATTGAGTTGAATTGAATGGAGAATTGATTTGTTTAGTTACCACTAGTATGATTGAGTTGTGATATGGGCTTTGACCCAAGTTGATGATTTGTTATGTGGTAGTTAATCGATTGGATCCTAGATAACCCACACAAGATGAGGGAGTTAGTGACACCTACCTGGGGCGGTACCACCCTGTGCAAGGGTAGTGTGTCGAGAAATGGATAACCCGGAAATCGGGGGAGCAAATAGATAACCCGGAAATCGGGGGAGCAAATAGATAACCCAGAAATCGGGGGAGTTTACCTAGATACCCCATATCGGGGGAGTTGTTTCGGGGAGGCCCGTTACGCATGTGTTTGGCTTATGGCAAGCCTTAGAGATTGATTGACTATGTGCAATTTGATAATTATTTAATTATTATTTTATTGCAAAATTATTTCTAACCGGGTCAAAAACCCATGTTTCTCACGAGAGAATATTTGTCTCACGTACTACGTTTATTTTGACTATGTACTCAGGTTCGGGAGCAAAAGATTAGGCGGCCCGTAGTTAGCATTTGGAAGGATTAGCTCGGTGTACTATTTAGTTCCCTAGACTATTGTTTTGATATATTTGTAACACCGGTTTTGGTACTTTCTAATTATTCCAAATGTTTCATTTAAACCATATTTTTAGATACTCGGTTTGTAAAGACTTATATTTCACATTTCTAAAAGTTTTAATTTGGTGGAAAAATCGGTGTTTTACAGCGCATGCCTTTGGTTCCGCAACACACATTATCAATCGGTTACCAACAAAGCTTCTTGAGCAAAAATCCCCGTACGAGCTATTCTTCTTTACGCAACCAAATTATAGCAATTTCAAAGTATTTGGTTGTCGGGTATTTCCATATCTTCGGGATTATTTTTCAAATAAGCTCGCTCCCCGAAGTGCTCCATGCACTTTTATTGGATATAGTACACAATACAAGGGTTATCGGTGCCTTGATTTAACCTCAATGAGGATCTACACTACCCGACATGCTCAATTTAATGCGGAATTTTTTCCTTTTTCGGGTAATAATTCATCAACTACATCTATTACACCTTTTTTGTCATCCTATAGTGATGACTATTGTAACTACCCGAAATTTTGTATCGAATAAATTTTAGGAAAAATATGATAAATAAGGATAAATCATTTAAAATACGCGGGATTTGGTTTCGTGTCAATCGGACATCGTTTGCTATGTGAAATCCATCGTTTAAGCCGAAACAAAGATTGCTGGAAAAGTTCACACCCGAGTTCACGACGGGAACTAGTTCACGACTGAGTTCACGGCATGAACTACGACCGTGAATTATTGACAGAGATTTTTAGGTTCTGATGCGAGGAGTTCACGGCGCGAACTTTCGCTGAAACTGAATAAAAGCGGGATTTCAACCATTTATGCTCATTTTTCACCCCTCACTCTCTCTCTAGAAAGTTTATGCATATTTTGAGTGGAAAGAGTGCTTTGGAGCCGATTTTGACCTCAGATCTTGTGTAAGAACACTCCTAATGGCTGATTCAAGGTATATCTTAATCTTTTAACTTGTTTTTAGTGTAGATTTGAGAAGATTGATTTGGGTTATAAACCCTAACTTTGGGGTTTTCATGATTGACGAAATAGAGTGTGTAGAACTCTTATATATGGGGTTTAGACATGGAGAAACATGTTTTTAACTTAGATCCATACTAGTTAAGAGATTGTGAAATCTAGGGTTTCAAAAATGTCACCAAATTTGGGGGAAGTGGTGATATTGGTATCTTGTCAAGAATATTGACTAAGTATGTTAATGGAGGGTGTAAAACACCCATGGAAAGTATATGGACCTTGTGTTCATGTTGGATTTGTGAATTGTTGGGTTAACCTTAACTTAGGGTTTCGAGATTTCCACCAAATTTGGGGAACTTGGTAGTTAAGGCTATTATGATGATTTAAATGGTGTCTAGTTATAGATGATAACTAGAAATATGTTGATTGTGTTGATAGGTTGCAAGAACCAAAAGTTGGAGATATTTCAAAGGTGGGAGCAAGGATTCGTGTTGATAAACACGATTTGGATTTAGCTTGGCTTAGGTGAGTACATGAGACTTTTACTGAGTACATAACAAATGATTTTGAAAACTATGAAGTTTAATGAGTCTTTATTAATAAATGTTTTTAATAAAGATATGATTAAAAAGGCAAGAAAATGCAAGTAATAGACTATTTAAGTATGTCTAAATGACTAATGATTTTTGAAAGAGATTATGATAATGAAAAGTAATTAATAACTTTTTATTAATATGATGTCTGATTAAGAGTAATGATTAAGAAAGTATGTTATTTGGTTTATTAATAATATGTATTAATAAAGCTAATAACAATGATTTTTAAGTAACGAATATTGATTAGTATATTATACTAATAAATGTAGTGATTGAATTGCTCAGAGAATAGGTATAAAGTGACTAGTAATAAATATGCATTCTAGTCAAAGAGAAGTTAAAGTAATATAATTTTGATAAATGATAAATATGTTTTATTTAATAAAGGACTTGGTAAAGTCAATATTGAAATTGAATAAGCAACGAGAATAATATGATAATTAGAATAGATGTATTCTAATTTATGTTTGAGTATGTAATACTGGGGCATAGGCACGTATTTGATGATTTCAATATGTGTTGAGAAAAGGATCCGGATCATAGATAACCCACACAAGTTGGGGGAGTTAGTGACACCTACTTGGGGAGGTACCACCCTGCGCAAGAGTAGCATGTCGAGAAATAGATAACCCGGAAAGCAGGGGAGTTTCAGATAACCCGAAAATCGGGGGAGAAATAGATAACCCGGAAATGGGGGAATTTACCTAGATAACCCACATCGGGGGAGTTTGCTTCGGAGAGGTACGTAGCGTATGTGATTAAGTATGTGTAAGCACATGTTAGCTTAATAGTATGTGATTTTGATGAGAGTAAGCTTATGGTTAGCTTACTAGTATATATGTATGAAAATGATAAGATCACGAGTTAATAAGTAATAAACGAATAAACAAAAGTAATGAATATGACTTTTATTATATTTGAGAATGGGTCGAAACCCCATGTATCTCTCGAGACTATTTTGTCTCGCGTACTACTTTGTTTGTGGCTATGTACTCAGGTTCGATATTGAAGGATTAGAAGGTCGCGATAGAGGTGGCCTATAGATGTTTAGCTCGGGAACTTAAAGGTAGATCCCGTTATCCTATGGTTATGATATTATTTTTGTAACACCAGATTTTAATACTCTGATAATCTTTTCAAAGGTTTTTGTTATACCGTATTTTGGGTTATTGGACTTTATAATATTTTTATTTAAAAATATGTTTTAAAAGATGTTTTAAAAATTGAGGTGTTACAACTTGGTATCAGAGCTATAGTTTAAGTGAATTAGGTAGGTTTGACCTCCCTAGTCTTAAGCTATACTAGTAGCACCATATGTTTCCATAGGAT
Organism: Calendula officinalis; assembly: GCA_963853835.1. NCBI lineage: Eukaryota > Viridiplantae > Streptophyta > Magnoliopsida > Asterales > Asteraceae > Calendula > Calendula officinalis. The sequence continues at coordinate 40,862,164 of OY970826.1, forward strand.
GTCTATGATTAGTCTATTGAGACTGTAAAGTGCGAGTATGATAGGGTCGATCTCTAAGAGAAATGTCATGTTTGATTTTCATGTATTGTATTCGACTCTGGGGTCGATCATCTGAAATTGGAATTGTGGAAATAATGATATAAGAAAAAGGATGAACGCAAAAAGTGGACAAACTCCACTGGTTTAGGAAGAGAAGTTTTAATTGAGTTTCGACATGTCGCGGTGATGATGGAAAGGGTTCCGCTTTAGGTGTAAACTGCCCCCGGTAACTTCGGAAGATTACCTAGGAGAAGGATAAGTGTGCGAGTCGGATCGTGGGTGACCGGACGAATGAGGCTAGGTGGGATGGTTTCAACTCCCGTATGACGCGTAGTTCTTCGGGTAGCAAGGTTGGTGCTGAGAAGTCCTCGAAAGAAGAGGGTAGTGATTCTTAATTGGAAGAAAGGGAAAGATGTATGTTCGATACATTCATTACGTGTAAGCCCGATGAGTATATGGGAAGTTCCGAGTCATAGGTGACGATTCAGTGGATTCGTGAAAACTGAGCAAGTGCTAGAGAGTAACAAGTGTTGGAGGAAGATATGGTGACTTTTACACCTCGGTTATTGAAGAACAAGACGTCGTTGTGGAAGAAGGCGATGTATGAAAGTTTGGAAAGAGAATATGGTACTAGATGTTGTGGAAGGAGTTCACGAGTAGATTGATAGGGACGTTTTGTCCCGAAAGAGTATTTGGAAAATTTTCTAAGAGAGTTTATTGCTAGGAATGTGGAGAAGGTAGTTCAACGAAGGGTCATTGAATCGTTATCATGTGCAGAAAAGAGGAAGTTCGATGGTAGCTTGGAGTCAACAAAGAAAGAAAATCTTGTTCAGAGTTCGTCAAATCATGTTGATGTGAAAAGTGTGGTAAGTTCTCCTCAATTATATAATTTATGTTAGGAGGTTCGTGTTTTATTGGTGAATTGTTGCACGATTTGGTGCTAAGGCGAAATGACATGTATAAGTATGGGTGGATCGTTTGGTGTGGAAATGTACCCGGGGACGGTTTCCCCGGTTCGTTATGTGTAAAGGTATGATATGCCTGGGTGAGTTGGCGATTGGTATGTCGCAGATAATTAGAATATTAAAAGATATATTATAATGGGAAAAGTAAATGATTTCAATGAAAGGATGGTAGTACGTGGAAGTACTAAGACTTAGTGAGAATGGTATATATGGATGGGAAACCATGTAAGGAAAAAAAAAGTTCAAAAGTAAAATTGTAGCATTATGCGGGAATGATGATAAGTGATGTGCTATCATCATATGATAATGGTAAGGAAAAGAATGATTAAAGATATAGTGAAGTTTTGAAAACTCGTAAATAGAAAATATGTTGGAAAGGATAAGCATCGGGAATGACAAAATTTAGTAATCGAAAATGGATGAGTAAAAATTGACAATTAGTCATGACAAAAGTTGTATCATGGATGATGGATCAGATACTAAGGGTAAAAGGATAATTAATGGTAAAATGTCATAGAAATGGTATGCTAAGTCAAGGGTAACAATTAATTATTGGAAAAAGGACATTAGAAAAAAAAATGTGATAGCTTATGTTTGGATCGTGGATCGGAGTCAATTGGTTGACTCGAGTTGACCGGGTGATTCGGTAAAAATATGGATAATTGAATGCAATGGTGGTTACCTAGGTGGTGAAAGAAAGACTGGAAATTTGATGATGAGAAAATGAATCGACTAAAGACGGTTGATAAATGAGTAAATTGGTGGAAAACACTAGAAATGATTATGGATACCGTGTGGTATAAAGGTATAAGTGGGAGTAATGGCCTATGAAGGCATATGATTGTAGGAAGATACTATTATGTGAAATGTGTGAAATTGTAAGTCGAATAAAGAATCTGATAAATTGTATGATGAATAGATATGCGACTAGTTGGGTAAGAAAGTGTTAAAGTTATATGATGCATACTAGTATGGTATGCAAGATAGAATGAGAAAGTTTGGATCTTATTCAATCGGAGGCTTTCCGATTAATGAGATTGTATGAGTCACTTTGGATTGGAGGCTTTCCGATCATTGTGACAGTTGGGTCTTGATGAATTGGAGGCTTTCCGATGATCTTGATTTGGTAGTTAAAGTATGATAAGATGTGTCAGTATTATGATGTTTATATATGTCGTATGTCAAACCATATGCTTAATTATTGATATGATTTTATTTCAAATGAGAACTTGGATTGAAAACACGGGTCGTGTTTAAGTATAGGTAGGTGTAGGAGATGCCTACAACTCTAAAAGTATATAAGTTATGGGAAGAGATGCTTATAGGAAGCAAGGTTAATGGTAGCCGATGAATGGAGAAAATCGGATGATAAGTGGTTAGGTCACAATTCGATGTGAATGAGGCTCTAAAGCCGGTAATCGAGAATTGCAAGTGTGGTATGAGAATATTTGAAAGAAATTGTAAATGGTATAAGTATTTTTTAAAAAAAAACCAATAGAGATTGGTATTGCTTTATATGGAAATTGTAAATCGATTGTGGAAATAGAAATCAAGGAAAAGAGAAACAATTGAGAAAGGAGGTATAGAAATTGGAATCGGGAATATAAAGTTTGGGAAGTGATGTCTCACTAATAAAGGATATGTGAATTTTGCAAAGTATATTTGACTTTATTCATAAGTCAAGGTTGGTCAACTAGTGGATTGTTGACTTTGGTCAAAATTAGGTTTTGACTATCGTTTAAATGGTTAGACGAGGATAAGAACATAATGTGTCGCCTACATGTATATGATAATGGTAAATTGATGGAAATAGTTATAGTGTGTAACTTTGACCGTTGGGTGTTTCGGGTCGAATTTGGGAGTCGAGTATATGATTGTTGATGAATCATGAATGTAATGTCGATTGTAAAGGAAATGATAATTAATGGAACCTCTAGTGAGAAAGGAAATTGTCAAAGTATGGTTTAGTTTGTGCTTAAGTCAAAGATTAGACAATGTTGACAACTTGGTCAAAGCTAGACTTTGACTATCATTTTGATTAATTGGCTAATAGTAATGATTGAGTCATATTTTCCCTATGTGGATAAAAGAAATGATTGAAAGTGTTATGGCTAAATTGTGCAAATTTGACCCGTTCGGGTATTATGGACTCAAGGTTGATTTTTGACCTATTTGGGCCTAACGGGGATAAATGGATGTTTAAAATGAATATTGTTACTGGATTTAGATAGAAAAAGTTCGGTCGTGTTAAATGCAAGGGGATGAGAACGGAATGCTCGGTTGAACGTCGACCGGGAATCTTTGAGTAGATTCCGAGGACATAATCATTTTAAGGGGTAGATAGTTGTAACGACCCAAAATTTGTATCGAATAAATTATAGGAAAAATATGATAAATAAGGATAAATCATTTAAAATACGTGGGATTTGGTTTCGTGTCCATCGGACATTGTTCGCTATGTGAAATTCATCGTTTAAGCCGAAACAAAGATTGCTGGGAAAGTTCACGCCAAAGTTCACGGCGGTGACTAGTTCACGACTGAGTTCACGGCATGAAATATCGACAGAGATTTTTAGGTTCTGATGCGAGGAGTTCACGCCTGAGTTCACGGCGCGAACTTTCGCTGAAACTGAATAAAAGCGGGATTTCAGCCATTTATGCTCATTTTCACCCCTGAATCTCTCTAGAAAGTTTATGCATATTTTGAGTGGAAAGAGTGCTTTGGAGCCGATTTTGACCTCTAATATTATGTAGGAACACTGCTAATGGCTGATTCAAGGTATATCTGAATCTCTTAACTTGTTTTTAGTGTAGATTTGAGAAGATTGATTTGGGTTATAAACCCTAACTTTGAGGTTTTCATGAATGATGAAATAGAGTGTGTAGAACTCTTATATATGGTGTTTAGACATGGAGAAACATGTTTTTAACTTAGATCCATACTAGTTAAGAGATTGTGAAATCTAGGGTTTCAAGAATGTCACCAAATTTGGGGGAAGTGGTGATATTGGTATCTTGTCAAGAATATTGACTAAGTATGTTAATGGAGGGTGTAAAACACCCATGGAAAGTATATGGACCTTGTGTTCATGTTGGATTTGTGAATTGTTGGGTTAACCTTAACTTAGGGTTTTGAGATTTTCACCAAATTTGGGGAACTTGGTGGTTAAGGGTATTATGATGATTTAAATGGTGTCTAGTTATAGATGATAACTAGAAATATTGCAAGAACCTAAAAGTTGGAGATATTCCAAAGCTGGGAGCAAGGATTCGTGTTGATAAACACGATTTGGATTTAGCTTGGCTAAGGTGAGTACATGAGACTTTTACTGAGTACATAGCAAATGATTTTGAAAACTATGATGTTTTATGAGTCTTTATTAATAAATGTTTTTAATAAAGATATGATTAAAGAGGCAAGAAAATGCAAGTAATAGACTGTTTAAGTATGTCTAAATGACTAATGATATTTGAAAGAGATTATGATAATGAAAAGTAATTAATAACTTTTTATTAATATGATGTCTGATTAAGAGTAATGATTAAGAAAGTATGATATTTGGTTTATTAATAATATGTATTAATAAAGCTAATAACAATGATTTTTAAGTAACGAATATTGATTAGTATATTATACTAATAAAGGTAGTGATTGAATTGTTAAAAGAATAGGTATAAAGTGACTAGTAATAAATATGCATTCTAGTCAAAGAGAAGTTAAAGTAATATAATTTTGATAAATGATAAATATGTTTTATTTAATAAAGGACTTGGTAAAGTCAATATTGAAATTGAATAAGAAACGAGAATAATATGATAATTAGAATAGATGTATTCTAATTTATGTTTGAGTATGTATTACTGGGGCATAGGCACGTATTTGATGATTTCAATATGTGTTGAGAAAAGGATCCGGATCATAGATAACCCACACAAGTTGGGGGAGTTAGTGACACCTACTTGGGGAGGTACCACCCTGCGCAAGAGTAGCATGTCGAGAAATAGATAACCCGGAAAGCAGGGGAGTTTCAGATAACCCGGAAATTGGGGGAGCAATAGATAACCCGGAAACGGGGGAGTTTACCTAGATAACCCACATCGGGGGAGTTTTCGTCGGAGAGGTACGTAGCGTATGTGATTAAGTATGTGTAAGCACATGTTAGCTTAATAGTATGTGATTTTGATGAGAGTAAGCTTATGGTTAGCTTACTAGTATATATGTATGAAAATGATAAGATCACGAGTTAATAAGTAATAAACGAATAAATAAAAGTAATGAATATGACTTTTATTATATTTGAGAATGGGTCGAAAACCCATGTATCTCACGAGACTATTTTGTCTCACGTAGTACTTTGTTTTTGGCTATGTAGTCAGGTTCGAGATTGAACGATTAGAAGGTCGCGATAGAGGTGACCTAAAGATGTTTAGCTCGGGAGCTTATAGGTAGATCCCGTTATCCTATGGTTATGATATTATTTTTGTAACACCGGATTTTAATACTCTGATAATCTTTTCAAAGGTTTTTGTTAAACCGTATTTAGGGATATTGGACTTTATAATATTTTTATTTAAAAATATTTTTTAAAAGATGTTTTAAAAATTGAGGTGTTACAACTATCCTATATCAACACCAAAACCACCCACTGCCCCTAATAATCCCTTACCAACAAATTCCCCTTGCACCCTCTGCGCTCACGATTTATCCACTGTCAAAAACATTAACCCGGCCCAACCCACTATTTCGCACACCCCTGATCCGCAACCCAACCCACAACCCGAACACAACACCAGCGCTGAAATTCCAAACCTCGGCATATTGTCGACCTCACTCATCTCTCACCTTTACACCATGCCCTCCTTGCTTCGAAAGATCCCAAAGGCTTTAAATCCGCTTCACGTGATCCCAAATGGTACTCCGCAATGCGAAATGAAATGAGTGCCTTAAGCCTTGATAAGACATGGGATCTTGTTCCCCCACCTAAGCAATCAAATGTCGTTGGTTCTAAATAGGTGTTTCGTACAAGGTTTCATGATGATGGTACGATTGATAAATACAAGGCACGCCTTGTTGCCAAAGGGTTTACCCAAATACTGGGAATTGATTACTCCGCCACTTTTAGTCCCTTTGTCAAGGCTTCAACGGTCCGGATTATTCTTTCTATTTCCATACTCAATAAATGGCCTCTCCATCAACTAGATGTCAAAAACGCATTTTTAAATGGTGATTTATCTGACCTTGTTTATATGGAGCAACCTCCCGGATTCATTGACCCTAAGTTACCGAATCATGTTTGCCGACTCAAGAAAGCTCTTTATGGTCTTAAACAAGCACCTCGTGCTTGGTTTCAAAAGCTAAGCTCCTTCCTCGTTAGCATTGGCTTTTCTTGTAGTCGAGCCGATACATCATTATTTATTTTCAAATACGGCACAAACATACTTTATTTATTGGTTTACGTTGATGATATTATTCTTAACGGCAACAACTCATCTATCATTCGTAACTTTATTTCACGACTAAATAAGGAATTCTTAATTACGAATCTTGGTAAGCTCAATTATTTTCTTGGTCTTGAAGTTTCTTACCATACCTCCGGGATTTTCTTGAGCCAATCTAAATATGCTCACGATATTCTTGCCCGAGCTCACTTATTAGATGCCAAGCCGGTTGCCACGCCTCTCTCCATATCGACTTATTTCACTAGCCAAGGAAAGCCATTTTCGGATCCTACACTATACCGTTCTCTTGTTGGAGCACTCCAATATCTTACGATTACACGGCCGGATCTTTCTTATGCCGTTAACCAAGTTAGTCAATTTTTACATGCTCGAATGGAAGATCATTTTCAAGGTGTCAAGCGTATCTTACGATATGTTAAAGGAACAATGGCATATGGTCTTAATTTTTCGCAATCTCCATCTCCTACCATCCTTGGCTACTCCGATGCGGATTGAGCACGGTGTATTGAAACTCGCCGCTTCACTTACAGTTACTCCATATTCCTTGGCAGAAATTTGGTATCATGGAGCGTCAAAAAGCAACCTACGGTATCTCGCTCGAGTTGTGAATCGGAATATCGAGCCTTGGCCAACACCGCTTCCGAAATAGTTTGGATCACTCATCTACTTCGAGAGCTTCACATCTTGCCATCCGGAAGACCGACGCCACTATGTGACAATCGAAGTGCGTTATTCTTAAATCAAAATCCGATATCTCATAAACGGGCAAAGCATATCGATATTGACTACCACTTCGTCCGTGAACCCGTTCTCTCCGCGAAGCTTGCGTCAAAGTTCGTTTCTACTCATCTTCAAGTAGCTGATATTTTTACCAAAAGCCTTCCACGTCCGCTATTTGAAGACTTCCGATCCAAGCTACGTGTTGGTCCTCCCCCATCTTCGCTTGTGGGGGGGGGGGGGGGGTAAACGAATATTGATGTATATTTTAGAATATCCTAGTAGATAATCTCTAGTTAAATATTGATCTTGTACATCCCATATTTATGGTAGGTTATTGTATTCTTGTAACTATAAATATAATAAGAATACTTTTCACAAATCGGTGAAGATTCAAACCTAATAGTCATCTCCTTCCACATTCCAACCATTTCGGTTTTCCCCTAGCCTCCTCCGAATCGTCATCAACTTCCAACCCTAACCGGCGCGTTCCCATTCGTCGATCGTCACCAATAAACCGTCATCGTCCAACCGGATTGTCCCGAGCGCAGTATCTATAAATACAATACTTTGCGTACATAAATTCCAACCTGTGATCAATTTGGCGCCTGATGATGTTTATAAACTCCTACGGTTACATCAACAATTCAACCTTGGCGGGCACACCAATATGCGTTTCCCGCATATCATAGCGTCAATATCCACCCTTAAAAGGTTTTATTTCAGTCTTAATTTCAATAATTGCTTTGTTCATCATGTTAATGGATTTTTCTTCATCATCGTTTCAATTAAGGTAAAGATGTAATTGATTAATTGTCACTACTCAAATATCTTTTTATCATCAATTGTTTGATCATATGTGCAAATGACAGCTCTGCCATTCAAAAACTATCATCAATTGTTTGATCAAATGTGCAAACGACAACTCTGCCATTTCTAAAATATTGATTTGATTGTACTATGTTTTACGTATTGGTTTGTTAATTTGATTATTTGATGCACACAAACTGTTTGTCAAAATGCCTTAAAAGTAAGTTTCAAATGCTATAAATTATTCCTTTTTGTTATTGGTTGAAGGTATACAGTCTAGTCTAGTCTAGTCTAGTCTAGTCTAGTCTATTAACATGATTAAAATCATAATTTGTTATTGGGCATCAACATTAATTCACAGTATTCTCTATATTGATTAACAAAACTCCAGAAAGGAGAAGCATTAATAAAGTTATAATATGTGATTATTAACTTTATTTTGTTTTTTATTGTACCTTTTTAAGATCACAACACAATAATAACAACAAATATTCTGTAATTTATGTTTTGATTCTATAAATGTACAAAATCTGCGTAACTTTTATTGCATACAAAGCCATTCATTGAAATGAAAAATGATTTATGAAGTATATCTTTTACTTATTTGGTTTTTTTTGTTGGTAAAGGGACGTAGCCCGGTAAATGACATAAAAGAAAAAAAGAATACATTGCATACTAAAGCTCCCCAGTGTATAGATATAAGGAACAGAAGCATCCCAAAGAAAAATACATAAGGCTAACACAACCTAAATACATGAATACGCTAGGAGAACATACAACTCTAAACAACAAGCAGTCTCGCCATGATCAGTCTCGCCATGATCAGAAAGCACATCATCCTCCGTATCAGAATCAGAAAGATAAAGCCCTCTCGGGTCACCATTGGGCTCGAGCCCATAGATCTCCTCCCACTGGGTCATAAAGTAGTCAACCTTCCTCTTGGGCCATTTTTTAAAAGCCCGAGAAGAAAGGCCTTTGCCTTGAGCGGCAATAAAGTAACCAACATCAGCTATCTCCAAAGCAAACTTATCCTCCGACTCCAACACCTCAAAAGTGTTAGAAGTAGCAACTGGGGTCTCAGAAGAGGTGGGCGGGGGAACAACCACAGGAATAGACTGTGTGGGTTTGGGGACATACCTCGAAGTAGTAGCAATCTTCACCGGGGGTTTGTTCTTCGATTTCCTACTCCTGCGTTTGGGTTTCTGGAACCCATCCTCGCGAACAACCAACTCTGGGGAAGCAACCGGGGCAGAGGCCGATTCAACAACTGGGTCCTGAACCTGCTGAGTGGGGGCAGCATCCACGGGCCTATCCGAACAACTCGAGATTTCATGACCAAATAAGCAACAATGCGAACTTATTTGGTTTTTGGATTAGGCTAATTAGGGAATGATGCACATCAATAAGGGGGAGAAATTAATCTGGTTTTCTTCAATCAAGAGCTCAAATAAACCTTCAATCAATCATTCTCTAATGGCGAATGAAGGCATCCATGGCAATCTTTGAAGTCACTGGTACGTGCATTTCTTCCATTAGTATTCAATTTCCTCTTTTTTTAGATCTCTTTTCCTTTCTTATTAATTTCGCTCAATTGTTAATTGAATGATAAGCACTTCAATTTTGATCAATTTAAGCTTCTTGGTTTCACTGCAAGTTAACTTTCCCTTACATTAACTTTTCCTTACATTTTTGGTTGATTATTTAGTTTAACGAGGCAGCATGGCCCGTGCGATGCACGAGCTTCGTTCACAGTAATGAGTTATTTTGAGTTCATATCATGTACAATTTACTGGTACGAAAAGCGTGATCGGTTACATGTTTAACTTTGATTGCGGGTATTCTACTAAATGAGCAAAGTGGTTCTTTATGTGTATTGATGTTTAAGGTTTGTTGTTGTTTATTGAGTCATATAGATCGTGTATGTTAACTGCAATTATTTCTTTAGCTTGAAAAAGATTTCGTATGCGTAAGTAGGCCTATGCAAATTGGACCGAGAACCGATCGGGATCGCAGAATCAGACCGGACGAACCGAGATCCATTGGTTCGGTTTCTCGGTTCTATTTTTTTTTTTTTTATGAAAAATCAATACTCGGTTCCAACCGGTTCAGTTCCGAGCGGTCCGATTCGGTCCAAAACCGAGAAAAAACAAAAAAAAAAGTCAAAGGAATTGCCTTGGTTCTCGTTTTGGTTCGGTTCTGAGCATCATATGTTCGGTCCTCGGTCCGTCAAAAACTATTTTTTCGTTCGGTTATGGTTTTCTTTAAATAAATATTTGTTATCGTGCATTTGTTTATATTGATTGATTTTAATAAACCTATAAAGTTTGTTGCTATATAATTAATATTTAACCATAATCTAGATATTCAACTATTTTTTGTGATTCAGAAATGCATTGACATTATTTTGCTGTGTTTAAATATTATTTATGATAGATCTTTTGATCTTACAATTGATTAATATATTATTTTTTATAAACGGATTTATATAATATTATTATTAATATTAAATGCATGGTATTAATTACAACTTCAAAGTTGGAACTCAATTTTTATAAATGGATGTTCTGTTAGGGTAAAATATAATATCATTTGAAAATCCAAAATCATTTGCATCATGATATTGTGATATTTATAGTTTATAATAGGCAAGTTCTATTTATATGAAAAGACTATTATTTAATTAAATTTACTACAATTATTTTTCTGTTAAATTCTTTGTCTTATTTATTAATATGTAACTTCTAGTTAAATGAAAAGACTATTATTTAATTGAATTTACTACTATTATTTATGTAACTTCATGTTGTTTACTTCACTTATTAAATGTTTCTTTTGGATGCACTTTTAGAGTGTTAAAATTTTGCGACATGAAAATAAGTATTTATAGATCATAATGTGTAAGATTCATAAATCTTGAAAAGTCTCTTATTTTATAGAAATTTTTATTATTATAATTATTACAAAACTCTTGGTCTTACAATTTAATGAGTTTGTCAAATTGTTATTAACATGAACTCAATAGTATAGAACTCAATAGAACTCAATTATAATAAATGCAACATAAAAATAGAACTCAATTTTTATATTTTTTTACATATATAAAAGAAGTAAGCATAAATTTATCACCCACCAATTATTTAATTAATATTTTCTTACTAATTAGATAATCTCAAGTTTATGTTAAAACTCTTGATTTTACAACTATTGAGCTTCTCAATATTTATTAACATGATTTATTTAATACTATAATAAATGCAAAATCAACATGAAACTCATTTTTTATATTATTTATTATACATATATAAACGAAAATAAGCATCAATACAGTAACCACCAATATATTTAATTCATATTTTCTTACTAATTAGAGAATCACAAGATGTGAAAAATGACGATCAAAACCTATTGATTGGATTAAAAGTAAAATAACAAATCAAATGAACAACAATTTGTGACCATTAACATGATAAGATATCCATCCTAAATAATTGTGATAATATCATACAAAATCGCATATACTATAATAATAACTATCAGATCAATATATAATATAATTTTTATACAAAATATAAATAAACAACGAATAACTATTTTAAACATAAACAACTAACATACCCTCTCTAAAACAAAATCATAAAGATTATATTGGATTACCAACTAATAGCGACAATATATAATAAAAGCCCTATAGATCTTTATTGTTGACTCCATTTGTTAAGTATTTCTTTTGGATGCCCATTTGGAGTGTTATAATATTTGTAATATGAGAATGAGTATTTATATATGCTAATATGTAAGATTAATAAAACTTGAAAAGTCTCTTATTTATTGAACATTTTATTATTATAATTATTTATATTTATTTTAAAACTCTTGGGTTTACAATTTAATAAGTTTGTTTTTATTATTATAATATTATTAATATTAATTGTATAGTATTAATTGTAACTTCAAAATTGAAACTCAATTTTTATATGTATATAGATAAGGAATATTTTGATTTAATTATGATATATAGATTAAACCAATTAAGTTTTTTATGACAATGCAATTATATGAAGAAACAAACTACGGAGAGGCAACAAGTTGTACATGAATACATTTTCTTAAGATTTAATAATTTTAGATTAAACGCATGAAATTTATCGTGTAAGGTAAGTAGACCATACTCCTAATAATTTGATAATTCTTTTGTTTAATTTAGGTATTAATCGATCAGTTACCACAACCATTGTTTCAACAACCGCGTCAGACCACACGATCAAACCAAAATACAGACATATTGCCGGTCGGATATTGAGGGCCAACAAGTAAAATATAAGCATCTGGGTACAATATTTTTCTCCTCCCTAGCGATGTGGGATGGAAATGTATGGATTCTATTTATTTCTTCCTTTTCTATTAACTTGATTGTTAATTGTTAATGTTATATAAACTCTGGAAATCATACTACATTGTCGATAAAACACCCAACTTTCTTATTATTTGTGATTGAAACCAATAAACTAATTTTGATGTGTACAAAACTAATTTTGACGGTGGGTCAAAATAAATACCTACTAATCACCTATAAATTTTAATTATTCTTTTTTAATAAACTGCTAAATTACCATTATCGTTTGAAGACCATCGTTTATTCATAGTTGTGCTTATAATGGACAAAACACAGAGATATTCATAGTCGCACTTATGTGTCATGAATAATGTGGTTTACATTTTCCTTTAAACGTGATGCCAATAACTCTTTATCATGAATAAAGCCGTGTTTCGCACGGGCTATGCTGCCTCGTCAACTAAAAGGTTGTGAGTTAATATTTTAAATGATTTTATAGATGTGAAAACTATAATGTGAAAGTTTGTAAAGTAACTACGTATGAAGCTTTTAATTAGTTTAGAGTCATATTTAAGATTATTATATATAAGATACTAGGTAGTCAGGAGGGCCCACGACCCTCAACAATTGTTTTATGCATCGATGTAGTGGTGGTATATCGAAGGTGACATATGTTTTGAAGTAAAATAGTAAAGATATATACAATAGACTTTCATGATTTATACAATGAAAGTGATAACATCAAAAGATCAGTCGGATTAGGTAGCTAATATTTACATATCGAATAGACATCTAATCTATTCGCAAAAAGATCGATCAAGTACGTAGGTAGAAACTTTCGAAGGACATTGCTGCTGTGCTTTTTTGCTCGGCCGTTGATTATTAACTTCATTAACAACATTTTCTTCATTTGGTTTTGGAACTTCACCAGTTGGAAGGGAGATCGGAGATGTTGATGTGCTTTCATCAATGTGTGAACCATTATCAACATTTGGTGGAATGGGATCATTTAATGGTGTCGGGACCGGTTGTTCATGAAATGGGGCGGGGAGCCACCATAAGACTAGGACTCAACTGATAGGTTCATTTTCTGTTTCTTTCTAGAAGCTGAATTGTGTTCTTCGTTTGTTAATTTCATTTTTTTCTGAGTTCGGTCATTAAACTTTCCTTTTCCTGAAATAAAACACTATTAAAATCCGAGTAAAAAAATATTTAAATATTGTATTAATTGATAATATGATTATAAAAGTACCCAAGTAATTGCATCATCTTAAGCTTTAAAAGCTCTTAAAACCGAACTATATGCTTCTTGTATAAGATGGTGAATTTGGGCTTCCATATCAGTTTCTTGATATTTGGCTGAGCCCATAACTACAGATCTACTATTTCCTGCAACCCTGTGGGCCTCTTGGAATTCTGTTTCGATGTGATCGAGGAAGATCGTCATTAGTTCCTGCAAAATTTGGAAGATTAACATAAAATCTATCAAACTTCTAATTTGAACTGTAGAATGCTATAAAGAATGGTGGTCGTAAAAAATACACACCATATAAGAGAAATGCATATATATCAACAGTGAATGTCTCAATGATTAACCAGAAAATACCGTACTTGATTAAAAGCAACAAACATCAGCTGCAGAAATCACAACTATATCATTTTCTTTCTATTTATCCCGTTGATTGAAAAAAATGATAGTATTATATAAACCAAATGGTATTAAACCCTAGTTCATAACGCAAATGCCGGGGAGAAAACCAAAATTGAAGCTTAAAGCATCACATACGGATCATAATGAGTTCACCAAAAAAACCCTAGGTTACAACAGACTGAACTTCAAAATAATGGATCTTAGTATAGGCACTGCTATCGAAAGGTTCGTAATCCATAGGCAGATTGGAAAATCGTATTCCATAACTGTTCCTAACATATAATGAATCAACAAATTATAAGTGTCCAATTAAAAAAAAGTTATGCAGAATAAGATATAAGTTGATCAAATTACGTACATGCGTAATTTATTCTTTGCTGGAAACAGTGTACAGGAGATAAAAATTGTATTGTGACGTAATGTATCAGATTCTAAAAGAGTATTGATCTTGAATTTAAGACACCACAAGCTCTGAGAAAGATGTAATAAGTCATTTATAACAGAATATGAACTGCAACTTACATGTTTTTGAACTCAAATAAAATCTTTATAGTTATAGTTCTATAAGACCGTGCGTAATGGACGACCGGAAGTCCGGTCGTGACCGCCACATCATCGATCGCCGACGCGTCCCGCCCGTTACAGCCTTCGACCCACGACGCGTCGCCAAGGGCCAACGGTCGACTACTCGACCGTTGGCAGCCCGCTCCAACGGCTCCAACACACCCACTTCTAACTTAATTTTTACCCCTTTTTTACCTTATAAATACCCAATCTTTTTCTAAAAAATTTCACACTTCTCATTTCTTTTCTTCATACTTACTCACATCACACACATCACACACACTATACTAAAAATGAGTTCCGACGATGAAATGAATGTCGCTAATTTCATTTTTGGCGACGAGGAAGAGGACAGGTTATACATCTTGGTTTTTTACAAACGGCGGCCGCGTTTCTTGAAGGTTCTAGTTCTAATATCCCTAGAACTCCTAGAAGATACGTGAATAGGGACCGTGGCGGTGCGAATGACCGTCTCGTGGCAGCCTACTTCGCTGAAAATCCGACGTATAACGAGCATGATTTTCGCAAACGTTTCAGGATGAGTCGTGATCTTTTCACACGCATTGTTCGCGATCTCACTAATACCGTCCCATTATTTGCGCAACGATATGATGCACTTGGGAACGCAGGTACTTCTCCGCTAATGAGGTGCACTTCTGCAATTCATCAGTTAGCATACGGGACCGTACCCGATGCTCTAGACGAATACTTACAAATTGGTGAGAAAACTAGCCGTGATAGTCTCGCAGAGTTCTGTAAAGGGGTTATGCACTTGTATGGAGATGAGTTTCTGCGAAAGCCTACTCATACTGATGTGGCAAAGCTATACGCTTTTCATGAGGAAAAACATGGGTTTCCCGGTATGCTAGGAAGCATTGATTGTACTGATTGGCCTTGGGCTCAATGTCCAAATGCTTACCGTGGGCAATATGTTAGAGGGGATCACGGGAACGAACCATTCATCTTACTTGAAGCGGTTGCCTCGCAAGATTTGTGGATTTGGCACGCGTTCTTTGGTGTCGCCGGGTCGAACAACGACATCAACGTGTTACGAGCGTCCCATATTTTCAATGATCTCAAAGACGGGAAATCACCTGAGGTACCCTTTTTGGCAAACGGGGTGTCTTACAAATGGGGATATTATCTTACTGACGGGATATATATCCGGAATGGTCTGTTCTTGTTAAGTCCATTTCACACCCAAATGCGAATGATGTTAAGCAGGTGAACTACAAGAAAGCACACGAAGCTGCAAGGAAAGACGTAGAACGAGCATTTGGCATTCTAAAGAAAAAATGGGGTATAATAAAAACGGCTGCAAGGTCCCCAAATGTTAACAAAATAAGGGATATAATGTACACTTGTATCATATTACATAATATGATTATCAAAGACAAAGGCAGGGCCATATGTCCCGATTTTCATCCGGAAGAGCGACATAGTGACGGCGACCCCGTACGATCACATGAAGAAGTATTGTAAGTTATCAGGGAGATCAATGATAAACAAACTCATCTTAATCTTAGATCTGATTTGGTGGAACACGTTTGGAATCGACGACCCCACCAGTAGTTTTTTTAATGTTTTTTTAATTATGTTTAATGTAATGTTTTAAATTATTTTTAATGTAATGTTTTAATTATTAATGAAATTTAAATTAAAAAAAAAAATTCCGAACGGTCACCCATTACGGGCATTTGGTCGCTGTCTGGTCGTGTGTTTGATCAGGAGAGAGAAAGCTGATGTGGCGCAGATGTGGCAGGGGTGACCAAACTGCGAACGGTCACCCATTACGCACAGCCTAAGAGGTAAGAACGTGTGTGACCTTCAACATGTATCGTAAAAAGTGAATCTAAGTTAAATGCCTATTATTTGTATAAAAACAGTATATGTAAAAAGAATGTTTGTCAAAAGAGAAGAAAAAGGGAAAAAGTCATAATAAAAAGATTATATTGGACACTGATGAGCATGTTGTAAAACTTCCTTGTAAACAATATTTTTTGTTGTCATATTATTAGAACAAGTTGAAACAGATTCTTTTATAAGAACTTTAATATGCTTAAAACTTTTGCCCTGGATAGTGCCACATATAATTGACCATGAGAAAAGACAGGTTCTTTTAAATACACACCAACATAATCAAGTGTTTGACCTTGTGCCTTGTTAATAGTCATTGCAAAACATAATCTAATTGGGAATTAAAATCTCTTAAATGGAACTGTATACTGTTCGCCAGTTGGTGGTTGCAACGGGATTCTATGAATGAAAACCTCTTTTCCAGCAAATTGTCCATAACTTATCTCTGCACGTATAACATTTCTTTGGAAACCTTTACAAAGAAATCTAGTGCCATTGAATAAACCTTCAAATGGGTTCATATTCCTTAATAAAATTATTGGGGCATTATATTTAAGAAAATTTTTATGAGGTGGCATACCATTTGGTGTTAAGGAATGATGAAGGTCTTCATATTGAGCTTGATCATTTGGGTCAATAGTCTCAACAAGACTAAAATACTCAGGCTCTTCTCCTGGAAACTTGTGTATTAAAATATCATTAACTTCATGCACAAACGCGTTTGTAGTTGTCAAAACAGCGCGATTAAAAGAAGAAGAAAAACTGACAGTGTCACCATAAATATTGGGGTAAACATTCTTCATAAGAGTTTCCAAGCTGTCAGCATGTGTAGAAGCGTTAATAAGCATCCATAATGGAAGATGAACAGTATCCTCGTCTACAAGACTTCCTATACCATTACCAATTGTTAACAAGAAATTGGTAAAGTATGGGTCTAATATAGCACGCATGTTTTCCGTTAATCACAAATGAATAAGAGATGCCCATAAATAAGAATTAGTTAGACAGGCAAAAATGGTTTGTGTTTTACTTCATCGCCTAACAACGGGAAGCGTTTGTCTAAAATCACCACCAAGGACAACGACTTTACCACCAAATGTATTTGAAGAATCCATTAGGTCTCTAAGGAGACTATCCAAGGCTTCGATTGCAGATTTTTTTGCTGCTGGAGCTTCATCCCATATGATCAATTTGCAACTCCTAATTAGCATTGCTAAAGAGCTTTGTTTACTAACCTTACATACTGATCCATCTGCTACGTCTAAAGAGATTTTAAAACGTGAATGAGCTGTTCTGCCACCGGAGAGTAATGATGCGGCAATACCTGATGTCGCTGTAGCTAGGGCAATGTATCCTTAAGATCTGATTTTAGCCAATAAACATCTATATAAAAATGTTTTGCCAGTACCACCCGGACCATCAATGAAAAAAGCACCACCTTTACTACAACTAATTCTTTCAATTTCATATCAAAGGCAAGCTTTTGGTCTTTATTAAGGGTCTCTATTGCATCAATATCTTCATTAGAAACAACATGTAACATACGTGATTTCGTTTCCCCTAAAATATATTATTATTACTCTTAAGTAACTTGAATAAATATGATAAGTATAGAATGATTAAGAATAGCATGTATGAGCGAACGATATGTAAATAAGTGGTAATTGCTTAAATGATCACAATAAGGTATATAAAAACGTCATTTTTGTGGTATTTTTTCTGCAATATTTTTAATGAGAATTATAGATAATTTTGTTACGAACACGTAGGCGAAAACCTCATCGAAAACAAAAGCCCGAGCGAAAAGTTATGGGGTTTTAAGTATTTAGTGGTCAAAATGGATTCCAAACCGGGTCAAAACCGACCCAACTCGGATTTAAACCCCAAAACCCACGAAATTTCCCATTTTTCTTCCTCATTTCTTCCCCAAAACCTCTCCAAACTTCTGTAAAATTGAAGAACACATCATGCATGGTTGAATTCACACGAAATTGGTTAAAATCACACAAGATTATTGAAGATTTCAAAGGTATATCTTCATTCTCAACTAGGTTTTCTATTTGATTTCAAGAACCCACGAATTTAGGGTTAGAGTTCTGCTAAAAACATTCTAATATCATGATATAATGAATAATCTATGTTAGATTTCAAGTTATTTAGATAAAATCATGTGTAAATTGTAAGAAATTAGAAATTTTCGAGTTGAAAGTTGGGTTGCAGCACTGTTTTGTAAACATCATAGAGAATTGTAGAAAAATCATTTAGGGGTGAATCCAGTGGCATCTGAACCGTATTGATGTCTTATTTGTTTCTTATTTTGGTCAAGAAAGTAAATTCTGGCTCTATGATAGGTTACAATCGCATTTTGTACAGTGCTGCTAAGCTGATTTCTGACAGCATGATGTTGTTGTATTGTAAAATTCATATAAAATCATAGAAAAATCAGAAAAATATGAGGTAAAACGAAAAATAAAAATTTCATTGGGTAACTTTGAGATTAAGTAGGTCAGAACTGAGTAAACAAAAGGTTGTTTAACATGTAGAAACACATTGTCAATTGAAAAGATCATAGATAGGGTTAATGGTAATATTTGCTTATGAAATTTCGTATGTATACTCCAGGGGTTATATAGAACATATTGGGAGCTTGTGACAAGTGTCTACATCTTGGAAACTCAATATTTTGATTAAGGCTTTCGGTTTGAGTTCGCACCTGATTAAACAACACTGTGAGTTCACTATGTGCAATGTGTATACTTTTAATTATATATGTATAACGTGGTTAGCTAGTATTCGTTTCGATTGATAGCCTTATACGATGCCTTGGACGTTGAGACCACCTTGTTGAACCTTAACATTGCCTTGACACGTTTGAGTGGAATGCCTTGAGTGATATTTCGTTTCGTGAGGACCCATGGCGGCTCGAGTATTACTTTGTGTAATATGTTGGGCAGTGGACGCGGGAGTACCTGGCGGAGGAGTGGTATGGACGGTGGTGGTGAAGCTGGATCTTGGACTCATTTAGGGGTGCCTTGGTCACCTTCATCGGCCTCATTCCCTAATGGCCTAAGGGGGAATGACGCACTTTGTTGAATCCGGTATTGTACTTTGATCGTTGTTGACCCGGTATTGATATGTGATGCTTTGTGATGATATTGTTGTGCTAATCCGGTACTTTGACCCGTTAACAATTGTTTGTTTATTTATGTTGATTTATATAATTATTTAGTATAATATTATACATTGTGGAACTCACTAAGCTTTTATAGCTTACCCGTTTAGTTGTCAATATTTTTCAGGAAAAGATAAGGGCAAGAGCAAGTGTGAGTAGATAGTTGAAGTCGGTTTGCTTGAAGCTTTGAAGAGCTTCTCTTTTGGTATAAAATTCTAGTGTTATGATGTATTTTGTTTTGGGGATTTCTAGTTGGTTTGTATCCGGTATAGTTAGTTCGTATGTCTTTTGGTAAAGATGTTTTAAAACTTGTATTTTGGTAAAGTATTAAAGGTTTATTGTAAATGATGTTTGAAAATGGTCATTTTTTAGTTCGGTCTTTACACAACAATGTCTTTTTCTGATTTAATTTCTCTAGTGTTGTCTTTAAAAAAAAAAGGATCCAAGAAATCTTTAGGTAGCACATCGAACTCTTGAAGACGTCGGCCCAACGACTGCAGAAAACAATCAATTGTTCTAAAGGTGCGATAGATAGATTCTTTACGTGTCTCTTTATGGTGCCTCAAAATGTCCTCGAGCATCGCATCTTCAAATAAGGACCACAATTTACGAGGACAATTTGGACATGTGTAAACCAAAAGTGTAGCAAAAAGCCTCTGTAACTCATATGGCATATGAAAAGTGGATGTCTCTCTCATGCATAGTTCTTGAGTATCATCATCAAGTAGATACCCGTGTAATAAGGCAGCCTCTCGAAACGTATCAACAAGCACTCCATTAACTATCTTTAAATCAGCAAATGATGTAGGACAATGTATCCTTGATAAAAGAATTCTAAGATAATACCTTTCGCCTTCACTCGGTTGGGCAAGAACAATCCGACCAATTGGATCTCCTGTTTGCCGAGGCGATCATATTTTTTTGTCCCCTTTCCAAACAAAATGATTCGGAAATTGACAATACGTCAGTTGAAGTTCTTTTGCTAAAACTCCTGTAGCATTTTCAACAAAAAACTCAGTCAACATAGTTTTCCTTTTACCAGGATTATTTAAAATATTAATTAAAGAAGATTTTCGTTTAAATGTCAAAGGTTGATAATTTTCGATATGCAAAGGCAGATGAATAACAGCCGGCTTAATTTCGCTAATCGAAAATCTGAATATCCTCCATGCCCCCTCAGGAGGAGAAACCCATCAACCTGATTGGTATTCGTTAATTTCATTTACAAGAGTGGAATTTGTCGGGAGAGAAACATTAAAACTTATTTTATCACAACCTTTACAAATGTACTTATATATATACTTGACAACTTTTAATGAAGAACAAATTTCTATATTAATATGACAATTAAATTTGCAAAGCAAATAAGCATAATATGGAACTACCCACTTATTATTAAGAATAGCGCCTCTGACCTTAACTTTAGCTCCATCATTACGCCTGCAATATATAGGATATGCGTCATCTGTCTGAATGGTTTGACATGAAAAGTCCTTTGGATATAGATTTTTGCAAACACCGGTCTTTTTCATACACGCATTAGAAGGATTTAGAGAGCCACACGGACCGTGAAACATGTGTTGTACAACCATTTTAAATAAATGAGGATTAGCAGTTTCTGATGGTATTTCTGCAGAGACAATACAATCATACTCTTCAGGAGTATACATTTCATAGTGAGGTTTTAATATAAGCAAAAAATGAGCATGTGGAAGGCCTCTTTTCTGAAATTCTATAACATAAGTGTATGCAGCAACGTCTTCAAAAATATTATTCTTTAAGAGTTCATGTTTAAGCTTTTCTACTTTAGAATGAAAAACTCTAACAACCAAGTCAGCTCTATTTTGGCCCTCTTCGTATGATTTAAGATTTTCTTTTATTTTAGGCCAATTAGGGTTACATGTCATAGTTAAAAAGATGTCAGGTTTTCCAAATTTTTGTACTAATATCATAGCGTCTACATATTTTTGCCTCATGTTCCTATGACCACCTATAAAACTTGAAGGCAATATTATTCTGCTACCAATAGTAGCTCCTTCGGTTTCCCCACTCGCCATTGCATCTACAACTCCTTGTAGAAACTCTTGTCGTATATCCTCTTTTCGTGTTCTATAAAAATCTAGCCTCTGTGTTTCTAATCTAACGTAATTGTCAACTATGGACTGTTGTAACAATCTACCAAAATGTAATAGAAAAGATTTGTCACCATGTCTTCTCTGAAGCTTGTATGCATAATACTCTCTGACAGAAACGAAGTTTGAACTCTCTGGGTTTTTAGCCATCACTGCATATGAAAAGGAAAAAGCAAATCACAACATAGCCTAAAGAAAAATAAATAAAGAAATTACCTTCTTCCTCCATGTATAGTAAGTTTTCAACACCTGCTACGCTACCGGGAGCAATAAGCTTTTCCGCCACAGATTGTAAATCGTTGCTCGTTAAATGCTGGCCTTGTTTTTTTTAAATACCTTGATGCCAACCTAGTTCACCAAAAGGAAACATTAACGGATTCTGTAAAGGATCATAACATCCCTAAAAATACTTTATATTTTTACACTCAACATTATGTGTTTGAACTTGGATATCTCTCGAGCCACATTCCCCATTATCTTTACCATCCACCCATATAGCAGCAACGTGTGATACATCTGGCTTATTATATACTCTTTGATCTTGAGTAGCAAATGTACTAAGGACAATCTTATAATTATCTAAGTCCCTAATGTTTTCCAAACCCCGGAAAAAAAAGCGTGTGGATTTTGTTCAAGATATTTGATACATTTTTCAACCAAAGTTTTAGATATTAGTGGACAAATCATTAACCGATTCTCGATTTCATTATCAGTATCATGGAAATATAACTGCAAATTTTTACGACGATTACTTTCAGAACATAAACCATTTATAAAATGATACACCTGACCTTGAACTCTAAAAGTATATATCCCACAATCTCTTTTATTAAAATTTGGGTCAGATGTAACACCCAATGAGGTAAAGGCAACATGGTTATTATATGTTCTAATGTATGTCCTAAAAATCTTTGCTTCCTTTGATGGTGAAGTTAAAAGATCAATCATAACAGTTGGAAGTTGATTAGTACACAAAACAATACGACCATCCAAACAACAGAAAGATGGTCCTTCTGAATAAAATTTCAAAGCACCACAATGAGGAAAATCTGGAACATAAGGGAGGATGTCGGCAATGAAAGGTAAAAATTGTAATAAAGCTCTACTGTGTTGTAGTACCAACACTGTTATGTTTATTTTTACACGTTTCTTGTTTTGAAATAGCCTGCCTTTTATAAGCTTTGTTCTTTTTAAGTCTTTGACTTTTCCATCTTATAATAACTCGCCTTGTGTATTCTTTCTTACTCTGAGGATCTACAGTAGTTTCATCCACCTCATAGTTAATTTGTTTACCTTTTACAGCAGTAGACAACAACTGAATATACATGTTTACTAACATAGGAAACGACAAATTTAAAAGAAAGTAGCAAATGCATTACCTTGTTTGACCCATTTCCGATAAAATTTTACCTAGATCATGGTATTCATAGATAAGTAGATGGAAATGTACCTATAACATTAGCAGAAATTGAACACAGATGCAGGACTAAGTTTCCAAAATCAGCGGCTTTATACTCCTACATCATATAAGTAGCATCCGCATGGAATATTCTTCAAAAATGGAGATCAAGGTGTTCATAAATAAGTCGTTGAAAATTATACCTATAACATTTGTAGCAATTGAACAAAAATTCGGGTCAAAACGGGAAGTTTTTGAGAGCGGGTTCAAATCAAGAGATTCTGAATTTTACAAATAATTATCCAGTTAGATCTGATTACAAAAGCTACATCATTACAAGTAACAATCTAACTTTTAAAGAATAAAACGATAGACAATTATTTGTAAAATTTGCCAAGTTATTAAACTTTTTTGTCAAGGTTATGCGACTACTGAAACTACAGGGCAGACAAGAAGTTACCCGAACCATTTATGAAGCTAACAAAATCTTGATTTACTTACATATATCCGGTTCAAGTCAATTATAGACTTTCAGACCAACAAGTTAGCGGCCTTCAACTGCTACATCATATAAGTAGCTCATACATGGAAGAATCTTCAAAAAGGGTAAACTCCTGCAAGAAGGATATGTGTTCAAATATGTTTATTAATCATAATAAACGATACACTAAATATACAAACTAAGGTTTGAAATAAGGTACTCTTTAAGGTTCATATACAAATTACACCTGAAATTAGATTCTTTAAGGCCTCTTAAAATCTGCTACAAACCTCTTTCAAAGAAGATTAAAAAAAAATTATGGCATTAAAATGGAAAAGGTATCAAACTACAGAACATACATATTAAAGGTTAAGTTAAATTAATCATCACCTCTTGTGCAACAGGTTAATATTAGTTAGGTCATCAAAACAAAAAGCTATGAGATTACACAATTTCAAGTAAAACTGATGATCAATATACAAATTAAGGCTTGCACTGAGTTATTAAGTTATTAACCTTGTAATGAACAGCTACCTAATAAAATTAGGACAATAAAATGAAAAATTACTCAATTGCACAACTTAGAGTATAATTAATGATGAGTATACAAATTAGAGAAATAAGAGTTTGAAATAGCTTTAATTGAAAATTTGCTCAATTTGAGTCTTAGCGGTAGAACCAATGAAATTGTATTTTCAAGTTGTATCTCAGATAACCCGTCGAAAGAAGACCTAATTTCATAATGAAAAAGAAAATGAAAAAGGACGCAACAATACCTGGTGAATATACCCAATTAGCAAAACGAAAAAGAACGCAACAATAACTGGTAGTAGTGCTTGCAGGTTGCTGCTTTCAGTTCAAGCGGAGGTCGATGTATTTCCAATCAGCAAAACGAAAAAGAAGGCAACAATAGTTGGTGAAACAAAAAATTGGCAGCAAGAAACTCGGAACAAGAAAGCAACAACAACGATCTACTCGAATCTTTTGTTATGATTTGTTTTAGAATTCCAGAGAACTGAAAAACAATAACAAGCTAACTAGGAATTCTTACGCAAGAAGAAGAATCTGAAGTGAACTTTTATTCAATTGATTGAAAGAGTTTACAATATCTGGCTCTCGTCGAACTAGAAGAACTTCGAAAGCAATTCCTCCCACTTTTACTCGAGCTTCGGATATGAGACCTGTAAGAAAGTATATTACTAGTACCCGGAGTTGGTATCCCATTAATACTTCACCATGAATCACCTTCTCTCTGTGATCCGTGTTAGTTGCTTATAACAGAACGCAACTAACAAATACAACAAACTACATTCCCGCCAAATATAACAAACTTCGCACATGCCAGGCACGTGTCATTTAATTCGTATCAATCCATCCTCCCTTAAGAATCCTTGTCCTCAAGGATGGGATTCAAAAGCCGGAAAATGAGTAATCAAGTCCTCATAAACTTCCCAAGTAGCTTCCTCCTCAGTACTATTAGTCCACTGCACCAACACATTCATAATAGGCCTATTCCCATGTCTACCCAAACGTTTGTCCAGAATTGATTTGGGTTGAATATACAATTGGCTCAAATTGTCACAGGCAACACCAAAATAGAGGCAGGCCTGAGGATCATAGTTAACACATTTCTTGAGTTGAGAAATGTGGATCATAGATAACACATTTCTTGAGTTGAGAAATGTGGAAAACAGGATGAATTTGAGTTTCCTCGGGTAAGGCCAACTTATAAGCAACTTTACCAACCCGAGCCACAATTTGAAACGGACCGAAGTACTTAGCAGATAACTTGTGATGGAATGATTGGCGCACAGAAATCTGCCGGTAGGGCTGCAACTTAACATACACCCATGTTCCCACTTCAAACTCTCTATCTGTTCGCCAACTTATAAGCAACTTTACCAACCCGAGCCACAATTTGAAACGGACCGAAGTACTTAGCAGATAACTTGTGATGGAATGATTGGCGCACATAAATCTGCCGGTAGGGCTGCAACTTAACATACACCCATGCTCCCACTTCAAACTCTCTATCCGTTCGCTGCAAATTAGCAAGATTCACCATTCTATCTTGGGCCCTCTTCAAATGAAACTGTAAAAGAAGAATGGTCTGCTCTCTAGCCTGCAGAGAACGATCAAGTGCCTCAACTAGGGGTGATTATCGGGCCAAAACCGAACCGAACCAAACCGAACCGAAAAAACCGATAACGATGAATTTTCAAAACCGAACCGATAACATGTTATCGGTTTCGGTTTGGTTTGGTTTCGGTTTGGTTCGGTTTCGGTTCGGTTATTTTAGGCAAAATGTTCATCCTTTTCCGAAAACCGAACCGAACCAGACCGAACCGATAGAACCGATAACCGATAACGATGAATTTTCAAAACCGAAACCGAACCGATAACATGTTATCGATTTCGGTTCGGTTCGTTTTCGGTCGGTTTTCGGTTCGGTTCGGTTTTTCGGTCCAAATGCTCACCCCTAGCCTCAACCAAACTAGCACCCGCCAAATATGGAATAAGCACCAGAGGTGGCTGCCCATAAACCACCTCAAAGGGAGTAGTATTAATTGCAGAATGGTGATTGGTATTGTACCAAAATTTAGCCATAGGAAGCCACTTAACCCATCCTTAGGTTGTTCACCACTCATACATCGTAGGTAAGTCTCCAGACATCTGTTAACTACCTCAGTTACCATCTGACTGAGGATGGTAAGCAGTTGACATTTTCAAGTCAACTTTCAACTGCTTGAACAAAGACCGCCAAAAGTGGCTAATAAAATTTTTGTCACGATCTCTAACTATAGACTGTGGTAACCCATGTAGTCTATAAATGTGATCCAAAAAGACTTGTGCCACTTGACTTGTAGAAAAAGGATGACTTATGGCAATGAAGTGAGAATACTTACTTAAGTGGTCAACAACAACAAAAATGACTGTTTTGCCCCGACATGGTGGTAAGGATTCAATAAAATCCATGGATATATATATATATATATCAGTCCAAATCCTAGTGGGAATAGGAAGTGGCTGCAAGAGGCCCGGATAAGCACTCAAATCTGCCTTATTTTTCTGGCAAATATGACACTGTTGTATAAACTCTTTGACCATAGCTTTCATTTTCTTCCAATAAAAGAGGACTTCCAACTTCTTTGTGGTAACAGATTTACCAGAATGACCACCTTCAGGACCATTATGAAAATAATTGATTAAATCCTGTTTCAACAAAACATCATCACCAATGACCAATTTACCCTTTCTCCTTAACTGGTCATTTTGCCAAGTAAATTTAGAATCTGTGGAAGTATTTGTTTTAAGCTGCTGAATTATAGGGGACAACTTTGGGTCCAAAAGCCAACTATTCTTGATTTTCAACAGTAAATCAGTAGAAATGGTAGATAACAACATAGTGCACAATTCAGCTTGTGAACTAACTCTGGACAAAGCATCTGCAGCAGGGTTGTGAACTCCCTTTTTGTACAATATTTCATAATCAAAACCCATAAGCTTTGGTAACCACTTCATTTGAAAAGGGGTGGTAAGCCTTTGGTCCAACAAATACTTACGGCTGAAATGGTCAGTCTTAATGATGAAGTGTCTATCTAACAAATAACCCTTCCATTTATCCAAAGCCAAAATAACTGCCATCAACTCCTTTTCATAAATGGACAGAGAGTGATGTCTGGGAGCTAAAGTTCTGCTTAAGTAAGCAATTGGGTGCCCTTCTTGCTGTAAAACAGCTCCCAATCCGGTACCTGAAGCATCTGTTTCTACCATAAATTGTTTAGTGAAATCTGGCAACTGTAAAATAGGTGCCTGTATCATAGCCTGCTGCAGGGTTACAAAAGCTGATTGAGCTTCAGCAGACCATTGATAAGCATTCTTTTTCAATAACTTTGTCAAGGGTTGACTCAGAGCTGCATAATTCTTTATAAACCTCCTATAATAGCCTGTTAATCCCAGGAATCCTCTTAACTGCTTCACATTAATAGGAACTGGACAACTCTGCATGGCTGCAATTTTTGATGGATCTGTAGCTACCCCTTGAGCAGAGATAATATGGCCCAAGTATTCCACATGGCTAACAGCAAGGACACTTTTACTTAAATTGGCAAATAACGTATGTGTCCTCATAGTAGTCAGTACTATAGCCAAATGCCTAACATGATCTTGTTCGGTCTTGTTGTAGATGAGTATATCATCAAAGAAAACCAGCACAAACTTCCTCAAAAAAGGCTTGAAAATGTCATTCATAAGAGACTGAAATGTGGAAGGAGCGTTAGTAAGAGCAAAAGGCATTACCAGAAATTCATAATGGCCTTCATGTGTTCTAAAAGCAGTTTTGTAAATATCATCATTATCCATACGGATTTGATGATACCCAGACCTCAAATCCTACTTAGAAAACAGTTTAGACCAACACAATTCATCAATTAATTCTTCTATAACAGGGAATTTATCTTTGACTGTAAACTTGTTTAATTTCCTATAGTCAATGCACATCCTCCAATTTCCATCTTTCTTCTTCACCATGCCAATAGGAGAAGAAAAGGGACTATGACTGGGTCGAATCACCCCAGCTTCCAACAACTCTTTAACCATACTTTCAATAGCATCCTTCTGATTTGGAGGATGTCTATAAGGTCTGACATTGATTGGTGGAGTACCATTCAAAAGAGGAATCTTATGATCATGAGATCTGTGTGGTGGAAGTGCAGTAGGCACTGCAAATACATCATCAAAATCTTGTAATAAAAAAGTAAAGTTGTCATCTGCTACAGGTGTTTGCTTTGGGCTAGCAGTGCTTTCCATCACACAACACTCAATTGGATATACACAAAGCCACAATGAAGACAATTATGCTTTATGTATATTGATGTTTTTATTTCCTTATTTGTTTGACATCCACTGAGCAGTGGATTGTCTAGTGCCCCTAAGCCACTCAATTGGTATACCTTTTAGTAGCAGCTAGGAGAGTAGATTCCTACATTTTTGCCAAACAATAGGCATCTGATAGAGAATTTGGTTTAAACATTCGAATTGTGGTGCTGAATTCTGGTTTTAAACCTCCTAGAAACAGGCTAATAACATAATTTTCTTCCAAATCAACCTTATTAAACAACAGTTCAAATTCATCCTGATAGGCTTGAACTGTAGTCTCCTGCTTGAGGTTCTTCAATTCGCCCGTAGGATCTTCATATGAAGAACCAAATCTTCGTAATACCTCTGTTTCATACAGAGACCATTCAACTTGATCACCATGTCGTCTAACGAACTGCTGATGCCAAACCAGAGCCTTATCATACATATGAATTGATGCCAGTTTGATTTTCTTATCTTCTTCAACTTCATCAACTTTGAAAAACTGGTTGCATCTGTAGATCCATCCCTTGGCATCATCGCCAGAGAACTTAGGAAACTCCAGCTTCGTTAATCGGCTTAATTGTGAATGGTGACTTGAATGTTTCATCCTATGTACTTCACTAGTGTTGAATTGTTTTTGCAACAACATTCCATCAACACTATTCTTCACATTCTCCATCGATCTGTTCAAAACTTCTACAGATCGACTCAATTCTGCAATCGATTGATAAACCTCTGTAGTCGAAGATTTGATCATATCTGCGATCATTTCTCGCATCGGCTCATCAACGGAACTAGCTCGCGTAGCAATCACCATGGCGAATTGAGTAATTGTTTCCCGAAAACGAACAAATGAATTGGTCAGGATCGGAGCTCTGATACCAATTGTTATGATTTGTTTTAGAATTCGAGAGATTGAAAAACAATAACAAGCTAACTAGGAATTCTTACGCAAGAAGAAGAAACCGAAGTGAACTTTTATTCAATTGATTGAAAGAGTTTACAATCAAATGTTATAAAGAGAAAGACGAGAGGAATTCAATTCCAAAATGAACGTAAAATGAAAAGTAAACGTGTTAGTTGCTTATAACAGAACGCAACTAACAAATACAACAAACTACATTCCCGCCAAATATAACAAACTTCGCACATGCCAGGCACGTGTCATTTAATTCGTATCATCTTTGCAATTGATCTGGTGCAAAAAGATAAAAGGAAGAGAATATAAGGAAAAGGAAAGTGAGACTTAGAAATCGATTTTTTTTGCTTAAATCGAATTACAGAGGTAGGCATGACGGTGGGCTTGGGCTCCAAGCAATCTCCTGATTGGTTGAAACAAGCACGTCGATGACGTGGGTATATAATTGTGCTTTGAACATATAGTTATATGATATAAAAAATTAGCCTTCTATTAAACATGGGCTAAGTGGCCGTACTTTTTCCATCTCCTTAGATGGTGATTGGGAAAGTTTTGAAAAGTCATCATTGACCTAAAAGTTAATACGTCAATAAGTTGTTTGTGTAAGACCAAAATTACTCATAAAATAACTTTTTAATAAGCCTTGAAAATGAGTTTTGGAAAAGTAAAAGGAACGGTTACTTTTCAACCAATTTTTTAACTTTTCACTAAAAATAAGTAAATAAGCTAAGCAAAACATTACTTTTAAAATTACTTTTCGAAATCAAAAAGTTAATAAGGACTTATAGCCCAAAAGTACTTTTAGAGCTTAAAAAGCTTATCTAAACATGCCCAAAGACACCTCCTCCTCATCATCAATCAATTGTCACTATAAAATATTTCCTCCATATCAAAATAAGTGAATCACTTTGAAGTTTACGGTTATTGAAGCAAAATAAGGTAATAAGAGATTAATGAAAATAAATGTGGTAATTAGAATAGATGGACCCCACTTTTACTAGGAAGATGGCAAAAATAGATGGGGCCTCACACCTTTAATAATGTTTAAAAATGGATAAGTAAGGGTAAATGGACAATTTTAAATATAAAAACTTACCAAATAAGGTAACTAATTAAAGTGATTCACTTATTTTGATACACCAAAAAAAAAAGTGATTAAAATATTTTGATACGGGAGGAAGTATATAATTAAAAGTAGACGCATTGGATATTGGATTAGCATTTGGGCTACCCGTTGGTATTTGGGCTTTTGGTGTTAAATAAGTGCTGTTGGATAGGCCACAAGCCCACAAATGTGAGGAACACTAATAAAATTAACAACCCAACACGCCCGCGCGTACACCAACAAACACACTTGCATTTGCACAAATCATTTTTGCTTCTCATTTGGCTCTCACTAATTTATTTATTTTATTCCTTTTGTTTGCATCCACTGAGATCGCCGGAGGCGGCTTTGCGACGGCGAATCTTATTTATCTGCGGTAGGGTTCCGCTCCAGTTTTATATATTTGATTTCTAGGGTTTAGGCCGTTCACATGGCGTCAGAGGATGTTGTAGGGAAGACGAGCGCTACGATCGCTAACCTCGCTGAAGAAGCAAAGATCGCCAGTGAAGGTGTTAAGGCTCCTAGCCGTCACGCTTTACTCAGCATCTGCAAGTCTCTTGTCGCCGGCGGTGTCGCCGGTGGAATGTTAGTTCTTTACATTTCTCTACTTTCATTTTTAATCGATCGATTTAGCTGTTTATGATTTGTTTAGAGTGATTTTACAATACAGCTGCATTTTATTTCGAGCTAATGATTAAATTTTTCTTTCTCGTAATAGATTTGTTTCTGTACTCTCGAAAGATTTCTGTTACCTAATACTTCTCTCACTCTTTAAATATTCTCAATTGATTGCGTTAATCTTCATTTTAGTATACATAGACAGAAACATGAGCATCAAAAAAAAGTTTTTTCTTCTTCTTCGTTTCGGTAAATCAAGTGTCTAAATCAGTAAATCCAACAATCATTGGCCTGATGTTGAAAGTGATAACTAAAACGGCACAATCAGCAGAAATTCAACTTTGATTGCATGAGTTACAAGTTACTTTGAATTTCTTCTAGGTCTGCTCATTCTAGTTCTGAAAATTAGAATTACCTACACGCAACTGAGCAATGAATTGATTTGTTTTACTACATATTGTTTTAAAGCTGGTTATATGTAATTTCTCTGTTTGTTATGCTACAGATCAAGAACTGCTGTTGCTCCTCTAGAACGATTGAAAATTCTGCTCCAGGTAAATATACAATTCTAATTCTAATTGTTTTTTATTTTTTATACATCGTCTTCTATCTCAAATTTGACATAATAATGGTTCGAAATTCATGTTAATTAATTTAATTGGTTATTTGCAGGTTCAAAATCCTCACGCAATCAAATATAATGGTACGGTTCAGGGGTTGAAGTATATATGGAGAACAGAGGGTTTTCGTGGATTATTTAAAGGAAATGGAACTAA
Source organism: Calendula officinalis (assembly GCA_963853835.1). Classification (NCBI taxonomy): domain Eukaryota; kingdom Viridiplantae; phylum Streptophyta; class Magnoliopsida; order Asterales; family Asteraceae; genus Calendula; species Calendula officinalis. The sequence goes on from OY970826.1 coordinate 40,894,022, forward strand.
TTGTGCCCGCATTGTTCCAAACTCTGCTGTCAAATTCTTTAGCTACGAGGAGGCATCAAAGTATGTATTTCTATTTGTTTTTGGTTACATCAAGTAATTACATTATTAAATTATAGAAAATTATAACTAAAAATATATAATCGACTTTGTTTTTTCTTGTGTATATTATATATCTACGGACAGTGATTTAATAATTTTTACACATTGTGATAAAACAGGGGAATTTTGTGGCTCTACAGACAGCAACCTGGAAACGGTACGACGATGAAATCTTTTTATTTATTTATTTATTTATTTATTTATCATTTCACTTCATTAAATCACTGAGCTAACACAGGATACCAGAAGATATATTATTAATTATCTTTTATATATATATATTTTTTTCAGAGGATGCTGAACTGACCCCTGTGTTACGTCTTGGAGCTGGTGCAACTGCTGGAATAATTGCCATGTCAGCAACCTACCCAATGGACTTGGTTCGAGGTCGGCTTACTGTGCAGGTATTGTTTAAGTTTTTAAAAAAAATTAATTAATCATATTACAAATGATTTAATCATGTTTGCAGACTGATAAATCTCCAAGCCAATATCGAGGAATTGCACATGCTCTTAGAACCGTGTTGCGTGAAGAAGGTGCACGTGCTTTATATAAAGGATGGCTTCCTTCTGTCATTGGTGTTGTAAGTTTTTTTTCTTTTTTCAAAAATATTTTATAATATTTAAAAATGAACCTAACAATGGTGTGTGTGTTTGTAGGTACCGTACGTGGGTCTCAATTTTGCAGTATACGAGTCATTAAAAGACTGGACTATTAAAACAAAACCATTCGGGTTAGCCGAAGACGGTGAACTAAGTGTGACCACACGGCTCGCGTGTGGTGCAGCAGCAGGAACCGTGGGTCAAACCGTGGCTTACCCACTCGATGTGATCCGCAGAAGAATGCAAATGGTTGGTTGGAAACATGCAGCTTCTGTTGTTACTGCTGATGGTAAATCGGGCCTCGAGTACACGGGCATGGTCGATGCTTTTAGGAAAACCGTTCGCTATGAAGGTTTCGGTGCCTTGTACAAGGGTTTGGTCCCAAATTCCGTCAAGGTTAGTTACTTAGTTAGTTACTAAAAAGGGTTTGTTATGTTTTAATCCTCAAACTTTCACCAATTTGGCGGTTTAACCCTTAACTTTGGTTAGCTTGTTGAAAATAACCATTATGACCTGCTATCATAGGTTAATCACGTCCCAACACTTTCAAAAACGTGTAATGTTTATTCCCTTAATTTATATATAAAACTTCATACCAAATTTTTATACTTCATTCGTTTTTCAAGATAAGTGATACATTGTTGTTTTCATAGTTTTTGAGGGAAAAGGCTATAATGAGAGTTAGATTAGATTAAATTGGATAGTTAGTCGGAGATGAGTCCCACACCTTTTGAATAAAGTGGGTTAATGATGTTTAAAGGTAAAAGTAAGGGTAAATGAGTCATTTCACTATATTAAATGAGATAGTTAGCGGGTGTGTGGGGAACTACTACCTTTTACTAAATAAGGTAAACTATCAAAGTGTATCACTTATTTTAGAACTGGCAAAAATGGAAAGTGTATCATTTATTTTGAAACGGAGGAAGTAATAAGATTAAGTAGTAGTGATAATAAAAATAAAAATAATATGCTCTTAAATTAAAAGATAGGTAAAATATTGAGAAAAAAGTTTGAGGGTTAAAGTGTCAAATCTGTGAAAGCTTAAGGATTAAACCATTTTAAACTCGAAGAAAAGTTAACTCTCAAAAATTGACTGGTATTAGGTCAACAAAAAGGGTTAACGCCTACAGTTTAAGGGTTAAAACTTAAAACGTCAAATCAGTGAAAATTTGGGGATTTAAACGTATTTCACCCTAGAATCTAGATAAAACCATCAAAGATTTAAAAGAAAAAATTCTATGGTAATATGACCCAGACTTTGACCATGTTGACTTTTATTCCTGATGTAAGTTTTCATTTGTGGAACAGGTGGTTCCTTCAATTGCCCTTGCGTTTGTGTCATACGAGGTGATTAAAGATATACTCGGGGTAGAGATGAGGATATCTGATTAAAAAAGCATCATCCTCTCCTAATTACTATTATTATTATTATAAGAATAATGCAGAATATTCATGTTATTTTTGCTCGCACAAGAGAAAGTAATAGGATGTTATGAAGGTCATTAATTATTATTTTTGTTAAGTTATCATTCAAACTGATAATCTGAAGAGATTTGCAAGTTGTTAGTGTTGATAAAATCAGATCGACCCGTACGTTACCCGTTACCCGAACACTTTCTCTTTATGTTGTGGTTTTTTGGTCAATAAGGATATTTCATAGAGCTGGTGACTTGTTTTATCTGCATCTTTTTCTTATGTTTATGATATAATGGTTTAAAAATGTTTTGTTTTGGTATATTCTTTTGTGGTTTCAAAGTTGTAGCTTTTGAACCCAAATTTCACATATGATTCCTTACATTGGTTTATGCGTGTTGACTCTGATTTACCTGTGAGTTAGAACCCAGATTACCGAATAAAGAGTACTTATATATATATAACTACAAGTTGTTCTATGGTATGTATCTAACCTGTTAAAAGTTTTCTGTTAAAAGTTTTCTGTTAGACTGCTACCAATGATGTCGTCCCTTGAGGACTTCTCCAAAAGTGGTGCCATCCCACCATTGGCACCACTAGATCAGTTGGTTTGGCGTGAGTTTGGAGATGGGAGGAAGGGGAGGGATCGGTTTGGTAGGTGGGCCTAAAGGGGTATTTTGTGTGTGTATATTTTATAATGGTTGATCCCAAAAAACTGAAGGGAAGAAGTATTGTTAGCATGCGTACGTCAGTTTAATGTCGGTTGGAGGGTGAACTGATGTGCCTCTGATTTGGAAAAAACTAACGATGTCAGTTTCTTCCACTGTTGGACCGGTCTTAGATGTATCATCATGTAAGGTGCTATTGAGATACTGTTTTGTGACAAGGGATAATTTCTTAATGTAATCTGTTTCGTCCGTTTCAAAATAAGTGATATACTTTAAATTTCATGATTTTTAAAGCAAAAAATTATAACGAAGGTTAATTAGATAAATAGTGGATGACGAGTCTTACAAATTTTGATTAAGATGAAGTAATAAAAGTAAGGGTAGGGGATGATAGTTAGTGGATGAGGAGTTTCACGAATTTTCACATCATAACTTTTTAGCTCATATATATCACAAAGTACAAGTTTTATAGTTAACTGTACATGGAGTTTAAACAATATTTATGGTGGATTCAATGAAAGTTGTGGTGTAAAAATCATTTCTTTTATATTAAATAAAATAATTAATGATATAAATTTCATTACTTTTTACAAGATAAATGAGTTTCAAAATATATCATTTAATTTAAGGATTTTATTAATGAATGGCTGTCATTATTCATTTTTCTTAATTTAAAACATCTTAAAAAGAAATTTATTTTGAAATGGAGGAAGAATACAATATAATTCCAAATTTAGAATGATCAAAGAGTAATTGACCACTGGTCTTGTGTGTATTAAAAAAGTTTCCACATGATACACTGGTCCCACAACCATGCATCATTGCGTGTGTACGGCTATAAATTATAGTACGCAGTACACCCTGATGTTTATTGTTTACAACAATAACTACCTCTTAATTTTGCAAAGTTACGATTTATACCAAATATTATACTTCGTATGATACTTCTATATTTTCTTATATCGTGTTCACATTTTTTAAAGGGAATTAATTCATTAACCATATTTTTTATGCCTATATTACAATGTAAAAATATTATTACAAATTATACTAACATATAAAGCAGTTATTGTATTATATATATAAAAAATGTGGTGTAACAATCACTCTTTTTTTTAAATGCATGTAGACTAGGAATAGTTATTTAATAACAAGATCAAAGTAAATTTGAAGAGACCATTTCTTTTTTCAATAAAAAATGATAGGGTAAAATCAATAACAAAAGTTTCTTTGAGATTATAGTTTATATTTACATACTTTCCAATAACCATTACAAGACATTTGTAAGATTAACTTATTGTCACAAGAAGTAGTAATTTTCATAAGGAGCCACCATTTAAAAAAAATGAAAACCTATGTCTTTCAAAGTACTTGACCTAATGACGTTGCACAAGATTTTATTCAAGTTGAATAAATCGATAAATTGAAGAGAATGAATACATTTTTACTTTTAGAAACAATTCTAAATACTTTTATCATAATTAAACAAAAAAATTCGAGATCATAATTTCAATACGACCGAAAGAAACCAGATTTTTTCAGTTTGTCCTGTTGGATTGGCCTATTTTGAAAAATTATCAAAAGGATGTTAAGGGCTTGACTAGTATACTATAAACTATAGACTCTAAAGTATGGGGGGTTCTAGATGAATTTTCAGTAATCTTTAGGGGTCTTAGTGAAAATTAAGTTGTCTTCTACGAGATACGTCCCAAACGTTTCATCTGCTTGCAACTTTGAAACCTTCTCGAATTCTACCCTTTTCAACCAATCCATTTTAACAAAAGTTAGCAAAAACGCGTTCTATGGGCAACCCGTTAGTGGATTCCGGGTCGGAAACCGTATCTCAGTCGGTTCCGGAGCTTGTTTCTGAGCTCCGATCGTCCTTTTTGTCGACCGAGTTTGAAAATGTAACAAATATGGTAATAGAGCGTGAAAAACACATGAAATCGAAGCTCAACGAGTTAGAAAAGATGGTCGAAACAGTCGTGAACGAGAAAGATTTGCTACTTTCGGAAAATCAAAAATTGAATGAGGAGTTAAAGAAGAATCGAAAGATGGTCGAAACAGTCGTAAATGAGAAAGATTTGCTACTTTCGGAAAATAAAAAATTGAATGAGGAGATTTAACTTCGGAGATATCTAGGGCTTCGAAAAAACTAGAGCTCGAGGATGAGCTGAAGAAGAAACAAAATGAAATTGACGCCCTGAAGAAGGTGAATGCTCAGTGCGAGACAAAAATTAGGGTTTACAAAAGGCGATTCTTGGAGTTGGATTACAGGGTTGTGATTTTAGAGGAAACAGCGAAGGAGCTGAAGAGTTCTTCAATCGATTTGAAGAAGAAGGAACAGATCAAGGGCTGTACTGCTGGTATAAATTTCTTGTTTTTGTATAATTTTGCTTTTTTTGTGATATACTGAGCTATCGATAAATAAGTTAATGTATTTAATTGATTTTAATGATCTGATCATAAAATATGAATTAATTTAAGACTGATAGACTTCAATATTCCCAAAATACCCCGTGCGACTGGGAGATTTGACCAACACTAACCGGGAGCAGCACCAAGTGGTGAGCAGTACTAACGGAGCAACACTAAGTGGTTGAGCAGTGTTAACAAGCAGTAGTAACAAGGTTTGGAGCAGTAGTAACAAGGTTGAGCAATAATAACGAGCAGTAGTAACAAGGTTGAGTAGCACTAACTCGGACACGTGGCGGCGTTCAAGTGAAGTTGCACGGTTGCACGCTCACGGGGGTAGTTGCACGGTCTAATTTGAGAAGAATTGAAACTTAAATATATTTTTGGGGGAAAAAATTGTTTTATTTGGTCCAAATTAGGAAATCACCCTTATAATATTACTATTGTTTAAGGTGCAAGTAAAATTGCATTTTAGAACTAGATCTTTTATACCTTGAAATATTAAAATTGTAGCATGGTACATTGATCTTGACAAAATGGTCACTTATTAATTTGATTGTGTTTTCTTATATGACTAACGTTTGTTGGAGTTTTTTATAAGACTAAAAAAAAATAATTTCATCTTAATATATTGATATTATAATCAAATCACGTGAGAAAAAACAAGACAAATTTAGTGAAACATTGTACTAAATCGATAATTTTGTCAAGTTCAGGTACCATGTTGTACCTTTAATAGTTTATTGTAGTAGAAGGCTTTTGATCATTCTTAATTAATAAATGAGTTTTTCTAACATGTGCCCCTTAGGTACATGGGCACATGTTATGATGCATTAATGAGCTCTAATCTTCCAAAAAAATTACAAAAATCATTTAATGCATTACCTAAATCCCTTCAAATTTGACTTTATTAATATTTATTGGTACACTTTTAGAAATTTTGAACTTTATTAATGCACCCGAACATATGACTAGGGGGCAAATGTTAGAAACACCCTAAATAAATTTGGTATTGCAAAGGGTATAACAGAATTACTCATATGTCAAACATTATGTTATGCCCTGGACTTTTAAACTTGTACCACAATTTATGGTCCAAAATCTGATAGACTTTTATGTGTCACAGAAAGCAGTAAACCGCCATTATCTTGTATAGATAGGGACTCCATCAAAAAAACAGAACCAAAGATTCAAGAAATGAATCAAATCATTGAAATCGATGATGATGATGATGATGATAAGTGTATCGCGACACTAAAAAGAAAACGGGTCTCAAAAGAAATAATAAAAGAGGATAAAAGTGATGAAAATGATGTAGAGTTTATATCTATATCGAAATCAAAACGGGTGAAAACAGAAATTCAAACGGGAGGCCAAAAGGGGGGAATTTTAATGAGCAAAACCAACCGAAAAGTCCCACGTTTTTGTTCAATATTAGTCCAAGTGTTAAGCAATTTGATGAAACATTGAAGTCTGTAATAGCTAAATTGAAGAAACCATGAAATGTTGGTAAATTGCATGTTTTTGTAAAGTTTATTAAGGTATTTAACGAAATAGGGAATTATGAAACCAGATTTTGGTTTATATAATTTATGTTTCGAATAGTCTTGAAAGTCTGTATAGTCGATTATTAGCTGTTACGCAGTTTTTAACTTTTGAATCTTGTTTTTTTTTTTTTTTTTTTTGAACGGCAAATTTTATTCAAATAGCAAGAAGCTAAAACATTACAAACAAAGAAAAAAAAACAAAGATCAAAATTACAAGCAAAACATAGGGCAAACGCACCAATCTGACCACCTATTGTTTAATAAATTTGGCTTTGACTTATTTTTTATCCAAAAGTAAGAAATACTTTGAATTTCACTAAATAAAAACGCCTCTCTACCCCTTTGCAATTGCCCAAATATTTTTGCATTTCGGAATTTCCACAAGCACCACATAAAACATTGTATTGAAGTTGAGAAGGCCTTTAAGGTTTTCCCCGAAAGCCCAATATCGAAGCCCCATTTGAGCAAACTTCTGATGTTGCAAACCGGTTGTGGATCGATTCCCCACCATCTACCAAACTCTGTTAATAACGAACGTGAGATAGGGCAGTGAACGAACAAGTGCTCTTCAGTCTCTATTTCCAAACCGAATAGAGCACAATCTGTAGATACTAGTGGAATGTTGCGTTGCTGGAGATTAGACTTAGAAGGAAGTCTTTCATTAAATGCTTGCCAAGCCATGATTCCGACTTTAGAAGGAATCCAATTAACCCATGGGAAATCGCCTTTGTCTGTGTACTTCAATAAGGAGTCGTCAATTAATTTTCTCGCTGATTTAACTGAAAATACACCTGTTGGACAAGGAGCCCATTTTATGATTTGACCTCGATTAGGATCCGGAATGTCGAGAAACCATGATTTTATTGAGATATTCGACTTTTCTAGGGATTTATGGATTTTTAGTATGTTGTTCCAAACTCCCGATGTTTTACCGGAAGGATTATTGAGATCAATCCCACCATGAGAACCATGGATTTCTTAGATTACCATCTTCCACAATGTGTTGTTCTCCTTTTTAAATCGCCACCACCATTTGGTTAAAAGGGCTATGTTTAACGCTTTTAAACTTCCAATTCCCAAACCACCTTTTTCTTTATCGTTTAGAATTACATCCCATGCTATCCAAGGAATCTTTTTATGACCCTCTTTTGAGCCCCAAAAAAAGTTTAGACGGAGGCTTTCCAATTTTTTGATGATTTTTTCGGGAACTTTGAAGACCGAAAAGAAATAAATACCAAGATTACCTAAAACCGATTTAATGGTAGTAAGTCTTCCCCCGGTGGAGAGAGTGGACGCCTTCCATTTAGAAAGTTTAGAGGTGAATTTGTTTATTATTGGCTCACAATATTCCGTTTTGTTCATTAAGCAACCCGTCGGGAGTCCGAGATACAAGAATGGAAGTGTACCCGATTTACAATGGAATTTATTTGCTAATATCTTAACCGAATCAATGTCCACCGACACTCTCATTAAGCAGCTTTTATTCATGTTGATTTTGAGGCCCGATGCTAGAAAAAAACATCTCAATATACGGATGAGATTTTCCATGTTATTTTCGGACCATTCCCCAATAAATATTGTATCGTCCGCAAATTGCATATGTGAGACTGTAATATTGGATTTCGGGAATTTAATCCCGGAGAAAATCCCGCAAGATACTGCTGATTTCATTTAGAGCTTCCGCTGCAATTATAAAGAGAAATGGAGCTAATGGATCGCCTTGTCTTACTCCTCTCTCCATGTTAAATTCTTCTGATGGAGAACCATTAATTAAGACCGACATTCTAGCCGAAGCTAGACAGCCGGACATCCACTTTCGCCATTTGGATCCAAAATTCATTTGTGAAAGGATATCGTCTATAAACTCCCAGCTAATTGTATCAAATGCCTTTTCAAAGTCAATTTTAAAGATCATAGCTTGACGTTTGCATTTTTTATACCATCCGATGATTTCATTAATAATTAATGGGCCATCAAAAATACATCTCCCGTTTATGAAGGCGGTTTGCTCATGACCAATTACTGAGCCGATTACTGATTTGAGCCGAATTGCTAATATTTTTGCGACGACCTTGTAGAGACAGTTTAGCAGACTGATCGGCCTGAAATCCTGAAAGCCAATTGGGGAGCTGTTCTTGGGCAGTAGCACGAGAAATGATGAATTGCAGCCTGATTCGAATCTCCCCTGTTCTGCAAAAAAATTAACAGCTAATATTAGTTCTAGTTTAATCGTATTCCAATATTTTTTCAAAAAAGCAAAAGAAAATCCATCTGGGCCGGGGGCCTTGTCCGATCCTAGGCTCCACACTGCTGTTTTGATTTCTGACTCTGCTATTGGATCTTCTAAGCTGATGGCCTGCTCCGAGCTGAGTTTTTGGAATAGATTGTTTCTAAATTTGGGCATGGATGAAGCGGTTTGCTGAAATTTGGCCCGAAAGAAGTTTTTTGCTTGAGCTTTGATTTCTTGTGGATCTGAAATCCAAACACCATTTACCGATATGCCATGAATATAATTATTTCTCCTGTTTTGGTTTAGAAGACCGTGAAAATATTTGGTATTTTCATCTCCAAGTGTAGCCCATTTTACTCGAGATTTTTGTCTAATATCCAGAATTTCTTTTTTTGATATTTCCTTAATTTTAAGGATTGCGTTTTTACGAGCCTCGATGTCTATTAAAGAGATGGTGGAATTTTCTGCTTTGATTTCGACTTCCTCCACTAATTTTGTTAAGTTTGACTTCTCATTCTGACTTGACTTTTTAGTTTGATTCCGCCACCTTTTAATCTCGTTTTTAACAAACTTTAGCTTTAACATGAATTGAATCATACCGTTTCCTGGCATTACCGAGGCACCCCATGACTGATTGACAATTTCATCCAAACCTGGATTTAGAAGCCAGGAGTTAAAAAATTTAAAATATGAGGGACCGGGATCCAATACCGCCGATTTAAACAAGATAGGACTGTGATCCGAATGGAGTTTCGGTAGAATAACGGTGGATGGATTAGGCCACTGTTCTAACAGTTTATGATTAACAAAGAACCGATCTAGTTTACTAAGTTTGCGACAATCTGTGCTCATTCTTGAGAATTTTCGACCACCACTTTTTACTTCAGCAAGTCCTGATTCGTGTATGAAATCGTTAAATTTTGAAGCACCATAATAGGAAAAATTAGTACCTTTCCTATCATCGCCGTTTCTTACCTCGTTAAAGTCTCCAAAAACAGTCCACATAACATCAGAGTGGTCCCGCAAGATGTTAACCAGGTTGGACCAAAGTGAATTTTTTCTTGTTTGATTTTGTGGCCCGTATACATTAATGAAACCACATCGAGAATTGCTATTTGACCAAGTACCTATGACTGCTAAGAAATTTCTGTTGTGAATTACTTCGGTTTTTGAAAAAGATTGTGGATCCCAGATTGAAAGAATGCCACCAGATCTACCGCGTACTTCTACCAGTTCGTAATCGAAATTACGATTACCCCAAATCGCCCTTAATAAATATTGATCGGGAGCTGAGACATAAGTTTCTTGTATTCCTAAAAATTGGATCTTATTTGACCTACAAAGATTGCAGATCCATTCTTGCTTCGAGTCCGAAGCAAGACCCCTTGAATTTATTGAAAGAATATTCATTTATCAACGCTGACATCCCCGTTAATGGAAATTAATTGACCGATTTCAGAATCGAAACCATTCAAACCAAATCCAATAATTTCACCAATTTCTTTAGTGTTGCGTATTTCTTCCGATATGTTGTCTGAAGATGACGGGTTGACTTGATGATTTTCCTCATTGCTAACTTGAGAAGGAACTGGTTGTTTGTTTAGATCGATTGAGGCAATTTGATCCGAACTGTTGTGAATTCTGGAAGAAGAGCAGAAGTAATTTCCTGCCTTATGTTGTTTAATACGCCTACCTCCTTGAGATAAAATAGCAATGGGTCTAAATGGAAATGGGATTGGATTAATGGTCTTGTTTTGGCGGGGTTGGGTCGAAGAAGGGTTGTGTTGATTAAGCCCAGGTGAGATTTGATTTTCGTTGGGCTTTACTACCAATGGCTCGGGAGCAGAATTGTGTTTATTAGGCCCATGTGGGATTTGGCTATCATTGGGCTTCTCAATCTCTGGATTAGGGGCATGAAAGTGTTGATTAGTCCCGTGTGGATTTGGGCTTTCTGTGGGCCTCACGATTACTGGAACAAAAATTGGGGAGTCTGGAACTCTGGTCTCTTCCGACCCGTTATTTGATTGATTGTTGAATTCCGGCCATGAAGTAACCTCGATATGAGATATTTCAGCCGGCAATTTAATATTCTCGTGCCTAGTGTCTTGATTGGTTCCCTTTTTTTGTCTCGATGATTCTTCTTGATTCTCGTATTGATAATTTGGTTCCCCGATGTAATCCGACTGTTGATCTTCACCATCCTCATCGAAGCTGCCGGAAAATTCTGAATCAATCTCGTCTGAGAAATCTGAATCACCGCGATGAAGAAAAGGATCGTCTTCTATGTTGTTAAAAGAATTATGAACTGATTCAACCGTGGATTGATGAAAAGGGTTGAATCTCATGGATTCCATACGATCTTCCGATATACTTATCTCGTGTAAAGTCTTACCTACGTATATTGATCGAGTTGTATTGATACAGCCGGTAATCTCCGTCAGAACTACCACTTTACCAATTGACATATTGGAATTTTCTTTTGAACATTCTTCTTTAATCATAATCATACCCCACTCTTTTGCAATTTCTGAAAAAGTGTCTGAAGTCCAAGCATTTGGTGGGACACCGTAGATGTAAAGTGATGCAAACCTTTTTGATAGTTTAACCTCTGGATCCCAAGTTACCAGGGAACTAAACATATTTTTCCATGTTTCTTTAGCCTTGATGCGAAAAGTTACCGCTTCTTTTTTGTCTTTGAATTCAATTAAGGTTGATAAACCCCCGATGTATCGGAGCTTGATTATATTAAGAGCTTCTGCTTAAATAAGATTGTTTAATCCTAGTAAGTGTTCGTACGATTTGGCAGTTCCGACCAGATTTGTACGGATCCATTGTTCCGATTGGGGCTTCATGACAATCTTGATTGGAGACATTGAAGGAATATCGTCTTGAAGATGGTTTTTTTGATTCGTGTTGATCTTGTTTTGACCTCCAACCGCCTCAGCATAAGATCTGTGAGAGATACCAGGTGGTGGGATCTCCTTTTTTCTGTATGATGGTGCGGTAAGTCGTTTTTGGTGAAGTTCTCATATCGCGCTCGTACCTGGCCAAGTTCACAAAAAGCTTTTCCTTACCGACAGTCACCTTCCTCAATGATAACACGAACCTCTTTGGGTTTCCCCAAATATCTTGCAAAACCAAATCTTTTTTCACGAATATTTACTTTCTTCGCGATATAGACGTCGACCAGTCTTCCTTGAGTCACCAATGTTTTCCATAAATCTGCTTCCGTTGTCTCTGGGCTGAAATTTGAGATGTAATATGTTGTTGCTTGCATCCTGAATAAGTCTTTGTTGTTATTCCTGCGTCGGTCTTCGTTCTGATGATGTTGATGGTTGGGTTTGGTGTTACCGGAGATTTGCTTCCTCCGGCGACTGACTTCTGTCCATCCGTCTTCTCTCTCTCTCATGTTGACAACCAATTTTCAGGTCCTTTTGAATCTTGTTAGTGTATAAAATTTGTTTATGAAACTATAATGTTTGACTAGTAAGTTTTTTTTCTGAATAAGTCATTTTTAGGAGGTTTTCAATACTTATCTGTTTAATGAGGTATGCCCTAATTTAGTTATCTATAATTACCCTTCATATTTGTTAATTAATTTGTATTAATGAGGTTTATGTGTAGGTGTTTGCTTATTATCGATCATTACCTATGCCAGTTACTTCCCATAAATTTGGGTCAATTGATCCAATCTCGAGTAAAAAAACAGGAAATGAATATAATCAGTTTGTTTCAGGTGTTTGTTGGAGAACAAAATTGGATATGGTGGTTGCTGCAAACTCGACTGGATATTTGAAATTGTCGCAGATGGTTTGACTAAATCTCAAAATCTTGACTGTGACATTTTTTTTATTTATCATTATTGAATTTGACCTAGTTATACACGTCTCAAAATCTTGAGAATTTTATGAAGTAGAGAATTTCAATTTTGTTGAAGTTGTAAAGTAATAAGTTGTACAGTTCCCACAATTGTAGTTAACGAGTATTGTGGGGGTCGCGCTTCGCTGCGATGTATTTTGTCTAACTTTAAACTTTTAAAAGACAGTTCAGATGTTCTTCTTCTATTTTACTTTGTTTATTGAACTCTGCTTGTTGATCTTCTACAAAAAATTCTTCAATCTCTTGAATGGCTGCATTTTTAAGTCTTTCTTCTTCACCTATTCTTTTATCTTCAAGAGCTTGAGTTTTTGCAACTTTCCTCGGATACCTCATTCATTTCACCTTCCATTTATCTTGCTTAGCAGGTCTAAAACAATTTATTTTGTTTACCATAAAGTGACCTAAAGCTCTGTGTGGATAATCATCATCAAACTTTTCTTTACCTTTACCAACACATACAGAAGGTGAAGTGTATTTCATATCAATAACTTCAGGAATAATTATTGATGGACAAAATGTATTAATTTCATTCATCGGAAGTATCTTGGGGTGAGGAGGTAGTGCACATTCATCTACATCATCCCAATTCACATTATCATCAATGTCAGGTATGATAAGTGGTTTAAGTTCTGGAGTTGGAGGCCTTGGGATGATCACAGCTGGTTCAAGTACTTCTGGTATTTCTTTTTCTTCATCAGTAGTAACCGAGGTAGTTACTACTGGTGTTGTTTTTGTTGTATATACCACCAGCTGTTGTGATGAGGAGTTTACTACTGGCGAGGTTGTTGTTGTAGTTACTATTGCTAGGGCATCAGTAGTAGGAATGATAATTTCTGTTGTTTGGACATTTACTACTGGTATTTCTTCTTCTTTAATGGGATCAGTAGTAACAACCTCTTGATCCTTAACATCAGTAATATCCATAGGATCAGTAGTTTCTATAACTTCAGTGGTAACTGGAGAATGTACTTGTTCTGCTGTTGGGGATTGATTTACAGACACAAATACATCTTCATCCATACTTTTTACTCCTCTGTACAGGTCTTCACCATAACTTTGACCTGTTTCACCATGAGCTTCTTTAAGATTCAAGAGGGAGGCTGCTGCTGCAATTGAATGATCAATCATTCCTTGAATTTGATCCTTCTCCCCCTTAGTGATCTCAACTTGTTGAGCCTCACTATCTGCAATCTTTCTTTGTAATTTTCTTATGAGATTAGATTGCCTTTGAAGCCTATAATAAAACCTCTTATGTCTTCTGTTTAAAGTATTTATGTAATGCTTCATGTAGCTCATGGTCTTTCCTTTAGAATTTAAGAGATTCAGGCAATGTTGTACAGTGGTTTTAAGGTTTTCCTTCCTATCCGTCAATTTGGTTGGTTTAATACTGCCCTCAGCTCCTTTGGGTGGATCATTGGGCTCATTAGGTACATTGGTTTTAAGGTTTTCCATCCTAGCCGTCAATTCAATTTGTTGCACTATACCCTCATCACTTCTTGGTGATGAAATGGGTTGTTTAGATACTCTCTTCTTCATAGAAAAAGCAGTAGTATCCCCCCTTGTGGTTTCTTGGCACCGGGGTCCTCTTAGTGTTGCCTCAAAAGATGAGTCATCACTTAGAGTTGCCTAGGTCTGGGTCCTAATGATGTTCTCACTAGCCTGTGCACCTACCTTTGGGGCATCAGTAGTGAGAGCCCTTTCCTCATGCCCTCTCTCCTCCTTGGAGGACAACTCTTGAGTCTTGGAGTCTGGCGTCTGACTCAATTGGTCCCATGGTGTCCTTTAAGTAAGTTTTCTTCCTTTTATATATTTTGGAAATTTGTTTGGCTAATGGTTGGTCTTCCTCAGAGTGAAGAGTAGCACTCTATGGACTAATCTCATGTACCTGGGACACTTTCAGGACATCTATTTGTGTGGGTAATTGAGTGGACTGTTTGGATTGTGTTTGGGCTGTATTTAGTGATGGAGTGGGTTGGGGTTCAATGGGGTGACTTGAACCTTCTCCAATTGGGGGTTGATCATAGATCATGTTTGGAAATAATGGAGTAACCTTCTCAGAAAATTTGAATTGTTTTCTCATATTTGAGTACACCTTTTTATTCAATTCAGGTGTACGAAAAATGTTCTTCTTGATAGAAAGATTTTGAATTTCACAGTTCAAAATATGTGTAAGGAATCTTGGGTACATTAAAAATTTTGAAGATGATATATTTGCAAGCATTCCTTCAAAAATCATGTTTGAAAAATTGAATACTTGGCCTGTGCACAAACAAACAACAACAGATGCTATTGATTTGTTGAACTCATTCCATGTACTCTTTTTGGGAGAGATACAATGTTGAATAGTATGAACAAGAAATTTCCATTGGGGTGAAAGAAGACCTTTTTGAAAAGTGATTATGTCAAGTCTTCCCTCATACCCCATATTTTTAAGAGTTTCAACAAGATCCTCCTTAGGAAGTGAAAACATACCTGATTCATCATTTAGTTGAAGATGATGTCTGATTGACTGCTCTGTAATGATGATTGATTTGCCATCTACAGTTGATTTTATTTTTGAATGAATGGCTTCTTCATTTACTTCAGCATTTTCCCAGAAGTGAACAAGATGTTGTTCATAGGCTTTGGGATTTACAGATAGATCAAATTTGATGTAAGAGTTCTTCAAGAACATAACGATTGGTCGAAAGTCCTTTGTTCCATCTGGATTCCTTAGAAATGCACACATATTGTGGAATTCCGAGTATTTGAGATCTGTTTTAACTACGAGAGATTTTAGAGTAGCCATTTGTTTGATTTTGATCTTGAAATTGATGTTGAGTTTTTGATTTCAGAGAGATTTTGATCTTTTGAGTGATTTGGTGAATGAATTTCGTTGTTACTGATGCAGGGTTTTGATCGAGATTTGCAGAGATTAAGGTTTATCGTAGGGTTTATCGAATCGAGGTGAGAATAATGCTAAACTAATCGCATTCAGCTATTTATACTTTTCGAATTAACCCGCAAAAAGACCGAAATACCCTTCGAATCATAACCCAATGGCTATTTTCATGGGGGTTAGAATGGTAAAATGGTGTATTTTACAGATAACGGTCGATCAGTAGTAACTAAGTATCAGTAATAGAAACGTCAGTAGTAACTGTTGTTTTTATACTTAACCTAATTCTAAGAAAAACCCTATCAGTACTAAATTGTAAGAGTAACTCATGATCAGTAATAATGAATAACCAGTAGTAAAACATAGTTATAAATATAACTGTTGTACAAAGACTTTACATATTATATTAAGAGTGAAATTAATTGATTAAAATCATTCCAATACTGCTAACCAAAAAGCTGAATCTTCCTACATCAAATGTTTTTGTAAAGAGATCGGCTAATTGATTGTCAGTATGAATTTTCTCTACTTTGATTAATTTCTTTTCATTGCAATCCCTTATAAAATGAAATCTTATTTCAATATGTTTGGTTTTTGAGTGTTTTACTAGATTATTCACAATACTTATATCAATTTGATTATCAATAAAAATGGGAGTTTTAAGGATAGAGATACCAAAGTCTAGGAGTTGATTTTGAATCCATAGAACTTGAGCACAGCAAGCAGATGCAGCTACATACTCTGCTTCAGCAGTTGATGTTGAAACATTGGTTTGTTTCTTGCATTGCCATGACACCAATCTTGATCCAAAGAATTGACATCCACCAGTAGTAGATTTTCTACCTTGACATTCACCACCATAGTCACTATCTGTGTAGGCTATGAGTTCAAATGGTGAATCATGTGGATACCAAAGTCCAAGAGAAGGTTTTCCCTTCATGTATCTGAATATTCTTTTAACAGCCTGCAAGTGCAGTTCCTTAGGTCTTGCTTGATACCTGGCACATACACAAATATTATACATAATGTCAGGTCTTGATGCAGTTAAGTACATTAAAGAACCTATCATTGATCTATATAGATGTTCATCTACATCCTCCCCCTCAACATCAGGATGTAGGTGTTTATGAGTTTCCATTGGTGTGCTTGCACTCTTGCAGTCTTTCATTGCAAACTTTTCCAATATTTCTCTGACATATTTTGATTGATTAATCAAAATACCATCTGATCTTTGATTGATTTGGAGTCCAAGAAAGAAGTTCATTGGACCCATTGAGCTCATCTTGAATTTGATTTGCATTAATTCTTCAAACTCTTTGCACAGTTGATCATTTGTTGAACCAAAGATGATATCATCTACATATATTTGGACTAGAAGTATATCATCTTTGACTTTTCTTGTGAATAGAGTCTTATCAATTGCACCTCTTTTGAAGTTATTCATTAATAAGTATGATGACAATGTGTCATACCAAGCTCTTGGAGCCTGATGAACGCCATATAGAGCTTTGTCTAGTTTGTACACATAGTCATCATATTCTGGATCTTCAAATCCTGGAGGTTGACACACATACACTTCTTCTTCAATTTTCCCATAAAGGAAGGCACTTTTAACATCCATTTGATAGACTTTGATTTTCTTGAATGAAGCATATGTCAGAAATATCCTTATTGCTTCAATTCTAGCAACAGGTGCATATACTTCATCATAGTCTATTCCTTCTTCTTGAGTGTATCCTTGGGCTACAAGTCTGGCTTTGTTTTTGATCACTATACCTCTTTCATCTTTCTTGTTTCTGAAGATCCATCTTGTTCCAATGGGTCTTTTTCCTTTTGGTAGAGGTACAAGAGTCCATACAGCTTGTAATTAGAATTGAAGAAGTTCTTCTTGCATTGCTATAATCCAATTTGAGTCTTTCATTGCTTGTTGAATTTTCTTAGGTTCCTCCTGTGACAGAAAACATTCATACATACATTCATTAGAGATTAGACTAATGTTACAAACATTTGTATTTAATGATGAATTGAATTAGCTTCTTGTCTGCATGGTTGAATTGACATCACTTAGGACTAGGTCCAAATGATGATTCTTTTCAGTTCTGGTGCCATGAACTTTGTCAACAACTAATTGACTATCAAGGTTTGACTCATTGGATTCAGGGATTTGGGCATCTGTCCATGTTTCTTCTTGATTGTCTGGATTTGTGGAGATTCTTCATTGCTACTGGTATCAGTAGTAACATGATTTTCATTTGATTCAGGTGGTTCATAGTTACTACTGACATCATTATTGTTGGGTTCATCATCATTTGTTTGAGATTCTGAGTTACTACTGGGATCAGTAGTAAAATGAGAATTTGAGTTGTTACTGGTGTCAAGATTGCTAGGGTTATCAGAGTTACTACTGTCCTCAATATCAACTGTGGGGTCAGTATTAACTAAGATATATTTTATTATGTCTTGACTACCATTGAATGAAGATGATCCTCCTTGTTGGCTTTGATTGTTTGAATCTCCTGCATTATAATCATCATTAACATCAAAAGACTTGGTTAGATTATCAATATTAAATAGCCAATCTGGACCATTTCCCTGTTCATTCATCAGATTTTCATTAAAGGATACATTTACACTTTCTTCAATGATCCTTAGCCTCTTGTTGAACACTCTGTATGATTTTCTTTGAGTCGAGTATCCTACAAAGATTCCATCATCTGATTTGCAGTCAAATTTACCAATTTGTTCTCTTGTAATTAAGATTGTACAAGGACAACCATATGATTTTAGAACACTTATTGAAGGTTTTCTTTTATTAAAGAGTTCATATGGTGTTTTAAAATGAGGCTTAACTATTAATACTCTGTTTTGAACATAACAAGCAGTATTAACAGCTTCAGCTCAAAAAGTTATTGGTAATTTTGAATCTGCAAGCATGGATCTGGCTGCTTCAATAATTGTTCTATTTCTTCTTTCAGCTACACCATTTTGTTGAGGAGTTCTTGGTGAGCTGTACTGCCTGTCAATACCCTTAAGATCACAAAAATTAATTAGATTAATATTTTTAAGAGTAAATTACTGTTTTTGTCCCTGTGGTTTACCCGATTCTGTTGTTTTGTCCCTGTGGTTTTTTTTTCTGTTTTTTTGTCCCTGAACTATGCCAAATTCCTTTTTTTATCCTTCCGTCCATTTTCTGCTGTTAACTTACCGCACATGCCAAACATGTGAGGGTATTTCTGTCTTTTTCCATAAATTAGTTGTACCTAAAGCTTTAAAACTTGTCAATTTAGAAAATGTATTTTCCCCAAAATACTCTTTCTTCTTTCCTCATCGATGCCCAGATCTTCATCTTCATAAACACTTTAACCTCCACTCCCTTCTTTGTCAGCTCTCCTTACCCAAATCAAACCAAAATCAAATTAAACCTAATCAAACAAAATCAAAGAAACCTAACCCTAGAAATCGATTAATTTTCTACTTAACTTCAGCAACCTTACGGGAGCCGTGGCCGGCGGTGTCCGGCGACGGCGGCCGGCGGCGGCGGCCGAGCTGCTTCTTCTTCACACGACTCCACATCGTATACTGAACAAAATC
The DNA here is from genome assembly GCA_963853835.1 of Calendula officinalis. Classification (NCBI taxonomy): domain Eukaryota; kingdom Viridiplantae; phylum Streptophyta; class Magnoliopsida; order Asterales; family Asteraceae; genus Calendula; species Calendula officinalis. Next base: position 40,913,344 of record OY970826.1, read on the forward strand.
GACCTCATACCTCTTTCTTCCACTGTCCTTGACCTCGTACCCCCACCGTCTTCAACGAAATTAGGGTTCTTCAAGTTAGGGTTCTTCAAATTGGGGTAAACACAAGTTTTTTTTTACAGAAACTGAGATTGAAGTAGATAGAGAAAACGAGATCTAGTGAAAGAAACATTAGTAGATCTTGAATAAAAAAAACGAGATCTAGTGAAAGAAATAATAATTGTCACCATACACACCACCACCGCCATTTTATAATTTGGTGTCGAACAAAATGTTGCAGTAATGCAAAGATGACGCCATCATTATTGCAATCTCAAATGCTATCAGGCTCTCCATAGCCAAATCCTTCACTCACTTCAGCTAAATCACTCAACAAAATTGTGCGAGACAGCTGGCAAATGCTCTGTATGGCTGGAGCTTAGTTTTCTCCGTTCTAATTGCTTCCTACAATCTTCATCTTCAAACCCTATTTTGGAGGTAAGGACTTGAGATTAAAAAAAAAGAAATAGAAAATAAAAATTGAAAATAAAAAACAAAAATGAAAAAGACTAAAATACCCTCACATTTTAAGCACGTGAGGGGCTTTAACGGCAAAAAAGAGACGGCAGTTGGACGGAAGGACAAAAAAATGGAATTTAACATAGCTCAGGGACAAAAAAGGGGAAAAAAACCACAGGGACAAAAACGCAGAATCGGGTAAACCACAGGGACAAAAACAGTAATTTACTCTATTTTTAAATTTTGTGCCATTATCACATCTAATGGCTTTCACTTTAAGATCTCTTGTATTTTCCAGCTTGATTACTAGATTCTTTATAATCTCACTTGTTTCATCTTTGGTCCTAAGAAAGAAAACCCAACTATATCTGGAAAAATCATCAGTAATAACAAGACAGTATTGTTTCTTTCCAATACTCATTACATTTGTAGATCCTCAAATAGGTCCATATGTAAGAGATGCAAAGGATTAGAAATAGAATTAATTGCTTTGGTCTTATGAGAAGTCTTATGTTGCTTACCTTTTAGGCATGCAACACAGTGATGATCACACATGAATTCTTTTTGTGGTAATCCAACTACCAAATTCTTTTTGACTGAGTTATTCATATTTTTAAAATTTGTGTGACACATCCTTCTATGTCAGAGTTCTGATTCATTTGTGTTTGCCTTGGATATAAAACAGTTGATCTAATTTGAAGAAATGAGTTCTCCCCCTATATCCAGGCAATACACATTATTTCTCCTTGGTGTTCTTAAAACAACAAATTTTTCATCTAAAATAAAGTCAGGAGAAAGAATGATGCACTCTATATCTGTAAAAAGAATTTTGTTCTTTTTATCGCATACTTGTGAGACACTAACCAAATTATACTTAAGCTCAGCAACATAAAATACATCATCAAAAGTAATCTTACCATTTGATACTGTACCTTTACCTGTAATCCTACCACCTCTTGGATTTTCACCAAAAGCAACATATCCACCTTCAAAAGACTTGAAATCTCTGAGAATTTGAAGATTTCCAGTCATGTGTCTAGAGCATCCACTATCAATATGCCATGTTCTTCCTTCATCAGGGATCTGAATGCTCTGCACATAAAGTAAATGGATTAGTTAATTTTGGGAACCCAAGCTTGTTTTGTCTTGGGTTCATCCTTTGAAGAGTGAGATTTTCGAAATGGATGAGCTTTGTATGCAGCTTTGGTCTTCAGTTGTTGGATATTACTGGTATTTTGTTTTACTACTGACTTAGGTGTATACCCGTAGTTTTTGGCTTTTGAGTGTTTTTCTACTGATGGACCAGTAGTATATGGGTAATATGAGTTTTTAGCATAGTCAGTAGTATTTTGGTACTATACCAGACAGCATTGTAATTAGGGTTTTTACCAGTAGTAAACATGTAATAGTTACTACTGATGTTTGAAAACTTTGAGTATCTTGGAAATTGATTTTGTTTTCCATTGTTTTTAAAAATAATTACTTCTGTTTGGACTTCCATGCCTGATATTTTGCACAAATCTTTGTGCAGTTCTCCTAAATTTAGGGACTTCAACATGTGTATTTTTAATTTCTTTAGCTTCTGCAGTTTGTTTTAACTTTAATTCTTTTAATTTTTCTTTGTTTTCTTTAAATTCTTTGCAGTTAATTGGATTGAAGTGACAATCCTTTGCTATGTGGTTAACTTTGTTGCAAATTAAACATGTTAATTTTGTTGATTTAGCACCTTCAGACTTTCTTTGTTCCTTTAACTGGTTTAAGTTTCTTTGATTTCCCCTTCTTAAAATAGTTGGTATATTTTCTGAGTTATATTTAGGGGTTTCAGTTTGACTTTGTGTTGTATGAAAACTTCTATCAGTTGAATTAGTTGTTTGATCATCATCAGATGAATCATTACTGGTTTCAGTTTGACTCTCTATTTTTAATTCATTTAATATTCTTTCTGAGCTTGATTTAAGAGGAGGAATAAAATTAGTTGGAGGTGGAACCGCATGATATCCAACCCCATGAACAACTTTTTCAGTGGTTTGATTACTGATTAATTCATCAATTATTTTAGAACTTCTTTCAAACTTTTTAATAGTTAATTTATTTTGTTCCAATTCCATTTGACATTCTTCTAATTTAATTAGAGTTTCTTTTAATTTTAACTCAGCATATTCTTTATCATAAGTTGTTTGTAATAATTCATCCTTTATCTTTTGATCTGTTATTTTTTATATTTTAATTTGATTTTCAAGATCAGTTATACAACCATTATATTCAGTTCTTCTATTTTTATTTAAAATCATCTCATCAAGAGTTTCTTTGTTAAGTTTTTCTAATTCTTTATATGCTTTAATGCATTCAGGAGTGCAGGATTTAGAATGTACCTCAGTAGTAGAATCAGTGAAGGCCATAAGAGCTTGGTTTTGAGCATATTCCTCTGCTTGAAAGCTCCAATCATAACCTTGACCCTCTTGAGATACTAGTGCAGTTGAGTTTGAAGTGATGTTTTTGTTGTAATTTGATCTTTGGTCTTTGCTAGGACATTTTCTAGCAAAGTGACCAAGATTATTGCACTTGTAACATTTGACTTTGGTTTTGTCAAATCCAGCATGATCACCTTTGTTGTATGTAAGATTTTGTCTGCCAGTTCTTTTGAGAAATCTTTTTGTTCTTAAACTCAGCATTGTCATCTGCCATTTGATATCCATCTCTTCCAGATCATCAGGATTGAGTTGTTCCAGATCTTCACTAATCAATGTAGTGTGCACATGACTAGTGAAAAAGGATTCTCTTGCTACATCTTCAATTTCAACATTCTTTGTAGCATCCTGGCCTGTTCCTGTACTAGACACAAAAGCAGCATTATTTGAAGGTAAAATAAGAGTTTTATTACTTACCTCAGATTCAAACACTCTTAGTTCATTATACAATTCATCAAGCACTTTTTCTTCCAATGCATCTCCTTGTCTATATATAACAGTATACATAGACCATTCTTCACCAATAGATCTGAGGAACTTCCTGTTGACATCATCATTGTCTGGTTGAACACCAACTTGATTGAGTTCACCAATAAGTTTATTTAATCGATCAAAAACTTGTGACAATGATTCATTCTTCTGTCCTTTGAAGTTTTCAAAGTCTTGCTTCAACACAGACTTCATGTTCCTTTTAGTACTTTTGGTGCCAACAAACCTCTTCTCCAATGCATGCCACAGCTTCTTAGCATCATCATATTCAACAAATAAATGTTGATAATCATTGGGAATAGCAAGCAAAAGAGTACTTAAGGCTTTAAGTTCGATTCCTTTGTCCTTCTTTTCTTTTTCACTCTTGCGTTTGTCAACTTCAGTTGATGAGCTAGCTATTTGAGTCTGAATGGTTTTGTTGCCTTCAACAACAACTTCCCACATGGAATAATAGTAATAAGCATGTATTGCTTGATTCTGTTTTTCCACATCCCAAAGTTGTTGGGAGTGAGAATTGGAATTTTGTTTGCCTGTGTGCTTTCATTGTTATCAGACATGATTGACAATTTTGATTTTGAAAGTATGAAACTTTTTGTTGTTCTTAATTCGTAGATCTAGAACCTTAAAGCTCTGATACCACTTGTCAGGATCGAATAACTCAAACAAGTTATTGAATCACATATCTACTAACAAAGAGAAGTTACAGCCTATTAACACTCTTGTTATTTGATTAAGAACAATGTAAACTGTAATCGAATACGAAATATTATGAACTCAGTTTATCACAAAAAGCTTCAATGTATATTAACGATAATCGATCAATACACACGTACGTTTACAATTCGTAAGGAACTATTTATAATAGTCCTTGAAGCCTAAACTATTAACCTAGTTATTCTAGGAAACGATTACAATTGAATTTACAAAAGATAAACATTCTAAACTAATTCTACGAAGATCTCAGATACGATCTGCACCAAATTTGATCACCAGTAGTAACTGCACCCATCAGTAGTAACTTCGTAGATCGGTAGAATATATATAATTCTGCCCCATCAGTAATAACTCTTGTAATCTTGTCAGTACCAACTGCAGTATCATTATTAATACATTTATATCTCAACATCAGGCGCTATCAAGATGATTAGGTGTCTCGCAAGATTATAGATTCAAATCACAGAATGAATAAACTGGTGTAGATTAGGGAGTGCGTATTTACAATATAAAAAAAAGAAAAAAAAAAACTATTCAAATATTTTGACTTTTTAAAACGCCATATCAATGTTAGACAAATTACTAAATCCTCTCCAACAATTGCCTATTTCTTTCTTTGTTGATTTTACCCTATTAGTATCATCTTTACTTCTAAAATAACATACCAACTTACATACCTCTACTAACAAGATCACTTCACTTCGTTAATCATATTTGCAAAATCCATATTTTTATATAAAATGTACAAACACTCACATCACTCTCTTTCTATCTTACATTCCTTCTGTCATCCGGTAATCGAAAAAAAAGGAAAATATCAAAGCAATAAGGATATGCTAACAATATTAGTTAAATGACAAAGCCTAATGTAAGCTTAATAACATCCTCACACAAAACATCAGAGATTTATCTTCGAGGTTGTAAGAGACCGGGTTAACACAAAACCACACATACACTATATGTAAATCGACCTATAAAGCAAACCTATCTATATTGCAAGACCGATGGGCCAACCTAGTACCAATCCTAAGCTTTTTCAGTCCAGGTTCTACAGGGATCACATTGCTAGGTCTGGACCAACCTCCGAACTTTACTCGAACACAAACTTAATATTTGACTTGAATTAAACCTAAAATCTGTCATTTTCATAAACTAAATTTGTAAAATATCTTATTTTTCATTTAAATAAATATATCTGAACTACTAAGATATCGCAACATTTTTTAACATCACCTAAGCTACTCTTATCCTATTTGTTAGGGTTGTCAAATCGTGCTATCTTTTCGTGCTTTTGAAAAAAACGACACGACATGAATACGATTTTCTCAACACAAAAACGACACGACATGAATTCGTCTTTTAATTTTGCTAACACGAACACGACCCAATTAAAAAAATTAACACGACAAACACGACGACACGAGATAAATAACAAAAATTTAAAATCTCTTACTTAATTTATACTAAAAAACCGACAAACACAACAAAAATATAACATAAATTTTTAAATATTCCAAAAATCATAACTATTATGATAATTTCGTGTTAATATTTGAGCCCGAACCCGACACGAATTTGTATTTGTTTTATATTACACGAACACGAATTCAAATTCCGATTTCGTCCCAATTTTGTTTCGTTCCGTTTCGTTTTTTTTGTCGTGTCATCTCAGGTTTCAACAACCATATTATTTGTCTACAACGTGCAATACCTTAGACCTTACATCAATACCAGTAATTAACAAGTCTTGCTAAGTTATTTAGGCAAAGGATACAAGAGGTTAAGGCGCCTCATGCACAATCTGAAAGGCTGCGCCAGGCCAGGACCCGCACCCCTGGTTGGTGTCATGTGAACCAGGGCCAGGGGACCATGCAACCAGCAACACCCTTCCCAAAGCTACACACTAGTGTGTGACCTATTGCCACGTGTATTGACGTGATTCGTTGGCTGGCTAGTAAGAAGCAAAGCGTATAAAGCAAAGAGGGGGTTGAGTTGAAAATCAAAATTGCCCACTTGCTCTGCTTGCAAATCTTTTTCCTTAGCTCATATATTGTCTCACTTGCATCTACTTTTTTTTTGGACTTATTATTTACAAAATATTTTGAGTTTTTATATTATATATATAGTGTTTCAAGTTATATACTTTTATAAGTGTTATTTGTATTGATGCATATCTTTATAAAACTATTCATCATTAGTCCAATACTTATATTCAGTTTTACTATAGAGTTACCTGCGAAATTACGAAAATTACTACTTTAAAATCGGGATGATGTGTTGAGTTTTACAATGTTTACGACATCTGTACTACTTTATAAAGCAAATTTCTAATTTCTAATTATGACATATCTGAATTCAAACCTGCCATAATTAGAAATGTACAATTTACCGGATTGAAAAATATTTTAAAAGCTGCTTACAAGGTTCGAACCCGCGTGGGAAAGGTCTAAAGGTAAAACACTTACCAATAACCAAACTCACATCTTTGGTTAAGATGTTTGAACACTACCTAAATAATAGATAACAAACATTTAAGATAACAATTGTTAAATTGATTGACCGGGATTACTAATAACTATAACCTTTAAAATTTTCAATTAATGACCGGATAGGAAGATTGACCGGGATTAAAAATTTCAATTAATGTCCCATTATTTACTTCCAAATTTAAATTGTAACCTGTCCATTTTAAATTCCAATTATAACTAAACAGCTCATGCACATTTTCCACCAACATCACGGCTTGCATCTAGGGTTTGTCAATCAACCGTTACTGGTTCAAGGTTATTTAACGAAAGAAAAACCATTCCTCTATCCATCTCTCCACCGATCCCTCTTCAATTGACGGTCTTAATATATGCATTCGCTCCAACTTCTTCCAATTCGTCATCGCCGACTTGATTTCAGTCGTGTGTCCGTTGCTGGCTTACGCTAACGTTATATACATCAGATCTGCGTGCAACATTCACGTAATTGTAGAGAGTTTATGTCGGTGGTGTGTCCATCGCTGCCGGAGGAGAATTTAAAATGCTGACATTTTTATTAGATTATTCTACTTTGTTGTCGATTTTAAAATGACATATCTTTCCTGTGATAATTCTGTAAATTTTTATACATTATTAAAATAGATGACAAGAATTTGTACACTTGATTTGTTATCATGCAGGTACTCTTGGAGAATAGTATTCTCTTTGAAGGTAATTTTATACACATTACCATCATTATTAGTAGTTGTTCTTAGATTCAGAAAGTAATCTCGATCTAAAAAACAAATAGGGATTAGGTATCTTGTTCACAGGACTTTGCTGACTGAAACTAATTCACCTCAACATACAACAAAGGAAATAAAGTATTGATAAATGAATCATTTTTCTTTGATTCTTTTCTATATGTAATGATTTTTCTATTCTGTTTTAGCTTTAGTTTTGTTGTTTTATAAGCTTTAAATTTTACATTCACTCTTTTTTTATGTTATTTTCTGGTTTCAACTGAATTTTATTTTCACAATTAATATATTGGTTTAACTAACCATAACAGTATCCATGGGCATCAGTTAACAGAAGTGGCTTTTATTGGTATGCGCGATGTTGGAACAAAATCACAGATTAACTTATTACTGATGCTGCAGTTAGTACTGATCATAAGTTATTACTGATGATGACTATGGTTGATACTGATGGGGCAGAATTACTTACTACTGATGAGTTGATACTGGTGAAGACTATAACTTAGTTACTACTGATCAAAGCACATATTGAAGATATTACTGATCAATAGTAGTTACTACTGATGATGGTTTTGGATTTACTACTGGTCACCAGACTTACTACTGACGTTGCATATTTACTACTGGTGATTAGTTTTACTACTGATATGCGTTTATGGAACATATCAAGTCCGAGATCTTCGCAGAAATAGTTATAGAATGTAATTCAATATATATCTTTATAATTCGAATGTAAATCAAGTCCTAGAATAACTAGGGTAAATAGTTAGGCTTCAAGGACTATTATAAATAGTTCCTTACGAATTGTAAACGTACGTGTGTATTGTTAATCAATAATATACATTGAAGCTTTTTGTGAAACTGTGTTCTTAATATTTTCACATATTGTTTTACAGTTCATTGTTCTTAATACATTGATATAGTGTTGATCCGCTGCAACTTCTATTATCAATTAGATCTAAGGTGTTAATTAACTCATTCATAGTTAATCGATGCTGACAAGTGGTATCAGAGCTTATTGGTTCTAGATCTACGAATTTTTAAGAACAACAAAAAGTTTTAATCTTTAAAACACACACATTATTAATCATGACTGATACTAATGAAAGCACTCAAGCTAACAAAATCCCTATACTCACTCCCAATAACGTTGGGATGTGGAAGAATCGTATCAAGCAATACATGCTTATTACTGATTATTTCATGTGGGAAGTTGTCATTGAAGGAAACAAAACTGGTCCTGCTCAAGCAACCAGTTCTGCAACTGAAGCAGACAAACTCAAATGTGAGAAGGAGAAGAAAGATAGAGGCATCGAACTCAAAACTCTAAGCACTCTCCTACTGGTCATTCCTAATGACTATCAACATCTCTTTGTTGAATATGATGATGCAAAGGTGCTGTGGCAAGCACTGGAGAAGAGATTCGTTGGCACCAAGAGAACCAAGAGGAACATGAAGTCTGTTCTCAAGCAAGACTTTGAAAACTTCAAAGGAAAGCCCAATGAGACACTCACTCAAGTGTTTGACAGATTCAACAAGCTAATTGGTGAACTTAACCAGGTTGGGGTTAAGATGGATCAAGAAGATGTTAACATGAAGTTCCTAAGGTCTCTTAGTGAAGAATGGGCCATGTACACAGTGATATACAGACATAGAGATGCACTAGAAGAAAAGGAGTTAGATGAACTCTATAATGATCTCAGAGTATTTGAAACTGAGGTAAATCAAAAGAACCCTTCTATTTCTTCTAATAATGCTGCATTTGTATCTAGTACATGTCAAGGTCAAGAAACTGCCACAGGAAAGGCTGCAGATTGTGAAGATGCTGCAAGAGAATCCTTTTTCACTAGTCATGTGCACACTGCACTAATTAGTGATGATTTGGAATAATTGAATCCTGATGATCTTGAGGAGATGGATCTCAAATGGCAGATGGCTATGCTGAGTCTGAGAACCAAAAGGTTCTTAAAAAGGACTGGTAGGACAAGTCTCAACTACAACAAAGGTGACAAAGCTGGATTTGACAAAACTAAAGTCAAATGTTATAACTGTAACAATCTTGGTCACTTTGCAAAAGAATGTCCTCAGCCAGACAAAAGATCAAAATCAACTGCTCTTGTTTCACAACAAGGAAAAGGCTATGACTGGAGCTTCCAAGCAGAAGAGCATGCTCAAAATCAAGCTCTTATGGCCTTTACAGACAGCAAATCTGAGGTAAAACCTAAACCTTGTACTTCTGAATGTATTAAAATTGTTAAAAATTTAGAAAAAGAAAACACTAAATTCAATGAAGATTTAGCAAAAGCACTAAGAAGAAATTATGAATTTGATTGTGTGATTGCTGATCAAGAACATCAGATAAAGGTGTACCAGATGATTGATCAAAGCATAAAGGAAGAATTGCTTCAAGCTGTAGATGAGAAAGATTTCTATGAATTAAAAAATAATGAATTAACAAGTAAATTAGAAGAATGTCAACTTGAAATTGAACAAAATAAATTGACAATTAAGAAATTTGAAAGAAGCACTAAAATTCTTGATGAATTAACTCATAATCAAACTACAGAAAAAGTTGTTCATGGGGTGGGATATCATGCTGTACCACCTCCATATAAATTCATTCCTCCACTCAAAAACAGTTCAGAAAGAATAATAAATGAATTAAAAAATGAAAATCAAACTGAATCTAATAATGAAACATCTAAATCAAATGATTTTTCTGATGATGATAGAACTACAAACTCAATTGAATTTACAATTTATCAACTGAAACTACAAACTCAATTGATACAAGTTTTCACACAGCACAAAGTCCAAATGAATCTCCTAAGTATGATGCAGAAAATATACCAAAAATTTTAAAAAGGGGAAATCAAAGAAACAGGAATCAACTCTTAGAACAAAGAAAAACCATAAGGGCTAAGGATAATAAATTAAAATGTGTTATTTGCAACAAAGTAAATCATTTAGCAAAGGATTGTCACTTTAATCCAATAAATTGTAAAGAGTTTAAGGAATTTAAAATTTTTAAAGAAACAGCAAAAACACAAAAGTTAAAAGATACTACCGGTCCTTTAGTAGTAAATAAAACAAAAACTCCAATTGCTGAAACACCAAAATTTGGAAGAAGTGCATCAAGATTTGTGCAAAGCAGAAGAGTTGGAAGCCCAAAAAACAGCAATTACTTCAAGAACAATGGAAAATCCAATCAAAATAAGCAATATTTTAAATTTTCCAACACCAGTAAAAACTTTAACAATTTTACTACTGGTGTTAAACCTTTTTATAATGTTGTCTGGTACCAGTACAAAAACACTACTGGTAACAACCCTAATTTCAAAAATACTACTGCTACCAAACCAAAATTTCAAAACACTACTGGTCATTCTAAACATGGTAAGTACCCAAATACTACTGGTCCATCAGTAGTAAAGTATTCAAAAGCTAAAAACAATGGGTATAGACCAAGATCAGTAGTAAACTCTGAAAAATCTAAAAGAGCAGTAGTAAAACAGAATACCAGTACTAAAAAGGTATGGGTACCAAAAATGTTTAAAGTTAACTGTTCTAAATCTGATTTCTCAAAGGATGAACCCAAGACATATAAAGCTTGGGTTCCCAAACTTAACTGATCATTTACTCACTTGTGCAGAGCATTCAGATCCCTGAAGAAGGTAGAACATGGCATATTGATAGTGGATGCTCAAGGCACATGACTGGAAATCTGCAAATTCTTAAAGATTTCAAGTTATTTGATGGAGGATATGTGGGTTTTGGTGAGAACCCAAAGGGAGGTAAGATTACAGGTAAAGGTACTGTTACTAATGGCAAAATTACCTTTGATGATGTATTTTATGTAGTTGAGCTAAAATACAATCTAGTCAGTGTGTCTCAAGTTTGTGATAAAAAGAATAAAATTCTTTTCACAGACATTGAGTGCATCATTCTTTCTTCTGACTTTATTTTAGATGAAAAATATGTTGTTTTAAGAACTCCAAGGAGAAACAATGTGTATTGCCTAGATATAGGGGGAGAACTCATTTCTTCAAATGAGGTCAACTGCTTTATATCCAAGGCAAACACCACTGAATCAGAACTATGGCATAGAAGGATGTGTCACACTAATTTCAAAAACATGAACAATTTAGTAAAAAGAAATTTGGTCATTGGACTACCTCAAAAACAATTCATGTGTGATCATCATTGTGTTGCATGCCTAAAAGGTAAACAACACAAGACTTCTCATAAGTCCAAATCTGTGAACTCTATTTCTGTTCCTTTACAACTCCTACATATGGACCTATTTGGACCTACAAATGTAATGAGTATTGGAAAGAAACAATATTGTCTTGTTATTACTGATGACTTTTCCAGATATACATGGGTTTTCTTTCTCAGGACAAAGGATGAAACAAGTGAACTCATCAAGAACTTAATTGTTAAACTGGAAAACACATCTGATCAAAAAGTTAAAGCCATAAGATGTGATAATGGCACAGAATTTAAAAATGCTAACTTAATTAACTTTTGTGATCTTAAAGGTATTGACAGGCAATATAGCTCACCTAGAACTCCTCAACAAAATGGTGTAGCTGAAAGAAGAAATAGAACCATCATTGAAGCAGCAAGATCAATGTTAGCAGATTCAAAGTTACCAATCACTTTTTGGGCTGAAGCTGTTAATACTGCCTGTTATGTTCAAAACAGAGTATTAATAGTGAAGCCACATTTTAAAACACCATATGAACTTTTTAATAAAAGAAAACCTTCTATAAGCTTTTTAAAATCATTTGGTTGTCCTTGTACTATTCTGATTACAAGAGAACAAATTGGTAAGTTTGACTGCAAAGCTGATGATGGAATCTTTGTGGGATACTCTACTCAAAGCAAATCATACAGAGTGTTCAACAAGAGATTACGGATAATTGAAGAAAGCATCAATGTATCCTTTAATGAAAATGTTTCTAATGAACAAGGAAATGGTCCAGATTGGCTATTTAACATAGACAATTTAACCAAATCCTTTAATTCTAACATGGATTTAAATGCAGGAGATTTAAATTGTCATACTCAAAAGGAAGGAACATCATCTGTTAATACTGGTCAAGAAGAGATGAGATACATTGTAGTTGATACTGCTCCTACAGTTAATACTGAGAACAGTAATAACTCAAATTCTGGAAGCAGTAGTAACTCTGAGAATGAGGACAGTAGTAATTCAAATACTACTGGTACCAGTAATAGTACTCAAAATACTACTGGTCCTAGCAATAACCTAAATTCTCAAGATACTACTGATCCCAGTAACAACAATGATACTTCTGATCTTAATGAAGACAATAACAGTAGCAATTCTGACCAAGATGATGATGAACCTAACATCAATAACAATGAAGGATCCCTAGATGAGCAAATTCCTGAGACAAATGAGTCCAATCTTGAAAATAAACTAGTGGTTGATAGAGCTACGACAACAAGGACTCAGAAGAACCATCCATTAGACCTTGTTCTAAGTGATGTTAACTCACCACTGCAAACAAGAAGCAAATTAAACAAAAGCTTAACTGCAAACATGTGTAATATAAGTTTAATTGCTAATGAATGTATGTTTGAATGCTTTCTGTCTCAGGATGAACCAAAGAAGATTCAACAAGCAATGAAGGACTCAAACTGGATTGAGGCAATGCAAGAAGAACTCCTTCAATTCAAATTACAAGCTGTTTGGACACTTGTGCCTCTACCTAAAGGAAAAAGAGCCATTGGAACAAGGTGGATCTTTAGAAACAAGAAAGATGAAAGAGGTATAGTAATCAAGAACAAAGCCAGACTTGTAGCCCAAGGATACACTCAAGAAGAAGGAATAGACTATGATAAAGTATATGCTCCTGTTGCTAGAATTGAAGCAATAAGAATATTCTTAGCATATGCTTCATTCAAAAGGTTCAAAGTCTATCAAATGGATGTGAAGAGTGCATTCCTATATGAGAAGATTAAAGAAGAGGTCTATGTATGCCAACCTCCAGGTTTTGAAGATCCAAAACATGGTGATTATGTGTTCAAATTAGATAAAGCTCTGTATGGCCTACATCAGGCACCAAGAGCATGGTATGATACATTGTCATCATACTTATTAAAGAATAATTTTAAAAGAGGAGCCATTGACAAAACTTTGTTTACAAAGAAAGTCAAAGATGATATACTACTGGTACAAATCTATGTAGATGATATTATCATTGGGTCAACCAATGATTTATTATGTAAAGAATTTGAAGAACTGATGCAAATTAAATTCAAGATGAGCTCTATGGGTCCAATGAACTTCTTCCTTGGACTCCAAGTAAATCAAAGAACAGATGGTATTTTGATAAACCAATCAAAATATGTTAAAGACATCTTGGAGAAGTTTGATATGAAAGACTGCAAGAGTGCAAGTACACCAATGGAAACACACAGACACCTACATCCTGATATTGAGGGGGATGATGTAGATGAACACTTATATAGATCAATGATAGGCTCTTTGATGTACTTAACTGCATCAAGACCTGACATTATGTATAGTGTTTGTGTGTGTGCAAGATATCAAGCAAGACCTAAAGAACTACACTTGCAGGCTGTCAAAAGAATATTCAGATACTTGAAAGGCAAACCATCGCTTGGTCTATGGTATCCACATGATTCACCCTTTGAACTCATAGCCTACACAGATAGTGACTATGGAGGTGAATGTCAAGATAGAAAGTCCACTACTGGTGGATGTCAATTCTTTGGATCAAGATTGGTGTCATGGCAATGTAAGAAACAAACAAATGTATCAACATCAACTGCTGAAGCAGAGTATGTAGCTGCATCTGCTTGTTGTGCTCAAGTACTCTGGATTCAAAACCAGCTTCTAGACTTTGGTATCTCTATCCTTAAAACTCCTATTTTTATTGATAATCAAAGTGCTATTAGTATTGTGAACAACCCAGTAAAACACTCTAAAACCAAACACATTGAAATAAGATTTCATTTTATAAGAGATTGCAATGAAAAGAAATTAATCAAAGTAGTTAAAATTCATACTGATGATCAATTAGTAGATCTTTTTACAAAAGCATTTGATGTAGGAAGATTCAACTTCTTGGTTAGCAGTATTGGAATGATTTTGATAAATTAAAATCTCACTTAAAATCATGTGTAAAGTTTTTGTTGTAAAAAGTTATTTATTTGTTTAAGTGTTTTACTACTGGTAGGTCTGTATTACTGGTGTGTAGGAATGTGCACAAAATACTACTGGTAGGACAATACTACTGGTGTGTATTAGGTTTACATAAATACTACTGGTAAGTCAGTACTACTGGTATTCACATATGCTACTGGTCTTGTGTCTTGGTGGTTACTACTGATGTCTAGAGTTACTACTGATGTAAACATCCTTAGTTACTACTGATGTTCGTAGATACTACTGACGTTTTCTTACTGACATCTAATTTACTACTGGTATTTCACGACAAAATTACCAAACTAAACCCCATGAAAATAACCGTTACGTTATGATTCGAAGGGCAATTTAGTCGTTCTGCAGGTTAAATCGAAAGATATAAAAGGCGGCAGTCGATTAGTTTAGCATTATCTTCACTTCGATTTGCTAAATCCTCTCGATAAACCCTAACTTACGATTAAAAACCTTGCACCAGTAACAGATATTCTTACTTGTTTCTCTCAAATCAAAAGTTCAAAACATCAAAATCAACAACAATGGCAACTCTACAATCTCTCAATGTTCAAACAGATCTCAAATTCTCAGAGTTCCACAATATGTGTGCGTTTCTACGAAATCCAGATGGTACAAAAGACTTTTGACCAATCGTACAATTCTTGAAGAACTCATACATTAAGTTCGCTCTAACTGTAAATCCGAGAGCATATCAACAGCACTTGGTGGATTTCTGGACCAATGCTGAAAGAACAGAAGGTGCAACTGTGCCTATGATAAAATCATCGGTGGATGGAAAGACTATCACAATCACTGAACAATCGATTCGACACCATCTACAACTACATGATGATGCAGGTATGTTTACACTTCCTAAGGAATTCATTGCTGAAATTTTAAATAAAATGGGTTATGAGGGAAGACTTGACATAGTAACTTTTCAAAAAGGTCTTCTCTCCCCACAATGGAAATTTCTTGTACATACTATTCAGCATTGCATTTATCCAAAAAGAAGTACATGGAATGAGTTTAATAAGGCAATAGCCTCTGCTGTTGTCTGTTTATGCACAGACCAAGTATTTAATTTTTCATATATGATTTTTGAAGGTATGTTGGGAAATCTTAGTTCCTCAAAAATTTTAATGTATCCCAGATTTCTTCAACATATTATACATTGTGAATTGCAAAACTTGTCAACTCCCAAAAACATTTTTATCATTCCTGAGTTGAACAAGAAAGTTTTCTCAAATATGAGAAAACAATTTAAATTTTCGGGCAAGGAAACCCCTTTGTTTCCTAATATGATCAAAGATCAACCACAACTTGGAGAGGGTTCAATCATAGATACAACCCAAATTGAACCTCAACCCACTCCATCACCCCCCAAATGCAGCCCAAACACCACCCCAAATAGTCACTCAATCACCTACTCATATAGAAGTCCTGAATGTGTCCCAGGAACTTGAAATAAATCTGCAGAGTGCTACTTTTCACTCTGTGGAAGACCTACCAAACAAAACCCAAAATATTTCCACAACTTATAAAAGAAAGAAATCTTCTTTCAAGGACACCAGGGGACAAATTGAGTCAAACCCCAGGCTCCAAGAGTTGTCCTCTAAGGAGGAGAGAGGACATGAGGCGAGGGCTTTCACTACTGATGCCCCAAAGGTGGGTGCACAGGACAGTGAAAACATAACTAAGACCCAGACCTTGGCAACTTTAAGTGATGGCTCATTTGAGGAATTACTTAAAGGACCCCGGTGCCAAGAAACCACAAGGGGGGCACTTCTGCTTCTTCTAGGAAGAAGAGGGTGTCTAAACAACCCAATGAATCACCAAGAAGTGATGAGGGTAGATCTATGGATTTGATGGAAATGATGGAAAACCTTAAAGCCAATGTACCAATCAGTGAGCCCGATGATCTTGCTAGATGGAGTGAGGGCAGTATTAAAACCAAACAATTGACGGATAAAGTGGATTCTCTTGAATCCACTGTACAAGATTGTCTTAAATATCTCACAAATCAAGGAAAAACAATAACAGTGATGAAGAAGCATATTAATACAATCAACAAAAGGATGAGGATGTATGAACACAGGCTTCATCAACAGACCAAGATTATAAGAAAATTGAAAAAGAAGCTTGATCATAGTGAGGCTCCACCAGTTGAGCTCACTAAGGGGGAGAAGGATAATATTCAAACAATGATTGATGAATCAATTGCAGCAGCAGCAACCTCTCTCCTCAATCTTAAAGAAACTGAAGTTGATGAAGGCCAAGAAAATGTTGAAGGCCCAGAAAACATGGATACTACTGATGTGCCTGAATCAGAAATACCAGTAGTAACTCCTACTACTGATATTATAGCAGTAGTAAATCCACAAGAGGAAATCATTGCAACAAATACTACTGATGCCCTATCAGTAGTAACTCCTGAAGTCACACCAGTAGTAACTACCTTGGTTACTACTGGAGAGGAAGAAATAGTTTTACCAGAGCTAATTGAAAGAGAAAGATTTGAAATCATCACCAAACCACCTACGCCTGATCAACCACTTATCATACCTGACATTGATGATAATGTGAATTGGTTTGAGGTTGATGAGTGCTCACTTCCTCCACATCCAAAAATACTTCAACAACATGAGCTTATGTTATTTTCTCCTTCAATAATAATTAGTGGTGTGCCTGATATGAAATATATTCCACCTCCACCTTCAGCTCATATTAGAAAGGGTAAAGAAGTCTATGATGAAGATTACCCTAACAGAGCACAAGGTCATTACATGGTGAACAAGATAAATCTTGTCAGAGCTGATAAACAATCTAGATGGAAGGTGAAGCACAAGAGATACTTGGAGAAAGTAGCTAAGTATCAAGCTCTTGAACAGAAGAAGGATCAAATTGAAATACATGTTCAAGTACCTGTTCAAATAGAAGACATTCAGATAGAAGCTCAAAAAGCAGAATTCAAAAGACTCGGAAAAGTTGAAGAAGAACATATACAATGTCTTGAAGAACTGGTTTCTGAATGCAAGAAAACTAAAAGTGAATTAACTGATGATGTATTTGAACAGAAGACCAATATGATTGATTTTTTAAAGACAAAAGGACACAATGCAAAATCCTTTGGCAGAATGAAGATGATGACTATTATTGAAAAATATTGTGCTGCCAAGAAGAAGGATTTGGCTGAACAAGAAGCAAAAGAAGCAAAGAAATCAAAAGCCCTAATTCCAATCAGTCCAACATTAATCAAAACTGGTAGTACATCAATTACTGGTGAATCCTCAACTCCCCAATCAAAGAAGAGAAAGGCTGTTACTCAAGAACAGAGTACTAAAAAGAAATCAAAAACAGAACAAATCATTCTTGTTCTTGAAGTACCTGTTGCTCCCTTTCAGAACAATCCAATCATCAATTGGAGGGTTATGCCTAACAATGTCATAGAAATTATAAGGGAAGATAAAATTGTACAAAGATTTACTGGATGGTTACCATTGATCAGTTCATGTTCAAGAAGTGATGTAATCAAGCTTCTGATCATTGGAAAACCAAGGATGTCAAAGAAATCATGGAAAGAGTCTGGTGCTGGATATTTGACAAGAATGATAGATGCTGCATTTTATCCAGACAACTACCCAGAACAATTTACAGATCCAGGAAATGTTTATGCTTGGAATGTGATTCCAACTGCCAATATGTACTTCTTTGAAAAATCAGGCAAAGTATGTGAGCTATACTTATATGAAAAAGAATATCCACATTCTGAAAAGACTATGTATCAGATATTCACAAATACAATGATGAAACCATATGATGCTGTTATGTTCCAGAACAAATTAACTTATTTTACAAAGAGAAACAGCAAATACATCATTGCACAAAGACATCAACAGAATCAAAGAACGTTGGAGAAAAGAAAGAAAGAAGAAGAAGAACAAAAGAAACTTATGTGATTGAAAGAGAATCAATAAGTTTAGGGGGAGATTGTTGGAACAAAATCACAGATTAACTTATTACTGATGCTGCAGTTAGTACTGATCATAAGTTATTACTGATGATGACTATGGTTGATACTGATGGGGCAGAATTACTTACTACTGATGAGTTGATACTGGTGAAGACTATAACTTAGTTACTACTGAACAAAGCACATATTGAAGATACTACTGATCAATAGTAGTTACTACTGATGATGGTTTTGGACTTACTACTGGTCACCAGACTTACTAATGACGTTGCATATTTACTACTGGTGATTAGTTTTACTACTGATACGCGTTTATGAAACATATCAAGTCCGAGATCTTCGCAGAAATAGTTATATAATGTAATTCAATATATATCTTTATAATTCGAATGTAAATCAAGTCCTAGAATAACTAGGGTAAATAGTTAGGCTTCAAGGACTATTATAAATAGTTCCTTACGAATTGTAAACGTACGTGTGTATTGTTAATCGATAATATACATTGAAGCTTTTTGTGAAACTGTGTTCTTAATATTTTCACATATTGTTTTACAGTTCATTGTTCTTAATACATTGATATAGTGTTGATCCGCTGCAACTTCTATTATCAATTAGATCTAAGGTGTTAATTAACTCATTCATAGTTAATCGATCCTGACACGCGATATGTACATTCGTCAAGGAATGTGTCATCTGCTTTTAGATGCAATTGAAAGTGTAGGTTTTATTTATTTATTTTCTTAATATTTGAAATCGTCATTTCACATAGATAAGATAACTATCTGGCATAAATAAGACAAACCCTAATTAACAATCTATGTATTGTCAATTTTTTGAATCGAGGTGTACTAAGTACTATGCAACAGATTATGCTAAAGTTTGGTGTGAGAGTTTTTAAGAATCGTGCTCTTGGAGAAATTAGACCCTTGTTTATATAAATTGCTATGCAAATTGTTCTCTAAACACAATAGTTGAGTATGAAGCAAGTACTTAAATTTGTAAAATCATATGTTTATATATAGAGTGAAGATATTACCAAATGTTAAATTCTAAGTGTTTATTGTGGTGTGAGACTCTGAATTTGGTATCTACATGTTTAAAAATTTGGCAATAATTTTTATCTACTAAATTGTTTTTTAATGTTAGTAGTTTTTTAATTTCAGTAGTATTTGGAGGTTCCTTATTAACTGCTCATGCATACGATAAACCCCATTTGATATGTTTCAAATGTACTAATAACAAAATAAAAAGTAATAATAATAATAATCGTAGTAGTATAAATAATTGCAAACCCAAATAATGGCATGTTTGACTAGATTCATTTTTACAAGTTGTAAAATTTGCCCGTCGGAATATATAGTTATAAGGTATCCGCCACATTACACGGGTACCCTGTTAGTACGTTTAAAAAGAAGCACGTGTTGTTTTTAACTTGTATGTTTTTTTTTTTTACGGTGGACATTAAATATTCACCATGTGATTGGTGGAAATAATAATGGCATACCAATATAAAAATCTGAATGTTTATTTTATGGTAAGGCCTCTCCCAACCCTAAGGCATCACTAAACCCATCACTAGCGTCACGTCATCGCATCCTTACTGACCCGCTACTGACACGTTCGTGCCAACCCTACCCATCACTAACCCATCACTAAACTCATTCTTTCCACATCATCATTTCCATATCACCATTTTAATTAATAAAAAAACACATTACATTAAATAAAAAAAATTCCATTAATTAAAAAAACATTACATTAAATTAAAAAAAAGACATTAAAATTAAAAAAAAAACATTAAACTTAAAAAAAAAACATTAAACCATAAAAAAAACATTAGACATAAAAAAAACATTAGACATAAAAAAAAACATTAAACTTAAAAAAAAAAAAAAAAAAAACTACTCGTCGTCCTCGTCCTCGTCTTCTCCCTCATCGGATGAGTCCGGATCGGCGTATTTGTCCAATAAACTCCGGCGATATTTTAAAACCGCTTTTCGCTCTCTTCGGCTCAAATTATCGGGAACCGAACAATGAAGGACTCTGAAAGCATCCGATATCTTTTTCTCCACAGTCGCTTCTTTGATAGTCTTCAAAGTGTCGGCTTGCAGTATGGCGTTCTCACATATACGGTCACGAGTTTCGTCACTTGAATACCGTGACGAAGTCGCATCCGAGGAACTTGCCGTACGCCGGCTAACGTTACGACCGATTGGTCGACGGATCGGGTCGTCACGGAATAGACCTTCCATATTTGCGGAAGGGAGCGGGTTAGTGTTGTCTTCGCCAAGGTTCACCGGGTTGGGCACGGGAGTGGGTTGGGGATTCATCACGTTGTAATCTACCCAAAACTTGGGGTAATCTTTTAGTTCGTGCCAACACTGTTCGTACAAAAAGTTCCTCCTGTTGTTGTTGTCATAAAATTGTTGTTTTGCGGCGTTGAGCATGTCTTGGTCATCGGCCCCACTTTGTCGACTTGACTCGAACCGTTTATAGATTTCCCCAAACTTCCGAACATCCATTTTTATCTTGTTCCATTTCCCTTGGAGTTGACTTCTGGTGCGTTTTGTATCAACTAGTGAGTTGTACTCGGCTTCAATCTGCCCCCAAAGTCGATCACCGGATTGTGAGTTCCCGCGTTCTGCGGATTCTGAAGCATTTATCCACCACTGGGATAAAATAACAGCCTCCTGGATGGACCATTTCCGCACCGTACCAGGATCCCTAACCGCTGGTGTAGCTCTTCTTCTTCTTCCCGTTCCCCTGCTTGGTTCGATCGGGTCGGGAACCGCTTGTGGGCCCTGTCCTTCGTCTTCCTCTTCCGCTTCGGGCCGGGATTCAGTTTGCAAATCGGGTTGATAGCCAGAACCCGAACCCGAACCGGGATGATAACCGGAGCCATAGAAACCGGGGTGGAAACCGTGTTGGTAACCGGGTTGGTAACCTGGTTGGTAACCGGGTTGATAACCCGGTTGGTAACCGGGTTGATAACCGGGTTGAAAACCGGGTTGAACAGCGCCTTGGTTCGAGAAACCGCCGGGGGTGGAGTGGAACGGCATAAAACCCGAACCAGATGCGACGTTGCTCGGGCTGGGCTGGCTAGTCTTTCCAGTATTTGACGAATATGCTGGTGACGGGATACAGGTGTTTAACAAATTTTGGAAGTGATCATTTGACGGGGAGGAGTTCGATCTACGACTCATGATGAAAATCTGGAAAATAGGTAATGAAGGTAATGAAGAAGTGGGAGAAGTGGTGTAAAATTATGAATGTGAGGGTGTTGTATTTATAGGTAAAAAATAGGATAAAGGAAAAAAAATAAAAAATAAAAAAAAATTGAATTTTGAATTCAATTTGGACGCTCCCTCGGCCCCACACACGCTCCCGACGCCTTCCCAATGCCGTCGAAAAGACGACGTATTTTCCACGACGCAAGCCACGATGGGCTGGTGCCAACGCCGTCGTGGCACGACGGCTCGAAAACTCCCCCGACGGGTGGTGGTGGTGACGCTCCGTTGGCAGCGGTCTAAAAAAACAAATGATTTGGTCAAGAAAAATAAATTGTAACTAATCATGGTGGTTAAAAATTGAATGCAAAGCGAATCTCCAAAAGGATTTTGGAAGTTCAGAAATTGGAAATTTATAAGGAAATTAAGTACAGCCATGAAAAGTAAATGTATTTGGTAAAAAAAGGACAGGAGAGATGTCAACTTCAGATGTATAGCGAAAGTATATATTTTGGGTGTTTAAAAATATGTGAGGATTTGGATGAGCATTTAGGCTAAAATAAATTGAACTGAACCTAACAAAAACGGATAACATGTAATCGGTTCGGTATTGAAAATTCGTCATTTTCGGTTCCGGTTCTTATCAGTTTTAGTTCAGTTTAATTTCTAGACCGTGCTCACCTCTATTTCAAAATAAAAGCAATTTTTTAGAAATATGAAAATAAATATGTCATATAAGACTACATCATTTTTAGTTTTTTAATTGTCACATCAATTACCATCTCATCAAACAAATCATATACCATTCAACGGTCGTATGCCCAAAATAAAGTTGTTGTCGCTCTTGGTGGAGACGGTGAAGGAGTCATGGGGAACGGTATAATCGTTGGGCAGTGTTTCATAGCTCTTCATGCCATGGGAGACCCAAACCCACCAGCCTCATAGACCGCCATGAAGTTAATATATTCTAAAATTATACTTAGAATTTTGCAGAAAATGTCGAGTAAAATACATTTCTACCCTTTGGGAAAACATATAGTCAACTAGATTACACATCCACGTATTTATGAATAGTCAAATCGAAAATCATGGATCCAAACAATTCTATATTTGAAACAACCCTGGCCTTCCCTTTTCATTTTTGCATCTAAGCGTAGATACTCAAATATATTTCTTATGATTACAGGGGCCCAAGACCACGATCTTAACGTTTTGGAGGGAAAAACGAAAAATCTCCCATCACATATTAAAGTGTATTTTAATTTAAAAAAGTTACAACACCTACGTAAATTATGAGACTTTATTGCTTACAATATATATACACAACATCATACACCGTTGCAAGTTGTAACTATGCTAAAAGTGTAAATATTGAATAGTAGAGGGGGTAAATTTGATATTTGGGCACATTAGCCGTGATCATGAAATAGATTTGGTCTTTATCGGGTGGTGGGCTGGTGGCACTGCCGTGATCATGAAATAAACCAAACAAAATACACCACAGAGAGGACCACTCTTGTCTTGTATATGTATAATCTTGATATTTGGGCACATATCGTTATAGATTTCTAAAAATGTGTGATTTTTATCTAGTAACTACTCATTTACAAGGGAGACAATATAACGAATTCAAACGAGACAAAACATGATTTCATATTATGTTTATAAACCAATTGATCTAGATTAAGTGGCCACCAAGGGTTGTTTGGGTGTTTGCCTTCAAGAGATCTTCAGTTCAAAACTTGTTGGGAGAATTCTTTAGCAGAATAAAAGGTGGTTGGGTTTATTCCCCACAAAAAGGAGATATGTTCGAGGAATGCATATTGCCCGCTTGGATGTCACTGTATATGTCGAACCACTAACTTACTAACTTGCGGTTTAGAAAAAATAAATAAATTATTATGTTTATATTATATTGTCGGTCCCTAGTTCTAATAGCATAATATATATAGCGGTTGTTATATTGATTTTGTAACATTCTTTTACCTAAACATAATGTATAAACAGTTCTTATATCAATGTTATAGAACCTTATAACTTCTATAACATTAATAGTTAATAATATAATGTATACAACGGTTGTTATATTAACGTTATAAGACTTTTTGACCTATAACATTCTATAATATGATTACCGGTTAGAATGTTTTTTAAATCAAATTTCGATGCAAAATCAGTTTATATCATATTCGGACATGTTTTAACCTGATACGCACTTCACTCCCCAAACTTGGGTTAAATCCGAACCGGTTTCACCCAATTATGCAAGGTTGACCAAAACTGAATCGGTATTGAAACCAGTCTGGTTTGGAGAAAAAACATTTATGTGATTCTCTATCGTAAGGCCACAGTTCGATCCAATCCCCATCTGAAAGTTTGTAACTCGATCTGATTCGACGACATCTAAACTAGTTACGATCCGGTTTCAAATCAGACTTGGAACCCGGCTGATTTGATAACCAGTTTTTATGTGTATGTCTACCTATAGTGCCACACTGCCACGTATGACATGCTCTTAGAATGATTAAAATTGTATTGAAGTAAACAGAAGAGTTGTGCTGCATTCAGTAAATGTGGTACAAAATTTTAAGCATTAAATAGACGTAGCTAAAAAGGATGCATGATAAAACATGTAGCATTCATTCCATTTCATTTCTTCACCTAATTTCATGGTAGTTATCGTTTGCCGGTCACGTGTTATAACACGTGCCTTGCATTACATAGTGGCTTAACGCCGTTATTACTTTTACATCAAACTCTAACTCGTCCGTTACTTTAACATTAACGGAGTTCTACACCTCTTTTATATTTATACATAAAAACGAATAAAACCTAAAATAAAATAATGTTTCCGTACAAAAAATTGCTGAATAATAAACTAAATAGTCAGCAGGTGCCCCGGATCCGGTATTTTCAAAGAGCAACGAGAGGTTCCGACCCGAAAATATCACCAAAGTCTTGTAGGTAATCGTCTACAGGCCAAGATGAGGATCCGGACCCGAAATCGTTGGCGCACCCGAGGAACATTTCAGTCAGGTCGGGTCCTTGAAATATTGAGCCCGGAAAGCTTTCCGGTTCGTAAATGTCCGGTATAAAATCGGGGAAGTTAAAGAGATCGGAGGAGCTAAACGGGTCGTCGCATGGCCGGAAATCGGAAAAGTTCTCGGAGACTGAAACGTTGGTTTCTGTAATATCCGAAGGTTCATAAACGACGTCGTGTAAAGGACTGTGTTGAGTCGACTCTGCAGCGCGCTCTTCGGTTGAGGAAGAAGAGAAACGAAGAACGGACTTCGGCGACGAAGCTTTCTCGTTGGTTTGTGACTCTTCACCGGAGTTGTAACCGGAGTCCACCGACGAAAGTTTGTTTTCCGGTAACCGGAGATTTTCCGGAGGGGGGGCGCTAAAATTTGTAAGCGCGTCGGGTCCACGCAACTGGATAGCCGCGTGATCATACACCATTGCAGCTTCTTCAGCAGTTTCATAAGTTCCAAGCCACAACCGAACCCGTCGGGTCGGGTCTCTAATCTCCGCAGCCCATTTCCCCCACGGCCGTTGGCGCACACCGCGAAACTTCTTACCGGAGCCAACCTTCAACCGTTTCTTAACATCACTTTTAACTCCGGCGTTCTTCCTCCGATTACCCGCCGTCTTTCCATTTGCAATCCCATTACAGTTAACACCATTAACATCCTCCCCGTTACGAGCTTTAATCGTGACCTCATTAATAAATTTCTTCACTCTTTTCCGACGACAAAACACTTCCTTCTCATCACCGGAGGAATCAGTAGCGTACGCGTCAGTCACCGATATCCTAACAACTCTGCCGGAAGTATTTTCTCCGGCGGGTAACATCGATTTATTCAGCATTGTAATGTGGGTTTTGTGCTCAGTAAACTTAACTGAAGAAAAGGTAGGTTTGTTTTCCATTGTCAGTAACTGAAATTGATCAGATTAGCAGAGCATTGAAGGGGAGGGAAAGATGAATTTATACAAAAAAGGGTAGATTCGTTGACGATAGAAGAATAAATTAAAGAGGATAGAGAATACTTGTGTACGAGTGTTCTGGATTAAAGTTGCAGAAAAAGAAGAGAGAGAAAGCTTGCAAAAGCTACGACCGAAGATGTTGCCGAGAAGAAACACATGGGTTTCTAAACAGAGGAAATTAAAGAAGCAAAACTCCTTTTTGCCTGAATCAGGGAAAGAGTGGTGGTTGACTGTGAAATTTGTGGTGGGTTTAACCGTTTAAGGTTGTAGAGAGAGAAAGTGGTGTGGAGGGTTTATGAGGAAGACGATGATGAAAGTTAAAGTTGTCGTGAAGACGGAATTCGTATCCCTGCCTTGCTTTTTTATAGATCCTGCCACCCGCTATCTTTATCTTCAAATAAATATGTAGGTATATATATATTTATTTTGTTTAAAATATCCTTTTTAAACTTGGGTTTTAGGGCTGTTACTAACATGTATAAAAAATTTGTACATTGATTAAAAAAATAATATTCCTAAAATTCAAGGGTTGTCTTTTCTATATTTTATCTTCTTAATGACAGCCCTAAAAAGGCTGTCATTAGCATTTTCCTTTAAACTTTATATTTAACAAACTGAGTAACTAAACATAAATTTATTATCCAAATTTTGTTATTTTTATTAATAGTTTAAAAGTTTAAAATTAAAATTACAACCACCACCATCTTTATTTGTTTGAAGAATCGATTGTATACCATACAAAGATCTTTACGCATACGATATTTACTTTCAATAACATCTTTACACTTCTGGTGTATATTGATTAATTTAAGCAATACTTCAAAGCATGAAAATAAAAAAGGATATGAAAAAGATTAAATGTAATTAACTAATGTCAATTGCCATAAGGGTGGTTTGAGTGAATTTGATCTCCATAATAGGATGCGGTATGATACCGCTAAAGGCTCGCCAAACATCTTTGCCGGCCGCCAAACTATACCGGCACCCTCGTCAAAGATACCGCCATATCAATGAATCTCTTATGAAGAAAATCATCAATCACAATCGTCATAGATTTAACTGATAATAATCCCGATTTCTCTAAAACACATTTCACCAGATCCACTGCATCATCAAGTTGTGAATTATACACAAAACCAACATTTTAAAGGTATACTGATTTTTCTAGCATCTTGTGAATATTTAGAACGTTGTTTAATGTTCCAACATTCTTACTCACCGGTTTAGCTGCATTCATGCCACCATGAATTCCATGAATGGATTAGATAACACGTCTCCAAAGAGATTATGTTTCCGTGTTGAAATGGCAGCACCATTTTGTCAAAGGTGTTAAATTTAGAGCATCTAAGCTACAAATACGCAACCCGCAATTGTTTTTATTATTCACAATAACTTCCCACGATAGAAGTGGGATCCGGTGACGATTCAAAAAACGGAAAGTACACGTGAGGACATCTAAAACAATTTCCAAAAACTCTAAAAAAAATATATAACTCCCCATTATTATTATTACATTTGACCAAAAAAAAAATTTGAAAAAAAAGTTACGATCCACTGTTTTTGTTAGATCATAATAATGATCAATATTTTTTTTGGATTAAAATTATGATCCATATTAATTTTTTTGGATCATTTTTGATTTTTTTTTATCTTATAGGCTGCGATTTTTATGTTTAAAAAAGAAATTTTTTTTTGAATTTTTTTTGTTTTGAATCATTTTCAGAGTTTTTTTTTTAATCCTCACACTCCTCACCGGATCCGAACCCTCCCACGATATCCCATGGATTTTTTTTAACCAATTTGGAACACCAAAAGAAATTAAGTTAGTTTTCTAGTTTATTCAGAATCTCCTCGAGAACTTTAAAAAAGGGAGAAAACGAATACACCAAACTCCGAAGAACATATTGAATAGTAACCAATCTCCCTTCCGAAAAGGAATTTGAAGCTTTATAATTTGACAGCTTCATTAAAAATTTCTACTAAAAGAATAAATTATTATAAAATTCTACTAGAAGTATAAATTGGTAACCATTTTTTAACTTGCTATTCAAAATTAAATTGCTTACAGTTTTTAGAAAAGAACATTTAAAGTAATAATACAGGTAAAATGCTATCATTCTTTCCATTTCAGTGAACAATTTGTTGCCATGAATGCCATGTTTAAAAAGTTCAAGATTTTTACTGAAAAAGTTTAAATTTTGATGTATTGCATTATATTTCTAAAAAATTAAATTGTGTTTTTTTAATTAACTTCTTTACTAACTAATAAAGTTATGAATCAGGCACATGACACCGGGGGATGGTTAGTTAATATATCAGTCAAATCGCTTTACCCT
Source organism: Calendula officinalis (assembly GCA_963853835.1). Lineage (NCBI taxonomy): Eukaryota > Viridiplantae > Streptophyta > Magnoliopsida > Asterales > Asteraceae > Calendula > Calendula officinalis. The sequence goes on from OY970826.1 coordinate 40,941,454, forward strand.
TTTACTTTGACCCAATTAATTAATGCACCTCAAATTGTTTAATTTTTTTAATTAGAGAACAAATTCTCAATATTTTATATATTACATGCACGTATACAACTTAATTTATAATTAAAAAGAGAGAGAGAAAGAGAGAAAGAGAGAGAGCAAGGCTTCTTATTTGAGTTATGTATAAACTTATATCTTATAATCAGTACGTTTGGAATGAACTAATTCTATAGACAGTTTTAGCTTCATTGAAACTGACCGATTAGACATTAAAACTAGGTTGAACCGGCCAGTCGAATCAAAGAATTGGTTCGCTCCAATCGCACTAATTATAAGATAGATTTGATTCATCTTAATCGCATTGATTATTATCGCACTGATTATAAGATTGGAATAATAATTAGTGCGATGAGTTCATTCCAATCTTTGGAAACACGTGCACCACACAATGTAAAACTTTATAGCCGATTATATAATCATATAAAAAATCGTAGTATTGAATATATTAAAAATTATGTTGTATAAATAACCTCTAATATAAATTTATTTGTTTATTAATATTTATTTATTAATTTGAATAAGCATTTGCTAATAGTATGGTAGATGAACCTACCTTTGGAGTTATTACTTATTAACTTATAATTTTAATTTTTTAACCCAAGTAACATGGGGTAATTACCGGCAGGAGCAACGTGGTGACTGGTGGGAGGTAAGATCGATTTTGGCGCCTTTTGTAAATGGCAGTTACACTCTTCTATGCATTGCCTCAGCCTATTTTTTTTCTTTGTTTTTTCAAATTATATCTATCTTGACATCATAAATGATATTCAAGAATAAATTAAAATTAATTTAAAAAAATTATCTTAACTTAAATTACTTTAATATATAACCAAACATTTACTATTTCTATCGTTCATATTATATATATATATATATATATATATATATATATATATATATATATATATATATATATATATATATATATATAAAAGTGGGATCCTGTGAGAACTCTTTTTTCGGTGAGGACTCGCAAGGACAACTCATAAAAATTTCAAAAAATTCCGAAAAAAATATATATAACCCACCATGGTTATTATTACATTTGACAAAAAAAAAATTCAAAAAAAAATTATGATCCACTTTTTTTAGCGAATCATAACAATGATCCAAAATTTTTTTATGGATCATTATTATGATCCATATTTTTTTTGGATCATTTTTGGAAAAAAAAAAATTTGGATCTTATACATAGCGATTTTAATGTTTAAAAAATGAATTTTTTGAAAAAAGTTTGTTTTGGATCATTTTTAGAGTTTTTTTTGGAGTCCTCACAGTCCTCGCGAGGAAAAGAGTCCTCACCGGATCCGGACCCTATATATATATATATATATATATATATATATATATATATATATATATATATATATATATATATATATATATAGGGATGAATTATTCAGAACCAATTAAGGCTACAGAACTAGCACGACTCAATCTAAACCATTAACTTTTGAAATGAAATGATCATGGAAGACACATTAATGTATTTGATGGGGGACCCCTAAATATTGGTTTGCATGGATGTCATTCATGCATATATATATATATATATATATATATATATATATATATATATATATATATATATATATATATATATATATATATATATATACATATATATATTTTCATGTATGTATACATAAGTGTTATCTATACATGTATGTATTCATGCATGAATGACATCCATGCAAACCAATATTTAGGGGTCCCTCATTAAATACATTAATGTGTCTTCCATGATCATTTCATTTCAAAAATCAAAGATTTAGATTGAGTTCTGCTGGTTCTTTAATCATCGATGATTAAACTGGGTGTAGTGTTTAATCATCAATTATTAAACTTTTGAGATTGTATTTAATCATCGATGATTAAACTGGGTGTAGTGTGCAATCATCAATGATTAATAGAACAATTTTGTCTTTAAAATCAAAGATGCTGTTTAATCATCGATGATTAAACTTGTCTCCGTTTTTTAGATTCTTAATTCTTTATAAGATGTTGTTTAATCATCGATGATTAGTGTGTCTGCTTTCTTTATTATTTGATTAAACTTTTCTTTAATCATCGATGATTAAACTGGGTGTAGTTTTTAATCATCGATGATTAAAGTTTAATCATCGATGATTAAACTTTATCTGTGTAATAATCATAAGATGCTCTTTAATCATCGATGATTAAACTTTAATCATCGATGATTAAACTTTAATCATCGATGATTAAACTTTATCTGTGTAATAATCATAAGATGCTCTTTAAATCATTGATGATTAAACTTGATAATGTGTTTAATCATTAACGATTAAACTTGGGGTTGGGTTTAAATCATCGATGATTAAAAACAATCTCAAAACACCCAGTTTAATCATCGATGATCAAAGAAAAGTTGGACTTAATTACAAAAATGCCACCGCGTGTGGGACAGAAAAGTTGGACTTAATTACAAAAATGCCACCGCTTGTGGGACAGAAAGTTGGACTTAATTACAAAAATGCCACCGCGCGCGTGAGGGCTGGAAGGAGATGAGAGGCTGAGATCTATTCTCACATTCTCACCTAATATATTAATTCTCAATGGAACTCACTTCTATATATATATATATATATATATATATATATATATATATATATATATATATATATATATATATATATATATATATATATATATATATATATATATAGTGTCCGATTCAACGCAGAACCGATTTAAACGACAGAACCGCAGAACCCAATCTTACACCGTTAGATTTTAAAATTAAGGGTCCAGATTAATTGTAGGATTTTTGGAAATTTAATTTTATTAAGAAATTAATAAAAGGGTAATATGGGCATTTTACAACAAATAACCCCATAGAAACCGTCACCCACCCCCCAATTTCTCTCATTCCTCCTTCTCTCTCCATGAACCCTACCCCCCCCAACTTTCTCATGACTTCTTCTATCTATTATCAAGATCGGCGACAACAACACAAGATTTCTTCTCGGTGACAGCAACACTCTATGTTTTAATGTAGGTTTCTTCTCCCCTAAAAGTTTGATTGCGAAAGATCCCGATCTGGTTGGTGTCGGTGCTCGGTGCTCGTATGATGTCATTGCCGGCAGTCACCAGACCTCCGACGTTTCTCGAATTTGAGGTTAGTAGCCTGTGATTTTGAAAAAAACATGAGTGTATGTTTCATTATATGGAACCATTTTCTCATATTTTTTCCTTATAAATGTTGCAAGTTTATTGCTTTTGTTCTTGATTTTGTTCCTATTGATGTGCCGAATTGGAACATTCTGGTAATTGTTAATTATGTTCATTACCATTTCACTGAAATATGTTACATTTTGTTAAATATGTTGATTTTGCGGGTGTTTTTTTATCAATCTATGTACATGACACTATAAGCACGCCAAGTGTTCGACAAAATGTCTAGCTGACCATTTCCGTTACTTCATTTTTTATATGTATTATTTGTATGTTGTGCTGACATTGAAGTTATAATTGTGTGTATTCATCACAGAAATTTGACGCATATGTGGTTGGCAAAGAAGATGTTGCCGGAATAAAATGGTAGTGAAAGCAAACAAAGATCGAGAGCCATTCAATTGTTGTCGATCGCCTTGACTGCTCGATGTTAAAAGTTCGTCTTCAGAATGGTTATGTCATAAACATAAAATGTTTTTCGTATACATCATCTGTACATTTCCATCCATATTGTAACACATTTACACATCTAATGTTTTTATTGTTTTTACATCCAATGTTTTTTATATCCAATGTTTTATTATTTTTACATCCAATGTTCTAACCTTGACATTAGATGTTTACCCAATATAGAACACATATTTTATTAACTTTGTCATTCAATATCACGATCATTCAGTGTATAATGAATAAGTCTACTTAATGTCATAAACATTCAATGTTTCGCTAGTGTCTATTGCTTTAAAAAAATAAAAATAGTCATGCTGACATCTACTGTTTTTTTCGTTTTAAAATACATATACGGTTACCATACATTTTCTTTTTTTTCGTTTGAATATATTCATGCTGAAAACATCTAATGTTTTCGTTTTAAAAATATTCATATTTGCTGCGTTTTCTGTATTTATCTAAATTGGTGAAGAAGAAAATGTTGAATTACTCTTGGAATCGATTGATACAGGATCGATGATTTATAAAATGAATGGGGTATAGAAAATGGAAACCGAATCTGCATATTTTTAAGAGGTGTGTGATGATGGTTAGTTACTAAAGATAAAATCATCTATTCATTGACCAATATGCCCCTCCATATTTAATATTAATCAAATATATGTAAATTAATTTACTTGATTTTGATTGGTGGAGAAAAAGTTCTGCGGTTCTGTCGCTTAAATCGGTTCTGCGCTGAATCGCACCCTATATATATATATATATATATATATATATATATATATATATATATATATATATATATATATATATATATATATATAGGGTAAGGATCCATAGAAAAGCATTACTAATTAGAAAACATAAAGAAATCATTATGACCTTTAGATCAACAGATAGAGGGACTAGATTAAAAGTATAAAAAACACGCGCACCCTTTTTGGTTTAGGTGAAATCCGGATTAAAACAGGCAAAAAGGGCAAATATGTAAAATTAAGTCTCCAACCTAAGAATAGGGGTTTTCCTCCTCTTTCAATAACGACGTCTCTCTCTCTCTCACTCTGTAACACACATATGCGACGACGAGATAGGATGTCAAAAGGTTTCAATCGAATAATCACAAATACACGGTATCAATCGGTGAATCACTGGTCTAGGGCTTCAATCGATGATTAGGTATTTATCTTCGACTCAATTGACGAAGGAAACTCATGTTTTGAATCCCGATTTTCGGGCTACTCCCAGTCGCGATTTTAGGGCTACTCTAGGCGATTCAAGCAGATTTCAAGGCTATTCAGTAAGTGCTTCTTTTTCGTGTGTTTAATTGTTACGTTTCATGTCAAGAGCAGATTGTTTTTTTGATGTTTAAAATTAGTTTTCGAGAAATTAGTTTGATTGAGATTATAAATGTGTTACAATAAGACCGAAAATACATTTGTAAGTGTTAACTAAACTGTTACAATTTCATGTGGCTCACTTCAGTGTTATGGATACATGAACACTAAATTTTATCGATTGTTAATTGAGTTACAAGCTGTGATTTTGAATGTATGCTCTTATTTTCTATTTTGTGTATGCATTTGCATTTGCAGATGAGAAAATGCATATTGTCTGTTTGGTACAGGTAGTGATATTTAAACTTTATTGACACAAAATGCTAATTTGCTTCCTACATTGCAAATAAAAATAAGGTTGTAAATGAGAAAGATGTTCAATTCTTTCATTAACAGATACAAGATGTAACATCCCAAAATCCGGCCTAGTAGTTTATTGACCTTAAGGTATCTTATTAAATGATTATCTGAGTAAATGCTTAGTTAATTTAATTAGCCTGCTGTCTATTTCGGTATTTTAACCAAGGGGTTAAAATACCCGACTTGTGATATATTTGGAATGAAAACGTGATTTCTATATCTTTGGATTCCTTGTTAAATATCGTTTCCGGAAATGCTTTCGTTTTTAAAATTGGGGTTCGTTTGCTATTTTAAATAAATTGATTACGAAAGGGACTTTCAGACGGATACTGTTAAAGTGGAAAAAGGTGCAAGAGGGGCCCCACTCCCTCTTGCTTGGCCGGTGTAGGGAGAGAGGGAAACACCCTCTCTTCTCTTTTTCCCTCTTTCAAACATTATCCTCTCATTCTTACACTATTCCATTGCAAGCAACACTCTTTTCTCTCATCTTGTTCTTGAGCATTCCTGGTGTTTTCTTATGCTAGAGTCCGAATTCTACACTAAAGTTTGTGTAGGAGAAGCTTAGAAGTAAGTTGCATCTTCTCCTTTACTTGTTCTTGTTGTTCTTGAGCCTTGAGTTGAACTAGGGTTTGTGATCTTTAGTGTTTTATGGATGAATCTTGAAATGGATGTTGTTTTATGTGCTTATGCAAGCTTTTACATCATTTGTATGGTAGATTGTTGGAGGAATACAAGATTTGGTGAAAATCACCTTCAACCTCCATTAATGGTGGAAGTTGAAGGTGGGTTTTGACAAATCTTGGATTTCTTGATGTTTGAATGGATAGAATTGTTTATTAGGTTGTGAAATCATGATTGGTAAGTTATGGATGGTGAAAACTTAGTATAGATGATTGTGTGAATTGATCTAGTTGGTGTTTGGGTTAAAATGGTTAACTAGTGATTGTGCAAGTATGATACTTGTATTGTGATAGTTATAAACTCGGTAGAATTGTTAGATTATGATGAATTGCTAGTTTAGATGTTATGTGCTAGTTGATGGAATTGTGGAAGTGATTTAGTCATGATTCGGGTTTTTGGCTCGTTTGGATGAATTAGTGATATAACGGTTTAATTGGTTATGAATGACTAATTGGTGAGTTGTATTTGTTATACAAATTGGTGTTGTCATAAAATATGTATTTTATGAGCCTTAGGTCGCGGTTTGTTAAAATTATCAATTTTGACATTTCGATGGATTTATCACTAACTCGGTATACTTGTTGACAGGAACCGGGAAGGATACTCAGTGATATTAGCTCACTGAGTCAAGGATCGGAAGTTGAAAGGTGCGTGGATTCAACCTACAACTCGGGTTTCGGTTTATTTGGTTTGGTATTGGTTTTTAGTGAAAAATCGCAGGTGTTACCAGACAAGGGGAGTTCGCGTCGCGAACTCCACTTAACGATCAGGAAGTAGCCCCAGAGAAGTTGGTTGTTCATCGCGATGTAGTTCACGATCGGAGTTCCCGACGCGAACTCTAGTTCGCGTCGGGAACTAGAGTTCGCGATTGGGAACTCTGTCGTGACATTTGTCGCAGTGTTTTTCGTAGCTAGTCTACTTGTTATGTATGACTAGTGTTAGGGAATACCATACATGACTAGGTACACATTCGGGACGAGGTCAGTGTCGGATGGCTAACGGCTGGGCAAAGTGTATCGACTAATAGGGTATCCGACCTTACCTGTATGCGTTACATGGTTAAGGGGAGGGAGTTGCCCGGGGTGTTGGATACAAGCGATATCGGTTACCGTGGTTTTGGCCGACCATGGTTTAAGGCCTGCAAAGCCGCCGATCCTCTCAAATAAGTGATTACCAACCGGAGATGTTTTATAACTTCCGTGTTTAAGTGTTTAGTGTAGTTGGTAGTGTTAGGAATTCATTCACTTAGCTTTTGTGCTAATCCCTCCCTTATTGACACATTTCAGGTTGGATGGCTTGAACGGGTCGGGCTTGGACGGGAAGTTTGACCATGCTTTAAATTGTTGTTTTTGTAATTGAGCCGTGTTTCGTAATACCGTCTTTTTAACTAACTCTTGGTTTGTAATATTTGTGGGACCATGGTTTGTAAACTTAACATAACTAGGAAGCTAACCGTATGCTTCCATACCCTTAGATTAATACTTAATTGGATATTAAAAAAAAATGGTTTCAAAAATGCGGTGTTACACAAGATGAAAATAAGATCACAAACACGAGATTCTACAAGATGAAAATCGATGCAATCTAGGGTTAACGAAGGTAAAAGAAAGAAGACTAGCTACTAACATAGATGAGGAAGTTTTTGTGCAGAAACAAAAAAGAGAAACAATATTGATGAAGTTCAAGAAGGTAATCACTCATTTGCATTTTCGTTTATGCATTTGCATTTCCGTGTATGCATTTTTGGGTTTAATTCTTTAAATGTGAGGTGATTATGTATGTGTGTATATGCATTGTATTATTGGAAAAAGAATTATGAACATATGTAACATGTGGATTACAGAAATAGAGAAAAGTGAAGAAAGTGAAGAAACACAAGGAGAACGTGAAGAAACAGAAAGTTTTAGTGATGGTTGTGTGTCACCGTGTTATGCAATTCTACCTAAAAAAGAAAAATAATACTGGTACATAAGGAAGCAGTAAAGGAGAGGGAAATAGTAAAAGAAAACGAACAAAAAAAGGACAAGGATGTCAGAAATCAAAAGAAAGCAACAACGGAGAAGCAAACTGAAGGTTTGTATTTCACCTTATTGCAAAAAGAATTATGTAACATTTAATATTTGCATTTAAAATTTCAAAAAATGTATGTGTGTATGCATTTGCATTGCTGTGTGTAGAAAGTAAAAAAAAATGAAAAACATAATATATTTGCATTTAAAGGTCATGGAGTATATTTTCTGAAAATGCAAATGCAACAGATAATATTCGAAGTAAAATAAATTTTAGGAAATAACTACATATAATGAAAATGCAAATGCAACTGACATTATGTAAGTCATGAAAAACAGTGTAGATAGGTATGATAAAATGAAAATGCGAATTCAACTATAAAAATATGAAAATGCAATAATGAATGTCAATTTTTTTTTATATACTGATGAAAGTTCAATTTGATACACATCATAATAGATAGAAGATATGAAGTTTTGTTTGAAGGAAGCAAAAATTAAAAAAGTTGATTTATGTGACAAAATGAAACCAAGACTTGTAGAAAATGATTACTAAACAAAGGAAAATTATACAAATTCTGGAGTTTTTGCAATGAGGCACATAGAAACTTACTTTGGAGAGATGTTACCATTATGAAATACACACGAATGGAAGATAAGGTTTAACACAAAAAGAGCTGACAAGAATTGGCAGCTGGAAAAGCTAAGAGAAATATATGCTGCAAAGATATTGCTTGCTGATATATATAAAGAAAAAAAATGTGGTGGTTAAATATGTTGAAGAGTATCAAAAACTAAGAAAGGAAGAAATTAAGGATTACAAATGCTGAATATGCTCAAGTAAGAATCATGAACATGTTATGTAGGAGTCCGAAAGAAATGGATGTTCATCTAACTATAAATTAGGTTTGTTATGTATAACTATAAACTAGGTAATTTGTTGGCTTTTGATAATACGAATTGCTTGATTTAGGTGGTTGAATGTGTTTTTGAGGTTGGAATTTTTTCAAACTTATTAGTGATTATTGTGATTGTGATTCTGATTCTTTTTCTTTGTTTTGGTTATGATATTCAATACAACAAGTGCAGGTTCACAAAATTTGATCACTTAGTGATGATACATGAAAAGGTAAAGGAAAATAGAAACTTCGAAAAATATATACATGCAATGAAAATGCAAATGCAAATGCATCTATGAAAATGTAAATGCAATTATCATTATGTGAAACAGTTGGATAAAATTTTAGGGAATAACTAGGTTTAATGAAAACGCCAAGACAATGGTAATATTGAAAAGGCAAAATGCAAAAACTAATGTTTGAAACAGAACTAGTATTTATAAGTTCACGCTATAACTGTATAAAATGAAAGGCAAGTATGAAGGTGAAAATGCAACTGCAAGTACGAAAATGTGTATGCAACCTTAGTATTTAAGACGAAAACTAGAAAAGTTAAAATTCAAATTACATAAGTAACTGCGGGTATGAAAATGCAAATGCAACTGAGTTTTTAAAGCAGAAACATAATGTAAAAAAAAACTGTTTGAATTCAACTATGAGTATGAAAGTGCAAATCAACTGACATTATTTAAAACATAATCATTATTTTAAAATTCAGGGAATAACTAGATATAATGAAAATGTAAATGCCAAAGTATGTTTAACTACATTTGGTAAAAATATAAAACGAAACCAATAAAAAACAAATAATGTGTCACTCAAGAAAATTCTACATCATCACATGGTTGTTGCGTTTTTTTTATGTGCATCTTCAACTTTTTTTCTTTCTGCACACGTGCATATATTATGCGGATCACGACTTTCACAGTAACCACACTTTCTCCACTAACTCCAACATCAGTTTCATTATATAAATGCACGTCATCTGAAACTTTCAAAGTGTCCACAGATTTACCATTAGTTACATTCTTACCATACTTGAATACCTAAATATATTAAGAGTAACAAGTTCACCATTCTTAATGAGAGAGCATTCTGGGTAGATTTAATGGGCTCAAAGCCACCTAAACTAGCATATTCTTTATAGAAATTTCATGCATCGCCCAAAGAACCAAATTGCATACCATTAACGGGTCGTTTAGTATTGGGAACATTAGGAACCCAATACTTATCACCAAGAGCAGAAATTTTTTCAAAACTAATTCGAAGAGAAGCTGGAACATGATCAGAATCTGTATATATAAAAAAAACAAAATATATTAAAGCTACAAAACAGGGTTATACTTTAGAAACTAAGTACATAAGATGAAAACGCAATTGAAAAATATGAAAATGCAAATGCAGTCATTATTTAATATTTTAGATGCAAATGCAAATTCCAGTCAGCTTTCCAGCCAGCTGTTTAATATTTCAGATGAAAATATAAATGCAAATTCCGGTTAGCTGTCTAATATTTCACATGAAAATGCAAATGCAAATTCCAGTTAGTTGTTTAAAATTTCAGATGAATACGCAAATGCAAATGCGAGTATGAAAATGCAATGCAGTACATCAAACAAATGTCTACAATTTATGTATATTTGGTTCCAATCGATGTTAAAATATTTATGTAAGCCAATTCCATCAATTTGCATATCGAAATATTTTGAATTAATTCCAAAAAATTGCATATACATTAATTCCATCAATTTTCATTAATACCAAATTAGTAGCATCAAATTAGAAGATATGTGACCTATATAGATTTGGAGCTGATTGAGGAGCTGTGCGACATGTAGCAGATTGAGGAGGAGAAATCATGTGAACTTGAGCAGATTGAGCATGAGAAATTAGGAGAAATCGTGTTTAAAATCACGTGAAATAGAAATCGAAGGAGATTATAAATGAAATAGAGATTGAAAATTTGGAGTTGTCACTTACCTGAATCACTAGATTTCGATTAAAGAGCTGGGGGTTTTTGGTTCGTACGGGGGTTCTGCTCATATAGGAGAAATACAAATTAGGAGATGATAAACAAAATTAAGATGCATATTCGGTAATAAACGAAATAGAAATCGATACTTAGGAGATTTTACTTACCTGAACCTAGTTGATCATGTGATTTCAATGGGGGAGCTAGGGTTCGTATGGTGGTGTCTGGAGATAGGGGAGAAGATGAGGAATGAGGGGAAATTAGAAATAACGTATATATCTTGTGAAGGAGATGAACAATGACAATAATACCCTTAAATGCCCTTAAATATTTTAACTAAATCAATGCCCTTAATTGTTTCTTTAACTTCTTCAAATAAGCTAAGTTTTTTCTTGATCCATATTCTATATATATATTCATATTTTTTTTATGTTAACTACAATGTAACATACTTTACTTAAATGAATTTGGAGTAAAGGGAAAACAAGCCAATCTAACCAAATAATTATATAAATTTTTCTACGCTTACAAATCCAAGATCATAGAGTTTAATCAAAATGTCTTTATTATATCATAGAGGTGGAGGCTCTGTTTTTGCTACCATGCTTGTATTATGGCATAGAGTTTAATCAAAATGCCTTTAAATCGATCCTACATTATAGTCGCCTAGTCGGTACTCATTCAGATTCATATTATTAGATGTTGTAATTTGATTTCAATCATATAATTGCTCTGTTATAACAAAATCAGAAAATAAGGCTACAATTGTACTGTAGAAGTTAATTAACTGGTAATTGATTAAAACTCGTAATTTAGGAATGAGTTTAAAAGAATGAACTAATTAGGGGTCTTTATATTGTTTAAAAATTCTCATATTTGAACTTGTTCACATGATTAAATACATTTTTTATACATTTTGAGATTATGTGCAAAAAATATTGAAGGCTAGAAAATAAACAAAATTTATATGAAATATGATATTGCAGAAGAAGAAAAAAAACGTGCTTAACCAAATTAGTTCACATAATGCATGACTTAATGCGCAACCTCAATAATTTTCAAGACCTAGTTAAAGATTAATGCACTATGAGCGACTTCATTATATAACCTTTATATTATAATTCTAAGTTTAATGCAATTCAATTTGGTGTTTTAATTATTCTTCCACAGCAAAATTAGGTGTATTATGTATTAGCCGATAATGGCCTTCAATAGTTCTAATCATGGTTCAATAATTATTCGGTCCACTTTGCCCATGCAGTGTATTTTTTTTATTTATTTTTTTTTAATTTTTTTTATTAATAATTAATCCAATAAAAAGTGTTTACCTCCTTAAGTTAGGTTGTTTATAATATGGTATTACCCAATGTTAAAGAACTCGTTAGTCGCTACATGTTCGTTCGATGACCTTGTAGCGAGTACTCGGTTACTCGGTGAGTACTCGGCGAGTAATCGGCGAGTAATCGAATATGGAATTTTATGTATAAAGTTATAAAAATATATAATATAAATGTAATTTACCTAATTTGTAAAATAAATACATATTAAGTGATAAATTTTGAGTTAAATTATGCTCGATGTATAAGATTAGTAGCATATGACAAGTAACATAGTTTCATTCCTTTATGGGTCTAACACCACATTCCTTTTAAATCTATGAATTTAAAATTTTAAAACCCAATTGGCCTAAACCGATTTTCACCACCGTTAAACGCCATTGTCTTCCTTTGAACGAGTAATTAACCAGTTAAGATCACCCGACTCAGTAGATCAACGGGTAGCGGTTACCAGACGAGTACTCGGCCGGGTAGACCGAATTTTACAACACTGATATTACCAGACGATATTTTTTAGTTTTTGTTTCAATAAAAAAAACTATTTGGTTTGGCATCGCAAAAAGTAAGATTTAATTATGGTTTCTTTCTTTTAGAAAAAGTATTCTCATTATGATACAAACCCTTATAATCGCTATAGATGTTTATCATTTAATGTACTTTAAGCTACTTGTGCTAACTGACATTAACTATATTTTCTTTATAACCAACTTGTAACCGAGTAATATTTATCTTAAGAAAAATATGCTTAAATATAAGCTAAAAATTAGATTGTGGAATTATTAGGCTAAATATGGCATTCAAATAAAAAAGAAAAAGAAAAAACTATACTACAAATCAAGGAAGGCTTAGGTGTCAAATAATGATAGGCTAGTGGTTAGGCTTTCATAATCAAAGGGTTTAATTAGGGCCGGAATTATGTCTAATGCTAACAAATTTGTCATTTAGAGAAAGAATGATTTTCGAATACTACGGAAATGTCCAACCACATGCCGTTTTGTTTCCTAATGAATTTGGACTATATCATACCATATTCTATTCAGACGAATTCATATGTCGTTTAATATAAAATGATGTTAAACACGGCCAAATTTTGTCTTTCTAGGGCATCTACCGAGTCCATAAGAGAACAATGGTTGTAAGAATTTTTCCGAAAACAGTCTTTCTATTCTCGGAAACATGTATAATTGTCTATATTTTATCTTCTAATCTTCTACATACCTCTCGTTTGAAGAGATTGAATACGATGGGGATATGTCGATTATGAAGAAGTGGTAAACCTCCAAATAAGGCAGATCTAACTTATTCGGAATGTATATCCAAATTTGAGACTATTTATACAAATTTTATATTTAATGAAGTTATTTTTCATTAAGAAAACGAAACAAAATAAAACATAAGTTTCAAGATAAAAAGAACCCCTTAATGTTACGGAGTTTCACCAGCGCTGATTCTAGGCTACCCGCAAAGCGGTTAGTCGCACTAGGATAGTCGACTCGCAAAGTAAGTCAGACCACATGTTACAAAAAGATACATGCTAAATAACCAACAGAAATTGTAACATCCCAGAACCTCGTAACACGATATTGTCCGCTTTTCTCACCGGCACACGGCTTTGCCCAACAAAAATTGGAGTGATCCATACCATGAACAAAACCGTGCGCCGGTGGGCAAATCGGACAATATCGTGCTACGGGGTTCTGGGATGTTACAGATGGTATCAGAGCCAGTTCTCGAACCGATGTGCCCAACGAGGACGTTGTGTCCGAAGGGGGGAAGATTGTAACATCTATCCCACATCGGTTGGAGAGGGGAACGAAATATGTCTTATAATGGTGTGGATACCTCTCCTAGCATGATGTTTTTTGGGTGGAGTGGTCCATACCAAGAATAAAACCGTACGCCAGTGAACAAAACAAATACCATTGTACTACGAGATTTTAGGATGTTACAAATATAGTACTAGTTACGTTCATAAATGTATGTCTTAAATTTCTTTGAGATACAAATCTTTTTCATTCTTTCATCGATATTTTGAAATATGCCACTTAGTTATAATAATCCGAACATGGCACAATCATGAAACAATCAAGCTTTTAAAGAAAACATGAAACATTCGACAAATAAACAAGTACACTAGATTCGACAAACGCCAAGGAGGTTCCTCAAAGTATATCTAACATAGTTGCATTGAACTTTGATTTGTCTTTTCCCAATATTTTCAAGTTAATTAGAATTGTAATTTTTTTATAATATAGAAGTCAAATTCATCAAAAGCTAGGTTACTTTGAGCCACTAAATTATAAAAATATAATCTTTAATTTAGTTAGAAACTGTTCTTCTATTAACTGTATTATTATTGGAGTTTGGTGCTTCATAAGTTAACTTCCATCAACTTATTTTAACCAACTGATCTAGATTAATTAGTCACTAAAGATAATCTTGAGATTTTCTTTTAAAAGGTATTCATATTTGATTTAAGACTTATTGGAGGCAAAACTTAGAGATAATTAATCACTAACTAACTTAGAGTTCAAAAATAAAAAATAAAAAATCAAGGCTTATTTTGAGCATTTCAAGATTTTGTTTTCTTAAATATGACTTTCATTTGACTTGTGTTTAGTGACTTATAATTCAATAGTAGGTTTCTGAAAGTATAAAGCTAATTAAGCATGTGTTTTTTTATTCTCGATGCCCAAAAGTTATTTCATATAGACATAAATATAGAAATTTTCATATATTTTTCACAACATTAACTATAAAGGGTAAAAAAATATAGTAAGTTAAAGTTAAAATAACTAACAGAACAGTAATTTCTAAAATAATTTAATGATAGTAATTGTTATCATTAAAACTTTAAATTTATATAAAAGAAATTTATATAGCATAAATAATATTGATGATTATTATGTGTGTCTACCTAAAAGTGTTTTCATAACATGTGTGATCTATTGATTCAATTTTTTTATATTATACATTGATTATGACACTTATATTCAATGAGTAGATATATAAATAAACACAAATATTATGCGTTAATACAATTTCCTTTCATATAAAGAAAAAGAACATTGAATTAATTACCAATTCAGACCAAAAAAAGTGAGAGACTTCCATTTAAGACCGATTGACTTCAATCTTCCCAAAATACCCCGTGCGACTTGGGAGACTTGAGCAGTACTAACTGAGAGCAACACTAACGGAGCAGCACTAAGTGTTGAGCAGTACTAACGAGCAGTAGTAACAAGGTTGAGCAGTATTAACGAGCAATAGTAACAAAGTTTAGAGCAGTAGTAACAAGGTTGGGCAGTACTAACGAGCAGTATTAACAAGGTGAGCAACACTAACTCGGGCACGTGGCGGCGTTCTAGTGGAGTTGCACGGTCGCACATTCGTACACACAGTCGCACGGTCTATTTTGAGAAGAATTGAAATACAAGTCTATATTAAGGGAAATTTTGTTTAATTTGATTCAAATTGGGAAATCACCCTAGAACATATCTTATCTTATCTTATACCTATAAGAAAGGTTTTTGATTTGGAAGTCACGTCATTTTCCAAGTTGTTGACACGTGCATATCTTTCCCATGCTTCTTTCAAAGGAAATTTTTGCCAACATCGATGACTGATTTTAATTGATAAATATCTTCATCTTCCTCATTTTTCAAGTTTCAAACCCTCATCCTCGTATGTTCTTAATTTCATCTTTCTACTTCAAATCAGAATCGATAAATATCTTCATAAGAGACATGTAAATGTATACCAAACTGAGTCTTGTGAATTGTTGTTCATAATTCCCCCAAAATTAAGTTTGATTCTGTCGAGCCTCTTGTGAATTGTTGTTCATAATTACCCCAAAATTAAGCTGGATTCTGCCAAGATTTTGCCCTTATGTGTAAACAATTGATTGCTGAAAGATCCGAATTTTAAACAATTGATTTTTCGTATTGGTAAGCGATCAGATCACGACAGAAGAAGAGACGACGAATCATTACTAATTCCGTCTGTTGACTCAGTGTTTAGGTTCATTCGATTTTGCTGAGTTTGAGATCTTATTCGTTCTTTTCTTCATTATCACTTTCATTCTCTTCAAAGATTTGGTTAGTCCTCCGCCTTAATTTTGCTTTTGCACCTCAATTATATAAAATTATGCTGGAACGTAATTTAGGGTTTTATTGAAAAATTGTGACATACTGAAAGTTATCATGTTGCCATTGGGTAATCGTAGTTTATACGCATTATACATGTTTTGTGTTTGTGATTATTATGGAACTTCTATGCTTAGAGTTAAAGACAATTATTTTGCTCAATCATAGTGTTAAGCAGTTTATGTGTAGAAGGATTAGGTATAATCATACTCAAGTTATTTGATTGACTGGTTATTGGGTTGTGTGTTAATCTATAGGATACAAATTATTTGAAAATCTTAAATAAGATATACTATTCAGTTGAAGCCTTTTCAGCCAATTGACTCATCAGATCCCGACCCACATCGCAAAACAGAGTTTGCTCCGGAAATATTAATCTTGTTGCATTCCGGCACAAAAGTATATCGTTGAGACCGTTGAATAGTTTGCGTAGTGTAGCATGCAGTCATCCTTCCACAAAACTGCCTCTTTTGAGGATGGACACGGGCTTCGAGCAAGCAATTACGGCAGTCGACAAAGGTAGACGCCGTAGGTGATTTCCGAAGGGCTGTTCTGGCACTCTTGTTCGAGCAATCAATTACGGAGGGAATTTGATATCGTTGACAGTTTTATCTGAAACAAGTGAATCCAAGAGCTTGATGAGATATGAATAGTAAGAGTGTTTGTGTAGTTGGTGGTGTTCAGGCCACAATGGTGTGTTTGGAATTCAGCTGCAATGATTGTATATATGAAGATTGGCATACAGAGAAAAATAGGGGAAAGAAACATATTTTTCAGTGCAGTAAACTTTTGTACATTAGCCTTTTGGTTTCTTGTCTGATTTTGGGCTTAAGCATAGGATAAAAATTGGGGATAAACAACTACTACCTCCGTCTCAAAATTATTGTCAACAAACAAGAAGCAAACAATTTAAGAAAAAATTATTTATTACATTGTACAACCAATAGAATTCCATCTTTACCACCTAACTGTTTTTTGATAGGTGGAATTTTTAAGTTGTCAATAATTTTGAGACATATTGAAAAGGAATTATGGACAATAAAATTGGGACGGAACCAATAGAATTCCATATTTGTCATCTAACTGTCTTTTGATAGGTGAATTTTTAAGTTGCCAATAATTTTGAGACATATTGAAAAAAGAAATGTGGACAATAAAATTGGGACGGAGGGAGTATATAAATAGCTAAACATAAATTTCACATCCATATTTTGTCAAAAAAGTGAATTCCAGAGAAATTATTTCACGAATTAGTTGATTTGGGTTATTTAGTATAACACACCAATTTTTCAATCAAATTTAAAACTTTTTAAATAATAAAATGTAAGTCTTTACAAACCGAACATTCCAAAATTGTAATTTAAATAAAACATTTTGAGTAATTAATAAGTATCAAAAATCGGTGTTACAATATATCAAAACAAAAGTCTAGGGAATTAAATAAGTACATCGAGCTAATCACTTCCGAATGCTAACTACGGGCCGCCTAATCCTTAGCTCCCGAACCTGAGTACATAGCCAAAATAAACGTAGTACATGAGACAAGATTGTCTCGTGAGAAACATATGTTTTAATGGTGATTTTCGGTTAAAACAAGAACCAAAACGCAGCGGAAAGATTTAATCACCATGAACGGATCTTGATATCAATCATACAATTAAACTAAAAGAAAATCAAAGAGAATGGTATAAGAATTCATACCCTAGTTGCCTTTGATTATTATGAAATCGGATGGAGTTGGTGATGGATTGAAACCAAGTATTCAACAAGAATACCTCTAAAAGAAATTCACACAACACTTGCAAGAACACCAAATAATGGATGCTAGTCCTTGAGCCTTGAGAGCAAAAAAGAAAACAAAACACCTACAAAGAGAGAGAGAGAGGGACGGCCAAGAGTATGGTCAAGAGGGAGTTTATGGACCATTATATCTCTTAATGGTGCCATTACAATCCTTTAATGATTTCCATAAATCATTAGTCTTATTTGCCCACAAGTCCCTATCTTTTGTTTCTTCTAGTTTGCCCATAAGAAAGTTTCAATATTAACTTTTAATATTAAACTTATGATAGACAAGCTTATAGCTTATATATATATTAATAATTAATGTAATTACACTAATTACACTAATTATATAATGGTGTTTAGTGTTTAAGTGTGTGACCCTTTAGGCTCACAAACAACTAGCCATATAACTATATGTTATACGCGTGAAGCATATTCCAACAGCTCCCACTTGCGCACGTGATAACATCAAGTAGTTATACAAGCAAAGGTTAGAGTCTAGCAACCCGCCAATGCCCCTAGGAGTATATGAGGAGTTTCATAAAATCTTTGTTCAAAGTTTTTTCAATCAGTTATCCTTTTGTTACTGATACTTTGTTGAATTTTAGACAAGGATTAATGTCAATCTAAAATTTCAACGATTCTGTTTCTCGATCTATATAATGAAGTAGATTACCAAAACCAATCAAGATTCATCTTGATTACCTTTTGGGTGTGGCCACACATACATCTATTCAAATCATCGAGGGGCCCAGTAGTATCTAATCCACATGTGTGGAGGAACAAATTCTTTATTGACTGCACGTGTTTGTCATATGCTTCATGACAAACCCGATAATGGTTGTTATAGCAGCCTTATTCAGGTCAACGTTTAACCACATCAAAGTTTGCCCCTCTACATACACAAACCAACTTGCATCTCAAGTCAGAGGATAAGTGACAAAGCCTTTGTGAGATTCACTTGTGACATAAATCCAAGAAGTGATTTCTCATAGTTTGGGTCAGTCCAATCGTGCATCGTTATGAGCGACATGTGAGTTTGATTTCATCATCCTTAGTCATACTAAGATAATGTCATCAATGCCCTCAGATTTGTCTTAATAATATTCCCATATTATCAATATGACAATGGACAATTTAGAATATAAAACACAGTAAATATTCAAGGATATAAACATGCAAATATAGAACACAGTAGATATTCATATAAAAACGATCATATCAAATATATCAATTTATTCCAATATAAACTGCTCACAGTTCCATTATCCAAATACTAAAACAGATTTACATGAAACTACTAGCTTGTCGAAGTCCAATGTTCCATTCATATTCAAGATGTTTGGTACAAGACATTGAGTTCGATAAAGCGTCAGCTAGTTAGTTATCTGTTTGAACTTTAAGTGTACGAATTTCACATATCTCGATAAATCATTCGAATGTAGTGAACCTTCGTAAATAGGATCTAGCGTCATCACGCCCTACTTCAAAACCAACATAAGTATAGCAAGTATACTTAGTTTCAGTTCAGTATCTCCACCATGACCAAGAAACATATCTCCAGTACTTTAAAATACTTCAATGTGTTCTTAAGAGCAATCCAGTGACCTCTCATGAATTCTGTTGGTATTTTCTAGTAAGGTCCCCTAAGGACGTTACATTTGGCCTAGTGCTCCTTACAGCGTACATGATGAATGCAATAGCCGATTCATAGGGGATTACATTCATCCGCTTCACCACATCAGGTGTGGAAGGTCCTTGAGTCTCAATCAAGTTTACATTGTGTGGCATACGAGGACTTCCTCGTTTGGGAGTACCACTCTAAACCATTTAGAATTTTGTCAATGTAAGCACTTTGACTTAAACCAATTAACCGCTTTGATCTATCATTATAGATCTTTACTTCAAGTATGTATGTCGTGTCCCTACAATCCATCATGTCGAAACATTTTCCAAGCCAGGATTTTCATCTTGTAGCATGGTATATTATTTCACATGAGTGACATGTCATCAACATGTATGACTTGAGAAACGACAACGCTCCCACTAGCTTTCATATATACACATACTCAGTTTGGGTTTTAGGTGAAACAAACGTTTTGATTTCATCATCAACCAAATTTCATAGTCATAGTACACTACTTTGGCTATAAGAATCCTAATGTCTTTAGTAACAGGCGAGAAGGTTTCATCATTGTCAATCCAGTAGGATTGAGTGTAACCTTTTGCTACTATGAGAGATTTATAGGTGTGTATATTTTCATCCATGTCAACAGTCTTACTGTTTTGAGAAAGATCAACTAAGTTCAAAACTTGATTGTCTCTCATGGATTTTATTTTCGCATTCATAGCTTCAAGTCATTTCTCGAATTCAAAATTCGATAATGCAACTTGATAGTTAGGGGGTTCATAATGATCCTCGAAACTTGCTCCTCAGCATCGACATAAATCTATATCGTTCAGGTGCATGAAGTGTCCTTGCGGATTTATGAATGGGAACAGCATCATCATGTGGTCCAACATCTATATGTCCAGCCTCAGAATGATATTTGCTAGTGTTACCAGAAGGTTGTGTATCTTCACTTTGAATCTTGTCAAAGTCTATAGTGCTCCCACTTGCTTTGTGAAATGAGACTGTTCTCAAGAAACTCAGCATACCGAGTAACAGCCATTTGTTCTCAGTTGGGAAGTAAAATAGTAATCGAAGATATACTTGATAGATATGGGCTCAAGTTTGTTCGGCATGTCTCGTTCCACGAGATCCTCACAACCCCAGATCCTCAAGTAAGACAAATTAGGGACTTTCCCACGCCATATCTCATATGGTGTCTTTTTAACCTTTTGGTCGGAACCATATCAAGTATTCGAGCAGCAGACTTCAGTGCATGCCCCTCAAAAGGATAGTGTAAGAGTAGTAGGACTCATCATAGATCGCACCATGTCATACAGGGTCCGATATCTCTTTCCAGACGCACCATTATCTTGTGGAGTATATGAAAGAGTGAATTGTGAGACAATCTCACGATGTGAGGGATGATCCAGAAACTCTTGACTCATGTACTTTCATCCTTAATCAGGACTGAAAGCCTTTGTTGTCTTGCTAAGTTGATTTTCTACTTTTACTTTAGAAAGCTTTGAACATTTCAAAGATTTCATGTTTATGTCTAATCAAGTAAACATAACCATAGCGACTGATATCATTAAAGCTTCCATGTTGATGTTTAATCAAGTAAACATAACCACATCGAATGATATCATCAGTGAAAGTAGGTGGCACCTTCCCTAGTCTTAGTTCTAAAAGGGCCACATACATCAGTATGTATGAGTCCAAGTAGATTTTTAACTCTTTCGCCAACATGGGAGAAAAGCTTTCTTGTTATCTTTCCATAATATACAAGAGAGGCATTTTAAATGATTCATAATCATTTGTAAAGAAGCCCGTCGAGTTGTTTATGTGGAAAAGATGACGATGCTCTAGGTAAGTAGAATCCAAACCAATTTGGATTCTTGAGTGCTACATTTGTATATAGAACTATCGTTTGAATTAGGATCATGCATATTAATTTCAAACATACTATTACAATGAATAGTTATAAAAATGTTATTTTTTCATAAAACAAAATATCATAATCCATTATTCAACAAACGATAAAGCTAAACAATGCATAATTGACAATTGTTCAAAACAATAATTAACGCATTAGGAAGGATAAGATCACAGCTTCCATTCATTTAGCTTTCTACTTCACATTCAATCTTGCACATTTGTGTAAATGTGAGTTCCACAACTAGTGTCATACACTCAAGATTTATCACGAAAAGTATAGAGTTCTATAATGAAGATACCTAATGTGCTAACTAGAACACATTTGTCCTTCATCAACTCTGCCACGTAGGCAGGACAATTCCTCCTTCAATGGCCAGTTTCATCGCAATGATGGCAAGAAATATCCTTTGCAGGGTGCTCCTTTTTAGCAGGTGGGGGAATCGTAGGTTTGGAAAAGTAAACTAGCTTACCCTTACCTAGACTCTTGCCTTGTGCTTGCGGTTTACCTTCCCTGATTGCAAGAAAAGTATTGGGTAACCCTTGCTCAACCAGTTTTACCATAGCATGTTCAACGATTATCTTCCCCATGCTATGTACTTTTAAAACACTTTTCAAACTGGTCATAGTCCTTGGATAGTGAGGTAAGAATCAAGCTCATTCCAAGAACTTGTGGTAAGGGGTAACCAAGACGTTCCATTGGATCAAGATAGCATTGCATATTCAAGATGTAAGTGTTAACTGATTGGCCGTCCTCCTGATTGCAAGCATAGAATGCTTTAACTATTTTGAACAATTCAAGTTCTGCCTTTTGTTGAAATATCATTTTCAACTCGCTTATCATGTCATATGCTGTGAGTTCCTCGAAGTACTTTCGAATCTCGGGGTTCATGCTCACAAGCATATGAGTAGCAACTTCTTGGTGTTCGTTAAACGTTTCGGTAAAGGCTTGACGAACAGCAGCAGAATCACTGACAGGAGGTGCCTCAGGTAAGGCCTCTTATAGGTGTATCAACTTTCTCATCTCTAAGGACAATCCTTAGAATTCGATATCAGAAGATAAAGTTGATATTAGTCAGTTTCAGTTTTCAAGAACTGATTTTTGAGTGGAGATACTTAGGTTTTGATGTTGTTGTTATCTGTATAACAACCAAAGTTCAAAAAATAGTATTTTCAATAATAATTTCTTTTAATCAATTAACTACCCAATTAATTTTAATTAAAAGCTAAGATCCCATTGAGCTTCTATCACCGCATCAGTTGATCTGCTAGAGGTGATAGATCCAATAGGTAGGTGACGATCAACAATTGCATTACAAGTGCAACTCTTAGAGGTATGGGACTTCATGGCACCTAGTGAACAAGCATCTAGGGTCAAGTGGCATGTTTGTCGCATCGTCACCTCGAGTCAAGGTCTCACCGTTAACTCGATTAAGTCATCCAATGTGAAATCATGTCAAAATAGCTCTAGGTCTCACGCGTAGAGAATAATCACCTCGGATCTAGATTCAAACCACGTCTCACGTGAATTCAAAAATAGAAGCAAGTGATTTACAACCGATTGGACGGCGTGACTTAAATTTTAGGTATGTTAAATTTTAATTAATAAAATTTTATTAAGATATGAATGAATCATGTACTTCATTCATACCACTTCATAAGTCTTGTAATAAACGGTAAAAACTTTTAGCGATTATTAAGTGATAAGTTTCAAATCATATTTAAACTTAGTTTAATCTCAAAACGATTTTTAGATTAAAGGTTTAATCATCAATGTTGAACTAGTAATCATCGATGATTAAGGGTTTGAATGTTCTAATGTTTGTGTCTAAAAACCATTTTTAATTTGTTTTACTATTTGTATCTAATAGAAAAGAAAAACAACCACAAACAAAGAATAAACATGCAACAAAATTTTGTGCAAACCTCGACCGATGAAATCCTAGGTTCGGTCACGTGAGTCATCACGACGGACCGAAGGGTTAAACTAGGGGACGGGCCAACATGAACCCAAACGGGCCTACATAAACCCAATGGGCTCCCACTTGCTCCAAGACATTCTTGAGCAAGTAGAACCCAAAATTGTGAAAAAGTGTAATCTGCCAGAAAATTCCAGCAGACTTCGAAGCCCGAAAAGTCACTGAAGGAATCTTCGTTGGTCTTCCCGGCCTTCTGGAAAGTTGTAGCCCACGACTTTGCAAGCATTTTAGGCTTTTGAATCGCCCAAAAAGGAGTCCGTATGCCTCTGGAAAACCTGTTTTCGTACAGGCCTCGCTTTTGTGACGGAAATTTGTTGTTTTCTTCATTGGTCTTCAATATTTTTTGTCAACAACTTACAATAAAAAGATAAAATAAATACAATCTATTCTATGACTTTTACATTACAAATTGCCCCAAAAAATGGCACCAAAATTTAAAAGTAAAAATTAAACAAATTACAACAATTAAGCCAAAAAACACGGCTTTTCCCGAAATAACAAACAACCAAACAATCAACACATTCATTCACAAAGGTCTAGGCTTTCATCGGTTTGCACAAACTAGCAACAATTGACAAGGCTTTGGCTTGGGATATGGCAAAAATACATGTTTTGCCATATCATAAAAAATGGAATTAATAAATTAAAATCCAAGCCAAATAATCAAAAAAAAAAAATACAATAACAAGATTAATTTTTTTTTTTTTTTTTTTGATATGATTTTGTAATAAGTGACAATAGGGTTCCAAAAATACCATATTTTAACCCACATTTTTATAAAAATCCGAAAATTAAAATAAAAAACCCGTAGGGTTTTTGTTTTTGTCCGATCGGAATTTTAAAAACACAAAAACAATTGATTTTTGCCACTTTTCACAAAATCTAGCTAATTGTATGATTAATATAATGACTCGTGATACCACTAATGGTGATTTTCGGTTAAAACAAGAACCAAAACGCAGCGGAAAGATTTAATCACCATGAACGGATCTTGATATCAATCATACAATTAAACTAAAAGAAAATCAAAGAGAATGGTATAAGAATTCATACCCTAGTTGCCTTTGATTATTATGAAATCGGATGGAGTTGGTGATGGATTGAAACCAAGTATTCAACAAGAATACCTCTAAAAGAAATCCACACAACACTTGCAAGAACACCAAATAATGGATGCTAGTCCTTGAGCCTTGAGAGCAAAAAAGAAAACAAAACACCTACAAAGAGAGAGAGAGAGGGACGGCCAAGAGTATGGTCAAGAGGGAGTTTATGGACCATTATATCTCTTAATGGTGCCATTACAATCCTTTAATGATTTCCATAAATCATTAGTCTTATTTGCCCACAAGTCCCTATCTTTTGTTTCTTCTAGTTTGCCCACAAGAAAGTTTCAATATTAACTTTTAATATTAAACTTATGATAGACAAGCTTATAGCTTATATATATATTAATAATTAATGTAATTACACTAATTACACTAATTATATAATGGTGTTTAGTGTTTAAGTGTGTGACCCTTTAGGCTCACAAACAACTAGCCATATAACTATATGTTATACGCGTGAAGCATATTCCAACATGTTTTAGACCCGGTTAGAAAAATAATCGCAATAAATTAATAATTAAATAATTATCAAATTCCACATAGTCAATCAAACTCTAAGGTTTTCCATAAGCCAATCACATACGTAACGGGCCTCCCAGAAATAACTCCCCCGATATGGGTTATCTAGGTAAACTCCCCCGTTTCCGGGTTATCTATTTGCTCCCCCGATTTCCAGGTTATCTCAAAACTCCCCCGCTTTCCGGGTTATCTATTTCTCGACACACTACCATTGCGTAGGGTGGTACCACCCCAAGTAGGTGTCACTAACTCCCCCAACTTGTGTGGGTTATCTAGGATCCAATTGATTAGCTACCACATAACAAATCATCAACTTGGGCCAAAGCCCCATATCTCAACTCAATCATACTAGTGGTAACTATACAAATCAACTACAATTCAATTCAATTCAATTCAATTCAATTCATACTATACCAATTCAATCTTTTCTTTATTAAAAACAATTATCTAATAAAGACTCTAAAAATCATTTCAACTATAAAATATGGTTTACTATGTACTCAGAAAAGATCACATGTACTCACCTTAGCAAAGCTATCCAAACACTTGTGTTCAACAACATAATCCTTACTTCTTAATTGAAGAAGTACTTCCAACCACAAGGTCTTCTTGACCTAACATCAATATCAACGCAAAACCTAGTTATAATCCATAACTAGCTACTAATTGATCCATCTAAACATTCCCAACCACCAAGTTCATACAACTTGGTGAAATCTCAAACCCTAATTCAAGATTTTCCATCATCAATCCCAAATCTAACTTATACACATTGATTACAAGTCTACAAGGAGTGTTTTACACTCATGAAGGTTCATCTTCCCCAAAGATGACATGGTGGGTTCCCAAAACCACCATTGTTGCCCATATTAAGCTCAAAATGAAGGTAACTAAGCAAAATATGCAAGAATCCTTACCCTTTATGCTTGAATCCTTCAAGATGATGAAGATTTGAGCTCCTTAGCTCCAAAAACCGACCAAAAGCTCTAAAAAACGGCTTTACTAGATCTAGGGTTCGTAGGTGTTATGAGCCCTAGCCTTCACACAACTTTTTATAGTCCAGACAGACCTCGCGCCCCGCTCGCGTTTCCCTCGCACCACGAGGTGACGCGGGATGCCCTTTTAGTCGCCGCTGGAAAGCCAACCTCGCGCCCCGCTCGCGCCCCGCTCGCGCCTGGCTTGCGCCGCGAGCTCGACGCGAGGCTCAACACGAGCTCGGCGTGAGTCTCTCGGGTCGGGGTTCTGAACTCAGTGTTCGACTTCGCGTCTGGCTCGCGCCAGGCTCGCGCCGCGAGGGCTGATCCAGACAGATTCTTGGCCTCTAAACTTGTTTCCATCCAAGTTTTGACCCATGCTTGGTTATACCAAGTCCCAAACATTCAAACGCTCGATAAAACACAACTCGAAACGTAAACTAACATAAAGAACAAAATTCATATAAATCCCGAATAAATACACGAAATGAAAAACGTAAAATTACGGTCGTTACATTTAGTCTCGAATTGGTCAAATGGAACAAAAAACAGCTACCTAAAAGGGATCAGGTCAAAGGCTGAATGGGTTAAAAACTTGAAATTCGATCGAAGTGTTTTGTGATGCATGCAGCCTCTTAAACCATTTAAAAAAAATTAGACTATAATTGCATTGTTACTATTTTTGTGGTATTGCTTGAACAGATCCAAAAACGGAATTGAAGATGAGATCTATAGATGTTGAGCTAGAACAACAACTTAAGGAGGCAGGGAAACAACCATCACACCCTCAGATTCTGTCAATGAAGTGCTCCATATACTTGATGTAAGCCTCAATTTGAGTTTTTTTCTTCCAAATGAAGTCAACCTAATCCTTGAAATTCGTTAATTCGCATCTTCAAATCTAAATTTGACATCATATTTGAATTATATGCTATATTCTTCTTAATTTTTGAATTTGGAAACAGCAGACACATTTATGTTCCAGAGTAATTTTTTATGTGGAGAGCCTTGTGGTTAATTATAAACATAATTAGTATGTTTAATCGTGCATCTTTTAAATTGATTGGATAACAATTTAAGAATATTACCTTCTTAAACATAAAAGTGTCGTCAAAGGGACCATAGAACTCTTGGATACTTCTTCAGTGGAACAAGTATAGAACAGAGGGTGGTGTCATGGTGTCAAAGAGTAAACATACAAAATAAGCTACTAAGGGAACTGTCAAACGGGTTGAAGTGGTATGGTGTATATTCAAATGCTTACAGCCTGCTAAATCATTTTGTTAAACTATGAATTACTAATATAGTTTTTCTTAGTATTCAATAATACATTAGTTATTCATAAGAAATATTAAATTTTAAGAATTTCAAAGAAAATATGCTGGTGGTTTGAGCAATCATGAGGCATTGGACTAATTTTTATTCAAATATCAGTATGATGCTAAATTTGGTGGCAGAATTAAATTGACTGTCATTTTTATATCTGTTTGATTTTATTTTTTGTGCAGGTACAAAATATTAACTAGGTTCTCAAAGACGTTTTGGAAGCTGCTCTAAGTGCCATGTTATTAGCTACATTCTTTCTGCCATGTTACCTCATTCAAATGGTACCATTCGAAGACATTGTTTTTCTTATTTCTATCATTGTAATTTGAGAATATACTTTAGGCGTTAGGGATTGAAACAACCAGACAAATTTCTTGCATCTATATTATATTTCATAAATACCTAAACTACCCTTCGTGGGTCGTGCTTAGCACGGCCCTTAACGTCACTAGTATATGTATATATATATATATATATATATATATATATATATATATATATATATATATATATATATATATATATATATATATATATATATATAGGAATGAATTCCATTGAGAATTAATATATTGGGTGAGAATGCGATAATAGATCTCATCCGTTGAATAGGGCGGATTTGGGGCTCACGGCCCGGCAAAATCTGTCGCGCGGCACGAGGGGGGCACATGTGCCCAGTTTAATCATCGATGATTAATGTGTAATCATCGATGATTACCCCATGATTACAAAAATTCTCACATTCTCACCATTTTTTCAATTCTCAAAGGAACCCTCCCCTATATATATATATATATATATATATATATATATATATATATATATATATATATATATATATATATATATATATATATATATATATATATATATATATATATATATATATATATATATATATATATATATGTATATATATAGTGAAGGATTCCATAGAGAACCCGTTTTAGATACAGAACCCGCAGAACCAAATCTTGACCATTGGATTGTTAGATCAAGGGTTATGATTGCTTATGCATTTTGATAAATAAAACAAATTATAAATTTAAACAAAAAGGGTAAAAGGGGTATTATGAAGAAGTAATTAAAATAAAATAAAGTTGTACGTATGAATTCCAACATTCCTTTTTAATTCTGAAATCTTCTCCAACCCTAACCGCATATTTCTGCAAAACTCCTCTCAAACCCAAACCGCCATTGTCCGCTTCTTCCTCGATTGCGACTCGCCGTCGGCTGTCTAGGGGTTTTCAAATCTCTCGTCAATGATGGCTCCATGGTGTCGCTTATGCAGGTGTTCGGATTTCAGAATCGGTATAGGGGTTTTTAAATGGTTCCAGTCAATCCCCTTACCGGCGAGAATCGGAATCTCGAGTTCCTGAAATCGCAGGTACCATATTATAATTATCAACACAAGCAGAATAATTCATTTATGCTTTGATTTTTGAGTTCATTTTATTGTTTTTTTGATAATTCATTTATGCTTTGATTTTTGAGTTCATTTTATTGTTTTTTTTTATAATTAACAGCAGCCATTTTAGACCTCTACATGTAAGTATATAGTAATTCATTTATGCTTTGAATTTTTGATGATCAACAGCAGCCGATTAGATCTCTTCCTATAAGTCTACAAAATTTTGGGTTGCAATAAGAGAGAAAGGTAGGGTTCAAATATTGGATAGGGGTATTTCGATAATCAATATTGTTCTTAATTTGGTGTTGAACCATCAATTAGAAACTCTCTAAAATTAATAGTTCTTTCCTTTTTACAACAGCATTCGCGCAGAGTTCTAGATACGAGTTCTAGATACAAATTATGACTGGAAACGTTTTGGGTGTACCAAGTTTCAAAGTTGTACTTCAAATTTACTAGAATTTCATAAAATTAAATATCGTTGGACTTCTGAAGCAGTAATGTCTTTTATAGGTTCAACAACTAATATTTTAATTATGTAATAATGTTATATTTACTATCTATATTACAATACATATGTGTTATGATACATCTATAATAAGATACATCTATTTTACATAATTGTATTTGCATATATGACATATACTTACTGGTCAATAGCTCGGTAATTACATTATTTGTGTATATGTATTTGTTACATACATTTATTTGGTTGCAGATTTGAATTGAACGGTTTTGACTTTTTGAAGTTTATTAGTTAATTTTGTTGAAAGTGCTTCAATAAGTTGGTCCACTGTATTAATTATGGATATAGTTTGACTATTAGATTGTTGTCTTTAGAATGTATTTGGATTTCACATTCTAACATGATAATTACATATTTTTCAGGTTTTTGGCTGGTGCATTCATGTGTAAAGTAAAGTAATGATATATCTATGCTGGTTTATTCAAAGACTAAGGACTCAAATGCATTTAAAGAAGACAATAACCAAAACAATTGTTGATGATAAAAAGGACAACAATGAAGAAGTTGTTTTGTACATAGGTGTAGTTAAATGTTAAATTTTAAATGTCAATGCTCCTAAACATAGATGTTGTTTCGTACATGTGTGTTATTCGTATTATTTTGTGCATCTATGTTATTCGCTAATTGTAGATACATAAGTGTTTTTTTGTACATTTATGTACATATATGTTATTCAGTGTTTATTATTGTAAAGTAACATAAATGTTTTTGTAGATACATAAATGTATCATTAAATCATTAAATATACATATATGCATATTCGTAATATACATATATGCAGATGCAGATTAGTAAATATAACATACATGTATCATTAAAATTTCTAATTTAATTCCTAAATTTTAGGTAAATTACAAAAAAAAGAAATAAAAAATGAAAATATAAAATGTCGTAAATACTAAATATCCCTGAACTATTAAATTAATTATATAATTAGAAATTAATTTACTAAATTTTGATTGGTTAAAAATAGTCCAACGAGTTCTGTAAATAATATGGGTTCTGTATGGAATTCAACCCTGTATATATATACCTAAATAATTGAGAATTGTCTGGAAAAACTACGATGAAAAGGGAGACAGCAAAACGGTGGGGGGAGTCAACCTGATTTCTCTGTGCCAATCCGATACCGGCGCCGGTCACCATGCTCGTGACTGTCACGTGTGTCTAACCACGTGATACTGACGTGCCCTCCCTACCTTTTGCAACTAGGATTTTACAAATGAAATTAAGCTTAATAAATTATAGGTTTACGTGCAAAACCTTATATTTTTTTATTATACTAATAAGAATATCTTTACTTTTCTCGTTAAGCAGCCGCTTGCATGTTGCAACTTATATGTATCAACCAATTTTTACGTGTAAATATCGAATCTCATCACCAAATGACGTGTTGCAAATGAGGAAGCTAACAGAATATGTTAACATCGTTTATCATTAGGACCATATATATATGCAAAACGAATTTGAAATAAAGATTATTGATGTAATTTTTTTAAATTAATTAACGATTGATGTAATTTACTCATTGTAATTTGAGTATACATCATTAAATATTTTGAGATGCTTATGTTTAAAGTACATTTTATATATCTTCTAATCTCTTAAGTGTAAGTATAATTCTAAATCCTAAAACCTATACTATTTAATCAAATAAACTTCCAACTTTTTTCAAAGTTATAAAAGATTATTTTTCTTTTCCGAAAAGCTGCATAACATAATACCAACCCTGAAAATATACAAACCAAATGGTCAAAAGAAGAAAATATTACATGAAAAATCAAATAAAAAAAATACGGACATTCTACACACTGATTATACTTACAATTGACTATTTTTACATCAATTTCTTATAGAATTATATGATTATTATAAATATAAATATTGCTTAGAAAATACACCAAATATATTTGAAATGGTTTGACTCATGTTATAATTTAGGTATCAATTCAATTGGATCCATTAATTAGATTTCAGGTAGGGAAGTAGGGGACACATATGTACTTACATACGCTTGGAATGTAGCCCCAAATAAAATAAAATTAAGGTTATCATTTTAGACATATTGAAGTCAATTTTTTTTAATTTTTATGGTAGAGTTGATTAATTAATTAATTAATTGTGTGATTATGTTGTGAATAATTGTCTTTTCAACCATTTAATTTATAAACTTAAAATCAAAATGTTATGGATCAATTTCTATGTGTCACAGTAAAAAATTTAACTTTTGGAAAAAGTTTGACTTCATATAAAAAAACAAATGATATTAATGCTTACTATTTGTATCTAATTAATGTTGCTAATTATCACAGGATAACATGTATAATCTATTAGTTCCTTTTTTTCCTCATATTATCCATTGATTTTGACTCTGGTGGGAAAAAAATGATTAAAACCTTATTTTGATAAAAAAAAAATTAAAATAGAATTGATAAATATATAAAAAAAATGAAATTAAGTTAATTAATTTCAGAGTAAGACGGGTGCCAACTGCACCGTCGGTTGGCACCGTCAGTTGTCCGCCGGTTGTGCCACCGTTGGCACGTCCCGCCACTTTGTCCGCCGGTTGAGTGCTCGCCACTTTGGAGACGGGATGGAAGCCTTGCGCCGGTTTAGTGGGTGGGCCCAAAGGGGTATTTTTTGTGTGTGTCTGTTTTGTAATGATGAGCCCCAAAAAATTAAAGGGAAGTGGTATTGTTGGCATGAGTACATCATTTTAGTGTCGGTTGGAGGGTGAGCTGACGTGACGCTGATTTGGCAACAATTGACAGTATCAGTTTGCCAAACCGTTGGGAGTGGTTTAAGAAGGCACCTGATTTTATGGGTCCAAAGTCTTTTTTCCCCAACTCGTGTGCACGATCCCTCTGCCTAGTGTATATTTAATATGGTTTACACGTGGTTATATTTAATTTAATCGTTTTAAAACTAAAACTAATGCATAAATTATAGATTAAAATATTAAAAGGTAAAATTAAAAACAAACGTAAAGTTATACTTATGAGTTATGAGATTAAATAAAGAGTTTGAATAGTAAAAGCCAAGGATCGTGCCAACTTTGTCCCTAGATCTTGACTAGAGTTGATACATTCTCCAATCTCCATTCTTAAATTTTTATTCTATCTTATTTATTTTTTTTAAATGCGCAAAAGAACTACAATTTACTTTTTGTTCTTGCATGATAATGTAGCTCTTGTTAGTAATGATGTATAACTAATGACGGTTGAGTTAAATCAACAATGGAATAAAAAACTGTTTTTATGTTTATAATCCTGAGAGCATCCACAATGGTTAACATCTTTCATAACTTATTATATTTGTCAAATCATCTAATAACCTATTAACTAAAAACCTCTCTAATGGTTAACCTTTTCAAAGACTTCTTTTTATTAATATTACTAATTTACCTTTATATATATCAAATGTTACTAGATGTCCCCCTCTTATGTAATTTTACAATTTTTAAACATTTATAAAATTTAACTATTTTATAAAATGTCTCTTACACAAATTTTATAATGTTTGAC
Source organism: Calendula officinalis (assembly GCA_963853835.1). Lineage (NCBI taxonomy): Eukaryota > Viridiplantae > Streptophyta > Magnoliopsida > Asterales > Asteraceae > Calendula > Calendula officinalis. The sequence goes on from OY970826.1 coordinate 40,974,578, forward strand.
CTTAAAAAGTATTAAAATATGACAAAGTTATAATTTAGAGTTATAAAAATAATAAATGATTCACATATATATATATATATATATATATATATATATATATATATATATATATATATATATATATATATATATATATATATATATATATATATATATATATATATATATATATATATATATATATATGAGTTTAAAATATAAAATTTTTAAATATAAGGACTAAAAGAATCAAACATTGAAAGATGATTAAGTGGTTGGGGAAGAATAAGTGGTTGAAGTGATCTCCTAAAAAAATCATCTATTCCAATAGTAAGAAGTCATTTTAGAGGTTATTCAGATAGTACTTATCTCTTAAAAAATCTCCCATTGGAGATGCTCTCAGATACATCTTATCAAGTCAGACTAAAAATGAAAAAAAAAATATGTTAGGCCTAATATATATTTATGCAATAACCAATATTCTTTTGTCAGGGGTGTTCAATATCGGATATCTGAACTTTTGTTACTCAAATTTCGGGTATGATCTAGATATTTCGGATATTTTGTTTATTTTATATTAAAGAACTTGAACTCCATTGTTAAGGCTACCTCTTCAAAGTGACCAAAAGATGAACAAAGGCTACATATAATGTTTTTGAGACATATATAGTGCAAGATCAAGAAGATGGGAAACATGTTTGGGCAGGTGTGTAGCTGCAAACTCATGTTATTATATTACATCTTTCTACTTATTATTATACACAATTTTTAACGACAACAATTAGTTTAATCTTCTGATTAAAACAATAACTCTATTTATTGTACTTATATTTATATATTATATATGATCTAACAAAATAATTGATCATAGTTAAATAATTATTAATTTATTACTTAATGTTTCATATAGCTTTGGACTATTTATTTATTTATTAAGAATACATTTTGTATATTTGAATTTTTAGCGATAAATAATAATTTGTCTAAATATCACATATGTTAACAAAATGACTTGAACTATCAACTAAAAAATGAAGTACATACATGACATATGATAGTACAAAGTTTGTTTTGTGTATTTGGTGAATATCAAACATTTTTATATCAACCTACCCTTAAACTAGAAGTAGCATTTCATAATTCCAATGATGAGGAAATAATTATTATATTAGTTGGAATTAGGCATTACTCTATGATGTTTTTTAGCAAAGAGAAAAGGGAGGAGAGACAAAACCTAATGTTGGTCAAAATGTAGCCCACACTCCATTCTTTTCATATTAATGGCTTGTTATGTATGCATGTTTCTTGCATGTATTTTTTATCATTGCCAATCTTAGCTTTTCATTTTGATTTTTGTAAAAATTTAGATAAAGAATTTATATTAATTAAATAATAATTTAGTTTAAATTAATAAATAGTTGTAAAAGCTTAAAATAAAATAGAAGCCAAATTCAAGAAGTGGAACCTAAATTATAGAACTTAAATTAGGCCCACAGATAGCCTTTGGGCCGAAAATAATTCCTAATCCTCTTTTTTCTTATTTATAGTCGGCTGTTAAGATGAAATGTAATTATTCTAAGTTCTAGCATATTCTTTAATTTTTGTGTAGTGTCAAGGACGCATCCCAATAATTAATTAATAATCAAGATTAATCAAATATTTGGGGTATTTTGATCATTTATACAAACATGAAATTTAACCCAATTTTTTAAATTATTATTATTATTATTATTATTTTATTACTTTTTATTTATATATTTTTTTTGTTAAAAAAACAGTTTACTTAAAATCATATGTAATGTTTTTGCATAAAATAAAACTTTTGTGATCGCTATTCTTTGAAGGGAGAAAAAACTTGATATTAAACTAATAAAACTAATTTGGGTTGTATTCCGTCAACGGGTCAAACTACTACAATAGATAAAACTCCACGTATTACAATTTTTTTTCTTCAGATAACGAGAGAAGGCATCTTTTGGGCCCAGGTTACAAACTAACCCATGGCATATATTTGGGTCCAGCTTCATGCAGTTGTTTCGTACTTGCTCCTATCTGTCTTGTAAAAAACTCTTGAAATATCAAATAAAGGTATATATAGAATAAAAACACAAACGTTGTCACCAAATCAGAGTGGCGCAGCGGAAGCGTGGTGGGCCCATAACCCACAGGTCCCAGGATCGAAACCTGGCTCTGATAAGAGTAGCTTCCATTTGCCAACTTTTTTGTTTTACACTTTCTACCTCAAAGTATGATTAATTAGTTGTTTTTGTAGGAAAAATGTAACTATCTATTCCATCATTACAAAAAAGAACTATTGCAGATTATTTTCTAGTTATTTTCAAAATTTAATTTTATATAAATAAAGAAGAGATCATTACCAAAATACACCTATTTTTCAAAGACAACTTATCGACTCAAATCTTCCTAAAATATTCCGTGCGGGTGAGCAACCAAGCCATTTCTCTCACAAGATTTTCAGGCGTTAGGGTGACCAGATCAAATAAAAAAAAGTGAATCATGAGTCATGTAGTGGGTGGGGGACTAGCCATCCATTTGCTCTCTATTACAAGTTATCTAAGATAATTTTACTATCTCCTAGTTTAGAGCCATGGTTAATTTGATTCAAGCCAACTAAGGGAGACATTTAACTTGCATGAGTCGGTATGTTTGATTTCGTCAATTTTGTTAAATACGGTCTGGATATTGGATTTTGTACATACCATTTTACTGATACGATCCAAATGAAAAAAATCAACTAATTCAGTCGGAAGTTTTGACTCAATCAACAACTAACTCTGTTAAAACTAACCGAATCACCAATTATCAAACGGATCCTAAAACTATGATGAAACTTTATGTGAATTAACGAGCCATGACGTCATATGATAACTTTATTAGACACTTTTCACAATTAGCACTTTATGCAAAAGTTTGGGGGCTGTTTTGTAAATCCCGACATGAAACAATTGCTGCGTGTATAAACAGAGTCCCCTGTACATAAATAGACACGTATCATCGATCATTTGAGCTGCCAGCAAGCTGCCCAATCTCATCATCATCTATATCGATCTATTCGTGTTTAGCTGAATCAGAATTTGAATTCAAAGATGAACGATGCAGATGTCTCCAAGCAGATCGAACAGATGGTCAGATTCATCCGTCAAGAAGCTGATGAAAAAGCCAACGAGATCTCCGTATCCGCTGAAGAAGTAGGTCGATTTTAGTGAAATTAAATCAAATCTAGTCAAATCTGCTCTGTATGATTCCGTAATTTGATCTGCATTGACTGTTTAGGGTTAAGTCGTTGTGTACATTGCTCTCGTGATCGAATGATGGATTTTGTCGGTGTTTTAGTTACTTGTTGTAGGAACTTGAATTGGTTAAATGCAATTACTAACTGATAAACAAATCGATCTAACTTGAATTGATTATTACATCATCAGAATGAGAAATTGTGTTCTTTTGGTTGATTGTGATTGAAAAATTGAACAACAGGAACCTGCAATTAATAAATCTAAACAATTCAATATAATTGTAAATTCATTTTTACCACAAGTAACTCCAAGCTGATTGATTCAAACGATCTTAAGGTCACTTGGTTCCATATGCTAATATACAGTATGATCAGAGCTCAGAAATACCATTTCATGGTGATTTCTGTAAATCAATTACACAATCAGAAGATGTAATTATGATTATTTGATTAAGGAATTCAACATTGAAAAGCTGCAAGTAGTGGAGACTGAGAAAAAGAAGATCCGACAAGAGTATGAGCGCAAACAAAAGCAAGTTGAAGTTCGAAAGAAAATGTAATAAAAATCCCTAACTATATTTTCTTCATTCATCTTCTGTCTGTTATATGCTTAATTGATTATATTAAAACTTATTTCCATTGCAGTGAATATTCAATGCAGCTGAATGCTTCTCGTATCAAAGTTCTTCAAGCTCAAGATGATTTTGTTAGTTCCATGCTAGAGACATCATCTAACAATCTTTTGAATGTGAGTCATTACCAGTCTCGACACCTTCACAATTATGAAGGACTGTTGAAAGCCCTCATTGTTCAGGTACAATATTTCAACTTCTTTACATTTATTTGATTATTTATTTATTTATTTATTTATTTATTTATATATTTATTTGTTTGTTTTAGGGATTACTCAGACTAAAAGAACCGTCTGTGTTACTTCGTTGCCGAAAAGAAGACTTGCATATGGTTGAAAATGTTCTGGATTCAGCAAAGGAGAAATACGCAGCAAAAGAACACGTGAATAAACCAGAAATTATTATTGACAACATTTATCTTCCACCTGCTCCTTCTGATCATGATCCTCATGCTCTTTCTTGGTATATGTATATATATAAAGTGTATATGTAATCGTACCTCCCTAAAAGGTTATATTTGTAATTTTACAGTTCAGGAGGTGTAGTTTTGGCTTCTCGAGATGGTAAAATTGTGCTTGAAAACACACTTGATGCTAGATTGGATGTTATATTTCGTGGAAAACTTCCTGAGGTACCTTAACTATTTGGCAATTTGCTTTACATATCAATTACTGTATTGATAATTACACTTTTACCACTCTGCTTGTTTGTTTGCAGATTCGCAAACTGTTGTTTGCTCAGGTTGCTGCTTAAATGTTATGCAGTTTCTTGTATCTATATATTATTTATAAGCAGTTTGGATTATTAAAGAACACATATGAATCAGATCCACCAGCAGCTGCTTTGCTTTCTATTATGTTTTCTCATGTTTTTATATATTCATTTTGTTGTAAACTGAGTTGAGGCCATTTGTGACAGACATTGCTCATTTGTTGGATAAATTTCTTGTTTTTATATAGTTACCGCCGAACGGTTCGCGAACGGTTCGCGAACGGTTCGCGAACGGTTCGCGAACGGTTCGCGAACGGTTCGCGAACGGTTCGTTGAACGTTCGGTACTTCGGTTCATTTACAGGCCTACTTTGAACTGCAGGTTCTTTCACATTGTTATGGTTCAATAACTACCTATCAGGATCGAATAACTCAATAAGTTATTGAATCACAGATCTACTCAACAATAGAAGTTACAGTGGATTAACACTATGTTGATTGATTAAGAACAATGAATAATTGTAAATTATATGAAGAATAATAAGAACACAGTTTTCACAAAAAAGCTTCAATGTATATTAATAATTGATCAATACACACGTATGTTTACAATTCATAAGGAACTATATATAATAGTCCTTGAAGCCTAACATTATACCCTAGTTATTCTAGGACTAGATTACAATTCGAATTACAAAAAGATTTAAATTCTAAACTAATTCTGCTTAAATCTCGGACACGATCTGTTCCTTTTATCGACATCAGTAGTGAACAACATTGTCAGTAGTATCTCTAAGATCAGTAGTAAGTCTTGTAATTCTGCCCCATCAGTACTAACTCTTGCAGCAGCATCAAGTCTTTATCAGTATCAACTGCAGCATCAGTATCAACTCATATTTATCCCAACAATCTCCCCCTAAACTTATTAATTCAATTTGAATTAATCAAGTTTATTTTTCTTCTCTTCTTTCTCTTTTCTCTTCTTCTCTTCTAACAGTTTTGCTCTTCGTTCATCACATTCTTTAATTCTTTGATTCATTTCTCTTCTTTGTTCAACTATGAATCTCTTATTCTTTTGAAGAAAATAATTGTATTTCTCAGAGAATATAGCAACATCATGTGGTCTGATTAATGAGCAACATGTAGCTTGGTACATTGCTTGTTCAGAATGATTATAATCTTTTTTCCATCAAGAACAACTCACATCTTTTATCTGCCCTTTCAAAGAGGTACATGTTCACAGAAGGTAGAACATTCCAAGCATACTCATGTTCTGTATTTGTAAACCTTTCATGATATCTTTCTGGATGAAATGCAGCATCTATCATTTCTGTTATGTATCCAGCTCCTGAGTTCTTCCATGCATCATTGGCCATTCTAGGTAATCCAAAGGTTAACATAGTAATAACATCACTTCTGGATAGTGACATCATCATAGGCTTCCAAGCTCTGATCTTTGAACTTACCTGTCTTTTCTAATAATGTCAATAATATTATTAAATTCAATTCTTCCATTCAAGTTTAGTCTTAAATCATCTAAGATTTCTACATTAATTTTTTCAAGTTCTTTAAATGCTTTAAGACATTCAGGAGTGCGGGATTTAGAATGTACCTCAGTATTAGGATCAGTGAAGGTCATGAGTGCTTGATTTTGAGTATGTTCTTCTGTTTGAAAACTCCAATCATAGCCTTGTCCTTCTTGAGATACAAGAGCTGTTGAGTTTGATGAACTATTTTTATTGTAATTTGATCTTTGATCTTTGCTAGGGCATTCTCTAGCAAAGTGACCAAAATTACTGTAGTTATAGCATTTAACTTCGGTTTTGTCAAATCCAGCTCTTTCACCTTTGTTGAAGTTCAGATCCTTTGTTCCAGTTCTTTGAAGGAATCTTTTGGTTTTTAGGCTCAGCATTGCCATCTGCCACTTTAGATCCATCTCTTCCAGATCATCAGGATTAATTTGTTCTAAGTCTTCACTAATTAGTGAAGTGTGCACATGACTAGTAAAGAAGAATTCTCTTGCTACATATTCAGTTTCCTTAAGCTTTCCAGTTGCAACTGTAACGACCCGAATTTTTGTGTTAAATAAATTATTTAAAAAATATGATTAATAATGATAAATCATTTAAAGAACGTAGGAACTGGTTTCGTGTCATTTGGACATCGTATGAGAAAGTTATGGACGAAACCGTGTCGAAGCAAATGTCGAAAAATGCAGCCTTGCTGCATTGAAAAGTTCACGATTGGGAACTAGTTCACGGCGCGAACTTTGTTGAAACAGAATAAAATCAGGATTTCAGCCATTTATGCTCATTCTTCATCCCAACTCTCTCTCTCTAGAACCTTATGCATATTTTGAGTGGAAAAGGTCGTTTGGAACCGATTTTCACACTCAATCTTGAAGATTCTCACTCCATTGTTGAAATGTAAGGTAAATCTCTACTCCTTTTAATTATGGATGATGTTTTTGGGTGAAAATGGTGAAGTATGTAAACCCTAGTTGGAGGGTTTGTAATGGGTGATGAAATTGGGTTTATATAACTTAGATCTACTTCATATTGTCAAGGAAAATGTGTTCATAACATGGATTTGATGATTATCTAGCTAGTTATGAACTTTATTTGGGGAAAAATGGTAGTTTGGGTAACCTACCAAGTTATCTTTGGGGAAGATGAGTAAGATGAGTGTAGAACACTCTTTGTAAGCTTAAGAATCTTGTGTTCTTGTTACTTTGGGTTTTGATGATGGAAATCTTGAACTAGGGTTTTGAGATTTCACCAAGTTGGATGAACTTGGTGGTTAGGAGTGTTGTTATGGATTGTTTGGTGATTAGTTATGGATAATAACTAGTTATTGTGATGATATTGATGGTAGGTCAAGAAGACCTAAAGATTGGTGACATTTCACAAGTTGATAAACACGATTTGGATTTAGCTTGGCTAAGGTGAGTACATGAGACTTTTACTGAGTACATAGCAAATGATTTTGAAAACTATGATGTTTTATGAGTCTTTATTAATAAATATTTTTAATAAAGATATGATTAAAAAGGCAAGAAAATGCAAGTAATAGACTATTTAAGTATGTCTAAATGACTAATGATTTTTGAAAGAGATTATGATAATGAAAAGTAATTAATAACTTTTTATTAATATGATGTCTGATTAAGAGTAATGATTAAGAAAGTATGTTATTTGGTTTATTAATAATATGTATTAATAAAGTTAATAACAATGATTTTTAAGTAACGAATATTGATTAGTATATTATACTAATAAAGGTAGTGATTGAATTGCCAAGAGAATAGGTATAAAGTGACTAGTAATAAATATGCATTCTAGTCAAAGAGAAGTACTTAAAGTAATATAATTTTGATAAATGATAAATACGTTTTATTTAATAAAGGACTTGGTAAAGTCAATATTGAAATTGAATAAGAAACGAGAATACTATGATAATTAGAATAAATGTATTCTAATTTATGTTTGAGTATGTATTATTGGGGCATAGTCCCGTTTTTGATGATTTCAATATGTGTTGAGAAAAGGATCCGGATCATAGATAACCCACACAAGTTGGGGGAGTTAGTGACACCTACTTGGGGCGGTACCACCCTGCGCAAGGGTAGTGTGTCGAGAAATAAATAACCCGGAAAGCGGGGGAGTTTCAGATAACCCGGAAATCGGGGGAGCAATAGATAACCCGGAAACGGGGGAGTTTACCTAGATAACCCACATCGGGGGAGTTTGCTTCGGAGAGGTCCGTAGCGTATGTGATAAAGTATGTGTAAGCTTAGGTTAGCTTACAAGTATGTGATTTTGATGAGAGTAAGCTTATGGTTAGCTTACTAGTATATATGTATAAAAATGATAAGATCACGAGTTAATAAGTAATAAATGAATAAAGAAGAGTAATGAATATGACTTTTATTATATTTGAGAATGGGTCGAAAACCCATATATCTCACGAGACTATTTTGTCTCACGTACTACTTTGTTTTTGGCTATGTACTCAGGTTCGAGATTGAAGGATTAGAAGGTCGTGAGAGAGGTGGCCTAGAGATGTTTAGCTCGGGAGCTTATAGGTAGATCCCTTTATCCTATGGTTATGATATTATTTTTGTAACACCGGATTTTAATACTCTGGTAATCTTTTCAAAGGTTTTTGTTAAACCGTATTTTTGGATATTGGACTTTGTAATATTTTTATTTAAAAATATGATTTAAAAGGTGTTTTAAAAATTGAGGTGTTACAGCAACATCTTGACTTGTACCTGTATTGGACGCAAAAGCAACATTGTTTGAAGGTAAACTAGGATTTTTCTGACTTACCTCAGATTCAAATACTCTTAGATCATTGTATAGTTCATCAAGCTCCTTTTCTTCCAGTGCATCTCCTTGTCTATATATCACAGTATACATAGACCATTCTTCACCAAGAGATCTGAGAAACTTCCTGTTGACATCATCTTTGTCTGGTTGAACTATTGAATCGATCAAAAACTTGTGACAGAGATTCACCCTTTTGTCCTTTGAAGTTTTCAAATTCTTGTTTCAGTACAGACTTCATGTCCCTCTTTGTACTTTTAGTGCCAACAAACCTTTTCTCCAGTGCATGCCACAGCTTCTTAGCATCATCATATTCAACAAAGAGATGTTGATAGTCATTGGGAATTGATAGCAAAAGAGTACTTAATGCTTTCAGTTCAATTCCTCTGTCTTTCTTCTCTTTGTCACACTTGAGTTTGTCTGCTTCAGTTGATGAGCTTGTGAGTTGAGTATGTACGGTTTTGTTGCCTTCTTGTACAACTTCCCACATGGAATAATCAGTAATAAGCATGTACTGCTTAATTCTGTTTTTCCACATCCGAAAGTTGTTGGGAGTGAGAATCAGAATCTTATTAGCATGTATGCTTTCATTGTTATCAGACATGATTAACAGATTTGGTTTTTGAAAGTATTGAAAACTTTTTAATGTTCTTGATTCGTAGATCTAGAACCTTACGCTCGGATACCACTTGTCAGGATCGAATAACTCAATAAGTTATTGAATCACAGATCTACTCAACAATAGAAGTTACAACGGATTAACACTATGTTGATTGATAAATTATATGAAGAACAATAAGAACACAGTTTTCACAAAAAAGCTTCAATGTATATTAATAATTGATCAATACACACGTATGTTTACAATTCATAAGGAACTATAGTCCTGAAGCCTAACATTATACCCTAGTTATTCTAGGACTAGATTACAATTCGAATTACAAAAAGATTTAAATTCTAAACTAACTCTGCTAGAATCTCGGACACGATCTGTTCCTTTTATCGACATCAGTAGTAAACAGCATCGTCAGTAGTATCTCCAAGATCAGTAGTAAGTCTTGTAATTCTGCCCCATTAGTACTAACTCTTGCACTAATGACAGTAGACACATTGCATCTATTTCCACTTCCAAATGACAATATAAAGAAAAAGAAAACGAACGAAACAAACACTATTGTCACACTTACTTTAAAGTTTAACCCCATTGTAGACACATTGTTCAACACACTCAAACATAACTTGGATAAGAGCACTCTCTATAAGCCATAAAAACACTCTTATGCAAACATCACATTTTTCTTTCATCTTTTATTACACTTCGCTGTCTATGCTCGTTGGTTCTGCTACCTTTGTAGCCGCTTAAATTCTGCATACATAAACAAAATATCACAATTAAACATCGATTATAATTTATTTAAAAAAAAAAGGAAATACAACAATGTTTCCATAAAACTTATCGTTCTTTTATTCAAGTTTAACGTCCCTAATTCATCCAACAAATAAACCACGTTATTAATAAATAATATAAATAAAATTAAGCATGAGTTCAGGAAAGGTTCTTACTTGTTATTAGGGTAAAGCGGACATAAAACTAAAAAAAGACTATTTTGTATAAACTAGTAGTTTTGTCCAATATTCTAAAAAGCGTAAAAAATGACTATTTTATATCACGCCCCTCTGAGGTGCAACATGTTGATAGGAATCGGTAAAGACGCATAAAAAGCATAAGACTATTTTATCCAATGTTCTAAAAAGCATAAGACGCACTAGCATCATCAAGCCTCAAACTATGACGAGTCACCATGACGTTTTTTAAAACGTAACTTAAGGCGTCGACACATATTTTATACTCCGTATAATTTATATATGAGAAATGATATTTCCTCTGCCTTTTCTTCCTACCCATCTTCTTACCCCCTTTTAAATTTGAAATGTGTAATTCATTAATTCTTTTTCCTCATATCATCACTTAATTTTAACATATGTTCTGATAAGTTACGTTTATGTAAATCAAATAGTCGTAATTTCACTTTTGTTTATTTTGGTGAGTGTTGCGCATGTGTTTTCTCCCATGGTTGGTACAATTAGTTAACGACAGTTATTCGTTCCACCAACAAATTACAAAACACACTTTTCTGGCATCCAACTTTAAGCGTATGTTTCTTGTAATTCCAACGAGCATAATAAGACCGCACTCCGTTGCGGGTCAATTAATTCGAAAGTTAAAATATAAAAGCTTTTAATCTACATGTATTATTATAACCTCATTAAAAAATAAAGCTTTTAAAGCGTGTTTTTTAGATAATGTAAGTTCTCTGTTCATCCAGTCTTCTTCTCGGGCCAATTTGACTAAATTCAATTTTCACATTCACCTTAAAAAAAAATTCTTCATATCACGCGCCTCATCACGCCTTATCTTACGTCACGCCTAGCCAGCCGCAATGATATGTTTCGTAACGTCGATGCCGTGTCTCACGCCTTGACGACATCTTGACATGCCTTTTTAGAACCTTGCCGTTGACACTTACTAAAAAATTATTTTGTTTGTGCAAAAATCAGATTAATGTAACATTTGTCACCTTTTTGTCATTATAAATTAGTCAAGGGTCTAGAGTGAAAAATCAATAAAAGATACTTATTGACGTTTGTTGTAATTACTTTTGGAAACTTCCCAAAACTCCCTTAATTATCTCAGATTTTCCAAACGGTGTTTCATTGAATTACTTTGTTTCCAAAACGGCGTTTTCAATTATAATGAACAGTAAATTGGCTATGGTTATTGTATATATAAGGAATTTGGTACTTTTATTCTATTGGGAAGCATTTTTACATGTTCTCTTTTTTTAGCCAAAAAATATATTTGAAGTTTTAATTTAACTTTTTGCAAATTATTGACTTTTGAGAGAAGCTTGATCCAATCAAAGTTATTATTTTTCATTGATTCTTAATAACCTTAAATTAGATCCTTCGTTCTTGGAGGGTTCATTTGTACTTATTAGGTAATATACGAAACTCGTAAGTTTATAGGGTCATAGTTTATTTTTGAGGTATTTTAAGGCTTAATCTATTGACATCTCTAACTGATCATGTGAATTAATTTTCAGAGTAAATCAATTTAAACATGTAGAAAATGTCAAAATGTTGTAAGTCGTCAACGTTAACAAGTATCAAAAACAATTCTTCAAAACAAATTACATTACCATTGTTCATACTTTACTGATCATATTTGATACATTATTATATCTAAAATCCATGGGAAACATAGAACGGGTCAATCTAACCAACCCAACATGTTTCGACCCATCTATAACTTACCCATTTTGCCATCTAATTAAAAGGATAACATGTACCTCTCCAAGAAGTCCTTTCAACTGCAATTACAAGTAGCAACATATAAGGCATCATACCAACTCGGTCTTGGTGAGTATTCTGCAAATGATGTTTAGTTTTACATGACATACACCAAAGTTACAAATAAAGAACAAAATAACCTCCCTCTCCTATTGTTCCATGGCCATAAATCATTGTTCCATGACCATAAATCATTGAAAGAAGAATGAATATCAAATCCCAACTTACTAGTTTAATTTAGTAAACCGTTAGAAAAATTCAAAACCAAACTTTTACTTAGTGCTCTGTTTCTGTTTCTTGGGATCTAAAGCCATCAATTGGTGAGGTTGCATATATGTGACTTGTTGAAAATGCTTCTGCAAATAATGTGTAGGCTTCATTAAGCATTCCCTCACCCAATTGAAGTTTTCCTGTTTCAACCGATGCCTTTGCTTCAGAACAAACAGGTATTCGGTGTTTACAACTGGTTGAAGATTTAATATATCTGATGTTTGAAAAAGTGTTCCTGCACTCGGATCATATTTTTTCGTACCAATTGTTACTCCCACCTGTTCAAACCAATTATTTTAATTAAATTATCACAAATGAAAAAATTAAAAACTTTTTTTTTATAATAACAGGAATTACTAAACCTTCAAGCAAAGGTTGTGAATAACTAAAATCTTCTTCACACGGTACCTTGCATCATCTGGCAATTTAAACTGCAAAAAGATAAAACACATATTATGAAATAAGATAATACAAAAACTACAAAAAGAAAATATCATTTAGTGTCATTAAAGTAAAAAAAAAAAAAAAAACTAAAAGTCAAATTAGATTCATCAACGATTGGGTGAAAATATAACTTTTCACTCTTATTTGAATAAACTGTTTCACCTAAACATAAGAAGGTGTGGGTAAAATTCCGGTAGAATTACAGTTAAAAAAATGAACAACTTCTTACCCAGTATCATGATATGATGTATATCTCAGAACATCTTGTAGAATTACAGAAATAAAAAAACTAAAATAAAAAATACATATCATTCACAGACCAATAAAAAAAAATGGGGCAAAAGCTAGTTTTTTATGCAATTTGACCCAATATATATTCCGTCTCTGATGGTCTAGACAGATAAAATCAAAAAAATAGGTGAAAATTGATAGGTCAAATGGATCGGAAGAAAATATAGTGTATTTTCATGCGGAAAAACTCCCAAATCATTTTGTTCCAAAGATAACAAATTATTATTGGAATTATACAACTATTTTGTGTTTTTATATTTGACACACTAACCATTTACGAAAATAAATATAATTATGATTAGATGATGAAATTCACCTTAAGAATGTGTTTTGCACATCTAACAATGATCTCATTAGAGCAAAGATCCCATAAATGAGGCAAGTGTTTTGTACCATCAGCTACCTGAAATTAATCCAAAAACTCAAAAAATTGGTAATTTGGAATTTATAATATTATTAGTTTAACAGTCTGTTAAAAGAAAATTTACTTTGCCAATATAACGAACATTTATTCTGTGTGCATGCAATGCTTCAGTGAGTGTTTGGCATCCATTGGAGAACCTTCAAGTGTGGAAAGTTACCGAACCGTGAACCGGTAAATAAACGATTATGAACCGGTAAATAAACGATTAACCCAACGTGAACTGCCTTTCATACACTTTCTTCATTAAATCACTGTTATTAAAAGTTGATAAATCAAATAAAAGCTATATTGGGATCAGATTATTAAGTACTGTAATAACTAATAATTACATAACAAGTTCGTTGGTATTTGCATGTAAATGTAACAAGTTTGTTAATAAATTAAATATTATAATTATTTAAGAGAATAATACATAAAATGAGCAAAAATGTCATTCTTGTAAGGAATATGTGAGAAAGAAGTATCTCAAATTTGCATAAAAGTAGATAAAATTTATGTCTATCCAAACATTTAGAACTGCTTAAATAGGAACACCCCTAAACTTTAGAAAAGGTCAAAAATAGATAAAATTACCTCAGGATTACCAACCAATTTGAATTCAGTAAATACATTAGGGTCAAACCATAGAACCTTAGACTTATCTGCCACATCAGCAGTCTTAGAATCAGATTCTTCAACAAGCGTTTTATATCCTGACTCATTCTGCACAACAAATATTAGGCTTAAAAACAATTGAAGTGTCTTTGTCGATATAATTAATATTATTATAAGGATAATTAAGATTAAGATAAACATAATTATTTACTGGTTTAGTATCAGAGGGTTCATCGGCTATTTTATCAGTCTCAGTTTGACCTAATTCAACATTATCAACCTTTGACGAATCTGTAGCTGCGGGTGTTTCTTGTGGTTCGCGTTTCTGATTCATCCTTTTCACATAAACAAATATATATTACAAAACCATTTATATTTGATAACTTCTTTAACTAAATTTACAAGTATATTTATTACGCAGTTATCAATTCAGTCTAAAAGATAGCAGTGCAATAATTAAAATGGAAACAAGGAAAACCCCTAAAAACCTATTTGGGGAAAAGCCCTAATTTCATAACCGGGTAAAAGGCAGTGATCAATTCAGTCTAAAAGATAGTAGTGCAATAATTCAAATAGAAACAAGGAAAACCCTTAAAAACCTATTTGGGGGAAAGCCCTAATTTCATAACCGAAATAAAAGATTAGCGTACCTTGCTAATCTTTCCAACTTTTCCAAGAAGGGCAGCTGAGTAGGAAGATCAGTGAGTAGAGAGTGTTTCGATCAGTGAGTAGAGAGTGTTTCGTCTTGCTAAAGACTTGTCGGTAGCCGATAAATAGAGAAAGAAGAAGAGAATGTTCTCCTCAACAAGAGGCGGCCATGAGTAAATAAGAAATAAACAAACAAAATTGCTTACAAATATGAAATTAACCAATGGACTGGTTTGTGTTCTTCAAATTAACAAGAAGCAGAAAATCAACGTATTGATTTAGAAGTCCGTCATATAAGTTGAGCAAAGTAGATGGAGGTGGTGAAGCAAATAAAGTCCGGCGGCAGCAATCTTCCTATTGGAGGAGGCAAAGCAGGTCATCGACGTGGGTTAAAAAAACGTCTATTCACATATAGATATACTAGTAAGTTTATGACCCATGATAGGTTGGTTATGTTTATTTTTAAGGTATTTTAAGGCTCAAGCTATTGACATCTCTATCTGATCATGTGAACAAATTAATTTAAATAAGTAGAAAATGTTGAAAGTAATCAACATTAACAAGTCCCAAAAACAATTCTTCAAAACAAATTACATTACCATTGTTCATACTTTACTGATCATATTTGATATGTTATTATATCTAAACCCATATAGACTCTTTGAAAGTGAACATGTCCCACTTGTAATTGTGATTATAAAAGTAAATGCATAACATTTACCCAGGGTTTTAAGGAGCAGATATAAGAAATGCATTCTCTGGATCTGCTAAAGAAAACAAAGAATCTGAATAGCAGCAGTTAACACTCTTTGTGATGCTTCGAATGTCACAATTTTTCCCACGACATGACATGAAACCAGCCATCATTGCTTGCCAAACTGACAAGTTTCGAATCAGCACTTGAGCCTTTAAATTGAAAGGCCCCGCCCCTGAGTTTCTGTAAGTATCATCCATCAACAATCTTGTTGCATTGCCTGTACAAATCACAATTACAAAATAAAACATTTTTTAGGTTGTCTAAGAACAAATCACAATTACTCGTATAAGAAATAAAATTAAAACTAAAATAAAATGAAAGTTTATATAACAGGATGAACTACGGTTTCCCCGCGACCGTAATGTTTTACGCTCATCATAGCCTGAACTTTAAGAAAAAAGTAGTTAATCTATTAATCCAAATATTGCAGAAGAAATCTGAGGTTTTAATTAACAGATATAATAATATTTTGAGAAACATGAACTAATTATTATTTATGAAATTCAACTAATATTTCGAGAAAAGTGAATTAAATATTAGTGTACATTGTTTATTAATAACAGTAAGAAACCATACCATAATTGGAGTAGCACCACATCACCATTTGTTTGATGTACTCTTGAGGTTAGTGATAGTTTGTATATAACCATTGAAATCAACTGCCAATATATGGTAACAACAATGTCCATTAACCACAAACATAATTAATCCAAATTAAGGTAAGCAGTAATTATTATTAATTAACATTTATAATATAAAATACTCCGTATATATTATTAACTAAATAAATTAAAGGAATTTGCATAGGCATAATCACAATCAAATTCTGATGGCAGAGAACCACAAGCTTGGTAGCCAAAAAGAGTGACAGATAGCATTGAAGTTCTTCCCCTTGTATGCACCTTCTTTCAATTTAAATATTAAATTATATATAACATAATAATATTTCGTATATGTTCATCAAGAAGCTTATGTGTTTCAATCTGATAAATTATGTATGTAACACTAAATGCTTATGGAACACACTTTGCAAGTTTTTAATAGAGGTGGCAAGATGGCTAGTTGGTTTTTCAACCCATTTGACCAACTTAACTATACTTTTTGGGTTTATAGACCTGTTTGAGATAAAACACATCTGAAATCAGACATCAATCATATCTTTTTGTTTAATTACAACCATATTAATCACAACATTTCTTCTTTGGCAACTTTTCAACCTAAACATGCATGTATGGTCAATGCTAATTGCATACTAAACTGATAAGAACTAAGATAGAAGATTGATAAAAATTCTATTTGATTCAAATGGTTGTTTACTTCTCCACATTCGAGAGGTGGAATCTCTCTAGTTTGTTCTCACAACAAAACAGTAATCGATCGCCATGAAGCTGTTATGACTTCTATTTATACTAATCTAGTGTCACAAAAGTTCATCTAACAATTTACTGACTAACGGACTAACCAACTCCTTAACTACTTGTATCAATTGACTATTAAGCCCTTCTTATTGATTACAACAACACAAACACCAATTTACCCCTGCATTGTTTTCCTCCTTGAATATGTGACATGGATGGGAAGCTTATTATAAGCTATACCTTTTTCTGTATGTTTAGTTTCGTAACTCGAAATTTTAACACTCCCAACTTAAAATCATTATAGGTACTTGAAGCACTCTAATTTTATTTTTTTTCACGAATATGGCATGATTCTATAACACTCCCTGCATTGAAATGCAACAATTTACTTCACACATGTTTTCAGGGGAAAACTTTGCTATTTGTCAAGTGTTCTTCACTTACTATGCATTGTTTCATGATTTAGTGAAGCAGACCTTTAATTGCAATCTGCTTTAAGAGAAAAGATTGCTCAAATACAAAAGGTAATGTAATTTGGGTGGTGCCAGGTAAGATAATTACTCGTTAAAAGGCCAAGAAGAAAATAATACATCGTTTAAATTGAAAACTTGCCAGCGAAGAAAAAAAAAAAGGAAAAAGCTCCAACATACATTAGAAAGGGGAAAAAAAACGAAAATTAGGGTTAAAAGCTTCAACATACATTACAAAGGGGAAAAGGCGAAAATTAGGGTTAGGAAATAGACTGTTACCGGCTGAGCTTTGAGACGGGAAGAAGAATGAACAAAACTGAGGAGTAAATCTCATGGAAAGAGGTTTTCAGTGCGTGGTTTCTGAATCAAGTGTTTTGATTCGAGAAATTAGCTCGTGAATAAATCTTTCTGCTAGATAAAACTGATATTGATTTTCTTATGTACTCAAATTGAACCCTTAATTTGAAGAATATCCTGAAATTAAGAACAAGAAAGATGAAGAGATCAATATTTTTTTTTTTTAAGGGTTAAGAGGTTGTTACGTGATAAATAGTTTGTATTTTCAGCAGTGGGTTGATTTCTAAAATGAAGGCGGCGGTTATTGATTATTGTATAAGTTTTTTTTGCATTCTTGATTTCTTAGTGACAGCTCTTAGGGCTGTTTCAGTAGTGGGGGTTAATTTCTAAAATATAGGGGGCGGTTATTGATTATTGTACAAGTTTTTTTTGCATGTCTTGACTTCTTAGTGACATTAGTGACAGCTCTTAGAGCTATCATTATCATTTTTTTTTTAATAGAATTGTTGGTTTCTTTTGTTATGTGGTTATGGAGGCGGTGGTTGTATCTTGTATGTGAAGCTTGGCCAAGATAATTAACTGCTCATACACACAAGCAGCTAGCAAAAGCATAAAATATACATATGACGATGGGTATTGACACCAGGCGATATTTAATTGGAGGGGGTTAGCAGCTCATCGACGTGGCCAATAGAATGGTCTACTCGCATATAGTTATATTAACTATTAACTATATGCCTAGATAGTTTCTCGGGTCGTGCTAAGCACGACCCATGTGTATTCCAAAAGCCGATATAATCGAATTATTTTTCATAATACATTACCCTATAATCAGATATAAAATGCTACAGATACAAATAAGATGCTAAAAATATAAAATGGTCAACTTATTTGGATTCTGGTTCTTCTATTCAAATATGATTCATTTAGCATTAGCATTTGGGTTGGCGCGTTGACAACACCCAATCCAAACACAACCCATTTAGTTAATCTTTTTTAGTTCTCCTCATATTATTAAAATATTAAACACTAAATGGCATAAACAAATATTAATATTTTTTTAACTAAAATGGTTTTTACTAACAAAAAGACTGCAGAAGACCTCAACCCAACAGTGGCACCAACTAATGCAATCAACCTGCAAAATGATTAAAGGTTAAAACAAAATAATTATGGTAAGATGAGTAACGGGTCAAAACAAAGATATAATTTGAACGGGTCAAAACAATTGGGTAATCCTAATTCCTATCAACACCTTATTTTAGCAAATTTTGTTTAATTAT
Source organism: Calendula officinalis (assembly GCA_963853835.1). Classification (NCBI taxonomy): domain Eukaryota; kingdom Viridiplantae; phylum Streptophyta; class Magnoliopsida; order Asterales; family Asteraceae; genus Calendula; species Calendula officinalis. Next base: position 40,993,667 of record OY970826.1, read on the forward strand.
ATCCTTCATATAAATTAGGATATATTAAAAACTAATCCTTTTCGTTATAAAACAACATAAGATGTTTTTTATACTTTTCCCGACTATAAAGTGTTCCCTTTTTAGCTAACTTTTTTAAATGTATTTGATGATCAGCAACATATAATCCGCATCCACCCGTTCTCACATAAATGAGCTAAATGGTCCATCTAATTCCAGTGATACACCAAAGTGACTTATATGGTCCTCTTGTACTCAAATGGTCTCGGGCATTGGGACTATTGACTTCTCTTCATTGATATACGCAGTTTTTAAGAAAAATAAGGGGGGAAATTAATGTTTTCAATAATGTCCATATTGAAAATCTCTTCACATAAACCATACTTCAATTCATTAAAAGTAAATAATAATAATAAAAAAACAAATTGTGTCATACCTTTGTGGATCAATTGCAACCATTTTCTTCAAAGTTCTATCATGATGAAAAAGATCCATAGCAGCTCGAACATCTGTATACATACGAAAGTAGCTGCAGAAACACATTTGCCAAATTAATATATAAAAATCAGAAAAATAATCCGACAAATTTGATATAAATGAAACGAAAATGGAAAAACACGAATCTTAAATATCACCAAATTGTTATAAAAATGGATAATGTATATAAAGACCACCTAACTATGAATCCAGTTTTGTTTATACCATATGTAGCCAAAAACATGTTAAACAAGAACCTTCAACTTTTTACTTTCCATAATATAAAAATGCTTAAGGGCTATGGTAGGGCTTACAATGTACAATTGGTTAAGAATAAGCTGCATAACCATTGCCCTTAATTCACGCGGTTTAATTTTTTTGGTTAATATACAATGAATTTTAACCTTTATTTTTTTTCTTAACCATGGCCCTAAGGTATATGGTTAGCAAAATCCTACAAAAAGTACCTGAAGATATTTTATTTTCTTCAAAAAACTTCCTAAATACAGCATGTTTTGGTAGAAATGAAAATGGATGCATATTAGGTGTTATGCCACTTTAAAGATGATTTTTGAAAACTTGAGAGAGAAAAATATAAAAACGGTAATAAAGTTGTTGATACGTACCTCAGTAATCAACTGCCTGCTTTGACACTGGTCCCACCACGGGTCAGAATCTGGTCTTGAACCAAAATCCAGTCCATGTTTGCCCTGTAACGCCCAATTTGGAGCCCCAAACATCATTAGCCGAAACCCATATTTATTACATACGAACAAATATGAACCTGTTTAGTAAAAAAAACTTGATTCGGCTTTTTATCATTGCAACCATTAATACTTCATAAAAACATAGATTACCATGATCAGTTTGTGCACTGTCAGTAGATTCATATAAAGTTGAAGCAGGAATCTGGTAATTCGAATGTTGTTGATTATTCGATTCGGTAGAATTTGAAAATTAGTGTTTGCTATAGTTTTTCGGGCCCCTGTCACAACAATTTTGTGAATTAAATATTGCAGTTTAGCAAAAGAAATATAAATAATAAAAATAAACATAAAAATAAAAATAAAAATAAAAATAAAAATTAAAAGAGTTGTTGCACAAACCAGTATTTGGTATTTGAGAATTCACAGATTGTGCTAGAGTTTTTTCTTCCTCAATAAGTAGATATTCATAACACTTGGTATCTGCACACCTTTCATCAAATAAGATTCTGCAAATTAAAAATTAAATATGTGAAAAAAAGATTCAAATATCTTAATTACTGCGGTAACCGAGATAATTAACAAACATACTTGAACGGTGTATCTCTAGGATTTTTTTGGCGTGATTTTCCTTCTATGTTTTGCAACAAAACTTGCAAGTCTTTCTACAGCTTTCTTTACTGATGGATCACTTGGTGTTGCATCTCACTTAAGAATCGATTTAATCCAAGAGGATTTATAATTCTTGTAGCAGGCTGCCAAACAGATTCCAAATCTGTGAACTTTAAAAGAAAGTAGCAAATGCATTACCTTATTTGAACAATTTATGATAAAACTCAACCTAAATCAAGGTATTCATAAATAAGTAGATAGATATTGTACCTATAACATTAGTAGCAATCAGACATAGATGCAGGACCATTGGGAAGCAACATTTGACAATCAACAACGCTTTTCCCTTGTACTTGCTAAGCTCCACATCTTGATCCCTGAAACTAATCACGGATAATCATGTATAACGATTGAAAATATGGATTCTTTAATTAAAAAATAAATAGCATATGAAACACATAACCTATAAACTAATTGATCATAAAAATCACAAACATATGCGAAAAAATTAAACCCCAAATGAATTTAGCTTCTAGAATCCGGCCACAAGAAATCCACAATTGCATACACAAGAAACAAATTCAGGACCCACATGATCAATTAGAACAATTTAAAAAAAAAAACCCCATATAAGAAATTATCAGAAATCAAACAAAATAAATCATCATCTAAATCATCTTCTTCAAAATGTTTAGATTCCTTTGAAAATTCTGAAACACCTTTTAAAGATGCTTCATAATCTTTTTCATACATTTTTAACTCACTATGTCCTGCTTCATTATATAAATCAGTTACCTTGTGTCTTTGATCTCCTTTTAGTTTCTTCATTGAGCCATAATTGCTTTAAATCTAGATCACCAAGAATAGTCGAAACATTAAGGGCCCCATGAACAGATGGATTACTGTACATAGGTCTTGCAAGTTGCTGAGATTGACTTTTCATAACCACTCGTTGTTTTTCATCTTCACATACCAAACTACAAAAATTAAATAAAAATAATAAACAAAAGAATTACAAAGAATTTCATAAAAACAGATTGAATGAAGCAGAAATATAACATGAAGCTATTCGGGACAAGCAAGCAATATATTATATCATAATTTCAAAACATTGTATACAACAATAATATTTAGTTGTAAACATGAAATAACCATTATACAAATAGTTTTTAACATAGTAAAATCTATTAAAACATGAAAGTCACCAGTGAATCATACATAATTGATAGAGAAAACCAAAATTGCATAACAATTTCCTTGTATATTAAAAATAAAAAATGATACATGGCATCTTGAATATACCAATGCATAAACCTAGTCGGAGGAGTTCCGAAATAATTAGATCAGGCATCGAGAAGCAGTGGTGGTTTGCTCCCAGCGACGCCAGATGATTAACTCAACATCTACAACACTTTTTTGACTTAACATAAGTAGCGAGTTATTATCCCAGGGACGGTGGCTAGGGTCCTTCATCATTAAAAGCCCTAATTTGAAGAATTGAGAAATGTATATAGAATTGAGAACAAAAGAATATGATGGTCATCTTCAATTAAAAGAATAAAAATTACCATTAAATAAATTACTGATTTGAAGAAGAAGAAGATCAATATAGAGTTGGTTCTTTGAAGAGAGCGTTGATTTTGTCGCTGAAATTATGAGATATTGAGTTTATGAGAGATATGAAGGCGCAGAAGCAATGGCAGTGGAAGCAATGACGGTAGATGATTTCTAATTGGAGGGAACAAGCCGATCTCCGATTGGACCTCAGAAGCAGCACGTCGATGTGGGCATTGCAATTCTCTATTTGCATATAGATAAATGATGATAAGAAGAAGAAAAAAATCTTTGGAATTAAAATAATACACCCTTTTAAGTGGGTTAAAAGAAAAAGAGTCTTCCATTATTAAATCAACCATAAATAAATAAGTAAATAAAAAATGAATTTTATTTTTTCTGTACTATAAGTCAAACTTACACACTCATACATTTCGCGTGTGGCGTAAATCAAATTAACATGTATGATTCATACTTCCTACGTTTAAAAAATAAGTGATATTTCTTTCCAGAGCTAGACATCTTTTATATATATATATATATATATATATATATATATATATATATATATATATATATATATATATATATATATATATATATGGGAGGGTTACATTGAGAATTGATATATTAGGTGAGAATGTGAGAATTAGGCAAAAAGACGCGCGGTGGCATTTTTGTAATTAAGTCCAACTTTTCTGTCCCACACGCGGTGGCATTTTTGTAATTAAGTCCAACTTTTCTTTAATCATCGATGATTAAACTGGGTGTAGTGTTTAATCATCAATTATTAAACTTTTGAGATTGTATTTAATCATCGATGATTAAACTGGGTGTAGTGTTCAATCATCAATGATTAATAGAACAATTTTGTCTTTAAAATCAAAGATGCTGTTTAATCATCGATGATTAAACTTGTCTCCATTTTTTAGATTCTTAATTCTTTATAAGATGTTGTTTAATCATCGATGATTAGTGTGTCTGCTTTCTTTATTATTTGATTAAACTTTTCTTTAATCATCGATGATTAAACTGTGTGTAGTGTTTAATCATCGATGATTAAAGTTTAATCTCGATGATTAACCTTTAATCATCGATGATTAAACTTTATCTGTGTAATAATCATAAGATGCTCTTTAATCATCGATGATTAAACTTTAGTCATCGATGATTAAACTTTAGTCATCGATGATTAAACTTTAGTCATCGATGATTAAACTTTAGTCATCGATGATTAAACTTTAGTCATCGATGATTAAACTTTAATCATCGATGATTAAACTTTATCTGTGTAATAATCATAAGATGCTCTTTAAATCATTGATGATTAAACTTGATAATGTGTTTAATCATTAACGATTAAACTTGGGGTTGGGTTTAAATCATCGATGATTAAAAACAATCTCAAAACACCCAGTTTAATCATCGATGATTAAAGAAAAGTTGGACTTAATTATAAAAATGCCACCGCGTATGGGATAGAAAAGTTGGACTTAATTACAAAAATGCCACCGCGTGTGGGACAGAAAGTTGGACTTAATTACAAAAATGCCACCGCGCGCGTGAGGGCTGGAAGGAGATGAGAGGCTGAGATCTATTCTCACATTCTCACCTAATATATTAATTCTCAATGGAACTCACTTCTATATATATATATATATATATATATATATATATATATATATATATATATATATATATATATATATATATATATATATATATATATATATATATATATATATATATATATATATATATATATATAGTGTCCGATTCAGCGCGAAACCATTTTTAACGACATAACCACAGAACCATCTTAAGATTAGATCTAGACCGTTTATAATTTGATTAATTTCAATCTATGGCTAATAATTAGGATGAATATTTTGTATTTTCAATTAATATTAAAATCGGATATTTAGGGGTAAAATCGGAAAATTAAAATGCCTACTTTCTCTCATCCCCATCTCCCACTCCCTTAGAAACCGTACATTCCCTTGTCTGCGCTCATCTGACTCTCTCTCCAATAACCCTAGCCTCCATATCGTATTCAGATCCAGAGACGACGCCCTCCACCACGATTTCCTTTCGATGTTTCTTTTTTTTTTATATGCGATGGCGATTCCGATTCGTTCGCCGATGGTGGTGGTTGGTGATTGCGTTGTGATGAAAGAAGTGATTGATTTTTGGCTAAACGGGAGAGGAATTGGAGATTGGGGGCTCTTTCATGTCGATTATGGATTCATGGTTGAGAATCCATTCAAGGAATTGTGATGAGGTACACGTGCAACGTAATGTTTTTTATTTTGGTTCCTTTTTATTACTGTTTTTTGATTTTTGATTATTTGATTTTGGATCAAAGTGATGAGGGCACACATGCGACTAAGTGACCAAAAAGTTGACTTTGAGATCATCATTTTTGTGAATGTTTGCAGGCGTCATTTATTGATAAATATTCGTTCATTATAGTCATGAAAAAGTTATGAGAGTTTTCTTGTTATCAATTGTATAGGTATTGAACTGGAAAAATTAGTATATAGAAAAATTAGTATATTTTCGATGTTTTATTGTTTTCAATTGTATAGGCCTAAACCAGTTGTCATAGTCGATGTGTTGGTTTGATTTATTATTGTAACATCCTGAGACCCGGCCTAGAATTTTTATTACTTTTGGTAAGTAATATTTTATTGTTTATTATTTTATTATTTTATATGATTTTATTTGATTTAATTGAATTAATTGTATTTTAACCATGGGGTTAAAAATTAGTAAAACTGAGATATTTATATGTCAAAATGATTTTTACATATTTGGGTTCATTTCTGAACTGGGGTTCTAAAAATATCTTCGTTGTTAAATTTGGAGTTGGTTAGGTCTAATTAAATTATCTGCGAACCTAATTTCTTGTACTGTGTTTAAATGAAAATACCTGTGTGGGAAAGGGGTGTGTACGTGTTTAGTGAAGAGGGCAGATGTCTTTTTTTGGTCTCTCCTTGTTCTCTTTCTCTGCTACATCGACACACACACACACTCTCACTTTCTTGAGTTTCTTCCAAATTGATGCTTAAATCTTGAAGTTCTTGTCTCTTCCTTGTGATTTTCAGAATCTAGAAGCAAATCTAAGTAAGTTCTCTTCCTCCTTGAGCTAGGGTTCATGTTCTTGAGTTTTGTTGAATTAGGGTTCTTGAGTTAAGTGGGTTTTTATGAATTTCTTGATGAATCTTGTTTGTAATCTTGAATTGATGCATGTTGTGGTGTCTAATTGAGTTCTTGTAAGTTGTATGTGTTGAATTGTTAGTTGTAGTTCATTGGATGAAGCTTTCATAAAGCTCCATCAATGGTGGTTTTGGGAAGAAGATGGGGTTTTCCCTAATTTTGGTGAATTGTATATTTTGGTGTTCTTGAAGCTTTGTTAGTTGAATTATGCATGTTAGAATGGTAATTGTTAAGTATGAAGATCACTAGTTAACTATTGAGATAATGCCTAAGAAATGGTAGTGTTTGGCTAGATGGAAATTTGGTCATAACTAGCTAAAATTGTGAATTGTTGACTTTGGTCAAACCTGGGAATTGACTTTTAGTCTTGTATGGCTTGTAAACTTTAATTATCAATCTCATGTTAGAAATGTGTTAGTTGATTGAATTGTAAGCTCAAGTGTGTTGGTTTCGTGTCTTGACCCGTTTGGTTGCTTAATTGTGCAATTGACTTAAATAAAGTCAAAATTGGTAACACTTGCATTTGGATGCAAATAACTTGTTAGTATGTAATTTTGATGTTGATCAAGTAGGATATCCCATTGGAAAGTGTTGTGTAGATTCCCGATTCCTTATTCTTGTTTTGACCCGTTTGGGCCTAGGGTGCAAATTTGGCCAATTGGCATAATGAATTGATTTGATGAAGTGTTGGACTATAGTATTGGTTATATGTAAAATTGCAAGTAATTGGTTGTAAGATGTTGTTGCAAGATGTGGCCTTAAGCTTGTATTACTTGTTAAACAATTGTTGATTTCGGGTGACTAATTCGGTATTCATTTTGTACAGGAAAAGGGAAGGAGCCTCGGTGATATAAGATCATTGAGCTCGGCACGAAAAGGAAGCTAAGGTGAGTGGAATTAACCTTCTTTCTTGTGTGATGTACAAAATTAGGGAATGGTAGAGTTTTGTAAAAAAAAAAAAAAAATGCAGGATTTTGGCTGTCTGAAGGAGATCGCGACGCGAACCTCGGGTTCGCGACGCGAAGTTGTTTCCGGCTTGAACAGAAAACCGAAATAGCATTTGGAAAAAAAAATAGCGTCGGGAGTTCGCGACGCGATCTTATTTCGCGACGCGAACTTTGCCTGGTGCAAATCTTTGTTGTGATTTTCTTGGTTTACTTCTTTGATGCCTAGTGGTTAGTGGTATTAGAAGTAAGTGGTTATGTGCACATGTTTTTAGAGGTTAGCTATGGTGGTTTTCGGCTACGCTTCGTTACTCTTGGTGGGGGCGATCGGACTCCTTCGTATTCGTTATGTAAGGAGGGATCACCGTGCCTCTAGTAAAGAAGCCATCGGTTGACTGTTGTTGGCCGACAACAGTTGAAGGTCCTCGCCCGACCGCCGATCCTCTTATAACGTCCAATTGCTTGTGGAAGTTTGGACGGGTTTTCCCTTTTGATTTCTCTTGATTTTCTAATTTGTTGTGGTTATGCAAATTGATGTTTATTTCTATTCACTTAGCTTTGTGCTAATCCCTCATTTGTTGACTCTTTCAGGTTGTGGTTTAGGCTTGATTAGAGTCGGGTTTTGGAAGTCTGACCGCACTCTGATTTTGTATACCGGGTCGAGCCTGTTTTTAGTAACACCTTTAACTGTTTTAAATATTTGATTAATATGTAAAGTTTTTATGTGGTGTAATAATTTAGGATTTATAGTTTCTTAAATCGCTTCCGTATGCTTATTTAAAAAAAAAAAAAAAAAAAAAATTGGCTCTAGATTGTGGTGTTACAATTTGGTATCAGAGCCTAGGTTTGGCAATGGTTGCACATTTAGGTGTACCATTCCCAAATCTTGGCTCGAGTTGGTCAAACTTCCTTAATTTTGGGAGTGGATTAGTCGAGTGAATATGAATTGTGTGTTAGTAGATAGGTACTAACGATTTAAACTAAGAGTTTGTGAGATGTTGTGTTTGTTACAGGTATAGCCGATAACGATTCCAACCCGTTGGTAATCCCGTCGAACCCCGAAACGGAAATCATTGGTACATCTAGAAATGCAAATGCAGATAGAGAGGATTATATTTTGAGAATGGAAAGTCGATTGGAACATCTCCAAAATCTTGTTGATAACATGAATCAGAATCAGAATAACCAACCACTAAACATCCCTCACATGTTTACTCCTATATTATCCGCCCCTACCATGCAAATTCCCATAACTCCAGCCTTTACAATGACGGTTCCCTTGATGTCAACCTCATCCGAACCTCATCCTATAATGTCACAACCACAATACTATTATGTTAACTCAAGCCAAGGCTTACCTCAATATCAATTTACCAATCAACCTTACCCATTCGGTATGAAACCGAGTTGCACCTTCAAACAATTTTTAGACTGTAAACCCCCTGAATTTAGTGGAAGCAGGGATCCCAATGTCACTATGAACTGGTTAAGAGAAATGGAGAGAACCCTAGACGCTTGCGGGGTGTGATGACCATGTTGGAATATGCTTCACGCGTATAACATATAGTTATATGGCTAGTAGTTTGTGAGCCTAAAGGGTCACACACTTAAACACTTAACACCATAAGATATATAGTGTAATTACGGTAATTACATTATATATTAATATAAGCTACATGCTTGTATATAAGTTTAATATTAAATGTTAATATTGAAACCTTAATGTGAGCAAAATAGAAGGAACAAAAGGCAAGGGACTAGAGTGCAAATAAATCAATGATTTATGGAAGGCATTAAAGGGTGATTAAGGCACCATAAGCACCTCCCTTGTTTTTAACGTCACATTCAATTCTCTGCTTAATAATATACGTTTTGTATATTGTGAAATAAATAGAGAGTGAGTTGGTGGTGTTGTTTTGCTCTCTGAAACCGAGAAGAATAAGAAATCCAAGATTCTTCTTTCATTTCTTGGTCACGTGCAAATCAAGACATTGGTTTTGTTTTGATTTTAATTCTTGTTCAAGGGACTAGCATCCCAATTGGTGTTCTTGCTAAGGTGTTGTGTGGACTAGCTTTGGAGGGACTCCCCATTGGTGTCCTTGGTTTCGTCCGTCACCATCATCCATCCGATTTCATAATAATCAAAGGCAACTAGGGTATGAATTCTTATACCATTCTCTTTGATTTTCTTTTAGTTTGATTGTATGATTGATATCAAGATCCGTTCATGGTGATTAAATCTTTCCGCTGCGTTTTGGTTCTTGTTTTAACCGAAAATCACCATTAGTGGTATCACGAGTCATTATATTAATCATATAATTAGCTAGATTTTGTGAAAAGTGGCAAAAATCAATTGTTTTTGTGTTTTTAAAATTCCGATCGGACAAAAACAAAACCCTACGGGTTTTTTATTTTAATTTTCGGATTTTTATAAATTAATGGGTTAAAATATGGTATTTTTGGAACCCTATTGTCACTTGTTACAAAATCAAATCAAAAAAATTAATCTTGTTATTGTATTTTTTGATTATTTGGCTTGGAATTTATTTTTTAATTCCATGTTGTTGATATGGCAAAACATGTATTTTTGCCATATCCCAAGCCAAAGCCTTGTCAAATTGTTGCTTGTTTGTGCAAACCGATGAAAGCCTAGACCATTTGTGAATGAATGTGGTTGATGTTTGGTTGTTTGGTTGTTTGGGAAAAGCCTTGTTTTTTTTTGGCTTAATTGTTGTAATTTGTTTCATTTATTTTTCTTTTATTTTTGGTGCCATTTTTGGGGCAATTTGTAATGTAAAAGTAATAGAATAGATTGTATGTATTTTATCTTTTTATTGTAAATTGTTGACAAAAAATATTGAAGACTAATGAAGAAAACAACAAATTTCCGTCACAAAAGCGAGGGCTGTATGAAAACAGGTTTTCCAGAGGCATACGGACTCCTTTTTGGGCGATTCAAAAGCCTAAAATGCTTGCAAAGTCGTGGGCTACAACTTTCCAGAAGGCCGGGAAGACCAACGAAGACTCCTTCAGTGACTTTTCGGGCTTCAAAGTCTGCTGGAATTTTCTGGCAGATTACACTTTTTCACAATTTTGGGTTCTACTTGCTCAAGAATGTCTTGGAGCAAGTGGGAGCCCATTGGGTTTATGTAGGCCCGTTTGGGTTCATGTTGGCCCGTCCCCTAGTTTGACCCTTTCGGTCCGTCGTGATGACTCACGTGACCGAACCTAGGATTTCATCGGTTGAGGTTTGCACAAAATTTGTTGCATGTTTTATTTATGTTTGTGGTTGTTTTCTTTTCCTATTAGATACAAGTAAATAAAACAATTAAAAATGGTTTTTTGACACAAACATTAAAACATCCAAACATTTAATCATCGATAACGACTAGTTAATCATTGATGATTAAACCTTTAATCTAAAATTGTTTTGAGATTAAACTAAGTTTAAATATGATTTGAAACTTAAAATAATAGTTAATCATTGATGATTAAACCTTTAATCTAAAATTGTTTTGAGATTAAACTAAGTTTAAATACGATTTGAAACTTAAACCTTAATAATCGTTAAATGTTTTTACCGTTTATTAAACGACTTATGAAGTGATATGAATGAAGTACATGATTCATTCATATCTTAATAAAATTTTATTAATTAAAATTTAACATACCTAAAATTTAAGTCACGCCGTCCAATCGGTTGCAAATCACTTGCTTCTATTTTTGAATTCACGTGAGACGTGGTTTGAATCTAGATCCGAGGTCATTATTCTCTACGCGTGAGACCTAGAGCTATTTTGACATGATTTCACATTGGATGACTTAATCGAGTTAACGGTGAGACCTTGACTCGAGGCGACGATGCGACAAACATGCCACTTGACCCTAGATGCTTGTTCACTAGGTGCCATGAAGTCCCATACCTCTAAGAGTTGCACTTGTAATGCAATTGTTGATCGTCACTTACCTATTGGATCTATCACCTCTAGCAGATCAACTGATGCGGTGATAGAAGCTCAATGGGATCTTAGCTTTTAATTAAAATTAATTGGGTAGTTAATTGATTAAAAGAAATTATTATTGAAAATACTATTTTTTGAACTTTGGTTGTTATACAGATAACAACAACATCAAAACCTAAGTATCTCCACTCAAAAAATCAGTTCTTGAAAACTGAAACTGACTAATATCAACTTTATCTTCTGATATCGAATTCTAAGGATTGTCCTTAGAGATGAGAAAGTTGATACACCTATAAGATGCCTTACCTGAGGCACCTCCTGTCAGTGATTCTGCTGCTGTTCGTCAAGCCTTTACCGAAACGTTTAACGAACACCAAGAAGTTGCTACTCATATGCTTGTGAGCATGAACCCCGAGATTCGAAAGTACTTCGAGGAACTCACAACATATGACATGATAAGCGAGTTGAAAATGATATTTCAACAAAAGGCAGAACTTGAACTGTTCAAAACAGTTAAAGCATTCCATGCTTGCAATCAGGAGGACAGCCAATCAGTTAGCACTTACATCTTGAATATGCAATGCTATCTTGATCCAATGGAACGTCTTGGTTACCCCTTACCACAAGTTCTTGGAATGAGCTTGATTCTTACCTCACTATCCAAGGACTATGACCAGTTTGAAAAGTGTTTTAAAAGTACATAGCATGGGGAAGACAATCGTTGAACATGCTATGGTAAAACTGGTTGAGCAAGGGTCACCCAATACTTTTCTTGCAATCAGGGAAGGTAAACCGCAAGCACAAGGCAAGAGTCTAGGTATGGGTAAGCTAGTTTACTTTTCCAAACCTACGATTCCCCCACCTCCTAAAAAGGAGCACCCTGCAAAGGATATTTCTTGCCATCATTGCGATGAAACTGGCCATTGAAGGAGGAATTGTCCTGCCTACGTGGCAGAGTTGATGAAGGACAAATGTGTTCTAGTTAGCACATTAGGTATCTTCATTATAGAACTCTATACTTTTCGTGATAAATCTTGAGTGTATGACACTAGTTGTGGAACTCACATTTACACAAATGTGCAAGATTGAATGTGAAGTAGAAAGCTAAATGAATGGAAGCTGTGATCTTATCCTTCCTAATGCGTTAATTATTGTTTTGAATAATTGTCAATTATGCATTGTTTAGCTTTATCGTTTGTTGAATAATGGATTATGATATTTTGTTTTATGAAAAATAACATTTTTTTATAACTATTCATTGTAATAGTATGTTTGAAATTAATATGCATGATCCTAATTCAAACGATAGTTCTATATACAAATGTAGCACTCAAAAATCCAAATTGGTTTGGATTCTACTTACCTAGATCATCGTCATCTTTTCCACATAAACAAGAAACGCATTTTGATACTAAAACTCGACGGGCTTCTTTACAAATGATTATGAATCATTTAAAATGCCTCTCTTGTATATTATGGAAAGATAACAAGAAAGCTTTTCTCCCAAGTTGGCGAAAGAGCTACAAATCTACTTGGACTCATACATACTGATGTATGTGGCCCTTTTAGAACTAAGACTAGGGAAGGTGCCACCTACTTTCACTGATGATATCATTCGATGTGGTTATGTTTACTTGATTAAACATCAACATGGAAGCTTTAATGATATCAGTCGCTATGGTTATGTTTACTTGATTAGACATAAACATGAAATCTTTGAAACGTTCAAAGCTTTCTAAAGTAAAAGTAGAAAATCAACTTAGCAAGACAACTCAAGCTTTCAGTCCTGATTAAGGATGAAAGTACATGAGTCAAGAGTTTCCGGATCATCCCTCACATCGTGAGATTGTCTCACAATTCACTCTTTCATACACTCCACAAGATAATGGTGCATCTGGAAGGAGATATCGGACCCTGTATGACATGGTGCGATCTATGATGAGTCCTACTACTCTTACACTATCCTTTTGAGGGGCATGCACTGAAGTCTGCTGCTCGAATACTTGATATGGTTCCGACCAAAAGGTTAAAAAGACACCATATGAGATATGGCGTGGGAAAGTCCCTAATTTGTCTTACTTGAGGATCTGGGGTTGTGAGGATCTCGTGGAACGAGACATGCCGAACAAACTTGAGCCCATATCTATCAAGTATATCTTCGATTACTATTTTACTTCCCAACTGAGAACAAATGGTTGTTACTCGGTATGCTGAGTTTCTTGAGAACAGTCTCATTTCACAAAGCAAGTGGGAGCACTATAGACTTTGACAAGATTCAAAGTGAAGATACACAACCTTCTGGTAACACTAGCAAATATCATTCTGAGGCTGGACATATAGATGTTGGACCACAGGATGATGTTGTTCCCATTCTTTTTAAGATCCGCAAGGACACTTCATGCACCTGAACGATATAGATTTATGTCGATGCTGAGGAGCAAGTTTCGAGGATCATTATGAACCCCCTAACTATCAAGTTGCATTATCGAATTTTGAATTCGAAAAATGACTTGAAGCTATGAATGCGAAAATAAAATTCATGAGAGACAATCAAGTTTTGAACTTAGTTGATCTTTCTCAAAACAGTAAGACTGTTGACATGGATGAAAATATACACACCTATAAATCTCTCATAGTAGCAAAAGGTTACACTCAATCCTACTGGGTTGACAATGATGAAACCTTCTCGCCTGTTACTAAAGACATTAGGATTCTTATAGCCAAAGTAGTGTACTATGACTATGAAATTTGGTTGATGATGAAATCAAAACGTTTGTTTCACCTAAAACCCAAACTGAGTATGTGTATATATGAAAGCTAGTGGGAGCGTTGTCGTTTCTCAAGTCATACATGTTGATGACATGTCACTCATGTGAAACAATATACCATGCTACAAGATGAAAATCCTGGCTTGGAAAATGTTTTGACATGATGGATTGTAGGGACACGACATACATACTTGAAGTAAAGATCTATAATGATAGATCAAAGCGGTTAATTGGTTTAAGTCAAAGTGCTTACATTGACAAAATTCTAAATGGTTTAGAGTGGTACTCCCAAACGAGGAAGTCCTCGTATGCCACACAATGTAAACTTGAGTGAGACTCAAGGACCTTCCACACCTGATGTGGTGAAGCGGATGAATGTAATCCCCTATGAATCGGCTATTACATTCATCATGTACGCTGTAAGAAGTACTAGGCCAAATGTAACGTCCTTAGGGGACCTTACTAGAAAATACCAACAGAATTCATGAGAGAGTCACTGGATTGCTGTTAAGAACACATTGAAGTATTTTAAAGTACTGGATATATGTTTCTTGGTCATGGTGGAGATACTGAACTGAAACTAAGTATACTTGCTATACTTATGTTGGTTTTGAAATAGGGCGTGATGACGCTAGATCCTATTTACGAAGGTTCACTACATTCGAATGATTTATCGAGATATGTGAAATTCGTACACTTAAAGTTCAAACAGATAACTAACTAGCTGACGCTTTATCGAACTCAATGTCTTGTACCAAACATCTTGAATATGAATGGAACATTGGACTTCGACAAGCTAGTAGTTTCATGTAAATCTGTTTTAGTATTTGGATAATGGAACTGTGAGCAGTTTATATTGGAATAAATTGATATATTTGATATGATCGTTTTTATATGAATATCTACTGTGTTCTATATTTGCATGTTTATATCCTTGAATATTTACTGTGTTTTATATTCTAAATTGTCCATTGTCATATTGATAATATGGGAATATTATTAAGACAAATTTGAGGGCATTGATGACATTATCTTAGTATGACTAAGGATGATGAAATCAAAGTCACATGTCGCTCATAACGATGCACGATTGGACTGACCCAAACTATGAGAAATCACTTCTTGGATTTATGTCACAAGTGAATCTCACAAAGGATTTGTCACTTATCCTCTGACTTGAGATGCAAGTTGGTTTGTGTATGTAGAGGGGCAAACTTTGATGTGGTTAAACGCTGACCTGAATAAGGCTGCTATAACAACCATTATCGGGTTTATCATTAAGCATATGACAGACACGTGCAGTCAATATAGAATTTGTTCCTCCACGTATGTGGATTAGATACTACTGGGCCCCTCGATGATTTTGAATAGATGTATGTGTGGCCACACCCAAAAGGTAATCAAGATGAATCTTGATTGGTTTTGGTAATCTATTTCATTATATAGATCGAGAAACAAAATCGTTGAAGTTTTAGATTGACATTGATCCTTGTCTAAAATTCAACATAGTATCAGTAACAAAAGGATAACTGCTCGAATAACTTTGAACAAAGATTTTATGAAACTCCTCATGTACTTCTAGGGGCATTGGCGGGTTGCTAGACTCTAACCTTTGCTTGTATAACTACTTGATGTTATCACGTGCGCAAGTGGGAGCTGTTGGAATATGCTTCACGCGTATAACATATAGTTATATGGCTAGTAGTTTGTGAGCCTAAAGGGTCACACACTTAAACACTTAACACCATAAGATATATAGTGTAATTACGGTAATTACATTATATATTAATATAAGCTACATGCTTGTATATAAGTTTAATATTAAATGTTAATATTGAAACCTTAATGTGAGCAAAATAGAAGGAACAAAAGGCAAGGGACTAGAGTGCAAATAAATCAATGATTTATGGAAGGCATTAAAGGGTGATTAAGGCACCATAAGCACCTCCCTTGTTTTTAACGTCACATTCAATTCTCTGCTTAATAATATACGTTTTGTATATTGTGAAATAAATAGAGAGTGAGTTGGTGGTGTTGTTTTGCTCTCTGAAACCGAGAAGAATAAGAAATCCAAGATTCTTCTTTCATTTCTTGGTCACGTGCAAATCAAGACATTGGTTTTGTTTTGATTTTAATTCTTGTTCAAGGGACTAGCATCCCAATTGGTGTTCTTGCTAAGGTGTTGTGTGGACTAGCTTTGGAGGGACTCCCCATTGGTGTCCTTGGTTTCGTCCGTCACCATCATCCATCCGATTTCATAATAATCAAAGGCAACTAGGGTATGAATTCTTATACCATTCTCTTTGATTTTCTTTTAGTTTGATTGTATGATTGATATCAAGATCCGTTCATGGTGATTAAATCTTTCCGCTGCGTTTTGGTTCTTGTTTTAACCGAAAATCACCATTAGACCAACACCGGGTGATGTATGCCACACGGAAATTAGTAGGTGGCGCTATGAATTGGTGGGATACTTTAATTGAACATCTACCCAAGGAAGTCAAAAACAGTATAATATGGGATCAACTTAAAGAACAAGTGTGCAAACGTTATTGCAATTCGTTCGAAATGGATAGAATTCGATCAGAATTTATAAATTTGCGGATGACAGAGGGGATGACGGTAGATGATTTGATCGAGCAGTTTAATGAAAAATTAAGATTCGTACAACAGTGGGTGCCTGATGAGTCTTCAAAAATAAAACATTTTATTGGAGCTTTACGACCCGAATACCGAACTACAGCGAGGCTCGCAACCACTTTGTCACAGGCCTTCGATTTGGCCAAAACAGTAGAAGGTGATTTGAATACTCGAGATTGGGTGATCAGTGATAGGTCAGAGTATCAAAAGTTTAAGTCTGGGCAGTCGGATTCCAAACAAAATAAGAAAGGGCAGGGAAATCAAAAGCATGAAAACTCGAATCATATACAGTCAGGAGGTAGTTCGGGTCAGAAGGCACAATGGTGTACTAGGTGCAGATCTTCTCACACGGGTGGTTGTACAACTCAGACTATGCGATGTGTTAAGTGTGGTCAGTTCGGGCACGAGTGGAATGATTGTAGGTTCCCGCAAAATGTATGTTGGAATTGTCAGAAAGGGGGTCACAGGGCCGGTGATTGCCCTTCAGAGAGGAAGTCGGGGTCGATGAGTGGATCGTTATCTTCAACGGGCCAGAAGAGGAAGAATCACCCTCCACCCGAGGGTAGGTCATTTCAGATGATTGTCGAAGATACCATCTCCACTGATGATGATATCACAGGTATGTTTTTGACAATCTATTTACTTATACGTATGTTAATTGTATTGAAGTAAATTGCTTATTTGTGATTATGAATTATGTGATTAACTAAAATTCCTTGTATGTTTACTCCATTAGAAATAAAGATAGTTAGTGATATACGGATTCAAGTCATAATGCATGTATTTGAGGTTCAAATTATTTTTGATAAATGATTGTTGTAAGCATCCGTTAATGTAATGCCTATAGTTAGACTGATGTAATCTTATGCATAGTCTAAGTAGTCCGGGTACGATTTGTATGTTAAATAAGAAAGAAAGATAATGAAATATTTCTGAATGATTTCTGTATGACTCGAATTGTTATAGGTTGGATTTTCTAAAAATGCCTTTTATGTTCAATGTGTAAATGAAAATTGACATGAAGAGTTAAAATTATTGACCATATTGAATTGATTTCCGATTATATTGATGGATAAATTTCAGATTGGATATAAAATTTAATAAGATTGAGAAATTTATTAAAGATACATTTTGAAATAATGAGATTTAATGCCGTTATATGTGAAAATTGATTAGAATTTGGATTTCGAAAAGTGTAATTTTGAGAATTAGTGAATTATGACTGTGGATTTATTATAATTATTCTAAAATTATGAGAATTTTTAACAAGTTAAATCGCTTAAGAGTGCAAAATTTTGGTGAAATAATAAACATAAGAGGATATTTGAGAATCTAAGACACTTAAAATGTTGCATTACTTTAAATAAAAATAGATTGTCTATGCTTTGCAATGGTTTTAATCGTTTAAGTAGAGTTATGCGGACCATGACTTGGAATTTGTGATAAATGACATTGCGTAATTATCAACTTTTAAATATAAAACGTGCAAATTGTACATACCGAAAGAGTTTACAGTGTGTGATTATCTGAAGAAATTATGATTAATATGCGAATTACTTAAATAGATATGACTTCTCGTTAAGTGGATAAATTAAAAACAATGTAACTAGAGAATTTGTCAGATGAGACACCAAGTCTGAGACTACAAAGAATAGAAAATGAGGATTTAATAAATTATAATTTCGATAATGGTAGTAATATGGAGGAACAATAAGGATGATTATTTTGACGTGTTAATATGAGACAAAGATATAATGATATTTGTAAACTTGTTTTTATTTCTTTTGTGTGTAATCAATGAGATTTCGAGGACGAAATTTTTTTTTAAGGGGGTAGAATTGTAACATCCTGAGACCCGGCCTAGAATTTTTATTACTTTTGGTAAGTAATATTTTATTGTTTATTATTTTATTATTTTATATGATTTTATTTGATTTAATTGAATTAATTGTATTTTAACCATGGGGTTAAAAATTAGTAAAACTGAGATATTTATATGTCAAAATGATTTTTACATATTTGGGTTCATTTCTGAACTGGGGTTCTAAAAATATCTTCGTTGTTAAATTTGGAGTTGGTTAGGTCTAATTAAATTATCTGCGAACCTAATTTCTTGTACTGTGTTTAAATGAAAATACCTGTGTGGGAAAGGGGTGTGTACGTGTTTAGTGAAGAGGGCATATGTCTTTTTTTGGTCTCTCCTTGTTCTCTTTCTCTGCTACATCGACACACACACACACACTCTCACTTTCTTGAGTTTCTTCCAAATTGATGCTTAAATCTTGAAGTTCTTGTCTCTTCCTTGTGATTTTCAGAATCTAGAAGCAAATCTAAGTAAGTTCTCTTCCTCCTTGAGCTAGGGTTCATGTTCTTGAGTTTTGTTGAATTAGGGTTCTTGAGTTAAGTGGATTTTTATGAATTTCTTGATGAATCTTGTTTGTAATCTTGAATTGATGCATGTTGTGGTGTCTAATTGAGTTCTTGTAAGTTGTATGTGTTGAATTGTTAGTTGTAGTTCATTGGATGAAGCTTTCATAAAGCTCCATCAATGGTGGTTTTGGGAAGAAGATGGGTTTTTCCCTAATTTTGGTGAATTGTATATTTTGGTGTTCTTGAAGCTTTGTTAGTTGAATTATGCATGTTAGAATGGTAATTGTTAAGTATGAAGATCACTAGTTAACTATTGAGATAATGCCTAAGAAATGGTAGTGTTTGGCTAGATGGAAATTTGGTCATAACTAGCTAAAATTGTGAATTGTTGACTTTGGTCAAACCTGGGAATTGACTTTTAGTCTTGTATGGCTTGTAAACTTTAATTATCAATCTCATGTTAGAAATGTGTTAGTTGATTGAATTGTAAGCTCAAGTGTGTTGGTTTCGTGTCTTGACCCGTTTGGTTGCTTAATTGTGCAATTGACTTAAATAAAGTCAAAATTGGTAACACTTGCATTTGGATGCAAATAACTTGTTAGTATGTAATTTTGATGTTGATCAAGTAGGATATCCCATTGGAAAGTGTTGTGTAGATTCCCGATTCCTTATTCTTGTTTTGACCCGTTTGGGCCTAGGGTGCAAATTTGGCCAATTGGCATAATGAATTGATTTGATGAAGTGTTGGACTTTAGTATTGGTTATATGTAAAATTGCAAGTAATTGGTTGTAAGATGTTGTTGCAAGATGTGGCCTTAAGCTTGTATTACTTGTTAAACAATTGTTGATTTCGGGTGACTAATTCGGTATTCATTTTGTACAGGAAAAGGGAAGGAGCCTCGGTGATATAAGATCATTGAGCTCGGCACGAAAAGGAAGCTAAGGTGAGTGGAATTAACCTTCTTTCTTGTGTGATGTACAAAATTAGGGAATGGTAGAGTTTTGTAAAAAAAAAAATGCAGGATTTTGGCTGTCTGAAGGAGATCGCGACGCGAACCTCGGGTTCGCGACGCGAAGTTGTTTCCGGCTTGAACAGAAAACCGAAATAGCGTTTGAAAAAAAAAATAGCGTCGGGAGTTCGCGACGCGATCTTATTTCGCGACGCGAACTTTGCCTGGTGCAAATCTTTGTTGTGATTTTCTTGGTTTACTTCTTTGATGCCTAGTGGTTAGTGGTATTAGAAGTAAGTGGTTATGTGCACATGTTTTTAGAGGTTAGCTATGGTGGTTTTCGGCTACGCTTCGTTACTCTTGGTGGGGGCGATCGGACTCCTTCGTATTCGTTATGTAAGGAGGGATCACCGTGCCTCTAGTAAAGAAGCCATCGGTTGACTGTTGTTGGCCGACAACAGTTGAAGGTCCTCGCCCGACCGCCGATCCTCTTATAACGTCCAATTGCTTGTGGAAGTTTGGACGGGTTTTCCCTTTTGATTTCTCTTGATTTTCTAATTTGTTGTGGTTATGCAAATTGATGTTTATTTCTATTCACTTAGCTTTGTGCTAATCCCTCATTTGTTGACTCTTTTCAGGTTGTGGTTTAGGCTTGATTAGAGTCGGGTTTTGGAAGTCTGACCGCACTCTGATTTTGTATACCGGGTCGAGCCTGTTTTTAGTAACACCTTTAACTGTTTTAAATATTTGATTAATATGTAAAGTTTTTATGTGGTGTAATAATTTAGGATTTATAGTTTCTTAAATCGCTTCCGTATGCTTATTTAAAAAAAAAAAAAAAAAAATTGGCTCTAGATTGTGGTGTTACAATTATTGTATGTATTTATTCTAATGTATGTTATTTGTTCAGATTTAGATGATGAAAAAGATCGACTTGATCATAAACGGAAAGGGAACGCAAGGTTGGTGAATCATCTAACCGAGATGAAGCTAATGTTATTCGTGCAACAATATCGTGTTGAATCTTAAATTTTTTTAATCAATAGCGTGTTATACATTTGATGTTTTTGATATTACATTTGATGTTTCTGTCATTACTGCATTTGATGTTTTGTCATTATTAAATTTGATATTAAAGTGTTTTCGTATAAACATTGTATGTATTGAAAGCGTAAACATTGTATGTATTTGGGCCAGCATCATATAATGATTATTTTACGTAACACATTTCATACAATACTCATTGCCTAATAGCAAAAACATCTTATGTTCCATAGATTACAGGCTGAAACATCCAATGTATTTCTTTAAATATTACAGGCCGCAAACATCCAAGGTATTTCGTTAAATATTACAGGCCGCAAACATCCAATGTATTTCGTCTGATAACCGATTTGTGCAATTTGACTTAAATACCCTTTTCGTTTAATATTAATAAAAACGTATTAATTATTAAATGCTGCGATTTGATTGGCTGGAAGAGAGTTCTGTGGTTCTGTCGCTAAAAATGGTTATGCGCTGAATCGCACCATATATATATATATATATATATATATATATATATATATATATATATATATATATATATATATATATATATATATATATATATATATATATATATATATATATATATATATATATATATATATATATATATATATATGTTACATGCCTTGTTCCTTCTCATCCCAAACTAGTTCTCTCACTTAATTCCTCTTGCAATTAATCACATCTTTTATTCTTCATTTCATGTTGGTTCCTTATCTTCTACTCAAAGCACTTGGAATGATGGCCAACGATTCACCTCAATCAAGCATTCAGCCTCACAGTGACCCAGATACCAGAGTTAACATGCCGAGTAGTTCAACTGCTCAGTCCTCGTTGAAGCTACCTTGTCAAGCTCTACTCCAAGGAAAGTTTCTTTATTATAGATTCCTTCTTTGTATTGTAAATGATCTCAACTACTTTTTATAATTTTTATTTTGTATTGTTAAGTTGGATAATGTTTTCCAGTAGATCCAACTTTTTATTCGAGTCTAATATGAAATTCTGGCTTCCTCCTTAAGTTTACATTGCAAGTTTTCTGGATCTTCAGTTGACTTAAGGATAGGTCCATTCAACTTTACATTATATTTTTAAAGCCCGTGCTTTAATTTCAAGAAATGTATTTGAATTGACCATTTCTCAAATGTCCTTAAAACCAAGTCATAACCGATATGTTTTCATTCATTCATTTGAAATAAACTATTGCACTTATTCTAATACAAATAGAGTATTAACTTAATCTTGGAATTATTTAGATACAAAAAGACAAGATTACCTCAACATATGTGTTCCTCTTTACAAAGCATCAACAAGAGGTGATTGGAATGCTGCCAAAGAGATTTTGAATACAGATTCAAAACTTGTAACTTCTTGTATCAACCAAAAATGTGAAACAGCACTGCATGTTGCAGTCTCTAAAGGAAGGAAAAGGTTTGTTAAAAAAATATTGGACTTGATGAGTGAGAAAGACTTGGAGCTTCAAAACAAGGATTCCTACACTCCTTTATGCATAGTAGCTTTGTCAAAACATATTCAAATAGCACGTATGTTGGTGCAAAAGAACAACAACCTTCTCAACATCACCAATAATGAAGGAATGACACCTATACACATTGATGTACGTGTTTAACCTTTTGTGTAACTAAAAGTATATATTGGTCATGATAAAAGAACAAGCATATGACTATAAGTATTTGATGGTCTCAATTTAGTTTTTTATGTGTGTTTAAAAGAAAACAAATTTCATGGTAACTATTAGTGCTTTATAGACACTAATATTTTATACGTAAAAGTGAAAATATAGGCACATTGTAAAAGTTTAATGTGAAAAACAAAATTTATATAAGATATCTTGCCTAAAAGTTGGGAAAAAAAGTTATGTAAAAGGTCTACATTTCAGATTTTAATGGTGACAAACCAAACCATTGTTTGTTGAAAAGTAACAAAACCAACTTAGAATGGTTGAAATAAATTAACATAAGTACAAAATATCTTATCTAGACATTTGCAAATAATTTTCTAATTTTCGCTCAAAATGTAAAATTAATATCATAGAAGAAATGTTTCTCAAATTGCATTACAATGACTCAAAACTACAATGAACATAAAGGTTACAACAGTACAATGACTCAAAACTAGTTTCCAAAACTATCTTGAGATAGTACATTCTCGTTCCCTGTTGAAATTGCATTCCATTCCATCATTTGTACGTCACTTCTACCAAATGCTTTCTAAAAGTTATATTTTGTGTAATAAAATCTCCTGGAAATGTGAACACTTTTTAAAAAAAATCAAGCTAAATCCACAATATATGATTCCCTCATCCATAACTGGTAGCCTGTAAATAGCTAAACGGGCCATATATCTTCCATTCCATCAAACATTTTCAACGGTTTGTTCAATCATCACAAGTACCATCTGCTCCTGTATACAAGTACCATTCCAAACAACTTACTAGAAAATATAAATACAATAGGATACAGTAGTCCACTCATCTCAAGTTTATGCCACCACCTTAATGAAAAATTAAATGTTTGTTTTTCATTAAAAAGGAGAGAAAATATTATTAAATAAAAAGAAATAAAAGAAATTTACAGAAAGAGAAGGGACTGGAGTTGCACATACAGAATAAGGCAATGAAGTAACATGGTCATTTTAACATCCGTGTTCTAATATTCTGTTTTTGGTACATTTTAACATCCGTGTTCAAATATTCCTGCACAATCAA
The DNA here is from genome assembly GCA_963853835.1 of Calendula officinalis. Taxonomy (NCBI): domain Eukaryota; kingdom Viridiplantae; phylum Streptophyta; class Magnoliopsida; order Asterales; family Asteraceae; genus Calendula; species Calendula officinalis. The sequence continues at coordinate 41,017,621 of OY970826.1, forward strand.
GTGTTCTCATGTGCCTAGTACAAAAAAGAATAATTATTAGAGAATAAAAAATGTATAGCAAACAATAAAATAAAATACTTGTATACATGTGAATCAAAAGTCGCATTAGATTAAGAATAAGAAATACATACCTTACTTATGACCATACCCCGACAATCAGTCCGAAAATAATCATTTCGCGATTCTTTACCCAAGTCAAGTGGGTCTACACGTGGCAATTTATTTTCATTGTGAGGAAGTATTACGGTACTAAATTCTTCATCGACATTGTGAGGAGTTGTACAATTGCAGACAACTTTGTGAAATCTTGACACCCTTCATAAAGTGGCTTCTCAGCATCTTCAATTAGTTTTCGAAATTTTTCATGGTCATCAATGAAATTTTCTTCTGTTGCTTCAACCATCTCTACTATCTCAGCAGCATCCGTTGGAATTCCCGTTGTGAAACTCGTAGATTCAAAAAATTATGTTGTGTGCATTGCATAGTTGTCTTCAAACAACATAGTTTTTGGTGGGTCCACTTTTTCTCCATGCTTAATCCAGTTGGTATAGTTTTGATCTATTCCATATCTGAATAAGTGATGATCTACCTCCCCAACATGAAGAGAAATATGGTTTAAACATTTGGTACACGGGCATGGAATTTTTATTTTTTCTCTTGTTTTTAGAGGGTCTATATTCCATAATTTTTTCAAATTATTGACTGCATAATCTAAAAACTATGCAACTCCATCTGCATAAGGCTTTTTGTGTCTATCAGTTACCATCCAAGACTTTTCCATCCGGTTGTCACGACGAGGTGTAACATATATTCACTGCAGCAACAACAAATAATTATATGCTAGTTCTTGAATGTGTATTAAATAAAAAAATGGTAACAGGAATGTTAATATATTTTTTTCTTATTCACGTGATTCATTTAATTCGTTCATAGTTCATACCAGCACCTCATAAAATCACGTAGCTATTTTTGTATTGTTTCCATAAAATCTATTCCTTTTCCATACCTCATAAAGTCACATAGCTACCAAGTAAGAAATTATTGCTTGTTGTAGGGGTAACCGAAAACATATCACCATTGTTTCTTTGTTTTTTTTATCATGGCTTCATCACGAAATTGAAAACATGTCATAACAAATCTGTGATTGAAATGCAGCAAAACGGAAACATCTAAAACAACTAAGATTTAATGATATACCAGCAGCACCAGCAACATATAATTAATTTAAACACGCCTATTCATGCTTATTCTACATCAGTGATAATCTTCAATAAATACACAAAGATTTAAGTTTATATACCAGCAGCAGCAACAGCATATAATTAGTTCACACACAATTTAAAAATTAACAAACACACCTATTGACCCTTATTCTACAATCAGTGATAACCTCCAATAAATACAAAAAAAGAATTTAAGTGATCCCAACCCACTTAATTTAACAGTAAACAAACAAAATCAGTGATATCATAACCAAATTAAGACAATTAGTGATTTCTGTGATCCAACCATCCCTAATTCTACAACTTAATTCGAGTTTTGTATAGGAAGTTATACCTAAATTCGAGTTTGGAGAAGATGAATCACATACCGGCGTGAAGAACTGAATTAACAGTCAAGGAGAAGTGCAGAACTTGCGAATTGGGTGTTAGGGTTCACCCATGGAAGGCTGTAACTGTATCACGTGGAAAAATATAAGTTAAATAATGGGTTCGGTAAGACAATAGCCCTTTTTACTTAAATTATAGGGAAAATTAGGGTAAATAATGAGTTTGGTAAAATATTAAATCGAAAAGTTATCTAAAATAAAATGTAATTTTTCGAAAGAAACTATAGTACATCTCAAGCAAATGAGTATTTAATTTTATTATAGGTTTGGAAAAATACAAATTGCCCTAAGTTAGTTTTAACATATTTATCTAGGGTGATAATTAGGGGTGCCCATCGGGTTACCGGGTCGGGTTATGGCTCTTATATGTTCGGTAAGCATTCGGGTTTGTCGGGTTCGGGTCGGTCGTGTATCGAGTTTGTCGGGTTGACCCGATCGGGTTTCGGGTTGACTCGATTGAGTTAGAAATTTTTGTTAAAGATAATGAATATGTCTAATATATTAAACTTTATGAGTTTTGATTTAACACTTATAATAGTTAATTTATTTTTATTGAATGAATAATAATTATTAATTTGCTTATCCATTGATTTATGGTAAAAACATCCTAATTTATATAGGAAAAAAACTTTAATTTTAATCAGGTCTATCGGGGCAACCCGACAACATAAAAAATCCTAACCAAAAAACCAACCCGATAACGAATAGGGTTAGTCGGGTCGGGTTCAAAAAACCCGATATTAACATAAGACCCGAATACATCCGACCCCACTAGCATAATCGGATTCGGGTTCGGATTGGGTCCAGTTGACCCTTTGGATGCCACTAGTGGTAATAAATTGGGTTATGTTATAAACAAATTTACTTATTTGGTTTTGCGGGTTGAAATTCCCAACCCAAGCCATCATGGTTAGCTAAAGTAGTGCTAAACGAGACAGATTTTCAATCCAACTTACTTATTAAACATGTCAGATCAAAACAACCTTAATGCCAAAAAAAACCTTATCACGGATGTAAACTATAAATGTCAAAATTTTTAACTTCAACACAAACAAATATTAAGGTTCATGTAAATCGGGTATAATTGTGAGTCAACTATGTTCACATGAATCATGTATGTCATGCAACTACATATACATATACACATAACACTCATCTGGTCACGAGTCTTAGGCCTTAAGCCTTGTTCGCGAGTCCTATGCCTTAATTCACGAGTCTTAAGCCTTAATTAATTCACGAGTCCTATGCTTTAATCGGATCTTAGTCGGGTCGAATGTATTCGGGTCTTATATTAATATTTAGTTTTTTAACCTGACGCGACAAACCCACCATTAACATCAGGGTCAATATCAAGTTTCGATTGTTTACCTTTATAAGGTTTCGGGTTGACCCAATTAGACCATTTGAATCTTAAATGAGAATTTTTTTTCCTTTCGTAATTGCAAACATAATTCAGTAATAAGCATAACACTTCTACACATTAAAAAAAATTAAGTATAGTGTGAAAATAATAATAATTTTTTCTAGTATGACGAGAAGACTAAAACAAATAGATGGATTTTGAGAAAAATCAATGTAATATAATGTATTTATTGCATCTAGACATATATAAGCCCAAATAATACTGATTTGATTTATAGATATAAAAACCCAAATCGCTATGAACAAATATTATAAGCCCCTAATCTTCTAATAGTCTAATATCTTCTCATACGTACGGCAATTCAAATACTTGTTTTAATCGATTTGTGGAATTTCTCTCAACAAAATGGAGGCACAAAGTGATAAAATTTCACCTATTCGCACAAACTTTTCCGGGCTCCAAATCAAGGCGGGAATTCTCACCGCCAATTTGTTTTACCACATCCACTCCGAACGTGTAATACGGGATAGTAGGTAACTGGCGTGAATTTCGTTACTGTTTTTAATCATTTGTATATGTTAACAAGATGAATCGTTTTCAACCCAAATCTGCTGCTGCGCTATGGGTGATCGACGACAATTGCAACAACAATCTGACATTAATTTGTAAGTATATCACTTAATTTTAACATTATTGCAGATCTTTCTTTGTGAATTATAATGTTAATTGCTATATAATGACGGTAAATATGCGTTTAGAAAATGATATTATTGTTAACAGTTACCATATTCTTGTTGCACATCAACTGTTCGATGGAAACCTTACACCATTTTTTTATGTGAATTATAATGTTAATTGCTGTATAATGAGGGTAAATATGTGTTCAGAAAATGATATTATTGTTAACAGTTACGGTGTTCTTGTTGCACACCAACTGTTCGATGGAAAGCTTACACCATTTTTTTATATTAAGTGTTAACGTATGGTTGCTTATTTATTATTTGAATAGATAAGATATTGCTATGTTAATGTTACATGTAAACAAAGCATGACAGATGGAGAAGCAACACTATTTGATGAGATGCCCGAATATGAAATGGAAGATGATGTTGAAATCAATGATGAAGACTCAGTCCAGGATGATGTGTCTGATAACAGTTCCGATGAGTTCGATAACACGACAGATGCAGAAAAAGAAGTGGAATCTAAGAGGGGTTTGACTCGATTGCCAAAATTGCGGACTGAATATACTAAATCAGGAGGAAGAAAACATAAAGTAAGCTTTGATGAGTTGGATAGGTTTTCGGGTAGGTATAGATCAGATTTCCTAGTTTTTTGAGAGACCTAGTACGGGAGAAAGTAGGAGTTAGTAAATTGTCGTGGAAGCAAGTGCCAAAAGATGATAAGGCCAAACTTTGGGAAGAGATAACGGTAAACATCTTGTTTCTTTAGTTACTTGGATATATTATTATTCAATTTTATGCATAATATACTAACAAGTACTTTTGCAGCGTTATTATGAAATCGAGGAATGTAAAAGAAAAATTGTAATGAATAGGCTTGGTCAACTTTTACGAAACTTCAGAAGAAAACTCTATTCAAAGCACATATTGCCCAACTTGGACAAACCCGCGAAGCTTGCAAAAATTTCTAAACAATTCCGTACAATAATTCTTGAACAAACAGATTGGGACAAGTTTGTAGAATATACAAAATCGGAAAAATTCAAGGTTTAATTCATTTATGTATTCTTTTTCATCATTTTGTTTTCGTGATTTCAGTTTCAAAACACTGATTTTAAATTTTGTATTTTTTTGGAAGGGTGTGTCAACTAAAGCAAAAGTGGCGCGATCAAAGTCCAATTATCAACATCGTTTGGGATGAGGCGGGTACACAATGCTACGAGAAAAACTGGTAAAATCGATGTTTAATTCTTGTTATGCATCCAATCATGTTAAAAATTTAAGGTTGCTACTAGTATGAAAAAATTGGTGTTAGGTTGCTGTTGATAGTTTGTTAAAATTGATGTTATTATGTTAACATTTTTAGGTTGTTGTTGATTTTATTGAAAAATTTGGTTCGGGTTCAAGTAGCCAATTTTAGGTTGCTTTTGATTTTATTGAAAATGTGTTAGGCTGATTTGTTAATGATCTGCTGTTAGGGGTCAATCGGGTTGTCGGGCCGGGTTCATGTTGTTCAAGTTTCGGGTTTGTCAGGTTGGTCGGTTTACACCTAAGTTAGGATTTTTTTTTATTTAGTTATATATATATACTAATAGTAAATATATTAAAATCCTAACCTGAATCAAATTTCTCTAGTAACGTATCATTTATAAATTATAGTGAGCTAGTTAATATGAGTTGTTAAAAAGATGTGTTAGGCTGATTTGTGTATTAAAATCCTAACCCGAATCAAATTTCTCTAGTAATGTATCATTTATACGCTACTGTTAATATCAGCTGTTGTTGGGGGTGTCAAGCGGGTCGTCGGGTCGGGTTCATGTTGGTCAAGTTTCGGGTTTGTCGGTTGGTCAGTTTATACCTAAGTTAGGTATTTTTACTCAGTTATATATATACTAATAGTAAATACATTCAGTTATCTATTTACTAATAGTAAAAAAGAAACACATGCCAATTTTATGAGCTGCTTAGAAAATGCTAAAACAGATGTTACGTTACTTTATTTGTATGTTAAAATTGGTTTTAGGTTGCTATAATTAGTTTATTAAAATTAATGTTATTATCTTAAAACTTTAGTAGTTGTTTAATTCCTAACCCGGGCTCGATTTCGGACATTTGTTAATTTTCATTCGATTCTTATTGTAAACTTACATACGTTTTTGTATTGATTACAAGATTAAAGATAATGTGATTGATAAAGATACACTTCCTGATCGGGCATTAATGTGGAGGAAAGGACGTGAGAACAAAAATGGAGAATTGGTTGATGCTGATGTCAAGGAGATTGCAGATAAACTAGTAAGTTTAATCATACTTAATTGTTACTTATTTTATTAGTATAATGATTGTGAAACTTGATAAATAACAATTGAGTAATTTATATTTATTTCTTATATGTACAGATTGATAAAGAAAAATAGATCAATGAAGGTGGCTTGAAGCTTGATCCGGGCACTGATGCCCTTACACTAGTCTTTGGAAAGGAACGAGAAGGATTTTTAAAAGGGGTTGGCACGAGAGTCACTAGAACAAGATATTGGGATTTTCCTCGAACTAAAGGAGCATCCAAAGAAGTAATTGCAGACCTTAAACTTCAGCTACAAAATCAAAAACTCGAGAATGAGAAGAAAGATGAACAATTAAAGGAGTTGTCCACACAGGTGACAGAACATAGTAAGACTCTAAAATATGTATTAGCTCACCTTGCTTCTAACAGAATGGCTTTACCTGACGTTACATCTCCTACAAATGAAATATTTACAAAACAAGTGAGTTGATCTTTTTGGTGTTTTACTTTAATCTTGTACATCAATTGACCTTTTTCCGTACATTATGTAGGTGATTTCAGTTAACAAAAATATTGGATCTAAAGAGACTCCTAATGTTAACACATCGAAAGTATTGCAAAAGGAAGGCATAACACAAGTTACTAAGGTACGTTACAATATCTTTACTTTTAATATCTTATGGGGTTGGATGGGCATATTGTTCATAAAGCATGTTGCTTATCAATTTTCTTTTATTTTTAAGGAAATTATAAAAACTAGCAAAAAAACAATTGGAATTAAGAATCCAACCTCAAATTATGTGACACCATTGGATAATGATTTACAACCAAAGGTACAAAACACAAATTCTCTCTTATTATCCGACAATATATATAATTATTTTTAACTTTTATGATGTTAATATGCCATAAGCCATTGCAGGAAATGAAGTGTACCTTGTCAAATCCGGATAAAAGAAACATCGTAGCTCGTGGAACTATTTACTTGTCATAGGAAAACAGAGCATTCATGGAGTTCCATTGCAAGATGACTGCTACAAAGTCTCTATTGATGAAGTGATAAAGGCAGCAGCGTTTTTACCAGTAGAAACTAGTGAATGCAAAACCGTGGGGAAGCACATAAAAGTTTTGTAGGTTGGCCAAAATGCCTTGTCACTTGTGACTTAAAGGTTAGTTTGTTCTTTGAAGTTATTTCTTAATTCATTACGGTTTTTTCGTGATAAATTATTATATTAAACTACTTAGTTTTTTCATATTTTGTTCGATCTTTCTTACATGCAAATTTATTTGTTACCATAGGTTCCACAAATAAAATCGAAGACAAATAACGAAGTTGAAAACCCCAAGAAGTGGAAACAATTTACAACAATAAATCATCTTGTCAAGACAAGGGGCAATAAGAGCAAGATCAACAACAACATCTAGTTTTCCTTTATGTTTTTTATGCAATTTCCTTTGGATATTTCATAGTTTTGTTTGAATTGGAAGTTTTATCTTTGTCATTTATCTTTTGAACTTATGTATGGATTGTGTTTTGGTGTTATGTATGGATTAATGTTTTTTGATAATGTTTCTTTTAATGAAAAAAAGTGTTATTTTAGTAATATTTTTATGTGGCTATTGCATATGCATTAGTAACACTAAATCAAATTGTGTTTATACGTATGGTCACACTTTAGTTATAATAAACATATATTTTTGTAACTAGATCACAGAAAACGCCACTATTAATAAATTAGTGTAACTATTGGTTACACAATAGTCACACAAAAAACAAAAACCGTATGTCCTTAATATACTTTTCGCCACTATTTCAGTAATTGTATATGTCTAAAAGGTACATAGTATTCACAATAAACATATATTCTTGTGACTAGATAATAGAAGACGCCACTATGGCAATAAATTTATGTAACCATTGGGTGCACAATAGTCACACAAAAATACAAAAATCTGTGTCCTTATAATATTTTTCGTCATAGTTTCAGTAATTGTATGTGTCTAAAAGGTTCATAATAGTCATAATAACCTATATTTTCATGACTATATAATAGAAGACGCCACCATGACAATAAATATATGTAACAATTGGGTGCACAATAGTCACACAAAAATACAAAGATGTGTGTATAATATTTTTCGTCATAGTTTCAGTAATTGTATGTGTCTAAAAGGTTCATAATAGTCATAATAACCTATATTTTCGTGACTATATAATAGAAGACGCCACGATGACAATAAATTTATGTAACAATTGGGTGCACAATAGTCACACAAAAATACAAAGATGTGTGTCCTTATAATATTTTTCGTCATAGTTTCAGTAATTGTATGTGTCTAAAAGGTTCATAATAGTCATAATAACCTATATTTTCGTGACTATATAATAGAAGACGCCACGATGACAATAAATTTATGTAACAATTGGGTGCACAATAGTCACACAAAAATACAAAAATATGTGTCCTTATAATATTTTTCGTTATACTTTCAGGAATTGTATATGTCTAAAAGGTACATAATAGTCATAATAACCTATATTTTCGTGACTATATAACAGAATACGCTACTATCACAATAAATTCGTGTAACTATTGGTTGCACAATAGTCACACAAAAGTACAAAAATGTGTCTACAAACAATTTATGGCCACACAATAAGATAGAATGCATGATTACAACAATAAATGTTGTTCACAAATAGCCACAATTTTATGCTACGGCTACTGTTTTTCGGTTATATAACCACTTAATTTAAATATAGCCATATGTTGCCTAAAATGACACGACCTTTGGTCACACTTATAGTGGAAAAAATATGTGTGACAAAGGCATACGGTCACAGTTTTTGTGTGTGACTGTTGCTCATTTTTAATATCAGACTTTTTAATACAACCCTTATCAAACACTAAAGAATTACGGAACTTCCACAAATGCCAACAAACCGTGTATCCAATCACCATCATCTTCTTCCTTCGGTCATTGACGTTACTAAGAGCCGTAAACTATAACCACCACTGATTACGGAACTAGCGTTAAAAGTGCTCGAAATAATCTCTAAAAATCACACATTCGGTCCATTCGACACATAAACAACCATGACAACGATTAGATCACATACATCACGAACAGAACTCGGTAACCCGGGAAAGTACATTATAAACTGGAATAAACTCATTAACAAATAAGTTTTTACTTGAAGAAAAACAAATATGTTTATAGTATAAATAGGAGTGATTTATTATTTGATTGTTTCGTATAGATCCAATTGTGGGACTAATACGGTATACAAACAACTTTTCTTTTAACGGCTAAAGGGAAACCGGAGAGGAGTTTCGGCAAAGCTATCATTCCACCTAAAAGACCCGTAAACAAACAACTAAAGCCTAATTTTAAGCTTGAGTATTTTGCAAAAAGAGGAAATGGAAAAGCAAAAGATAGAATACAATGACCGTTACTTTTACGTTTTTCCAATTAATAATGGTCGAAGAGTTAAAGCATCATTTTGACCGTTTAAAGTTTTTCGAGCCAATTTACTACTTTTGTCTCAATAATATATACATAAAACATGATTAATCTTAATTATTTGGTAACATGTCGATTGAACAGCGATGTATCCACAAAAACTCGAGGCTTGGGTCCTAAGGTTTGTAACCGGAATGTGGAAAATGTGCATTAAAAACCGACAATTATCGTGTTTGTTTGACTCCGGCAAAAAAATCATGACTTGTTAAAGGGAAGTTATATAGTAGTATATGATGTTAAAAATGTTACAACCATTCATTTAGGAATAGTTGAGATTGTTTATTGAAAATAAAATATGTTTTGAAAATAGATAATCAGATAATCAGCGGTTATAAAACGTGATAATGTAGAATGTTGTATTAATTTGGTTATCCCGTTTGAAATCGCAATAATCACTTTCTTTTAGTGCTTGACAAATGTGAATATGTGATTATTTGTTTAATTAATAGGTAAAATGATTAAGTTTAGATTAATTGTGTTTCCAAATACAGTAAACACCTCTTCAGTTGCTTTTCCAAATCCGCGCTTTAACACACCAAATACGTAAAAAAATATATCAACACTCATTCTATATTGATTGTGTTTTCAAAGCGCAATAAACAAATATTCAGCTTCATATTCAACCATAAATACACCCTTAATATGTTTGTACAACTTGCCATAAAATTTGAACAATGATGTTGTACCACCTTTATAAAGGTAATTTTACCTATAGAGAAGTGAACTGTTTGTCATGTTTCAACAACCTATGTTGTGTGAGTGTGACTGTGTGAATGTGAATGTGTGAGGCCTTATATTTGGGTTCTTGTGCGCAAGAGTTCGGCCCATTTACTCTAATAGTTTGGGCCTTTTGACTTGCAGTCTAGTACTCTTGTTAACACATCTCTCATTTTCAGTCCAAACTTTAAAGTTCAAGTTTAAGGAAATGTACGCCATTTTAGAAAATGGGCCGAAGCAAAGGGATGTTTTCAAAACAGTGTTTCAGTATTTTGATTAGGGAGTGATGTTTACACTACAACTCTCAATGTTACCAGCACAATCATTGCTAAATACAGTTGTACAGTAAGCTATAAAACTTATACTTTGTGGTGTATGACTTAGAACTTGTGGTGCAAAAATGAATTCCCATTTTGATTAGTCAATAAAAGATGAAAATAATATCTACTCGTTTAAATAAAACAGTAAGACTAGGAAAAAAAATTAGTGGTCTCTACATTTCAATCATTTAATAATAGGGATTTGCTAATCATTGCCCTAAGGGCAATGGTTAAAAATGATTAAAGTGGTTAATGTACAACAAATAAAGCATAATTAATTAGAGTTGGTTAATAAAATACATGGGGGTGGTTTTTTATTAGGTAGTTTACAATTAATTTAAGCCACAAAATTTTCTTAACCATTGCCCTTAGGGCACTTGTTAGCATTTCCCTTAATAATAAGAGGATAAAGTAAAAAAGATTTAACATGAATCTATACAAACTTTTTTTTTAATATATTGCCTTTCCAACATTTACACTTTTCATGTCAATTTAGATGATTTTAGTTAGTAATATGTGTGGATATTGCTCGGATACCATTGGAAAAGTCCCAAAGTCCAAAATAATGTGCTAGCCAATGACATCGGTTCATAACTTAAAATCACAGTGAACGATATTGATAACCTTTAAATTTAATTATTTCCGCTCAAGGAAACCGAGTGTAATATGACTTTTGGACCAAATGCGTGCCGACGAAAATCAGTTTACATGCCTGGCGGATCGGTCTTATTGTAATTAGTAAGTTAGCTAATAAGTAGGAAATGTAGGATGATTGGTGTAATATTTAGGGATGGCAACTAACATCCGATCCGATGAACATCCACCCGATCCGCTCCACTCGTAGTGGATATGGATGAAGTTAAATGGGTGAATATCGGATGTGGAGCGGATGTGGATGTTTATTGGAGCGGATATGGATGATGATTTTCAATCCATGGATGAATCCACTTAACCCGAAATTAAATATATATTATAATTTTATATAACTATAAATATATGTTTTCAATAGTAGGTTGACTGATGAGGCAATTATTTATTATCATTTCCCATACTTGAATTTCTTAGGAACTAATCATTTTATCGTTTCTTATTCTGTTCTTAGTATGAAGGCGACGATCATTATATGACTCGTTACTTTTGAGATTTTTGTGTGATTTTCAATGCAACAACCCATAAATCACAAGCATGTAATTATAAATCACAAGCATGACTCGTTACTTTTGAGATTTTTGTGTGATTATCATAGTTATGTTTCCGTTTGACTCTTCTTTTGGAAGAAACTATGTAAATATGCAATAAAAATCGTAAATCATATATAAAACTATCGTACTTTCTTTAGGAGTTTTTTTTCTTCCGAAATCCAACGGATGTCCATTTACCCGCTCTAATCCAATGGATATGGATATGGATGGATGAAATGATTTTAAATGGATATGGATATGGATATGGATGAGGTAAATTTAAATGGATATGGATGTGGATATGGCATCATCCGATCCACATCCGATCCATTGCCATCCCTAGTAATATTCCTTTGTATTGCTTTTGACTCTTGTTTTCTTCCCAGTCTATCAACATGTTCTTTTAATCAAATTTTTGTGATACTAAAAGAAAGGTTTTAGTAATGACAGTCTTAAGGACTGTCAAAAGACATGCATAATAAACTTGTATATTCATTGTATCTGACTTCCTGCATTTCATGAACTACTCCCCCGTAAAGTAATGTACAATACTTTATGCAATTAAAGAGGGCTGTCATTAATAAAATCTTAAAAAAAAATTAGTATTTCATAAAAAAAATTTACTTTAAAAAAAATAATTTAATTTAATTTTTGTTTAAATTTTAGGGGTGAGTTCGGTCCAAAAACCAAACCGTACCGAAAACCGATAGAACCGAACCCAAAAACGATGGATTTTAAAACCGAAACCGATAACATGTTATCGTTTTGGTTCGGTTCAATTCCGTTTCTTTTAGGCCAAATGTTCATTCTTTTCCGAAGACTGAACCGAAACCGAAAATGATGAATTTTCAATACCAAAACCAAAACCGAATCGATAACATGTTATCGGTTTCGGTTTGGTTCGGTTTCGGTCGGTTTTCGGTTCTGTTAGGTTTTTTCGGTCTAAATGCCTTAATAAAATTAGTTTATGTTTTGATTTAATTTCTGTAATTTTACTTTTCGATCCAACAAATTTAGCTTATAATTTGATAATTTGGGGTAGGTTCATCTGTTCTTCTAATTGATCATTATAGACTGTTTCTAAATGTCTATAGATAACTCATTGAAGATCTGTGTTTACATTGAGTCAACTTTGGACAAGAGAAAACTTACCATATAAATCATTCACAACGTATGACAAGAGAAAGCTATCTAGTTTCTCAATATTCCACAAACGACCTTCCAAATTTTTTGAAAAGCCATAAAGGCAAGCTACCATTTCAGATCTTCCAAACAACGCGACAACATGAATAAGTAACATCCCTTCACTGTTAGGGATGTTAATATTACGGAGGCATCAAAGGATGTATCAAAGGCAACAAATTAATTCAATTATAATTAGGTCAATGATTGTATAGCTGTCAATTAGAATTTACTACCTTCCTTCAGTAGCTTCTTACCTTCCTGTATTAGTTAATTTCCTTGTATGTAATATGCCTATATAACCATTGTAATCATTCAGTGAAATATACAATCAAATCATCTCTTTCTATACACACCTGATATGGTATCAGAGCTCTAAAAAAAGCTCCTCTGAGCGATTCTCGATCCTTTCTACACCTTCAATATCAGTCTTCTTCAAAACCCAAACCCTAATTCTCTAATTCTTCAAATCGTGACACACATACCAGAAAATACAGTCACCACCAACGAATATCTAATTCTCTGATTCACCACCGAAGAAACAATCTCTAATTCTTTGATTCACCACCGAAGAATTTCTGGTTCGTCCTTTTTTTCTTTCCCCTATTTCCTGGTAAGAAGCGTATTTTTCAAATTAAAAGAACTCAAGCACCAAAATCAATCTATCAATGGCTACACAAACCTCAACCGTTCAAATCACCGCCGCCACTCACTTTCCCATCAAATTAACCTCTGTTAATTTCCCTGTTTGGCGTAAGCAAGTGGAATCTACCCTAATTGGGCTAGAACTCGAATCTTTTATCGATGGCAGCTGTGAACCACCACAGAAATTAATCGATGACAAAGATGGGGCAAAGAAATCAAATCCAGCATACCTTCCTTGGTATCGACAAGACCAAACCTTGATTAGTGCAATTCTTGGCAGCTGTTCAGAATCCATCCAGCCTCTTATCTCGTCTGCCATCACTGCTCGAGAAGCTTGGGTGCGCCTGAACTCGAGCTATGCAAGTGCCCCGAGGTCTCGTGTCATCTCTTTAAAATCAAAACTGGTACAAAATCCAAAAGGTAACCGATCCATCACTGCTTACCTTCAAGATATGAGGTCAATTGCTGATGACCTAGCGCTCGCCCAAAGTCCAATTTCTGAAGAAGATCTTATGGTACACATTTTGTCTCAATTAGGAAGTGAATATGGTAATATTGTTGCAGCAATCAAGGTACGTGAGACTGCTCTTTCATACTCTGAATTATTTGACAAATTAATGGATTTTGAAAGGGGTCTCAATGAATCTACTCAAGTGTCGGTATCTTCACTGCTTACCGCAAATTACACCTCACGTCAACAAAATCGCCAGTCCTCCAATCACCTCAATCAACGAAACCACAAACCTTCATCAAACACTCAAAATCGAGGTACACCTCGATCTCAGTGGGCTAACTCCCAATCTGCAGGAAACCGACAACCTCCTACCTGTAACACCGCTTACTGCCAATATTGTAAGATTCCGGGACATCACACACAAGACTGTCGCAAATTGGCCAAGTTTCTTCGTGACAACAATATCTCCATTGCTGCCACCGCCGCCCAGAATCCAGTTGCAAATGTCACCACTGCTGGATCTACTCCTATACAACCTACATGGTTATTTGACACCGGAGCATCAAATCATGTCACATTTGATCCGTCCAACCTACAAAACGTCTCTGAATACGGGGGTCCAGATGAAATAATGCTCGGTAACGGTACAAACTTATCTATTTCGCATACTGGTTCAACACACATCACAACATCACTAAAATCTTTATCTTTACCTGATATATTGTGTGTTCCACACTTAAAACGAAACTTGATCTCTGTTGCTAAACTGTGCAAGACTAACAATGTTTCTGTTGAATTTTTTCCATTTCATTTTATTGTGAAGGATCTTTGCACGGGGGCGCATCTAATGCGGGGGGAGAACACTGACGATATCTATCATGCTACTATCTCATCACTACGTCAACTTCACTTCACCACTACGAGACAGTCCCTCGATTGGCATCACAAATTAGGTCACCCATCTCTTAAAGTTTTCAAGTCCATTACCTCAAGTCTAGGTCTTAGTTCTAAAATTATGTCAAAGTCACATGTTCATTGTCCCTCTTGTGCGGTTAATAAAAGTCACAAATTACCATTTGGTGAAAATTCTTTTGTTGCTACAAAACCCTTGCAGTTAATTTACTCAGATGTATGGGGGCCTGTTCAAGAATCGATTGACCACTTCACTTACTATGTGATATTCGTTGACTATTACTCCAAATATGTTTGGCTATACCCAATGCGTTATAAATCTGATGTTGCCAAGCTATTTCCACAATTCAAGTTGCTTGTTGAAAAATTTTTCAACTATCCAATTGTCTCTCTGTTCACGGACAACGGGGGGGGGAATACCTCGGCTTACTCCCCTTCCTACAATCTAATGGTATTTCTCATTATACTACCCCGCCACATACTCCTGAACAAAATGGAGTAGCGGAACGTCGTCACCGGCATTTGGTTGAAACTGGTCTATCTCTTCTTCATTATGCCAAACTTCCGTTTCAATATTGGTCTCATGCTTTTCAAACTGCAGTATACCTCATAAACCGTCTACCCACAACTGTTCTTGCCAATAAAAGTCCCTATCAAATGCTCTTTCATCAACCACCATCCTACTCCAAACTAAAACCATTCGGGTGTCTTTGTTATCCGTGGCTCAAACCATACACTACCTCCAAACTTCAACCCCGTTCTTCTCCATGTATCTTTCTTGGTTACTCAACATCCAAATCAGCGTATAAATGTCTTGATCTTGCCAACAAACGCCTATATCACTCCCGACACGTTCAATTCATAGAAGATACCTTCCCATTTCAACAAAATCCTCACCCAACTCGATTACCCACACCCAATGATTTCAACCTCAACTCCACTTCTAGTGCTCCACCAAATCAAACCACGACCAACCCTAGTGCCCCACCATATCCCCCCACTCCTACAACTACCTCTCCACACATCCCCACTCCAACCCCACCCATAACTACCTCTCCTCACCCTCAGTCAACCCCTCCTCAAAACACACCTGCCACTAATCTCAATTCATCAGCAACTCCAAATTGTCATGCTCCCCCTCCATCACCCTGTTCACCGTCTCCGTCCACTCCCTTGTCATCACCCTCACTTTCGACCACTCCTACCATTTCCCATACTCCTCCACACGTTCCTTCCATTTCCAAACGGCCTCACAAACCAAACTCTAAATATTTCAACCATAACTTTGTCAACACCACTACCATTCACCCTATACCCGCCACAGTTGAACCTACCACTCATAATCAAGCCATGAAAGATCCAAAATGGCGTGAAGCCATGGATCATGAATTCAATGCTCTAATGCAAAACGGCACGTGGGAGCTTGTTCCTCGCACCTCTCAAAAACCAATCGGCTGTAAATGGGTTTTTCGTGTCAAAAGAAATCCAGATGGTACCATTGCTAAATACAAAGCCCGACTAGTAGCAAAAGGCTTTTTACAACAATTTGGTAAAGACTACTTTGAAACCTTCAGCCCAGTTACCAAACCTGTCACCATCCGTACCATTCTCTCCATTGCTTTATCCCAAAACTGGCCACTCCGTCAATTGGATGTCAACAATGCCTTCCTTCATGGCACATTGCATGAAGAAGTTTTCATGTCTCAACCGCCTGGCTTCATACATTCTCAATTCCCAAATCACATATGTAAGCTCCGCAAATCTCTATACGGTCTAAAACAAGCTCCTCGAGCCTGGTACATGGAACTTACACAATTTCTTCTTGCATTTGGTTTTCGTAAGTCAATGGCTGATGCCTCTCTTTTCGTCTACACTCATGATAAAGTGACATGTTACTTCATGGTCTATGTGGATGACATTGTCCTCACAGGCAACAACTCCAACTTTCTCACACACTTCACCAATACTCTTGCCACTCGTTTTTCAATCAAAGACCTTGGCCCCCTTCATCATTTTCTTGGTATTGAGGTCATACCCACTTCCACCGGTCTGTTTCTCTCACAACATCGACACATCCAAGATCTCTTGTCCCATTTTCGAATGGATGGTGCCAAAGAAGTAGCTACCCCTTTGAACTCGTCAGTTGTTCTCACTCCCATAGATGGCTCTCCGACCGTTGATCCTACACCTTACCGGAAACTCGTTGGCTCCTTGCAATATCTTGCATTTACAAGGCCCGATGTATCATTTGCTGTCAACCGGTTGTCTCAATTTATGCATTCACCAACACAAACTCACTGGCAGGCTCTAAAGAGAGTGCTTCGTTATTTAAAAGGAACAATACATCACGGGCTATTTCTCAATAAAAGGTCATCCCTTGACCTCAAGGCCTTCTCTGATTCAGATTGGGGCGGGGTATCTAACGGTGGCAGGTCCACAACAGCGTACATTTTGTACCTTGGGTCGAATATCATCTCATGGCGTTCAGCCCGTCAAAAATCAGTCTCCCGCTCATCAACAGAAGCTGAGTACAAGGCACTAGCCAATGCAGCGGCTGAAATCACTTGGGTCCAACACCTATTGCGTGACCTCGGCTTGGCATCCTCTAAACCCCCTGATTTATTTTGTGACAACACGGGTGCCACGTACTTATGTGCCAATCCGATCTATCACTCTCGGATGAAACATGTTGCTTTAGACTATCATTTTGTTCGTGAACGGGTTCAAGACGGATCTCTACGTGTCTTACATATCAATTCCTCTGACCAGCTAGCTGATGTTCTCACAAAACCACTGGGTCGAGCTGCCTTTCTCAATCTCCGTTCCAAGATTGGAGTCTCCGATGGATCCTCCATCTTGCGGGGGCGTATTACGGAGGCATCAAAGGATGTATCAAAGGCAACAAATTAATTCAATTATAATTAGGTCAATGATTGTATAGCTGTCAATTAGAATTTACTACCTTCCTTCAGTAGCTTCTTACCTTCCTGTATTAGTTAATTTCCTTGTATGTAATATGCCTATATAACCATTGTAATCATTCAGTGAAATATACAATCAAATCATCTCTTTCTATACACACCTGATAGTTAACAAGGGCCCTGTTATATCCCACCAACGTAGATGCCATCTCGGTAGACCCACATGTAGCGGCTACGCATAAGGCGGTGTAGGAGTCTATATTTTGGTACTCAGTGTCCTTATTATCATTCATGTAGACGTTCATCAAGTTGTACACAAACAATGTCCTCCCGTTAGCCACTGCGACATGTAGAGTTGCTTCGCAGTTGTCACTGACACGGGCGGTAACTGAAATTTATTCATAGGTGGGCAAAATTGTTTGACTTGCCGTTTTTTTTCATAGGTGGGCAATTGTTTTTTTCATACGACGTGCATTAGTAATCGCTCATATATAATAATATAATCGAAATTTTTTTGGGATAGTCAAAGCTGATTCAACATAAAAACGGATCTTGAATTTAGACATTTAGAAACAGTCCAGAATGATCAAATAGAACAACCTGCCCCAAATTATCACATTATAAGATTCTGATAACAATGTATTATGTTATTATGATTCAAATAAGTACCTGTAACATAGAACCAAACACTTGTTTGGTAACTCTTCACAAACCAAAAATTACATAACCTTTTTTTTCTTTTCCCGTATAGATAAAAAAAACTTGATTGACACAAACAAACTGAAAAGGTTAAACTTTTTTTGTTTATTGATTACATAAATAAAATAACATTGTAGGGGTGAGCTGGTCTAAAAACCGAACCGAACCGAACCGAAACCAATAGAACCGAAAACGATAAATTTTCAAAACCGAAAATGATAACTTTTGAAAACCGAAAACGATAAATTTTCAAAACCGAAACCGAACCGAACCAATTACATGTTATCGGTTTTGGTTCAGTTCGATTTCGGTCCGGTTTGATTTCGGTTCGGTTTTTTAGGCTAAATGTACATCCTTATCCGAAAACCGAACTGAACTGAAACCGAAAACGATGAATTTTCTAAACCAAAACCGTACCGATAACATGTTATCGGTTTTGGTTCGGTTCAGTTTCGGTCGTTTTTCGGTTCGTTTCGGTTTTTTCGGCCTAAATGCTCACCCCTACAACAAAGTATCAAACAATTATTCTATTATAGTGGTGTATAATAATATTATGGAGGTCCTTTATGTAATACAAATGTAAAATACATACTTTACAGATCTTGCAATACGACTACTCACGGAGTGTCCATATACGGCTTTAAATGGACACGATGTGCTATGGATGTTGTCTCCGCGTACTAGTGAATTTCAACTAAAACCAAGAAAAAACCTAAGGACTATGATACAAACTGATACAACTGAAACAACCTTGAAGTTAGTTAGACTCATTTTGAAAAATAAAGGATGCCTTTGAATGAAATTTATGAGGTGATTAGAGGACATGTTGACCCGATTGAAGCTGACCCGATTGATTCCATAAATGCAAAGAGAACCTATTCTCAAAATGTACTATCTCAGTTGCGAGATCAGGAAATGTTGGTTTAATAGTCGAGATCACTCACAAATATCCAGAGCTACTAACGGACGTAAACGCTATGAACCAAAGCATATTCCACGTTGCGATTACACGTAGGTACTCGAAAATATTTGGTCTCTTATACTCGATGCACTCAACCAGAACTGAAGTATTTGATATTGTAGACAACGATGGTAACAATATGTTACACTTGGTTGGGATTCTTGAGTGCAAATGATTATGGTTATAAGAACATTAGGGGATGTGTTCAACAAATGCAGCAAGAAGAGCTCTGGTTCCAGGTACACTTATTTATATGCAAACTATACCATTATATATATCATACTTCAAAACTTACGTTTGGTGTACTAAAATTCTTTTGATTAATTAAATTTTATGTTTACCTAAGTACCTAACTAACTTACATCATTTTTTACTATTGATGTAACCAAATTATACCGAGAGGTAAGTTTTTAAAGTTTAGTAATTATAATGTATGTGTGCATCATGGTCGCATAGCGTGTAAAAAGGTGAGTTTGACTCCATTGTGTGCATCTGAACCGATCGAATGTATCCAAGTTAGATCGAATTGTGTGTTATCTTATATTCTTATTCCGCATATTCTATCGTTCCTGTTTGTTGCTTATTGTTTAAAACCCTAACAAGTGATAATAATGCATTTATTAGGAAGTAAATAAGATGCTTCCTTTTTCTTTACGTGGAAAGAAGAATGTTGTTGGTTTCACACCACATAAAATGATACATGAAGCACTACAAAAATCTCATTTCCAAAGGTGAGAAATGGATAAAAGATACAGGTGCTCAGTTGATTGTCGTCGGAGCACTTTTAGGAGCTATGGCATTTCCGGCAACAATTACTTTTGTTGGTGGATATAAGCAAGATACATGTTATCTCATATTCATGAAAGACCCATTGTTCGATCTCTCCACTTTGTTTAATTCATCGACATTTATATTTGCTTCGTCATCAGTTATTAATATGTTATGTCTCCTCGCATCTCGTTTTGGAGCAGATGATTTTTCAAAATTATTACCCTTTAGGTTGATGGCAAGTGAATCCATGGTTTTATTGTCTATAATGGCTATGGTTTTCTTTTGTCCAAAGCATGTTGCTACTCTTCGACCACATGCGACGCATTGTAGTTATTATCACTGTATTGACAGGCATTACAAGTGGCATGCCATTTACTCCAGCGTCTCAAGTTTTACAGGATATGTTCTCTTGTACGTTTGGTATAAAAACTAGCTTGCGAAATGAGCATAGAGGTTGAATTCCAACAGCTAGAAGATTACTTTGTTATTAAATTTTTGTGTTGTGTGCTCTCTAGATGAAACTTGATACGTACTCATGGTTACTTTTATTTTTTTATTTTTAACAAAAAAATGTCAAACTAGAGAGGAGCTTCGGCATTGTCATCACCCCTCAACTAGCAAATCATGTATATATATATATATATATATATATATATATACTAGCTTCAAGCCTTCATAGCCCGCCCGATTGGGCGGGCATGCTTCAAGAAATAATATGCATAACTACAAAAAAAAAAAAATGTATGAAATTATACCGTCAATTATTATTGAAATGACGAATAAACGTTCTTTTATACATGAATAATTATTATTAAAAATTAAATCCGAAATAAAACTTCTTTGCCTTCGACGTTTGCCTTCGACGTTTGCCTTCGACGTTTGCCTTCGACGTTTGCCTTCGACGTTTGCCTGTTGTTGTTGTGCATAATCCACATTCTGAGATTGTACATATCTTACTGTTATTTCGGATTTAAATTTAAAAAAAACCCATAAAACATTTTAAAAAAATGTACGCATACGTTATGTTACCAGCAGTAGAAGGAAATCCATATTCATCAAACAATGGCATTAAATCCCCGAATTGCCTATGAAGATCACCAAACACTTTAATTGGAGCTTTTAACTGAAGAACAGTTGGTTCGTGCAAAAATAATTGTTCAACAGCATAACAAAGCTCCCCAACTTTATATGAGTCAAGAAAAAACCTCATGTTAACAGGTGGTTTCCAGTTTCGAGGTCTAAGCAAATTAGATATAACCTGCAAAAACACATATTATAATCTGCCATCTATTAATAAATTTTAGATAATTATTTGGTTGGCCCATACCAAGTAGGACCCGTTTTTTCCATTTATCACAACATGACCACTTTTTCAAATTTATTGCGATGCAAGAACCATTTTTTCAATTTTTTATATTTTTTTCTCGACTTTTGTAATATTGTTATGATCTATTTTTTAAATTTTGTGATTATTTTTACAAAAAGAAAGGTAAAAATAAAAAGAAACAAAAATGAAAGAAAAGTAGGTCTTTTAGAGAAAAAATAAAATAAAATGGCTGTTTTGAGAAAATTGGTATTTTAGAGTTCAATTTGTTATAATTGTAAACAAAAAAGGTTAATTTAGTGATTATCCTAAATAAAGATTGAGATTGTGATTATACCTTTTTATGTAGGCCTTGAGGTGATTTTTGCCTTGTGAATTTATGTGATAAGTCGGTTTGTGAAGGAATCATTCGTCTGCTTTTGTTTTCAAATTGATCCAATGATAATTGTCTTACTAATCCACCAAGGTTTCCTACATTTTCTTTAGCAACCACAACCTAAACACCATAATTCTTTATCAAAATTATAATTAAATAAATAAATATAATAAATCCAATAGTTGAACATCATGTTTGTCATTGAAGTATAGTGTTTTGTGTGCATTAATATATATATATATATATATATATATATATATATATATATATATATATATATATATATATATATATATATATATATATATATATATATATATATATATATATATATATATATATTAACTGGTAAACAAAAAATATAAGAATATTCTTTAATGTTAATTAGTGTTGACTAAAAATGTAAGATGTTATTAATTTACTGTATTCTACCTTTATATCAATTTACCAACAACAAAAGCCAAATTTTCATGAGATTTCAGAGGGTATTTTAGCAACTTCACCAAAATTAAAAAAATGAGATTTTAACTTGTTCAAATTATCATGATATATTCAGAATTATTAGATTTAATTCTTCTTATTATCATCGATATTACTATTATTTATATTTATATGTTCTATTATCATTGAAACTAAAGTTATTAGTTTAATCTTAATATTAATTATCACTATTATTATTAAATAGTATAAGATTGAGAAGACATACAACTCTTGGATGCAATCTAACATCTCTCGCTGTATCAGAAATTTCTGAATTATTCTCTGCAATTTGTGGTTCATCTGAAAATGGTGTTTGATCTGAATTTGAAGCATGTGCTTGTGCAGCTTGCCAAACAGCATTTGCAGCCTTTGCTTCAGCAGCTGAAGCTTCAGCTAGTCTCTCCATAGATTCTTTCCTCATGCTAAAAAATAAAATAAAATAAAACATTTATAAAATAATTTATAAAAATGCATAGGGAATTTCAATATACAGAAGACTGTAGGACCAAAAGTGAAAACGGGCCTAACCTTGACCCGCCAAATGAATGAGTGTCGGGCCTACTGTTAGGAGACATTTGATCAAACGGACTCAAATTATTTGAGGTGCTTTCAAATGAGTCTTAAATAAAAAGCTGAAATATGTATTAAAGTTTAGCTAATAACGAAACAATTCGAGTGGGAACATGAATTTAGAACCTGAATTTCGACATGTGGCACTAATGGTTTGGTTTATATATAAACTGAGAACTTCATGGGTGGTCAATAATTCTATTGAAGGTATCCTCTATATTATATAGAAACGGGTCAAATGAGTCTAAAATAGGGGGAAAACCTAAATATGTATTAAATAATGAAACGGGTCGAACGAAATATATTATGTAAAACAGGCAGGTAGGGGAAACATGTCAAAACTGGCCAGTATTTGATCCCTGAGATACAAATACAGTAACATGTTTCAGAAAAATAAATTGGCCTGAAGGATACTAATTTAAAAAAAAAAACTATAACCTGAAAGATCGTTTTGATAACGGCTTCAAGCATTGAATCTCCTTAAAGAAATAAACAATAAATATGAATAATATGTGTATTTTGTATATTTGTATTTATTTATTTAAAGAGACTACATTTCTCAAGATATTTTCAAGAAGATGAACAATCTATTGGGAGCAACTATAACATAGACGATCCTAAATTATGACCCATCAACACGTGTATTTTATAGGTTGGCACAAAACATAACTGGAGAAATTAGGATTTTTTAAAGACCATATCTCTCTCAAGCATTTTATCAAACAGTTGGCGGGCAAAGGTTAATTAGTGGACTTAGTACACAACTCTGTAGATGCAAAATCACCATTTCATTTTCAATTACCTGTTATTATTAGAATTTATAAAGAATCGAGTTACAAATATTGAACCCTAATAATTGATCTTAATAATTGAGTCACCAATTATTTAAGCAGGCACATCAAGAATCGATAAGAACTCAATTTTCCCAATTGTCATAATATTATTTAATCTGCATAAAACATTTAAATCTACAAATTATAAGGTTCTACATTCAATTCCCCTTAATTACATGAAACAATTAAGACCAAAAAAATCAATTTTACCTCTTTTGTAAAGTGTGATGATGCTAAATGTTCTAAGTACTAATTAAATGATTTCTTGTAGAACTCATTACAATCATGTGTTGTAACTTCCTTAAGATTCCTCTGCAAAAATAAAAATAATAATTGACTTCTTCATAAAATATCAATTAAATAGATAAGCTTACGCATATAGGTTCTGTCTCTTTGGTAGTCATTTTAGATCCATCCTCTGTGGCATGAGTTGATCATCATCAACCTCAACCTGTTTCGAGGAAATTAAAAAAAAATCACAATTTAACCACATAAAATATATGGGAACATTGCTTCACAAAATCGGAGTACAAACCATAATTCCATGCATCTTTTTATGAATCATCAGCATCCCAACAATTAAATTGATTTATGAATCACAAAATCGGATCATGGTTTTAAGTAGAATAATTACCATTAGGATGTTATTTACTCTTTCCCAAGATGTAATTTCTGAAAATAATTTTCTTCCATCATTACCACTAACAAAACTTCTTTCTATCAAATTTCTTGATTTCAAAACTCCAAAAAAGAACTTTGAAATCAGGGTTTTAATTTTTTCTTCCATCATTACCAATAACAATCACCGCAAATGGAATATGGAATCAAAACACCAAAAAAGAACTAATTGATTTCATCTACAATTAAATCTCTGCGAATTCGAAATCAGAAAAGAAAATACTTGATTTGATCCATAATTAAATCAAATTATTACTTATTCAAAGCAAAGAGATGATACTGATTGATGGTGAAGACGGAGAAATATGGATTTTACATACCATGGATTAGACTTTCACTCGTACCGTATATACGCAAACAGTTGGTGGATGTGAAGAATTGTATATTTCAAACCAATGCATATACAATTTACATCAACTCCCTAATTATCGTATGTATGCCCTAATAAGGATGGTATTTCAAATTCCTTCTTAGGACATGAGGGTCGACATGAGGGTCAATACTGATGAATTAAATTACGAATATAAACCCTAAACCCTAATTAAATTACGAATACTGAATAGTAATTGTACCTTCAGATAACCTAAATCTGATGAAGAAAAAGATGGGTAGTTGTATTGAAGATATTATTGAGAATGTAGGTGCCGATTGAAGTAGACATGAAGGGAGAGACAGAAGGTAGAGGGATCTCAAATATGGGCGGAGGGTGATAGCAAGGGGCGGTGCCGGTTCAGGAGGTGGCGGAGGAGTAGGGTACATTTACTCACAAAAGGGGTTATGCACTTAGTCTAGAACAAATCAATTTTCCGAATATTGTTACTATTTTTAATTATACCCAGGCATATACTTTCATCTTATCTGGTGCGTTTGCTTTTCTCCATATCTAATTTTATTATCATGTGTTTGCCATATTTATTAGGTGCAAGGACACCTAATATAATTTGTTGGTTTTACTTTGATTTCTCGGAATGCGGTCTTTAATCGACATCAATGGCTCCTCATTAGTCTGCTATGTAGAGGTGTTTTACTGATACTTGTCTCTTATTCTCCAAGCCTTCATTGTCTCCTTCCCTAAATTGTAAGCTCTTCCTGTTCTTCCACAATACTATAATAATGATTATTAGTTTCCAAAATCAATTACTACATCATCTGTGTGAAATTTTTACATATTACTATAATAATCATTCTATGCTTTAAACCTCGATAGCATTATTAAGGTACCAGATTGTGGGTTTCTTGAATATTTATTAGTATTGTTAAGTGCAGTTTATGAGTTGTAGATATTCTTAACTTTGAAGATTGATGTGAGATAAGGTTTTTTAATTTTGGGTCTAAAGCATGATGGACAACGTGGGTAGATTTTGTTGTCATGTTTAAATAATTGTTATAAAATGCTCGCAATTGCTTATTATGACATATATAAAGATTATCTTTTTTTAATTAAATCTTTGTTATATGACAGACCAAATTGTTGAATGTAAGAAGCAAAAGCAGTTGATGTACCCAATGAAGACATTGAGGAAGTTAACTTAATAGTTTTGGTTTATAGCATGCACCAAGGCAGCATAACAAACTTCTCCTATAGATAATTCTTGAATTTACTTTTAAACAATAGTAATTTTGAAATAAAAGTTTAACATTTTTTTCCCATGAAACTTCTGTAGACGGTATTTTGGCTGATTCAGCAACATCAAAGACTAAGAGAACCTTGGTGTATTGCCTAATAGGAAGACCCTTCCTACTATTTTATTTTGTCAAAACTTGGTGACAATGCTTATATAGAAAGGTTAATTGATTATGTAAAATATGATGTGTATATTATCAAGTTTTTTTGTTGTGCGAACGGTGCTTATGTTTTAAGATTTTCTATCATCTATGTGTTTAAGAACATGCTTGCGTGCGAAACTTTGTATCGACTATAGATATGTTAATCTATAAATATGATGTGTATATTTTCTCCCCGCGGCGAACCGCGGGCACCAATACCTCGTTATTATTAAAGTAGTAAGTAATAAGTGAAATATTGATAAGTCTGACAATTTTAGTAATGATAGTTATGGGTTAGGATCCGGTGAGGACTCAAAAGTTAGTGAGGATTGCGAGCACAATTTTCAACCAATCTATTTTTAAACTTTGGATCATTGTCGGAATTTTTGGATCTTTTTGAGGAAACATTTTTTGACAATGACCCAAAATTTCTGAAAATGATCCATATTTTTTTTAAATGATTGGTTGAAAATTATCCTTGTAGTCATTATCATAATTTGAATTCTTACCCGATCTCACTTCTGATAGTTATTAAGTTATAAGATAGGTGAAATAACTAAATTTAAAATGGAAATCTGGTGGATTTCAATGTTAAAAGAGTTTGGCATTCTTTTGATAATAACCCCAATACTGTTAGCTGGTATAAAGTAGACTGAATCCTGAAATGGAATACGACTTTCTTGTCCATTATGTAATAAAGTAAATGATTCCCATGAGCATCTTTTCTTTGATTCTGTTTTACTTGTCTTGTTTGTTTGGTTTCTTTTGCATATAAAGTCGTTTGATTCTGCATAGGTGGGTACAGTCTTTATTCCCTTCATAACGTTAGTAATTAGAGGTACATTTTGTCCAAATTTAATTTTCTACCTTTTATTAAAAATCATTGTGTGATATATGTTATAAAATAGCAATATATTTTTGAATATTAAGTTTTACGTTTTTTTTTTACCACAGGGATTCTTTGTAATACTTTCATGGATGCCTATTTACTTCAAAACACTTAGTCTATTTCTCACTGTAATACCGCATACATAATCAAACATATTCTATAACTATTATTTTGATTTATTTATAGATATATCATGTTGACCTGAGACAAGCAACATGGTTTCATTTTAGATACTTTTTACCCGTTTGACCCAATATGTACAATATACAACCCAAGTTGACCCGTTTTTGTTTAATGGGTTTAAATTGCAACCTTTAATTATGAGTTAAGGAGTTTAGATCATATTTATTGAAACGCCAAAAGTCATCAAATGGTAAATCAGAAAGGCAAATAGGGGGGGGGGGGGGGGGGGGGGTGGGATGCTACTGTTAAAATGTATAGTCTAATTGTGAATCATGAAAAGATTATGTTGTTATATGCAGGTTAAGTGATGGACTGAACTTGTAAGAAGGCTTCAACATTAAGGTAATAAAGGTAAATAGTTTAATATTTTTATATTTGTTGTATTGTTTGTATTGTGCAGGGGTGTAAATGGAAAATAGTGAGTAGGTCGGTAATGAGCGTATAAGATAGATATTTTCTCATTTTGTAATCAGTTAATTCAATTTTGTATGTGTGTGTTTATGTATGTGAAAGAGATTAGGGTTTCCATCTCTCTCGTTTGTTTAGGGTTTCATCTTGTTCTTAACTTTCTGTAAATGATTCAAGCTTGTTTGAATCATATTAGGTGTAGGTTAGAATGAGCGTTTTATTGTAGTGAGGATTTCAGTCTTGTTTTTGATCTTTGATCGGTTTTGGTTTAATGGAAAGGAAGTTTGTTTAATTCTGGTTTGATTCTTCTTAGATCTGTTCGATCTATACTTTTCTACATGGTATCAGAGCCGAAGCTCTTCATCTCTGGCTTCGTCTTCGTCGATTAAGTCGTTTTCCGCAAAGTTCGTTGAAGTTAGGGTTTCGATCATTCCAGATCTGAATCGATCTTCCTTGGTTGTTCGTCAGATTCTGATCGCTGCTGTTGTTCTCTGATCGTACTCTCTGTTCGATCAATCAGTCGCAGAAATATTCAAGGAGTTGCTGGCGTAGGAGTACTCTGTAAGTCCTCTTTCCCTCTTGATTCTGTAGCAAGTCTCTGGATCCAGGAGTCGCTGTTGCTTAACAGAGATTAACTGCCCCTGGATTTTCATGCTTGGCCTATAGACAAGGCTCTTGATATTTCTATTGTTACTAACTTGTTTTGTAGAAGAGAAAGTCCCGAGTTATTCCATGTCCAGCCTCCTTCAGAGAGGTCTGGAATCTTGTCACTGACTCAGTTACTTTTTAGGTTTCTTATTGTGTTTGGCTTTTGATTGTTTTCTGTTTGATCTGTTTGTATGTATCTTGGTGCTGTTGTTGTGTGTTGTAAATCTGTGATTGTTTGTTGTATATGTTCAATCTGTTTGGTGGTGATATGGGTGATCAGAATGATGTTACGTTAATTAACAAATTAGATTTTGGTGATCCTCTTTATCTTCATGCTAGTGACATTACGAGTACACCTATAGTTACAATAAAACTAAAAGGAACTGAGAATTATAACATATGGAGCAGATCTATGTTGCTTGCTTTAGGTACTAAAAATAAAGTAGGATTTATAGATGGCTCATGTATTAAAAGTTTAACTAATGAAGTCCTTAGTAGACAATGGGATAGGTGTAACTGTGTGGTTTTGTCTTGGATCTTGGGATCCATCTCTGATGAATTGTGTGCTGGTCAAATATTCAATACTAATGCTAATGTGTTTTGGAATGAGTTAAAAGAAACATATAGCAAAGTTGATGGTTTTATGGTTTTCAATCTACATCATGAAATAAATTCTATAAAACAAAATGGAACTCTAATTTCTGAATATTATCATAAATTGAACTCTCTCTGGAAACAATATGATTCTTTAGTTGAATTACCTACGTGTGTATGTGCTGGTGCTGAAGTTATATCAAGTCATAATAAACTCTTAAAACTAATGCAATTTTTGATGGGGCTTGATGATTACTACATGCCAATAAGAAGTATTATTTTAACTAGGGATCCGTTACCTGATGTCAAATCTGCTTATGCTATAGTTTCTAGGGAAGAGTCTCATAAAAAAAGTTCTATTGCTGCTAATGTTTCTAAAGGTCAAAATGCAGTGTTTTCATCTCAAATTAATATCAATAATAGTAAAAAGTTTTTTAATAATAATAATGGTAATAAAAGTTCTCAAAGAGGTCCAAATCCTAATCTGAAATGTACTCACTGTAATATGCTTGGACACACTATAGAGAGGTGTTTTGATCTTATTGGATATCCTGAGGGGTATAAGAAAAGAATTAATACTAATCAAAATAATAATAATAAATCTAAATATGTGTCAAATAATCCTGCTTCGTCTGATAAACCTAGTACATCCTCTAGTGTCCCTGCTTCTATGTCTCTTTCCAATGATCAGATTTCAAGGCTTCTATCCCTCATTGGAGACAACAAAGTGAACTGTTCTGGTGCTCAAACTAATATGGCAGGTATAACCAATAATAGTAAAATTTTTGAACAAAATTTTAGTAAGTTTTTTAATTCTAATGTTAGTCTTGGAAATAAAAATAAAAACATTATGTCTGGGTGGATTGTTGATTCTGGTGCTAATCAGCACATGACTGGAGATTCAGAAGGTCTAATTAATACAATTGATGTATCTGATTTAAAAATTACAGTTGGTCATCCTAATGGAACTAAAGCTTTAATTAGACAAATAGGAAATATGAAAATAAGTAAAACTGTAACTCTGTTTGATGTGTTAGTTATACCAGAATATTGTGTAAATCTATTATCTGTTCAAAAACTTGCTAAAGATAGTAAATTGTATATTGGATTTGATGAAAGTAATTGTTATATTCAGGATTTGAAAACAAAGAACAATGTGATGATTGGTAAAGAAGTTGATGGATTGTATATGATTGAAGTAAGTTCTAATCTGTCTAATTGTTATAATGTTAGTATGTGTTATTTGTCTAAGTCTGTTTGGCATAATCGGTTAGGTCACCCTGCTGATCAAGTGGTTAATATTTTAAAATCAAAATTAAATTTAGAAGGAGATATAAGTGTATCTCCTTGTGATGTCTGTCATAAGGCCAAACAAACAAGAGAGTTTCCTATAAGTGAACATAAAAGTAAAGAATTAGCTGAGTTAATACACCTAGATGTCTAGGGTCCTTATAAAATTACTAGTAAAGAAGGGTATAGTTATTTTCTAACTGTTGTGGATGATTTCACTAGAGCTGTTTGGGTGTTTTTATTAAAAACAAAGGATGAAGTTTTTGGTAATATACAAATTCTATATAATCTTCTTAAAAATCAGTTTAATAAAACTATAAAAGTGGTTAGGTCTGATAATGGAACAGAATTTGTAAATAATAATATGAATATTTTTTGTAAAGAAAATGGTTTTTTGCATCAAACTTCTTGTAAATACACTCCACAACAAAATGGAATAGTTGAAAGGAAACATAGACACCTCTTGAATGTTTCTAGGTCTCTTATGTTTCAAGGGGGAATTCCCTTATATATGTGGACTAAATGTGTGTTAACTTCTGTGTATCTTATTAACAGGCTGCCTTCTTCTGTTCTTGATGGAAAGTCTCCTTATAGTCTAGATTATAATTCTGAGCCTTCCTTGTCCCATCTTAGGAGTTTTGGTTGTCTTTGTTTTTCTAAAATTTTAAATAGTCATGATAAGTTTTCTGAAAAATCTGAAAAAATGTGTTTTTATTGGCTATGCTAGTTTACAAGAAGGTTACAAGTTATATTCTCTTGAAAGTAAAACATTTCTTGTTTCAAGAGATGTTCAGTTTTATGAAAATGTTTTCTGTAACGCCCCAAAAAAAAAATCTTGGTAATTTAATTTATTTACGTTTTTTTTTCTATGTTAATTCATTGTATTATTTAATTAGGAAATAATTCGTGACGTGTATTTTATACGTTTGCATGAGTATTAGTTATTTCCTTAAGACGTTTTATCCTTGTGTCGTTTCGTCCGTGTAACGTTAGCAATTCCTAGGAATGTTAGTTATTCTGTTGTGAGAATTAATCCCGAGCCCCTGGTTACTCGAGTTTAATGCGGGCTTTAAGAGGCTCCGAGGCCGGCCAATAGGCCAAGGGCCGAGCATTCTCCTTCCGCCTTGTTCTAGCTATTCGGTTGTGAACTTGGGTTTCATGTGGCCTGATGAATATTGATCCGAGTCCACTTCTTTTTCTGTTCGGCCCAAGATGGCAACAATCCGGTTGGACTCTAAGGCCATTCGGTGTGGACTCCTTAAAACCCCAAGCGTTAAACGTCATTAGCATTCTCTAATCCCTAGTTTACACGGCCGACACCTTCTCTAATTGCTCTTGCGATCGACGATTGCCAGGGGGTACGCAAGAACCGAAGAATCGATTGGGGAGGTGATCAAGTCGCCGGTTAAGGTTTCCGGTAAGGTCTCTATTCGGTTTCCCCTATTGCTCGATTTCCCTTCTTAGTTACGTGAAACTATTTATGTTTTCTGTTTTGCGGGTTGCGTGAATTGCTCTAGTAAGCAGAAGGATCTCTAAGGGAGTAGTGATCGGACTCGAGCCAGGCGGACTATCAAATCTCACCGAGTTTAATTCGTTCCGGTAATCCCTTGCACCGAATTCTTTGTTCCAGCCTTTCCGTTTATCTTCTTGTTGTTGCTAACTCATGTTAAATAAGTTTGGGTTGAGGGCTGCGGGTTTGAGGGTCGATGGAATTACCGAACCCCTTGTGTTGTCATCTTGCTTTAATCGATTAAGTGAGACCGTGACCTAGAGACCTCATTCTGTTTTAAGACCGGGTTGGTTATGAGGATCAAAAGCTCGAGGCCAAGCCTCGGGTTGTCCCGGAGGGTGGACGGTACAAAGCATTGTTTTAAATCGAAAGATTATAGCCGAATGGGAAAACCGAACCCGTAGGGTTCTCGGTTTCCCAATCGGGAAAATTTTAACCTTTAGATGTTGGAAACCGTAATTAATTCTAGTTAAATAATATTTTCAGACTGTCGGACTTAAATCCTAAGTTTTGGGGATTTTCGGTGGCGGGTCGGGTTGTTAAAACGGGTTTTATAATCAACACATTTCTGGCAGAATCTGCCCTCCTGTTCTAAGCTGTTTTTGAAGTACTTGAATTAACCTTTTGAGCTTTTGGCCCGTGCTGGGACCTTGTTTTCTGAGTTAGCTTTTCAATGCCGCAAACGTCTCGTCGATCCGAATTATGGTTTAAAAGTTACATCTAATTTAGTATGCTGCTGTTAGGAAACGTGACTGTACGACATGTCTGTCTTGCAATACCGTTTTTGAGACCCTTAGAGTCTGTTTTGGCCAGTGACCGTCTCACAGAGATATGTAGTTCTGGTTGTCTACTTTTATGGTAAAAATATGGGATAAATCTACTGCACAGTTTAAGAGTTATGGCAGTTTCCGTGAGACCGACGGGTGCTGCCAGTTTTCTAAAATAAAGTTAAGAGATGGGTTTTAATCCGGGATTTCGACTTATGTTTTAGGTCCGTCTAGGAGATAACTTGCTGCATCTTTGATTTTCCCGTGAACCCGTTGGAGCTTACATTTCTCGAGGTGAGTATTCTCACCGTGTATTCAGTTATAACGATACGTGCATGACTTATGTGGTTAACTGTTTTGATCTGTTGTACTTTCTGTGTGTTGATCTGTTATCTGAGTGACTGTTTTTACATACCACTGATCTGAGACGGACGTGCCGAGTATCTGAGCCGGTACCAAGTCATTTTGTGCTACTAAGTGATAGGGCTATCTGTGTGGTTTATGTTAGGAGTTGAAAACATAAAAATAATTAATAAATCTCAGTGGAAAATCTGTGTGGTAATTCTGTGTGGAAATTCTGTGTGGTAGCCTGAGTGGCATTTTAGTGTAAGGAGAGGCGAGGTTGATCTCTCGACTCAATTTACACAAGCGCGCTATATAAATTTAAAAGATACAAAAACGGATAAATTAACTGAGTAGCAAATGAGTAGGAGTTCACCTGTGTGCCCTCATGTATTGTATGTTGTAGTTGTTTGCATTTTGAGTTTATTCACTCAGCTTCCCCGCTGACCCAAAAATCTCCCTCCCATTTTCAGGTACTAGCAAGGGAAAAGAGAAGGTGGACGGTTGACTCATGTACTACTTCTGAGTGCGGATGTGAAACGTTTTTAATATTTTGAAACTCTGAATTTATTTAAGACTTTTCCGCATTTAATACATTTTATATTAAACGATTATTTTTGGGATTTATTTATGGGACTTTTTGATTATAATATTGCATACAAAATTTTTAAAAATCTTGTAAATTTTAGGGTGTTACATTTTCCCATTTAAAATGTCATCTAATAGTAATAAAATGTTTTTAAAGGCAGAAATAAATCATTTAAATTTTTTTGATAATTATGATGTTGAAGTTGATAACAGTCTGGAAGAGCCCAATGATGATAGGAGGGCAACTCAGGGTAATGGCAGTAGGGGAGATGGTCCTAGTGGGTCCCATAGGTCTATTAGTAATGATAATCAGGCCACTACGATAAGAACAGATTGTAGTAGGGGAGATGGTCCTAATATGACTAATGGGTTTACTAGTGGTGATAATCATGCCACTGCCACACCTCATGATGAAGAAACTGAGCTTAGTGCTCCTGAGGGCAATAATAATTCACAAAACAGTGAGTTAAGAAGGTCTTCCAGACCTGTTGTGTTACCTAAAAGATTTGAAAATTTTGTGTTAAATAGTAAAACCAAGTTTGATATAAATAAAGTAGTTAACTATTCACATTTATCTGCTGAAAATTTTTGTTATACTAGTAGTTTAAATAAAGTTGTTGAACCTAGAAATTTTAGTGAAGCTGCTAATAATAGTAAATGGGTTGAGGCTATGAATCTTGAAATGGAAGCCTTATATAGAAATAAAACTTAGATTATTACTGATCTTCCTCCTGGAAGAAAACCAATTGGTTGTAGATGGATTTATAAAATTAAATATAAATCTAATGGTGAAGTAGAAAGGTATAAAGCTAGGTTAGTTGCCAAGGGCTATAGTCAAAGAGAGGGTTTAGATTTTGATGAAACTTTCTCTCGTGTTGCTAAAATGGTTACTGTTAGATGTGTTATCAGTCTTGCTGTCCAAAATAACTGGACTTTATATCAATTAGATGTGAATAATGCTTTTTTATATGGTGATTTAGATGAAGATGTTTATATGTCTTTACCTGAAGGTTATTTTTCTAAAGATGATACTAAAGTTTGTAAATTAGTTAAATCTTTATATGGTCTTAAACAAGCTCCAAGAAAATGGAATGAAAAATTGACTGAAATCTTAGTTAATGATGGTTTTGAGCAAAGTAGAAGTGATTATGCTTTATTTGTTAAAAATAAAAATGGTGTGTTTATTGCTTTACTTGTATATGTGGATGATATAGTTGTTACAGGAAATAATCAAGTTGAAATAAATAAGTTCAAGGAATATTTAAATTCAAAATTTTTAATAAAAGATTTAGGAAAATTAAAGTATTTTCTTGGTATTGAAGTGTTACAATCTGATTCTGGTGTTTGTCTTTCTTAGAGAAAATATGCTTTAGATTTGTTGGCTGAGTATGGTATGACAGGCTGCAAGCCTGTAACCACTCCTATTGAATCTAATTTAGTGATATCTGATAAAGATAATGCTAAACCTGGTGATAACTTGTTAAGTGATTTTACAAGTTATCAAAAGTTAATTGGGAAATTGATTTACTTAACCTTGACTAGACCTGACATATCATATGCAGTGCATTGCTTGAGTCAGTTTATGCATAGTCCTCTTGATTCTCATGTTAAACATGCAATGAGACTGTTAAGATATATTAAAGGTTGTCCTGGAAAAGGAATAAATTTTTCAAAAAGTGATATTTTTAAATTGTCTGCTTTTGTTGATTCTGATTGGTGAAAATATTTATCCTCAAGAAAATCTGTGACTGGTTATGCAGTATATCTGGGTGAATGTTTGGTTTCTTGGAAATCTAAGAAACAAGATACTGTTTCAAGATCTACAGCTGAAGCTGAATACAGGGCTATTGGAAGTGTTATAAGTGAAATTATGTGGATCAAAAAGATTCTTACTGAATTGACAGTTGAGAATGCAGATCCTGTAAAAGTATTTTGTGATAATAAGTCAGCTATTTTAATTGCTGCTAATCCTGTCTTTCATGATAGGACTAAACACTTCGAAGTTGATTTACATTTGATTAGGGATAAGTGTCTAATAGGAATTGTGGTTTTGAAAAAAATTGACACAACTGATAATACAACTGATATTTTTGTAGTAATTTGAAACTGTTGGACATGTTTCACAATGAGATTAAGGGAGGATGTTAAAATGTATAGTCTAATTGTCAATCATGAAAAGATTATGTTGTTATATGCACGTTAAGTGATGGACTGAACTTGTAAGAAGGCTTCAACATTAAGGTAATAAAGGTAAATAGTTTAATATTTTTATATTTGTTGTATTGTTTGTATTGTGCATGGGTGTAAATGGAAAATAGTGAGTAGGTCAGTAATGAGCGTATAAGATAGATATTTTCTCATTTTGTAATCAGTTAATTCAATTTTGTATGTGTGTGTTTCTGTATGTGAAAGAGATTAGGGTTTCCATCTCTCTCGTTTGTTTAGGGTTTCATCTTGTTTTTAACTTTCTGTAAATGATTCAAGCTTGTTTGAATCATATTAGGTCTAGGTTAGAATGAGCGTTTTATTGTAGTGAGGATTTCAGTCTTGTTTTTGATCTTTGATCGGTTTTGATTTAATGGAAAGGAAGTTTGTTTAATTCTGGTTTGATTCTTCTTAGATCTGTTCGATCTATACTTTTCTACAACTACAGTCTCCATTAAAAAGAAATATGAACCATACTTGGTAATTTGATTTACACCACACACACGCAATGTGTGTGTACGTTTGACTTATAATACAAAAAGAAAATAAGATTCTTTATTTATTTACTTAGGTGATTTAATAATGGAAGACTAAATATATTTTAACCCACTTAAAAGGTGAAAGAAAGTATGATTTTAATTTCAAGGAGATCTCTTTTTCTGTTGTTTGTGCATCCTTAATGGTTAAGTCACTACAATTATTTATTAGAATTATCATGTAAACTTTTCACTCAATATTCAAAAAAAGTTATCAAAAAAGCTTTTGTTCCAATGCATGAAAATGTTGAAAAAGCTTTTTGTGTGTCTAAGGAATGACTTATGGAAAGAAAAACTTTTGAAGCAAAAGCTTTTTCCTAGTAGGTCATTTACCTTCAAATGACCTAATAAAAAGGTAAAAAGCTTTAGAAAAAGCTGCCATTAGAGATGCTCTTAATAAATTGTTTCGTATATTAGCCAATAAGTACAAATGAACCATCCAATAACGAAAGATCTATTTTAAAGTTATTTTGAACCAATAATAAAATAATAACTTTGATTGGAGCAAGCTTCTCTCAAAAGTGAGTAATTTATATTGTATAAGAGATGAGGTTGGTTTAATACATATATATAAATATTAAACTAAAAAGAGATCTCTTCCCCATACTTTAACCCATTTTGTTTCTATGCCTAAACCTTACATGAAAATGGATGTATTCCTTCTTTTCATACCGGCCCCACCTCCTCCCAGTGATGTCTACCTTTCCTTAGAGCATCCCTAATGGTTAACCTCTCAAAAATTTATTACTTTTGTCACATCAACATTTCACTAACCAAAAACTCTTTTCTAAATGACATCTCCAATGGTTAACCTTTCTAAAAAGCTTTTCCTTTTACAAAATTTCTAATTTAACTTAATATATCTCAAATGTTTTATAAATACCCCTATATATAATTTGATAATTTTTTAAAATCTTACTAAATGTAATATTTTTTAAAATATTTTCATACATAAATATTATACTAATTTTTTGGAAACGGCAAATGAAATAACGGAAGCCTACTCGCAATTTTTCAGCGAGCACCCCGAGTTCGAGCTCCGCATAAGCGGGCAAACCCATCCCCAAAGGGATTTCCAAGGAAAATTCCCCATATGTGCCTGTGTGAGGTATGAGTTAAATTACGCTAATGCAACGCTCCCAAAGGGATTTGAACTCACGACCTGCAGCCCACATGAGTATAAACCCAGTGCCTCAGACCAGCTAGGCTGGCAATCATTGGCAAATATTATACTAAATAGCATTAGATATTATATAATTTATTTATTAATTAATATAAATATAATAAAGAATTTATATATAACATATCTAAGGTTTAAAATGAAATGTTATTAAACATGGGGGGTTAAAAAAGACAAACATTGAAAGATGGTTAAAAGCTTAGTAGAGAATAAGTATTTGCAATAAGTTTTTCAAAAAACTAAGTATTCCAATGGTAAAAAGTCTTTCAAAGACTTATTGTAATAGTAATAAGCTTTAGAAAAAACTACCTTCGGAGATGCTCTTATATGTTCTCACTTACACATCTTAATTTAAAAGCTAGCATTTCCTTTGTCCTAAAGATCGAAACCCTTCTTAAGTTTGTCTTGAGTTTAAAAGGATTACGATCTTTCTCAAGTTTGAAACAAGACTAGATAAGTCTTAAAGATCCAAACCCTTTTTCTTCCAATCTCATTCCTTTTCTTGTACAAGCATTCTCATCAACAATTTTACACTCATCCATTGTAGTAGATCTCTAAGGAGTTGTAGCAACAAGAAGTCATTTCAAGGGAAGGCCCCCTCAAACCCGAAAAACTTACTGAGAACACTCCTTTTTTTTTTTATGATTTTTCGCTAGATCGAATGTTTATGTTTGGGTTCACTCTCAAATAAAAACTATCGAAAATATGTACAATTTCATGGTCTAAAACGCAAACCATAAGAAAAGCAATGCTTAAAACTTAACTACAAACCA
This sequence comes from Calendula officinalis, assembly GCA_963853835.1. NCBI lineage: Eukaryota > Viridiplantae > Streptophyta > Magnoliopsida > Asterales > Asteraceae > Calendula > Calendula officinalis. Next base: position 41,055,789 of record OY970826.1, read on the forward strand.
AGAATCTGCTCTTTTTTTTTTTTTGGAAATGCTAAACAATGCCCTTAGGGCAATGTTTAAGAACAAATTTTGTGCTTTAAAAAGTTGTAAAATAACCACTAAAAACCACCCCCATAAATTTTATTAACCACCCATGCTTGTTTTATTGTACATTAACCATTTAAACTTCTCTTAATCATTGCCCTTAGGGCAATGGTTAGCAAAACCCTTTTTTTTTTGTTAATTAAATTAACCGTTACCAAAACTTGACTTTAAATACAAGTGTTTAAAAGTACTTAAAGGTGAGATACGATGGAGAGCAAAACTTGAGTTCAAAACACCTTTCACCCATCTAAGTTTAATCTCTACGTGGATTACAGCAAAGCAACGATTTATGCATATTCAACTTGTACTTTGTGTATAAAATCTTAGTCTATTTTGTCACCTTCTCTCTCATTAATCCCCTATACAAGCCGAACCGTTCAACATTTTCTCTCTAACTCTATATCTCTCTATCTTCTCTCTCTAACTGAGTGAAGGTTTTTACTCAGTTTAAAAAAACCCACATTTTTCTTTCTCTCTTTAAAAATCGATGCTTTTTGTAGGGAGAGAAACTTGAAGCGAACACAGTTTAGTCCGCCGTCATCATCGTTCTCTTTTCAGGCCGCTACGTCACCGACCACAACTTCACCTTCATTGTGACAGAATTCTTTTGAATACATCGAATTCAACTACTACTTCACACAGCGTTTCACAGAACAAGTTGTTACGGTAATCTTCTTTTCTTCGTCTTTGAAATGCATATTTGTATGTTATTTAACATATTTCATCGAATTATTGCTATTAATAATATATTAAGTTAACATTTTATAAATCTGATCTTAGCTATTTTGCAATCGTTTCGTAGAAATTTCCCCTGCAAATATGAGATTTACTAGGATCTGTAGAGCAAACCTTCAATGGCGTCTTATTCAACATCATCCTTTTTGAAGAGAGCTTAATATGACTTGTTCCCGAGCTTTAAACTTTTGGTGAGTACTTTCTCAGAGTAATATATATTAATATTTATTTTTATATAATATGAACCAATTAATGGTATATGTGACATTATTGTATAATAGGTATAATATAAATGTTTTAGTAATTTAAATAAGATTTTTGTTTATAAATGTGTTAAATATTACTTATAAACGTTCAAGTAACATGAAACCTAAATGACATTCTAGTTCTTCTAATATGTTAAATGAACTTTATAATACTCAAATGATCCTAATGAAATTAATAATCACAGTAATGCTAGTTTAGTTTTAATTAAGGGTCTTTTTGGTCATTATAAACAAAACTAAAGTTTATAGAATGAAAGAATGAAATTAATATTCATAAAAAATGTTTGGTTATTAGGTTGTGAATTAAGATACGAAAATCAAACCAACGCCAAAAGGGTTAAGTTTTATTGTTCATTCTTATAGTCATAAATCATTATATTATCAACCAAACATATCATCATTATATTAAATCGGAAATACACATTATGACGTATGGTAAACATAATTAACTTTTCTATGTTTACACATATCAATATAAAAGTTTTATTAATTTAGTGGTGTTGAAATTTGAGTGGCTCGTATATGAAATTCATAGTTATAATGCATAAAGTACCTTGTTAGGACTTATTTGTTGTAAATAATAGTCTAGGGGGTAAATTGTAACATCGCATATTAGTTTAGTTAGTTAATTAAGATTAATTAAAGGAATTAAGGAGATGGTATATAAGCTAATGTGTAATCCTTAATTCCCAAGTTTTGCCATAAACCAATCGTCATTTCAGCAAAACCCTCTCTCCTCTCTCTAACTTTCTCTCTCTAAAAGCCCTCACTTTCTTCACAAGTTTTCATCCAAAATCATCATCTAACCAACAAGTAATGGATTGATTGCTCTTATTAGGATTATCAATTGGTATCAGAGCAAAAATTCACTCTGAATTCGATCCATATCAATTGCTTGCTGTCCAAATCAGAAGATCAAGTGGGTTTTTCAAGTTTTTGAAGAAAAAGGGGTCAAAAATTAAAATCCGGATTTAAGGTATTAATGCTTGTTTTTGTGGGTTAAATAGCTTCATTTCATCATTACATTTAGCTTAGAATCACTTTACGTTCAAATCAAATCCATTTTGATGAAGAAATTGTGATTTTGAGTAAACTCCATTAAAGCTTCAAAAACCTTAAAAATTCATATTTTAGATTAGATTTAAGCTGCTTTTTGTGAATATTATTGAAATGGATTGAAGGATAACGTTTTTGGGTCATTTTGCAAAAAGAATCATCGATTTTGGTTAAGAAACGAGCGTTCTAGGATCAATTTAGTGAAATTTTTTTGCTGTTTGGAAGTGTTCTGCTCAAGAACAACGCTACTGTTCTCGGCCCGAGAACAGTGAAATCTTCGGCCCGAACTTATTCACTTCTTCCGCACGAACTTATTCACTTCTTCGGCCCGAACTTATTCACCTCTTCGGCCCGAACTTATTCCACAGTTCGGCCCGAACTTACTCCACAGTCTTCGACCCGAACACCATCAACTCTTCGGCCCGAACACTTAACAAATCTTCGGCCCGAACACTTAACAAATCTTCGGCCCGAACACTTAACAACACTTCGGCCCGAACACTTATCAACTCTTCGACCCGAACACTTAACAAATCTTCGGCCCGAACACTTAACAAATCTTCGGCCCGAACACTCAACAACAGTTCGGCCCGAGAACTTTCAACCAACACTTCAAATTTTTTCTCTGTCGTGTTCTTAACCTTACCACTCAAACATGACTTCAAAGGACGCCTTGTCCATTGGACCGGATACCGAACCACCTGTTCTCTACCAAGGAGAATATGGTTAATGGAAGAAACGGTTCCTCCATTTTATTCTTAGTCAAACATCTGGTCCTCTTATCCTCGAATCTCTTCAAACCGGACCCGCAAAATTCTACCGTGCTGTGGTAGCTGCCCCAAACTCTCAACCATCGGTAACTGGCGGTGTTATTGAAATTCCCCCAGCGGAATATACCCAAGAACAGAAGGAAAGGGCTATGGCTGATGTGTACGCACACTCTTATATGCTACAGGGCCTTACAAATGAAATATACAGCAGCATTGACGGTTTCAACACGGGTAAAGAACTATGGGATGAAATCCGCAAGCAGATGGAAGGTACTGACCTAGGAAACAAAGCTAAGATGGTATCCACCCTAAACACTTACGATCAATTTAAAGCTATCTCGGGCGAAGAATTAGAGCAAACTTACCACAGATTCTGCAACATGCTCAATGACCTCAGAAAGAACAACCTAAACAAAGGGAATCTTGAAATTAACATCAAATTTATCCAATCCCTTCTTCCCGAATGGGAATTGTTTGGCAACAGTGCGATGCAACACAAAGACTTAAGCCTCATAGACGTTCATGAATTATATGAATATCTTCATCAGAATGAACCTATGGTGAAAGGAATGTCCAAATCTAGGCAAGATAATGCTGACACACTTGCACTGTTGGCCAAACAAAACCAAGCTCTCAACATAGGAATCAATGAAGCACTTATGGCAGCACAATCAAAGGAGGTAGTTAATGAAGAACTAGAGACTCTGGTCCCTGAGGGCACAAACGAAGAAATTGAGTCGGTTCGTCAGGCCTTAGCTTTAATAACGAGCTACAACAAAAAGTACTATATCAAGCCAACAAATAACAACCTCCGATCTTCCTCCAACTTCAAATTTAACTCTTCTCAAACCCCGACCAACAAAACATCTTCTTCTTCCACTGAGCCACCTAAAAAATGCTACAACTGTGGCATGACGGGGCATTTCGCAAAAGAATGCAAAAAGCCGAAGGTTAAGGACTCTGAATACTTTAAAAGAAAGATGCGGCTGGCGAAGCAGGTTGAAAATGGCAAAGTCCTTCTAGCCGAGGACCAGCAATGGTTGGAAGACTCAGATGATCAAGAGGAAGAGGAATGCACTGCTAGCCTGGCTCTGATGGCTAGATCAAACGAATTAAGAGCTGAGCTAGGTATCCCAGAGAACCTATTGCAACACCGATGTCCACGGCCACCAAACTTCATGCTGATCTGGATGGTAAACCGGTAGATGTAACGAGCTATCGGGGTATGATTGGATCACTACTTTACTTAACGGCTAGCCGTCCGGACATTATGTTCTCCACATGCATCTGTGCTCGGTATCAGGCTGCTCCCAAAGAGTCTCACTTTCTGGCTATCAAACGAATCTTCCGTTACCTCAAAGGCACCAAAGATCTTGGTCTTTGGTACCCCAAGGAGACCTCGTTTGATCTTTCTGCCTTCTCTGATGTTGATCATGCTGGGTGTATGCTGGACAGGAAGAGCACATCTGGAGGAGTTCAATTCTTGGGAGATAAGCTAGTCAGCTGGTCATCACGAAAGCAAAACTGTGTCTCACTATCAACTGCTGAAGCATAATATGTTGCGGCCGCTAGCTGTCTTTCCCAGGTGATATGGATGCAATCACAATTAAAGGACTATGGCTTTTCATATAGCCGCATTCCTTTATAATGTAATTCCAGAAGTGCAATTGCAATATCTTGCTATCCAGTTCAACATTCTAAAACCAAACATATCGATCTTCGATATCATTTTATCAAAGATCACGTTGACCTGGGTAATGTTGAATTGTACTTCGTATCCACCGACTTTCAATTGGCGGATTTGTTTACCAAAGCTTTGGACGAAAAACGTTTTAATTATCTGGTCTCAAAGCTTGGTATGCTAAATATCAAAAATTAATTATCTTTCAATCCTTATCCTTCTATTTGTTAAGTCGCTGTATTCTTCGTATCATCGTAATGGCTTTCAAGAAACTCGTCTTGCAACCCGGTCGTCAAAAGTCATCATTGGTCAAGGGGAAGCAACTACTCATCAGTCAAGGGGGAACTGACGATAGAAGTTTTACTTATTTTTAATTCTTAAAGTTTTACTTTTAATTTTAAATTAAAATTTTAAATTTATAGTTTCCTTTTATTTGTCTTTAAATTTAAAATTCAAAAATTTTCAAATTTGTCCTCGGGCCGAACACCTCACTGTTCCCGGCCCGAGGTTCACAGTCGGTCCATAGTGTTCGGCTCGTCATCCTCCCCTATAAATAGTCTTCACCGAACAACCTTTATCTTCTTCTACCTATTCTCGCTCACACACAGTCGAACACACCTCACGTATCACAAAGTCACAACTGATCTTCGATTCTTCAATCAATCCGGCTCGCCTCTGTTCTCAAATCATCTCCACATTCATTCTCACTTGATTTCGGTAAGATTCTAACCCTCAATTTCATCCTTTTCATGCTAAATCATAGAGATCTCGTTTGTTTTAGGTCCGAACAGTTCTAGGGTTTGTCTACAATTTGAATATGTTCGATCTAGGGTTTAAATGGAAGTCTTAAGCTATCTAGGGTACTCGTCTTGGTGAACTGATCGACACTTAGCTAGTTTGAACCTGAAATCATCAACCTCGGACTGATCTAAGCCTCGAACTTGAAAAATCTTCAAAACCGACCAGGTCCTCGGCCCGAACTCTTTCAAAAGAGTTTGGCCCGAACTCAAAATCTTCAAAAACCGTCCAGGTTCTCGGCCCGAAGTCTTTTTATACTGTTCCCGGCCCGGACTCTTTCAAAAGAGTTCGGCCCGAGGTCTTACACTGTTCCCGACCCGAACACTTTTCAGTGTGTTCGGCCCGAACTCTTTTCAACTTTCATTTCACGAGCCGAACTCTTTTCACAATTTAATTTTTTCTAAGTTTTTTTTAATATACATATATTATATATAATTATAATTTATAAATTTTATTAATTAATATGTTTAATAAAATTAAAATTTTTATATTATTCACATATATATATATATATATATATATATATATATATATATATATATATATATATATATATATATATATATATATATATATATATATATATATATATATTATTAAAATTCCTTAGCAGTGTTACGTCTCGATCAGCGATTTTTGTCATCATATTACTTTTCTAACACTGTGTACTTACCTTGGTTGTTTGTTTGTGCCATCTTGTTTTTTATTGAATAATTCTCAGATGGCAGAAGAACAAATAATAGACGAGAACACCCTGGTTCCCCTTTACAGGATCAAGCCACTCACGGAAAAGAACTCCTACTGGGCCCCGGAGGACGAGGTCACCTTCAACATAGAATATCCGGTCTTATCCCACGTTCTTCAACGTCACCCGATATTCTACATGATCACTGCTAGGCCCGAAGTTCCAACGATATATGTTCAACAATTCTTCAGCAACATCACTCTTGTGACATCAACAGACCCACATCAGTTTGAAACACTGATTGACGATCAACCGGTGCAATTCACAAAAGATGATCTATATGACATCTTCAGGCTTCCTCGTGGTGATTCACGACCACCATTCACTACACATGAACCTCAGCTACCGTTTAAGGACGTGTACGAAGGAATCCACTATCTTGGTCTTAACCTTCCTCGGAATACTATCGATCTCAGAAATCTCAAAAAGAAGAATATGGCAAGTTGCTGGTCCCACGTCTTCACTATTTTCAACAGATGTCTGACAGGAAAGTCATCTGGTCATGACAGGGCCTCTATAAACGTCCATCACGCCTATCATGCCCTCTGCTACAACAGACATTATGACTATGCTGTCTATTTGTGGGAAGAATTCAAGGTCGCCAAAGAAAAGGATCCAAAATATCTGATCTACCCGAGGTTCTGGTCAATCCTAATTGAACACTTCATGAACCGATATCCAAACATTCACATCCGGGATGCTGCAAATCGATTCACACCAGCTCGTGTTGCATTCTTTCGAAAAGAGAGTGGTACGTCCGTGGTTAATGCAGCACCGGTCCCTCTCCCACTGCTTAAAATTGGTGACATCAATCTTGATGTCATCAGACAATACCGGGATGCTCATTATCCTGAATGGAGACCGGAGGATGAACAACCGCAACCAGACCAACCAGCTGCGACACAACAACCACCACCTGCTCAACAACAACCACCACCTCATCAACAATAACCTCGACGTCCAGCAGCAGCACCACGACAAGCACCGGCTCACCGACGTGCAAAACGACTTCGCATTTCACCCAGCGGTGCCTCCGGAAGTTGGTCGGTTGCCACTCCATCATCTCAATAGCTGGCAACTCCACCAACTCGACCCATTATAAGACCAACCACACAAACAGCTGAACCTTCCTCCCCTTCCTCATCAGAAGATTCTGCTGCCACCGTGTCTGATCGACCAAGTTCACCACCATCACCATCAGGTCCAGCTTCACCACCACCTCAAGGATCTCCAAATCCCTTCGATGATCCTCTTTTCTTGGATCCATCTCCACCAAGACACACACAACCACCACCCTCATCTGTACCTCAATCTCCTTTGATTTCCACCACTATTGCATCCACCATTCTATCACCGATCCCCTCCACCATCCAACCAATCACAACCACCGTACCACCACTCACATCCACCATTCCCACTACCACAACTACCGTACCACCACTCACATCCACCATTCCAAAATCCATACCAACCACCATAACAACCATTCCACCATCAACCATTACCATACCACCAATCTCAACCACTATCCCACAGATCACCACCGGAAATGCCTCGAGGGTCACTGTAACTCCACCGTCTACAATTGTTATGACCCTCGCTCAACAAACTCCAGTATCAGAGGCTACAACAACCACCACAACCAAATCCAAACTCCAGATCTACAGCTCATACCGCATTTCGCTTCAGCACTAGAAACCGTTAACACAAGGCTGGCGAACATTGAAAGTAGATTGGAATCTATTCCTCCTCCTCCTCCGACACATGGTCCAAGAACCAGAGAGCAGCTCCTGACAACATCTCGTCCATTCTTCATGGAAGAAGTTAAAGCGATGTTCAACTATCGCATGGAAGAACTTTTCGAGCCCTGCTCTCAAGGAACCCCCCCCCCCCCCTTTACAAAAGGCCGGAGGACCCTGAGGATGATCCTCAGGGAGGGGGACAAAGAAGGAGACTGGAGCAAGGAGGATCCAGTTCTCAATATCAAGAAGGCGGGAGTCAGTCACAACAACACCCCAGCTCATCTCATCAAGGACAGTGAGGAGGCCCCCCAGAAGAAGAATATATCGACGACTGGGTAATTGTTGATTTTGACTACTCTCAGGTGTTACACGTTGAACCCCTCAACCAGTGGCGGGTGGAAGAACATGAGGATATCTTACCTCAAAACAAACTTGCTCCTACACAGATGACTGAAGAACAAAAACTAGAATCTATGTGTCATCTTCAATCTATAAATGCTGAGGTTGAGCATAGCCGCACGGGCAACGTTCACCGGGTTTTAAGGAAAGTGGTGGACACCGTGATTGATCTCCAAAGTGATTCAGATGAGGATAATATTGTGAATGAGGCATTCACCAAACCACCTCCAGTTGACAACTCTCCTCGAGATGACAACTCTGAAAGCGATGAACGAATGGAGGAGGCACGAGTGGAGGTAGAAAGAGTCCCATTCACCAGAGAAAATTATCATAAATTCTTCTACAAATACGACTCACTGGTTGCCGCAAGAAATAAACAACAAACCACCAACTGCTTCTCCACAACATGATGTACCGGTCTTATCAGATAGTGAAAAGAGGGCGGCGGATAGAGATAATAAACGTCGTTTAAAGATCTCAAAAAAGTTCTTATTCCAACAAATTAAACTACCATTTCATGAAGACCGCTTCTCTGCTATCTTCCAGGAAAAAGAACTTTGTTCTATTACTGATTTCGAGCAAATCAATAACAAATTTCGTATTAAAATCATCAAAAACAAAGTTTAATTTGATTTTTAAAGTAAAAAATGAAGAACACATGAAGAACACCATATTTTCGGAACTTTTCGGGCAGATCTGAGAAAATTAGAGGTTGTTTTCAAAAAAGTGTTTGAATAGGATTGTAGGTAATTGAAAAATGAATGTTTTGCAAAAAGAATCACTCAATTTGGTTAAGAAATGAGAAAGTTATGATCAAATTAGTTAAACTTTGAAAAAAAATCGCGATCTGGTCTGAAAAGTGTTCGGCTCTGACAAGTTTTCGGGCCTGACGGGTTTTCGGGTCTAACGGATTCTCGGGTCGGATCTGTTCGCGGGTCGAGGCTGAACACTTCTTAAATTTTGAAAACCTTCTCGAGCCGAGAAGTTAGTATCTAGAGGTAACAATTCAAAAGTCAAAATAAGGCTGATACATTCTCTCTCATCTGTCCTTATTGTACGACGTCGTTTTCCTAAAGGACTGAAAGGCTGACAATTCAAAAGTAAAAACTCGAGAAACACACATTGATATATTTTTAAATTTGACTCTCTCTCTCTCTCTCTCTCTCTCTCTCTCTTACACATTTACACACAATTCACACATATAAATACATTTTAATATCATCTCACATCGTCTCTCTTTCCTATATCACTCACCATCTCCACCATTTACCACCTCTCCTCTCCAGCACCACCTTCAACCTCTTCACCAGCGACCAGCACCCTAGAGAACACCTCCCTACAAAGCAGCATTGACAAACTAATCACATGAAGACATTTTGAGGTTCATCTAGGAGTACGAGAATGTCGAAAAACGCCCACCTACACAACTGAAGTCCGCAACCCACCACAAAAGTTTGGTCAATATCATGGCCTCCGATGGGCTGGCGAACCAGTTGCTCTCAGAAGACTAAACAAAAGGGGTGGCGCGCGTCAATAATCAATCGTTGGGAGGCACTTCATCTGTCAAAATGTGTCCACATTCCAAACAATGGCTTATGCACACATCAGTGTATAACTCGTTCCTAATCGTTTAATGGCTTTCAAGTAAATCAGCTTGGAACCCGGTCTTCAACGAATGATGGCTTCTGATCACAACGGATTCAGAAGCCGCTATCAAAAAGCAAGCAAAAATCAATCAAGCTTCACCGCAAATACTCTCCTTCAACCCTCCGGTGATGTTTAAGGTACGTCCTCAAATCTCAAAAACTTTTACATACTTTTGATTAGTCGAGGGGGAGAAATACTAATTCTATGGGGAGAATTATTATTTATAGGGGGAGAAACTTAAGACAATCAAAACAAAAATACCCAAGAATGAATAAATAAACGAAAAATCTTTTATTAAGACAATACCTTCCCATGGTTTGCCAGATCCGGCCTAACCTTCCCCGGGTTCTACCAACTGGTAAATGTGAGGGTATACGTCTAGGGTATAGAACTAGGTGAGTGCAAGGTGATGTGAAAACATGATAAATTTAAGAAAACCCACCTTTGAGTGCATCCAAATCATTAACAAACCGGACAACCATACAAATGAGTGATCATTCATGCGTTGGATGTTTCACTAGACTTTACTGGCCCAGTAAAGCAAATGCACGCCACCACCAACTACTCAAATTCCTCTCAATAGGGATTTGTTTCAGTTCATTAGGGGACGTAGCACAAAAACTACTGACTACTCATTCGGAGTATGTCGGTATTGAAACAAAATAACCTCCTACTCCGGGTTAAGTCTCTTTGTATGCACAGTGTGTCTAGTTCTCACCCCCAAGAATCTTTCCAATATAGGACACTTGCACTACAAAAATGGATCTCCGTGAATCCATCGGAACACTTGTAGTGGCATCACAATCTGATGTTTCACGAGGATCGAGTGGAAATCTTGCTAGAGCTAACATCACGCCAACTCTAAACGCAGGTCACACATTTGAATCAACGGTTGTGCAAACGCCTACCGATTCATAATGTGTGCTAACGGATACTCTAAGTGAGTCCGGTGTTACCGAAAAATCCATGTGAAAACTCCTTAATTGAAACATCTTTTGAAAGCTAATTAAAATGCACACGAGCGTAATAATTCACTCTCAAATTACTCCTATGATCTGCTAAACCTAGCATGATCCTCCCCGGAGCCACCGACAATATAGGAACTAAAAAGTGAGGGTCCTAGGTCTAAGTGAGCAGAATCAAGTATCATGGGATCTTGATTGGGGTGCGCTGAGGTAAAAATTGAGCATGGGTATGAAGTATGGGGTGCAAATCAGCTTATCACATGGTAAAAACAAAAACGAGGGTGTGGTTGAAAATGAAAAAGTGAGTTGAGTGAGGAGCGTGTGTGAAAGGGATAAAGAAAACGGAAACCCCTCCCTAAACCGAACAAATGACTGGGTAGCCACATCTACATCAGACTGCATAAGTTGCTTTCTGATTAAGACATCATGGACCCAGTGATGCAATGCACAACCCCCACTGACCACTCAAGTACAAAAGTACTTGTTTCAAAATCACGGAGATAACCACATCCACTTTCGACATCTCATTTGGAGATTGTCGATATTGAAAAAGAGGACCCACCTCCAGTCCTCGCCTTCGTTTGTCCACGTATAGATTCCAGAACCGAATTAAATTTCTCTAGGACACAGGCACTCTACCAAGCATATCTTTGGAATATTGCCGGAACATTCATAGTGATACCAAAAATATTGGTATTCCATGATGATGGAATGGAAATCCTACCAGTGCTAACATCAATGCCAACACTGAACGTAGGTCACACAGTTTCTGTAACTGTTGTGCAAACATGCAATCTATGGATCCTGGGTTACCCTGATACCTTCTTGTGCGAAGATCAGATGACTGTAGTCCACTCTTATCAACAACAGTCACTATGTCTGATAGAGGATCTGATGACTGTACTCCACTCTTATCAACAACAGTCAATACATCAGATAAGGGATTCTATGACCGTACTCCAACTTTATCAACAACGGTCAGAAAATCCAAATCAAATCAATATACCGCACGTCTACAACTTCAACAAACATCAGGAACCAAGGATCAACAACAAATCGACAACAATAAATGTTTATGTCTTTAACTCTCATTTATTCATACACCAATGTACCCTCACAGAAGTTAATCTATCAAAGTATAGCAGTAAGAATTGCTTTGTATATGAACGACATTCCTACAACTTTGTACATATTTCAATAGCAAGAAATCAAAGTAGGATAATACAGTAAACAAAATACGTACCTATTTTATGCCTAAACGTACCATAGGCAAAGCGGGAATAACATTTATAAGAACAACACAAACACAAGTAGCAATGATCGACCCCCAAATTGATGCATGAGTAATCCAAGTCCACCTGATAACATCCATGGCCAACTGTATATTTATCATAAACACAACTGCAAGTGTCCATAGATCTCCTAAACTTGACCCATCAATATCTGTACGCCAATAAGGGGACAAAAAAGACAACAACACTTTACCATAACGTGTCCGCCAAAATAATCTTCAATTATAGCTTTCTTGTCTCTGTCCTGCTCCATAAAGTTGAGGGTATGTCATAAGAGACCTTCTTCCAAGATCTTTATCAAGAATTCCGATAAGGATTGTGGGTATGGCGGTGTAGATTACAGAATATAAGACACTGCTCCATTCGGTAATGGCAGTGGTTAGAGTGAAGCCTGTAAACAGGACATAGCTGGAGGTAAAAATGAATCAAGTTTTGTTCAAAAAAAAAAACATTTGCCTTCAATGCAAAAAGTAGAAATGTACTTGGTGCAAAAATATGATGACATGTTTTTTTCATCATAGTAATGACGCCTCCTCATCTCGAATTAAGTTGGCTTCGTCGTCTTTCCACTTTGTGCACTCATAACTAAAGTCCCTAAAAACTCCACAATCATAACAACGAATTCCACTCTTGTCACCTCGCCCCGTTCCTCTTCCATGACCTCTTTCATTGTTTCTACCACGACCTCTTCCACGTCTACTACTTTCACCATATTTTTGTTCACTTGCCATTAAAAGTTGATTATGCTCTTCTTCCTTAACTCCATGACTTTGAAGCCTATCTTCATAAGCTTTCACCCTTCCAACCGCTTCTTCAAATGGCATACTTTCAAGGTCGGAATATTGCTCAATCGGAGCTACAATTGGCAAGTACTTCTTTGGAAGTGAATTAAGAAACTTTCTCACTATTGTTTCTTCTTCAAGAGACTCACCAAGACTCTTAAATCTTTCAACTATACCACTTATCTTACTCGAAAAATCGTCGATTGTCTCGGTCTCTTTCATTTTCAACCTCTCCATATCACCCTTTAGAGTTTGCAACCGTGCCTTTTGAACCCGTTCGGTGCCTAAGTACTGAATCCGAATGGATTCCGAAACATCTTGTGCATCCTTGTGTTTAGCAACCTGCATAAGAACATCTTCGGGGAGGGTTTGAAAAATTATAGCTTTTATAGTATAGTTTCTTTTCTCCTTATCGTCTTCGCCGGTGATTGTCTTCCAAAGGCCATGTGCTCTCAACACAGTTTCAACCAAAATGGACCAAGTAGTGTAGTTAGAATCGGTTAATTTCGGACAGCGTAGAAACAAATTACCTTGCTCACGGACTGCATTTTCTCCTTCCATTCTTCCTTCTTCTTTAGGTGATCTAACGGTCTCCGGTCACCTATTTCGGTCTAGTATTAGCTATCAAACTTTGTTATAGCTTTACGGTCTTTCAGTCTTACGCCAGAGTTTTTTTTCGGTCTTCTCAACGGCCTCGGTCTTTTCGGTCTTCGGTCACACGCTGGAGCTTTATCGGTCTTCTCAGCAGCGTCGGTCTTTTTGGTCTTCGGTCACACGCTGGAGCTTTTTCGGTCTTCTCGACAGCGTCGGTCTTTACGGTTTACACCGGACAATTTCGGTCTACCGGTGTCGGTCTTTGCTGCTGTAGCAGCCGGTCTTTACACCTCTTCTGGTGATTCACATGAAATCACCTCTCCTTCTGATTGAGCCCTAGGCTCTGATACCAAATGTTGGTTCAGTCCCGTTTTGCTTTTATTTTCTATGGTGATTTTGAAAGAAAAATAATATATAGAGATGGAAGAGAAAAGTCTGTTACTTTCATTCATAGCAATAAAGGCTATATATAGCCTAAAAGAAACACTACGTGGAGTACATGAAAAACTATAAAATAACCACTAACCTAAAGACTAGGTAAACTCAATAACTACTAACACCCACTCCTTTGTTTACCAGTGAACTCGTCAACACTAGTCCACCATGTAGTCATTATTTTTATTTAAACAAAATAAACATGTGACTAACTAAATTAAACCAAACTAATAAAACTAATATCAAGATTAAATCCAACACTTGGTTGGTTTATTTATTATAGCATTCTACTTTTATTTCCTTTTCTTACAAGATTATACTTTGGAAAGTCTACCCAGTTATCGCAATGCCATTCAAATGGAGAGCTAATTTTAAGTGTTGTAATTTGGTAGATTTTTTCAGACTATAATGTTATGATAAGAAAAAAGTGAAAGTATAATGCTATAAGTGGGTAGTATTTTTTAGTACAATGCCTTGATAAGAAAAAAAAAACTGAAAGTGCAACATTGTAGAGTTGTATTCTAAGAAGTCCAAATGATTTGTCTAGTCTCAAGGGACAAATCCTAGCCATTGGATCAAGATGGCCAAGATCAAATTCCCCACCTACAGCCACCGCCGGCCGCCTCCTCCGGGCACCTCCGGCCGCCATCCTCCGCCGCCGGCCGCCACCAATCGCCGCCGTCCGCCGCCGCCGGCCCGCGGCGGCGGCCGGCAGTGGTGATGGTGGCTGACAGTGAAGGTGCTGGTGGTAATGGGGGTGTGGGTGGTATTGATGTATCGAAGCACATGTGTTTCACTAAAACAGAACATATTACTTCGAAGCACATGTGCTTCAGGTCACGAAACACATGTGCTTCAAGTTACTAAAAACATGAGTTTCTAAACACACAAGGGAGCATACGAAGCACATGTGCTTGATGTTATGAAATACATGTGCTTCACTACACATAAAAAAATCAAAATAAGTGACGAACATATCATAATGAAGCACATGTGCTTCATAAAGCCAAGCACGTGTGTCTTTGTTCCTAAACGCATGTAACTTACAAGCAAAGTCATTTATATTTGAATCACGAAGCACATGTGCTTAACGTTATTAAACACATGTACACATAAAAAAATCAAAACAAGTGACGAACATATCATTATGAAGCACATGTGCTTCATAAAGCCAAGCACATGTGTTTTTGTTCCTGAACAAATGTAACTTACAAGCAAGTCATTTGTGTTTGAATCACGAAGCACATGTTCTTGACGTTATGAAACACATGTGCTTCACTACACAGAAAAAAAATCAAAAAAAGTGATGAATATATCATTATGAAGCACATGTGTTTTTGTTCCTGAACACATGTAACTTACAAACAAGTCATTTGTGTTTGAATCACGAAGCACATGTGCTTGACGTTATGAAACACACGTGCTTCACTACACAAGAAAAAAAATCAAAACAAGTGACAAACATATCATTATGAAGCACATGTGCTTCATAAAGCCAAGCACATGTGTTTTTATTCCTGAACACATGTAACTTACAAGTAATTCATTTGTCTTTAAATCACGAAGCACATGTGCTTTCAGTCACGACCACCACCACCGGTCCACACCGCCGGCGGCCACCTCCGGCCGCCATCCGCCGCTGGCCACTGCCCATCGTCGCCGGCCGCCGCCGACCGCCGCCCATCGTCGCCGTCCGCCGCCGGCCGCCTTCTCCGGTCGCCGGAGAAGCACATGTGTTTGTAGTGGTGGTGGTGGTTTTGAATCTTGATCTTGATCATTGATTTTTCTTGATCCAAGAGCTATTAAATGTCCCTTGAAACTAGATAAAATTAATGGATTACCTTGAACATTTCACATTTATTGTAACATAAAGTAGGATGCTATAATACACGAATAAATTAGAGTACATTGTTAATTCTTTCATTTAGCCCTTGTCTAGCATATTTAGCTACAATTTAATGCAAGAGATAGCAACATATTTTCTGATTTGTTTATTATAGCAGTCTACTTTCATTTCTTCATATTACAACATTATACTTGGAAAAATCTACCCAATGCGATTCAAATACAAGGCAATTTTCACTGGATAGAATTTTCAAAGTATAATGTCCTTCCTAATAAGAAAAAAAAAGGGAAGTGAAACGAGCAAAGCCTTAATAAGAAAAAAATTGAAAATACAATGTTGTAATAAAAAGATATGAAATTAGGATGCACAAACAACCTATTGTAAATTCCTATTTCTTGCATTTAGTATTTATAAAAAGTTAATCAAATGATAATTTAGTATCTTCGGTAGACAGACTCACGAGAACAAGAGAAAGGGCATTCCTGTAGAGGATCATGTAGCCCATTCGTTGGTAACTCCAATGACCAACAAAAGGGGAACCCAACTCCCACATCAACCATTTGGATCATCATTGGCACCTGCAAAAAATAGCAATATTGTACTTTTATTGACGTGTTTAGTATAGAATCCTACTCCTATAACATTGTATCTTGTAAAAACTATGCAATAATATCAATGTCATCAAGCACTGCTATAGTTGGGTAGAATTTTCAATGTCCACAGGTTAAAGGTAGTATAATGCTATATTTGAATGGAATACTGAAAGTACAATGTGTCAGGATCGAATAACCCAAACAGATTATTTAATCACAGATCTACTAACAAGAGAAGTTACAGCGGATTAACACTCTTGTTATATGATTAAGAACAAACGAAAACTGTAATTGAATAAGAACGATAATACGAACACAGTAATCACAAAAAGCTTCAATGTATATTGAATAATTCGAACAATACACACGTACGTTTACAATTCGTAAGGAACTATTTATAATAGTCCTTGAAGCCTAAAATATTAACCTAGTTATTCTAGGATTCGATTACAATCAATATACAAAAGATAATCATTCTATAACTAACTATACTAGAATCTCGGACTTGATCAGCACCATAGATAGACATCAGTAGTAAACTTTATCATCAGTAGTAAATCCAAGATCAGCATCATCAGTAGTAATTAGTGTTTCTGCCCCATCAGTACTATCTCCAATAATCATTGATCAGTACTAACTGCAGCATCAGTATTAGAATGTTTATATCTGTGTTATATCCCAACAATCTCCCCCTAAACTTGTTAATTCACTTTTAATTAACTAAGTTTCTTCTCTTCTTCATTCTTCTTTTCCTGTTCTTCTAACAATTTTGCTCTTCTTTGTATACCTTCAATTGTTCTCTGATTTTGCTTCTTCCTTTGAGCTATTATGTATTTGCTGTTTCTTTTTACAAAGTAATTGAATTTTTCTTGAAATATTACAGCATCATAAGGTTTCATGAAGGTGTTTGTGAATATCTGGTACGTTTTTTCTTCTGAGTGTGGATATTCTTTTTCAAACAAGTACAGTTCACAGTTCTTACTGGCTCTCTCAAAGAAATACATGTTTACTGTGGGGAGCACATTCCATGCATAAACATTTTCTTTCTTAGTGAATATTTCAGGATAGTTGTCTGGATAGAAAGCATCATCAATCATTTTAGTCAAGTATCCAGCTCCTGAGTTTTTCCATGATTTCTTAGTCATTCTTGGTTTCCCAATAATCAACACTTTGATTATGTCACTTCTTGAACAGGATCTTACCATATGTTTCCAACCAGTAAATCTTTGAGTTGTTTTGTCCTCTCTTATGACTTCTATAACATTGTCAACAACTCTCCAATTGATAATTGGATTATCTTGTAGATGAGCAACATGACAATCAAGTACTTGTATATCTTGTTTACTTTCTTCTTTGATTCTGTTTCAGATTCAATTTCTTTCCTCTTTTTAGAAGGTTTTGAAGATTCACCAAGTATTGGTGTTCTGGAGAAAATGATTGAGGGATCAATTTCAATTAACACTTTTTCTTTTTCTTCTTCTACTTCAATTTCTGCTAATTCCCTCTTTTTGGCAGTGCAATATTTGTCTACTATTGTTATCATTTTCATTCTGCTAAAGGACTTAGCACTATGACCTTTTGATTTCAAGTAGTCAATCGTTTTTGCTTTCTGTTCAAAAATTTCATCTGTTAGATCAGCTTTTTCTCTTTTACATTATGCTACTAGATATTCAAGGCAATTCAAATGTTCTTCTTCTATTTTTCTTTGTTTATCAAACTCTGCCTTTTGATCTTCTACCAGTACTCCTTCAACCTCTTGAATTGTTGCATCAGCTTCTTGAATTGCTGCATTTTCCAGTCTTTCTTCTTCAGCCTTTTTCTTGTCTTCAAGAGCTTGAGTCTTTGCAACTTTCCTCAGATATCTTATCCTGTTCAACTTCCATTTATCTTGTTTTGCAGGTCTGACATGGTTCATTTTGTTTACCATGTGGTGACCTAGAGCTCTGTTGGGATAGTCATCATCAAAATTTTCTTTTCCATTTCCAACACATGCTGTAAGTAGAGGTGGAGTGTATTTCATATCAAGAACAAGAGTAAATACAATTGATGGAGAGAATAAATGTATCTTATGCTGTGGTAATATCTTGGGGGGTGGAGGAAGTGCACATTCATCAACTTCATACCAATTCACATTATCATCAATGTCAGGTATGATAAGTGGTTGTGATTCTGGATTTGAAGGTTTTGATATGACTATAGTACGTTCACGTTCAAGAACTTCTGGTATTTCTTCTTCATCTTCAGTAGTAACCAAGGTAGTTACTACTGGTGTAGTCTCTGGTTCAAATACCACCAACTGTTGTGATTCAATTACTACTGGTGAGGTTGTTGTTGTAGTTACTACTGCTAGGGCATCAGTAGTATCCATGATATTTTCTTCTGGAGCATTTACTACTGGTATTTCTTCTTCTTCTATATGATCAGTAGTAACAACCTCTTGATCCTTAGCTTCAGTAGTATACATAGGATCAGTAGTCTCTATGACCTCAGTAGTAACTGGAGAGTTTACTTGTTCTGCTGTTTGAGATTGATTTGCAGACACAAATACATCCTCATCCATACTTTTCATTTCTTTATACAGGTCTTCACCAAAACTCTGACCTGTTTCACCATGAACCTCTTTTAGATATAGGAGGGCTGCTGCTGCTATAGATTGATCAATCATCCCTTGTATTTGATCTTTCTCCCCCTTAGTGATCTCAACCTGTTGAGCCTCACTATCTACAATCTTTCTTTGCAATTTTCTGATCAAATTTGATTGCCTTTGAAGCTTGTACTCGAACCTCTTCTGCCTTCTGTTCATAGTATTGATGTAATGCTTCATGTAGGTCATGGTTTTTCCTTGATTATTCAGTAAAGTCAGACAATGTTGTACAGTGGTTTTAAGGTTTTCCTTCTTATCCGTCAATTGTGTTGGTTTAATACTGCCCTCAGCCTCTTTGGGTGGATCATTGGGCTCATTTGGTACATTGGCTTTTTAGTTTTCCATCCTATCCGTCAACTCAGTTTGTTTCTTTCTACCCTTATCACTTCTTGGTGATAAAATGGGTTGTTTAGACACTCTCTTCTTCCTAGAAGAAGCAGTATTATCCCCTCTTGTGGTTTCTTGGCACCGAGGTCCTCTTAGTGCTGCCTCAAAAGATGAGTCGTCACTTAGAGTTGCCGAGGTCTGGGTCCTATTGATGTTCTCACTAGCCTGTGCACCCACGTTTGGGGCATCAGTAGTGAGAGCCCTTTCCTCATGTCCTCTCTCCTCCTTGGAGGACAACTCTTGGAGTCTGGGGTTTGACTCAATTGGTCCCCTGGTGTCCTTTAAGGAAGTTTTCTTCCTTTTGTAAGTTTTGGAAATTTGTTTGGCAATGGTCTGGTCTTCCTCAGAGTGAAGAGTAGCACTCTGTGGATTAATTTCATGTACCTGGGACACATTCAGGACATCTGTTGGTTCAGGTAGTTGAGTGGACTGAATGAGTTGTGTTTGGGCTGTATTTAGTGGTGGAGTTGGTTGGGGTTCAATGGGGTGACTTGAACCTTCTCCTGTTGGGGGTTGATCATAGATCATATTTTGAAACAATGGAGTAACCTTCCCAGAAAATTTAAATTGTTTTCTCATATTAGAATATACCTTTTTATTTAATTCTGGTGTAACAAAAATGTTTTTAGGTGTTGAGAGATTTTGAATTTCACAGTTTATAATATGAGTTAGGAATCTTGGGTGCATTAAAAATTTAGAAGATGATAGATTTCCAAGCATTCCTTCAAAAATTATGTTTGAAAAGTTGAATACTTGTCCTGTGCACAAAAAAACAACAGCAGATGCTATTGACTTGTTGAACTCATTCCAAGTACTCTTTTTAGGAGAGATACAATGTTGAATATTATGAATAAGGAATTTCCATTGAGGTGAAAGAAGACCTTTTTGAAAATTAACAATATCTAGTCTTCCTTCATACCCCATTTTTCGTAAAATATCAACAAGATCTTCCTTAGGTAAAGAAAACAAACTTGATTTATCATTCAGTTGAAGATGATGTCTGATAGACTGTTCAGTGATGATGATTGGCTTGCCATCTACAACGGATTTGATTTTGGACATATTTGATTCTTCTATCCTTTCAGCATTTTCCCAGAAATCAACAAGATGTTGTTGATAAGCTTTAGGGTTGATGGTGAGTGCAAACTTGATGTGTGAGTTCTTTAAGAACATAACTATGGGTCGAAAATCCTTTGTACCATCTGGATTTCTCAAGAATGCACACATATTGTGAAATTCAAAACATTTGAGATCTGTTATAATATCGAGGGATGTTAGAGTTGCCATTTGTGTGATTTTGAGTTTTGAATTTGATAATTTCTCAGAGAGTTCAATCGGTTTTGCAAGTTTAAGTGATGAGAGAAGTGAATTTCGTTGCTACTGATGCAGGGTTTTGATCGGATTTTGCAGAGATTAGGGTTTATCGTAGGGTTTATCGGATCGAGGAGAGGATAATGCTAAACTAATCACAATCAGCTATTTATATTTTTCGAATTGTCCTGCAGAATGACCGAAATACCCTTCGAATCATAACCTAACGGCTATTTTCATGCAGTATAGTAAAATGGAGTATTTTACAGATAACGGTCGATCAGTAGTAAATAAGTATCAGTAGTAAAAACGTCAGTAGTAACTGTTTTTCTATACTTAATCTAATTCTACTAAGAACCTTATCAGTACTAAATTGTAAGAGTAACTCATGATCAGTAGTAATAAATAACCAGTAGTAAAACATACTTATAAATATAAAAAATTGTACAAAAATTTACATATGATTTTCTTTTTGTGAAATTAATTTATTAAAATCATTCCAATACTGCTAACCAAGAAGCTGAATCTTCCTACATCAAATGCTTTTGTAAAAAGATCGGCTAATTGATTATCAGTATAAATTTTCTCTACTTTGATTAATTTCTTTTCATTACAATCCCTTATAAAATGAAATCTTATTTCAATGTGTTTTGTTTTTGAATCTTTTACTGGATTATTCACAATACCGATATCACTTTGATTATCAATAAAAATAGGAGTTTTAAGAATAGAGATACCAAAGTCTAGGAGTTGATTTTCAATCCATAGAACTTGAGCACAGCAAGCAGATGCAGCTACATACTCTGCTTCAGCAGTTGATGTTGAAACATTGGTTTGTTTCTTGCATTGCCATGACACCAATCTTGATCCAAAAAATTGACATCCACCAGTAGTAGATTTTCTAGCTTGACATTCACCACCATAATCACTATCTGTGTAGGCTATGAGTTCAAATGGTGATGTATGAGGATACCAAAGACCAAGAGAAGGTTTTCCCTTCAAGTATCTAAAGATTCTTTTGACAGCCTGCAAATGTAGTTCCTTAGGTCTTGCTTGATACCTGGCACATACACAAACACTATACATAATGTCAGATCTTGATGCAGTAAAATACATTAAAGAGTCTATCATAGATCTGTAAAGATGTTCATCTACATCCTCCCCCTCAACATCAGGATGTAGGTGTTTGTGAGTTTCCATTGGTGTGCTTGCACTTTTGCTGTCTTTCATTGCAAATTTCTCCAAAATGTCTCCAAAATACCACTTGTCAGGATCGAATAACCCAAACAGATTATTTAATCACATATCTACTAACAAGAGAAGTTACAGCGGATTAACACTCTTATTATATGATTAAGAACAAACGAAAACTGTAATTGAATAAGAACGATAATACGAACACAGTAATCACCAAAAGCTTCAATGTATATTGAATAATTCGTACAATACACACGTACGTTTACAATTCGTAAGGAACTATTTATAATAGTCCTTGAAGCCTAAAATTAATCTAGTTATTCTAGGATTCGATTACAAACAATATACAAAAGATAATCATTCTATAACTAACTATACTAGAATCTCGGACTTGATCAGCACCATAGATAGACATCAGTAGTAAACTTTATCATCAATAGTAAATCCAAGATCAGCATCATCAATAGTCATTAGTGTTTCTGCCCCATCAGTACTATCTCCAATAATCATTGATCAGTAGTAACTGCAGCATCAGTATTAGAATGTTTATATCTATGTTATATCCCAACACAATGTCTTGATATTACAATACACAAACAAAAAAAGAGATACAGTTAATGCTTCAAGTCTAATTGTTCAACCAGATTATATAAATAAATCTAAAAGCATTTTGATTTCCACACTTTGGACATCAAAAGATGTAATGCTTACTGTTGCATCCTGGATTCGGAATCACGAACTGGACAATTCCTTGAGTGTGGAACCTGAAACATGAAACAACCCTAAGTCAGAGATCCTCCGGAAGGGACTTCCGGACGAACACTCCGATGCTTAAGTAAGTTATTTGATCGACGTAAGGTCTTTGTATGTAGTAAAAGTAAGTAGTAAATGTGAAGTGACTTGAATGCCTTCTTCCCTAAGTCCCATCCTCTATTTATAATCTGAGAATGGGCGGGAGATTGGCCATACCTTTTTAGCGGGAGAAGAAAGGTCCAGC
This sequence comes from Calendula officinalis, assembly GCA_963853835.1. NCBI lineage: Eukaryota > Viridiplantae > Streptophyta > Magnoliopsida > Asterales > Asteraceae > Calendula > Calendula officinalis. The sequence goes on from OY970826.1 coordinate 41,078,755, forward strand.
CATGGTCCGCCTCACCTATGGACCTCCGGTCGCTATCCTGTGGCGAACCTCTTTATCCTACGGACAAAGACAGGAAACGGCTTCGAGCCGCGTTTGCATTAAATGCGCTTTCATTTTCGAGGTTACTTTTCCTTAAAGTTCGGTCGTAGTCCCAAGGAGGTTTTTAGGACCTACCGACAAGGGTTTGTAACCAGATGTTGCTTCATTCGCTCCGTCTGCTCATTCGTCCGTCTGCGCATCCATTCGTTCGTTCTGACGTCTGGTCATGAGTGAGTTCGTACCATATCTCATTAAGTCCCTCAGATTAGAAGTCAGCTGGAAATTACGGTTTCAAGCTGTTCTAATTTAAGCTTCCTTCGTTTACTTTACCCTCGCTTAATTGAGGGCTTCAACCGTCCTGAAAAAGTTACCGTTGCCTGCTTTCGTTAAAATCTAACCGTTATACGTCATTTCAAATTTTTGCCCTTTGGGCTTCCTTTCGCCTATTTATACGTCCTCATGGCTTGTTTATTAATTCCTTCCACGCTTTACCTTCCCTAAACCTTTTCTCTCACTTACTCCTTTCCCCCATGTCTTTGTTCTTGCTCAGTCTTAATCATGAAGAAAGACAGACAAACTCGTGAGAAGGCTGATAAGCCCGCCAAAGAGAGGAGGACCGCTTCCAACACCCGTTGTACCTTGACAAACGCTGATCTTCCTCAGATCATAAGAGAATATCGCATCGATCCTTGCTTCGATCCTCGGGTTCCTGGCGAAGGCGAAACGTTAATGACCGCTCCGGATGGGTATGAGCCTATTTATCTTCAATATTTGCAGGGAGGGCTCCGGTTTCCTATTCACAACTCCATTCTGGAGTTGCTACAAGACTTGGGCATTCATATTTCCCAACTTGCACCCAATTCTTTCCGAAAAATTGTAGGTTTTATCATGCTCTGCAGCGGTTTGGGCATCTTCCCTTCTCTGAAGCTCTTTCGCTATTTTTATGTTGTCACCGGCCGCGCAGATTGGGTTGTGTTCGCTCTTCATCCTGGACAGAGCGAACATATTTCCGGATTGAGGGACTCCATTCACGATTGGAAGTTTTCAATTTCTCTACGTTAAACGCTCCGCCTTTCGTGAAGTTACCTTACCATGGGGAAAAGTACTTGGACGACGGTCTGACCCACTCCCGGAGTTGTCTGACGAAGAGTCGGAGCATGTCACTAGTCTATCTGCCGCTCAGGTTGAATGGGAGGATCCTAACGAGGTTCTTCTAGGGATGGCCGACCTTAGTCCTTTTTATGCTTCTAGAAGGATCCGCCCCGTCTGGAAGCTTAACGGAGACGCCATGCCGCTTTTTCATCGGTTGAGGATGCCCAAAGGTTCCTATCTTGAGAGTGTCGTTTCCGTGGACGACGGAGCCTTGACCCCTGTGAATGTTCGAGAGGAAGAAATTCTAAGCTCTGAAGGGACCCCCCCCCCCTTCACGATCCTGTCGGAGGGGAAGGTGTTGCACCCTCCCCTACCGCTTCTGTTGGGTTCTTAGTTGGAACACCCCCCGAGTTTACTGAGGAGGATACCATGATACCTGATTCGCAGGCAGACCCTGGTAATCCGCCCAAACTTCGTTCTGTTAATAAGCTTCCAGCATCCGCCGGAGGCCTTCGCCAACGATGGAGACGGGAAGATGCTCCCTCGCCTTCTCGCAAGCGGCCTAAGGTTTCATCCGAAGGTAATGACAAGTTTTCTGCCTTCTTTATTTTCCCTGTTTTATCGACTTGATATTCTTGACTTCATTTTTTTTTTTTTTTGTGTAGGCTTGGTGAGCCAATCTTTAGTCATCAGTGCTCCAGCTGCTACGGAGCAAATTCTTCTGCCTCCTCCCCCTGTGTCTTTCAAATCTCCCTCATTAGTCATCCCCTCTACAGCTATCGCCGATGTTCCTATGCCTTCGTCTGGTGATCCTATTATTCTGCGCCGGGTACCACCCGCCCGTCCAAGTTCTTCCGCCGTTGCTCGATTCAGCAGTCGTTTATTCAGCTCTATCCCGCGTTCCATTTCTGCGGATCAAGGTTCATTATACCCACATTCTGCTAAGAGTCGATCCAACATTCCTGACCCCACTCCTTCAGGTATGACTTATTTTAAATGCTTATTTAACTCTGAGATTCACGTGCGTTTGTATGTTACAACGGGTTTTGCTCAATTCGCCAGTTCTTCATCCGTTGTTGTGACAACACTAGTTACTGGAGGAGCGAAAGAGACTCCGGAAGACCTACCCGTAACCAAGGCTTCTGCTCCCTTTGGCTACACAACTGTTTCTGTTCCCAAACATGTTATTGTTTATCAGGCTCCCTTCACTGGAGAGGTTATGGAGCTTACTCCTGAGGATGCCATCCTAAAAGCCAAAGCTGGGTTGCTAAGCACTATCGATCTTCTTACTGATCTTCAGAACCAGAGGGCTCGACAGGAGCAGGTCTCGCGGAATCAGCATGCGGAGTTCACCCGGATGTCCGGGTCGATGAAGACTGCCAAGGATCTCTATGAAAGAGAGAAGTTTGAAAAGAACCAGCTTGCGGGAACTGTGAAGCAGCTTGCTACCAAGCATGAGGACCTTAGCCGCTCGTTAAAGGCTCAAGAGGTACAGCTTGCGGAGCTTGAAGGTCAAAACAGGTCTTCTGCCGCTTGAATCGCCGAATTAGAAGCTTCTCTGGTTGAGAAAGACTCCAGTTAACAGAAGCCAATCAACGCCTAGTCAGTGTTGAAGCGAGCAATGAGCAACTGCAGAGGGCCGTGCGTGAAGAACAGGAAAATGTTCAGTGGGTGCTCCGGAAAGGACTTCCTGGGGTTTTGGAGACATTGCTCTCATCTGATGAGTTTGTCAATAGGAATACCGCTCTTCAAGAAGAAACTTTGAAGTTTGGCCGTTACCAAAGGTGTGTTGATACCCGAGAGGCGTATCCCGATCTCCGGAGCCATGCAAAGATTGTACACGACCACTCCGGAGCTCAGGAAACCATCATGAATCTTTTTGAAACGTTGGTGTCGCTGGAATACGACTTGATCCGCTCCTTTGAGACCGGAGCCATGAGTTTGGAAGGCCTCAAAGATCTTGTTGCGAAGCTTTCCGCTGGGACGGAGGGGGTGGGAGAGAGCTCCACTCGCCCTACTTAGATGCTTGTAGTTTGTTTTCCTTTGTGTTTAAAATTTGTATGTTTCTTTTGGGCTTGATAGCCGTTGTAAACTTGACGCCCGTAATGAAACATGTTCTACTTTTTTCTTAGAATATGTTCTGCACCTTCGCTTATTATTATAATTTATTGTTTGTCGATTCGTGAGTTCTTTTTGTTACTTGCTTTAAAAAGGCGTCCCTAATTAAGGAAGTTACAAACGTTCGAACTTTTTTTCGCCATTATGGTTCCGGTTTACGTCCGGTCGTAGGTTTACAATTACCTTTCGGTAGTCAGTGTAAACCTTTCATGGCTATGAATGTTCGTGCATAGATTCGTCGTATGCTTCGCGTCCTGCGTTATTTTTTACTCATTTTAAGAGAAAATCGTAACAAAATATTCTGCTTAGCAGATTCATTCGATTGTTTCATTACAACGCAGGTCCCCAAGTCCTAAGAATATAGGTGGGAATTTCCGATTACAAAATACAAAACAGAATTCGAAAGGATTCTTAAAAGTACATTCAATTGCTTAAAAATAGAATTTTCGCAAATTCTTCATGTTCCACGTTCTTGGGATAGGTGTTTCGCCCATTGACTCCAACATATACGAACCGTTCCGTCTCGCTTCCCTGACGCGGTAAGGACCCTCCCAATTTGGGCATAACTTGCCTGGTTTTATCTGCAAGCTTGCCTCGTTCTTCCGGAGCACCAGGTCTCCTACCTTACTAACTTACATGCCAGCCCTCCAACCTTCTTATTATAATGGTTCTCTGTTAACAACTTATACGTTGCCTGCCGAACGACCCGCGTTTTCTCGACGTTCCTCTACCGGATCCAGGTTATGCCGAAGAGCTTTTCGAGCCGAAAGTTATCTACCCCTGGGGAAGTTAACATCATCTCCAGAGGGATCATTGCCTCCGAGCCATATGCCAAACTGTACGGGGTTTCCCCTGTAGCACTCCTAGCCGTCGTCTGGTACGCCCATAAGACACTCTGCAACTCGTCCACCCATCCTCCTTCTGCCCTGCTCAACCGTTTCTTGATTCCTTTTACTATCGTTTTATTCGTGATTTCCGTATGACCATTTGACTGTGGGTGTGCTACGGACGTGAAATTCTGACGAATAGACAGCTTTGCACACCGTTCTCTGAAAGGGTTGTTGGCAAACTGCTTCCCATTATCGCTGACGATAGTATGGGGAAGGCCGAACCTGCACACGATTTGTTGCCACACAAACTTCACAACGTTAGAACCTGATATGCATGCTAATGCCCTTGCTTCTACCCATTTGGTGAATTAATCAACCGCTTGTTGGAATATGCTTCACGCGTACAACATATAGTTATATGGCTAGTTGTATGTGAGCCTAAAGGGTCACACACTTATACACCAAACACCATTAGATATATATAATATAATTAGTGTAATTATATTATTTATATAAATTAACCAATTAAAGTTTTGTGTTAATTTGTCAAGTATGAAACTTAGTTGGTGTGTCAAAAGAAGAACTAAGAAGTAAGGGACCTAAGTGCAAATATGAATTAGGAAACATGGGAGAATTAGGCATGTTAATTAAAACCCCTAATTCCCCCATTTGACCTCTTGAACAGCCGACCAAACACAAGATTTGTTTTGGATTGTGGTTGGTAAAACTTCATACGCACGCACAAAAAGAGATATAAGAAAAAGTCTTTTTTTTTCTCTTTTTGGTTCCACGCACGTTCAGAAAGGAACAATCATATTATTGTGTGTACTTGCTTCATCCTTTTGATCTTGACTAGCATCACTTGGTGTTCTTGATAGTGTAGCGTGGACTAGCTTTGGTGGAATTCCCCATTGGAATACTTTGTTTCAATCCGTCCATCTTCTTCCATCCGAATCATCAAGATCAAAGGCTTCAAGGGTATGAAATGTTCATCCAATCTCTTTGATTTATTTATTAGTTTAATTGTATGATTAATATCAAGATCCGTTTATGGTGATTTAATCTTTTCCGCTGCGTTTGTTAAATGTTTTAACCGAAAGTCAACAATAGTGGTATCACGAGTCATTATATTAATCATATAATTAGCTAGATTTTGTGAAAAGTGGCAAAAATCAAACTTTTTTTATGTATTAAAAATGCCGATCGAAAATTTTAAAACCCCTACGGGTTTTTCATTTTTTTATTCGATTTTTTATAACAAACATGGGTTAAAACTTGTAATTTTGGAACCCTATTGCCATTTATTACAAAATCAAATCAAAAAAATTAATCTAGTTTATTGAATTTTTTGATTATTTGGCTTGGAATTACTTGTTTAATTATGTTTTTGATATGGCAAAACATGTATTTTTGCCATATCCCAAGCCAAAGCCTTGTCAAAATTGTTGCTTGTTTGTGCAAATCGATGAAAGCCTAGACCTTTGTGAATGAATGTGTTGATTGTTTGGTTGTTTTGGTTGATTTGGGAAAAGCCGTGTTTTTGGCTTAAATTGTTGTAATTTTGTTTCAATTTTTTCTTTTATTTTTGGTGCCATGTTTTCGGGCAAATTTCATTGTAAAAGTAATTAGAATAGTTGTATTTTATTTCTTTGTATGTTGTAATTTGTTGACCAAAGATGGAGAGAAAATGAGGACAAAACAATAATTTTCGGCACCTCCTGCGCAGCTGCACGAAAACAGACTTTCCCGGAGATTGGCTATTCCGTTGGACCTGAAACCACCGCCAAAAGTTCCGCAACTCAGAGAACTACAACTTTACAGAAGGCGGGGAAGACCACCGAAGAATTCTTCAGTGTCTTTTCGGGCCTTGAAGTCAGTCTGAATTTTCTGGCAGAATGTATTTTTTCACAATTGTTGGTTTCAACTTGCCCATGAATGTCATGAGGGCAAGTAGGAGCCCATTGGGTTTATGTAGGCCCGTTTAGATTCATGTTGGCCCGTCCCCTAGTTTGACTCTTCGATCCGTCGTGATGACTCACGTGACCGAACCTAGGATTTCATCGGTCGAGGTTTGCACAAAATTTGTTGCATTTTTATTTATGTTTGTGGTTGTTTTCTTTTATATTAGATACAAGTAATAAAACAATTAAAATATGATTTTAGACACAAACATTAAAACATCCAAACCTTTTATCATCTATGATTACTTGTTAATTATTCATGATTAATCTTTAATCTAAAATTGTTTTGAGATTAAACTAAGTTTAAATACGATTGAAACTTAACCCCTAATAATCGCTAAATGTTTTTACCGTTTTATTAAACGACTTATGAAGTGGTATGAATGAAGTACATGATTCATTCATATCTTAATAAAATTTTATTAATTAAAATTTAAACATACCTAAAATTTAAGTCACGACGTCCAATCGGTTGATAATCACTTGCTTCTATTTTTGAATTCACATGAGACGTGGTTTGAATTTTGATCCGAGGTCATTATTCTCTACGGTGAGACCTAGATCTATTTTGACATGATTTCACATTGGATGACTTAATCGAGTTAACGGTGAGACCTTGACGCGAGGCGAAGATGCGACAAACATGCCACTTGACCCTAGATGCTTGTTCACTAGGTGCCATGAAGTTCCATACCTCTAAGAGTTGTACTTGTAATGCAATTGTTGATCGTCACCTACCTATTGGATCTATCATCTCTAGCAGATCAACTGATGCGATGATAGAAGCTCAATGAGATCTTAGCTTTTAATTCAAATTAATTGGGTAGTTAATTTATTAAAAGAAATTATTATTGAAAATACTAATTAATGAACTTTGTAATTTTATAGATGACTTCAAACAATCAAACCCTAACACACACCACCATTCGTTCCGTTCTCGCAAAAGAGAAACTTGATGGAACGAACTTTGTGGACTGGTCTCGAAACCTAAGGATTGTCCTTAGAGCCGAGCACAAGTACCACCATTTGGAGGAGGCGCTGCCCCCTGCCCCTGCTGCTACCGCCATCGCTGCTGTTCGTACGACCTATACCAAGAGGTTTAACGAACAGCAAGAGGTCGCCGCGCTTATGCTAGTGAGCATGCTTCCCTAGAATCAAAAGAATCTCGAGGACCTCACTGCATTTGATATGATGCGTGAACTACAAGCCATGTATCAAAAGCAAGCCGAGCAGGAACTCTTTGACACTGTCAAAGCCTTCCACGCTTGCAAGCAGGAGGAGGGACGGTCTGTTAGCTCTTATCTCTTGAAGATGAAGAGCTACTTAGACCAAATGGAAAAGCTTGATTACGCTATGCCGCACATCCTTGGGATTAGCTTGATTCTAACGTCCCTCAATAAGGATTTTGCACCGTTTGTCATGACTTATCATATGCATAGTATGGGGAAGACTTTCAACGAATTACATGCTATGCTGAAACAAACGGAAGCAAGCCTACCCAAGAAAACTCTAGCCCCTACTGTCCTTGATATAAGGCAAGGAAAGATCCAAAAACCAAAACCGCAAGTAGTTGCGAAGGGCCAAGGCAAGGGAAAGCAAGCTTACAAGCCCAAGCCAAAGGTTCCCCCACCTACTCAAAAGGAGCACCCTGCTAAGGAGCTTGCTTGCCATCACTGCGGTGAAACAGACCATTGGAGGAGGAATTGTCCTGCCTACCTGGCGGAGTTGATGAAGAACAAAGCCAATAAGATTGGCACATCAGGTATCTTCACAATAGAACTATATGCTTTCCCTAAGAAATCATGGGTATATGACATTGGTTGTGGAACTCACATTTGTAATACCATGCAGGGTCTAAGGGGAAGTAGAAAGCTAAACCATGGAGCTTTGGATTTGTACGTAGGCAATGGAATGCGTGCAGCGGTCGAAGCTATAGGAAGCTATGATTTAATCCTTCCTAGTGGTTTAATTATTGTATTAGACAATTATCACTATGCGCCTAGTATTACTAGGGGTATAGTATCGCTTTCTTGTTTGTGGAATAATGGTTTTATTCATACGTTTACGGATTATGGTATTTCAGTTTCAAAGGATAATGGTTTTTACTTTAATGCTATTCCTCGTGATGGTATCTTTGAGATTAACATGCATAATCGTATCACAAACAGTAGTTCTATTTATACATGTAGCAACAAGAAATCCAAGAAGAACTTGGATTCTACTTTCCTATGGCATTGTCGCCTTTGCCACGTTAACAAGAAACGCGTTGTGAAATTACAAAAGGATGGACTTATAAAATCAGATGATTCTGAATCATTTGATAAATGTGTTTCTTGTATATCTGGTAAAATGGCGCGCAAGCCTTTCTCCCATGTAGGCGAAAGGGCCAATGATCTACTTGGACTCATACATACTGATGTATGTGGCCCTTTTAGAACTCGAACTAGGGAAGGTGCTACCTAGTTCATTACTTTCACTGATGACTCTAGTCGTTATGGTTATGTTTACTTGATTAAACATAAACATGAAACCTTTGAAACGTTCAAAGCTTTCCAAAATGAAGTAGAAAATCAACTCGGCAAGAAGATAAAGGCTCTCCGTTCTGATCGAGGAGGAGAGTACATGAGCCATGAGTTTCAAGACCATCTTAAGAACTGTGGGATTGTCTCACAATTCACTCCCCCTTATACACCACAACATAATGGTGTATCGGAGAGGAGAAATCGCACCTTGCTTGACATGGTCCGATCGATGATGAGTCCTACAACTCTGCCTCTATCCTTTTGGGGTTATGCACTCAAATCGTGTAACAACCCAAAAATTAGGGAAAATTTAAAAAATTTTAATCAATAAAATATTACATTTTCCCCAATAGTACAAGTAACTCAAAGGTCCCAACTCATAAGTAAAAATATAAAACCGTCTCGTGGTTTAAATTGCGGAATAATTGAAGGTTTTAAGAACAAAACATGTTTGACTCGAAATAAATGTTTTAATCCAAATCCATAGATATAAAAATAGAAACGCAGCTCATCAACCATTAACCTTCTCTTTGCCCTTGCTATTACCTGTAAAATGGGAGGGAGTGTTTGGGGTCAGCCACCGCTGAGTGAATAATATCAAAATAAACAAATAAATACAAACAACTCAAGTCACATAAGTGATCCCTAGAGACTCTACTCAATTCTCAATTACTCAAATTTATTTCTCCGATTTTAAATTTATATAGCGCGCTTGTATGACTTGGGACGAGAGATCAACCTCGACCCGCCTCACACAAGACAAGGCTCAACATGTACTCTTCGGTGTTGAGTCAAAACGTCTGGCACCAGTACTCTTCGGTGCCAAGACAACTCAAGCAATTATGTTTAATGTTTTAACTCAAGAACTCAAAACTCAGATAACTCCGACACCAGATAACTCAAATCACAGATAACTCAAATCACAGATCACTCAAATAAATCACCCAATCAATACTCAAGCTCAATCAACAAGACAATTCACAACACATAGCACAAAATCATGAATCGAAAGTAAGTATAAGTTTATAGTGAGATTACCCACCTCGATAAATGTAAGCTCTTAGAAGTATCCTCGGCACGTAGTCACAACTCAGTTCCTAGAAGGTCCTACATCACACAATAAGGCTAGGATTAAAACTTGACTCAAAACTCAACTCATAGTAATCTGCCAGAAACCGACACCCCCGCGGGAACTGTTATAACTCCCAAACCGCTCACTAGAATTTAATCAAATATTGACAGAAACTAAATGAATCAGAGGACTACAATTTGTCAGAAGACTTCGGAACTCGAATCCAAACAGAAGGGGCTCAAAACAGACCCGCAAGACAGAATAGTTGAACCGTAAACAATTCTGCGATGGTTTACAAAAACAACGATATATTTTAAACGACAATTCAGATTAACGAGCCGTCAGCGGAAACGGAAAGAGGACTCAGAAAACTAGAGACCACCATGGGCCAAAAAACTAAAAACATAGTTTAAGTGTATTAAAAACTGACTCGAACATAGACTACACATTCTGACTAAATTTCAGCATTGCGTTTAAAACTCATTTTGAAACCCGACATCAACCCGTTTATTCCCGAGCACTCAACAGCCCAAAAATCACTTTTTCTCATAGCAGCTGATAACCATATAACCTTGTTAATTTATCTAGAAAAACTATTCGGTTTAGGGAACCAAGATCCCTACGGGTTCGGTTCCCGGTTTTCGGCTAGCAAAACGTTTAAGTTATCGACAAAAGGTTTTCCCCAACCCGAAACCCGACACCATACGAGTTCAGTAGCTAACCCACGAGACCAAAATAGTAAGGACGGTTCTTCAATAAAAGAGTTGACATCTAGACATAAAAACTCGATTAATCGGTAAGGAATCAAAGAACGAATAACAGGCAATAATTTGTACGGAAAACATCAAACTTAACCAAAACCCGAACCCCTTTAGAGTTTGGTCACAGCCCTACATAAAACGAGGTTAGTCTCAACCTTAAATGGAATCGAATAGAGGAAGGGATGAAAAAAAGTTTCGAGAACAAATAAAAGATTACAAGAAAAAGAATTAGGAGACACTACTACAGAAACGATTTGTTGTTGCGGGGAAAACGATTTGTTGTTGCGGGGAAAGGAACGCACTAACAAACTACGCACTATCAAACAAACAAACCGCAACAAAAGAGAAACCGCAGTATCAAACATAGAGACCGCAACAAGAAAGAAACCACAATATTAAAGCCAACACCGCAACAAAAGAGAGACCGCAATATCAAACACAGAGACCGCAATAAGAAAGAAACCGCAACATTAAAGAACAAAACGCGCTATTAGTTCTTCGCACACTACACTAGATGTTATACCCGCAATATTAGTTATTCGCACACATGATAAAGTAACCGCAATATTTGTTATTCAAAATAAACAAAAAAAAATCATTCCACAATATATATATATATATATATATATATATATATATATATATATATATATATATATATATATATATATATATATATATATATATATATATCTAGCTCTTATATATTTAAAGATAGCACCCAAAAACATACAATCGCACAGTAACTTAAGGTCAAAAAAATGTACACTTGCTTAATTGCTAACCTTTAATAAGTGGCATCACTTTGCTTGCACATCTTCATCCATTCGAGATACAGTGGCAACAACCTTGCTATGTATTCACGAATTATAGAAGCATCAAAACTCTTATTAGTCTTCCACATCTGCTCATGAAAAACAATTAATATCAATAACTTTTACATCTAAATGAGTAATATTTTAAAACTATAACATAAACTTACAGATTGGTTGATGTTAAATTGTATGGTCTGTAAAAATTCTTCAATATGTCGACTAATAATGTAACCACATTCCCAGCTTTGGTCTTGTTTCCAGCACTGTAATATTTCAATATATTGAATATTTTATACATCTTAAATAAATTGGTAAAAAATGGAAATTGAAAACATACAGTTGTGTTTATCCAGTTAAATCTACGGGGAAAAATATGATTGATTACTCCTACAAGAGTGTAGTAATCGGGACCAGATTCACGCTTTAAAGAATCAACAATATATGCAATATTCGTTTTAGGATAGAGGATAAAAAGCATCCAGTGTTGCCTGCAAGTAAACACAAGCAATTAATCAAAGTTACTTGCTTGTATGATGATTTAAAACATCCAGTGTTGCTTGTATTATGGAAAATCAAATCTTACGCTTGATAGTATGGTGCAAGAATGTATGACTTGCTTGGATGATGATTTAACACATCCCTAATATGTTGGATGACATGGTTCTTGTTGGTGCGACATTCTGGCTCGGTAATATAGTGTGCATTGAAAAATGCACATCGTGAATTGCTGCCCGCCATTACATAATAATACCTTAAATATACAACATAAAGTTAATAAATACAATTATACCCAAATATTAAAATATTAAGCTTACATTGACAAACAATGTATCATGCTGCCACGATCGAATCAACTTGGACTTTTACACAACCATCGGCAATCTGTTTATTATGTAACAGTTGGAATACCACAGTTGGCCATACTCGTCCATAACCAACTTTGACTAAATGGGCATCAGCCACCCTAACTAGCAACTCACACGGTGACAACACCTGTAAAAACAGATACAATTATAAGGCTGGATAGTATAGGCTGCAAAACTTTTAAATTGTTACCTCAATAGGTTGATAGTGTTCCACCGTTCCACGGGACCCACATGAATCATGGTGGCTTGTGTTGACCGCGGGGGTACTTTGCGGGATCACATTTCTAATCAATCCACCTTTAACCTTTGTGTATCCAATTACCTCAGATACGGTCCGAGATCTTCCCTCGTGCTCGGGTCCTAGAAGACGAATTAAAGGATCCTCTTTATTTAATGCATAAGTACCATCCTCTATCATCTTTTTCTCTTCCGCGAGCTACAAAAAGTATTTGTTTACCAAAAAGATAAAAATCTTCAATTAAATAAAACTTAGTATACCAAAACTTGGAAATTGTCCAACGCTTCGTTAGGAAGTTCAAACTTTCCTTCACTATTCTTTACTGCACACCCCTTCAAAAACAACCTAGACCGTTCATTTTGAATCTCCGAAAGAACACTATGGTTTTGTAGAAGTTCAGACCAAACTGCATCCTTTTTACTTTTTTTTTTAAAACGGGTCCACCCGCTTCGGCCCACGCGGACCTTGAATTGTCTCTTTGCATTGCTTGCCAGTGCTTTCTCCCTTTTTAGCTACACAAATTAACAAGTTGTTAATAAAAAAATATTGTACAATACTAAATATATAATATAATTAAGAGATACCATAAATTCTGGGGTGCTTCTTTGTGCCTTAAATGCTTCCCAATCATGCCTTTTAAGAAACTTATACTTCTCACAAGCATCCTTACTTGTAAGGACGAAATGTTTAACAAGCCTAGATTTAAAATTTGTACCCATTTTCACAGCTTTCTTCCTCATTAACTCTTTTGCATCATCGTTCTCGATATTCCACATATTCTACAATTTAGAGTAAATAAATTATATGCTATCATCACTTAACAACTATTTCATATTTCTAATTAATAAATACATACCTTGGTATCCAGCCATAGTTGTTCATATATGTCTTTGTCCATTTTGCCCATATCAGTTGCTAGCGGGAAACGATGTTGAACCGTCATCCCAAACCATGACGTCAGTTCTTTACTCAGAGGGATATGATTTTCATCAAATTCAGTTTTATATACATCTTTTGCTATATTTCTTCCCAAAAGATGCAGGACCACGTTCGCCTCTACGTCTCTTACGTTCTTGATTATCGACCATTTCTGCAGAATTACGACACAAATGCGTGAACATAATACGTTAACAGAAAAAGGTGATTAAGAACGAATGCATAACAAACACAAGAAATCATTAACATAATACTTTAATAACTAGCTTGGTGAAGGAATATCGGCGATGTAACGGTAAACTAGGGTTTATGTCGACGAGAGGTACTGATTAAGGTTTTTGGAAAATTGATTAAGGATACGACGTGGTGAAAGCAACGTCGGTTACTATCCAAGGTGAAGAAAACAACGGCGAATCCAAACTCCGGCGAACTAGTGTAGAGTGATTTTGGTGAAGAAAACGGACGGTTTGGTCGATTAAGGTTTTGTGCAAAAGTGATTAAGGATTCGATGTTTGGATAACTTATGTTTTGGGATTTGAAAATTTGGAATAAACAATTTCGTTTTAGCGGGTCTTTTTTTCGTTTTAGCGGGTTATTTTATTCTCTTTGTTACCACGGTTTATGTCCATTAGTTATTGCGGTTGTTTTTGTTGTTGCGGTTGTGTGAATTAGTTTTTGCGGTTTTGTTAATTTGTTGTTGCGGTTTTGAGTTTCATTTTTTTATGTGTTACAAGAACGTTGCATAGTAACAAATTCAAATTGTTAAAAGATGTTACACATGAATAAAACAGTAGGTTAATTATAAATTTGCATAGTACTAAAACACATATATAATACAAATATTAATTTTCAATAATATATAATAGATCGAGTTATTAAATATATGTTCCTTCTCCGTCAGTTCGTACATATGAGCTTCTATTCATGTTTTCAAAATTCTCGGGTTCGATACCGACGGAAAATGGTGGTAAATCATCGAAGTTTTCGTGTTCTTCTTCATCCACAACATTATCAACCCCAAGAATACGTCTTTTACCTTGCAACCCAATGTGGTATTTTGCTTTGCTTGTATCTTTGACGAAAAAAATTTGTGATACATGTGTTGCGAGAACGAATGGCTCGGATTAGTAGCCATTAGTTTCAAGATCGACAAGTGTAAAACCATATTCGTCAACTTTAACACCCGTACGGTTATTTACCCACTTACACTTGAACACTGGGATTATGAAATCAGAATACTGCAATTCCCAAATTTCTTCTATCACACCGTAATAAGAATCTTTTGCGATGCTTATCAATGTATCTTGATCACGCCTATCGATTTCGGTTGTTGATGCTATTACTGTAACTCCACTATTTTGCACTGTACTTTTTCTATCTTGATCTTTGGTGTAAAATGTATAACCATTAATATCATATCCTTGGTAAGTTCTTACTCTAGCATCTGGACCTTGTCCCAATTTTTTGACAGTGTCATCAACGTCGTCACTTGTTGTCACCCTCTCTTTCAACCAACTTGCCAAATCCTTGTTTTGGTTGTTTATGTACCACACTTGTTGTTTACCCGGGTTCGTCCACTTTAACATATCCATATGTTCATCAACATATGGAGTGAGGCATGTCATGTGCTTTAAGATTACTAAATGAGCAACTTGTAGTTCTCCGTGCATTGGCACTATTATCTTAAAACCTACTCCTCCCTTTCCTTCAAGTCGACCTGAATGGCGACTTTGAGGAACGCCAACACTTTTGACACCTTCCATATAGCCTAAGAAAAAAAATATATATATAATAAATTAATTTTTGCTATAGTTGATCATATATATTACATACGTACCTTGGCAGAACTCAATCACCTCTTCAGAAGTATACCCTTCAATAATACTTCCCTCTGGTCGATTACGGTTTCTTACATAACCTTTCAATATTCCCATGTATCTTTCAAAAGGGTACATGTAACGTAGAAATACAGGACCACATGCCTTAATCTCTTGTACGATATGAGATATTAGGTGAACCATTATATCAAAAAATGATGGTGGAAAGTGCATCTCTAGTTCACAAAGGATAACATAAACGTCTTTCTCCCATTTGTCCAAATCTTCGACATCAATAACTTTCATATAAATATTGTTGAAAAACAAACAAAGCTTTGTGATTGTATGTCGGATATCATCTTGTAAAATTCCACGAATTGCGATTGGAATCATATGTGTCATCAAAACATAACAATCGTGAGACTTCATCCCAAGCAATTTATAATCTTTCATTGATACAAATCTTTAAATGTTTGCTGAATAAGATGACGGAACCTTAATATCGTGCAAACATTGGCATAACTTTTTTTTTCTTCTTTCGTTGTATTATAACATGCGGGTGGAAGATAAGTACGAGTGCCTCGTTGTACGGGAGCAAGATCTTTACGTATTCCCGTCTCGACCATGTCATTTCGAACCTTAATACCATCTTTAGTTTTGTACTTAATATCCAATAATAAGCATATCAAGCTCTCACATACGTTTTTTTCTATGTGCATAACATCAAGACAATGTCTAACATCTAAATGTCTCCAGTAAGGCAATTGAAAAAATATGAACTTCTTTTTCCATATGGCATCATTATCAATACGGAATCTCTTACCCAACACAACATTAATATTTTCAACTCGTGAAAATGTATCAAATCGTTTCTTCACCGTCCTGACCTCGACAGTTCCATCAAACTCAATCGTCTTCTTCCTAAACGGGTGACTCTTGGTAAGGAATCTTCGATGTCCCATGTATACAGTTTTTTTACAATTTGGTAACCACACCGAGCTTGTCTCCTCTTCACAAACAGGACAAGCTTTCTTACCCTTCGTTTTGTATCCTGACAAGTTACCGTATGCTGGAAAGTCATTGATAGTACAAAAAATCATGGCCCGCAATTTAAATTGTTCTTTTCTATAAGCATCGTATACATCTACACCATCACTCCAAAGAGGTTTTAAGTCATCAATCAAAGGGGATAAATAAACATCAATATCATTACCCGGTTGTTTCGGACCTTGAATCAACAAGGACATCATAATGTATTTCCGTTTCATGCATAACCATGGTGGGAGATTGTTATTACGGGTTTAGCATGGCCGCAACAACAAATGGAATTGTTAATGCGGGTTTATCATGGCCGCAACAACAAATTGAATTGTTGTTGCGGTTCTTTCTTTTGCAGTGCGAACTAAATTTGTTGTTGCGGTTATATTATACCACCGCAATAAATAAATTTATTGGTCCGCACTAACAAACCCGATCTGTAGTAGTGAGATATACCGTTACGAAGCAATACGTGAACGAAGAATACTCAGACACCCAAACTCACGATCTCAATTGGGGCGATAGACTAAATGCGAAAAGGGCTGGATTCTAATTAATTGTTGCTACACATGCACTCTTCCTCCTCACCTAATTGTTAAATAACAAGGCAAACACCACCGACCGGAGGACTTGAAAGTCAGCCACCAACTCACGATTTTTATTTCTTTCTTTGATGGCCAAAACACAATCTCCACAGCCAAAAAAAAAAAAAAAAAACGAGTCTTCAAGTCACAATCTCCATCTCCACCAATTTGTTGCGCCGTTCTCGAGACCTTCTTTTTTCTAGATGATGCCCTAATTAAACCTAAATAATATTTTTTTTAAAGGCTTATTGGCTGGCTCCTCTTGGCTGACGTACACAATGGAAAGGGTTTAATCTCATTTCCCTACATACCATACTACAACTAGTAAGGCCTCCTAATCAATTTTGGTCCATATTTCACTCAAAGTGTCAGCCCAATCATTTAGCTCGTGAGGTTTGTGGCCTCAAAAATCTGAATTATGATGTATTGATTTCCAATGTGCATCACCTTAAATAATTCCATTGACTCTTTTCAATTCATGCAACCTATAATTTTTATGGTAAAGTTATTTGGTGCCTAATTAATTCTCCAATTTAATTGACCTCAACATCTTTAAATTCCTAATTAAATTCCATTGTCTTTATTTATTTATTTTATTCTAATACCGTCACAATACAACTTTAGTTGCAGGTTAAATGTACAACCGGGTCAAATCCGAGACGCGCACTTAAACAAATAACGTCTAATAAAAACAAACCGTATAATTACAGGTCGTCAAAATAATACAACCGTCTAATTATCATATTAAATTAATTTCATATAATAAAATATATTAAAATTTAAAAATTAAATATATAACTTCTGGGGCGTTACAAATCGGCTGCTCGCATACTGAATATGGTTCCCACCAAGAAGGTTGAAAAGACACCATATGAGATATGGCATGGGAAAGTCCCTAACTTGTCTTACTTGAAGGTCTGGGGTTGTGAGGCTCTCGTGAAACGAGACACGCCAAACAAACTTGAACCCAGAGCTGCCAAGTGCATCTTTATAGGATACCCTGAGGAAACGATGGGTTACTATTTCTACTACCCACCTGAGCAAAAGGTAATTATTGCTCGTTATGCTGAGTTTCTTGAGAGCAATCTCATTTCACAAGAAGCAAGTGGGAGTACCATCGACTTTGACGAGATTCCAAGCGATGAAGATGCACAACCTATTGTAGAGACTAGCGAACATCAAGATGAGGCTGAACATGAAACTGTTCCAGTTGCACCTCAAAATGATGTAGTCCTCGTTCGAAGGTCCGCAAGGACACCTCATGCACCTGAACGATATGGTTTCCATGTCGATGCTGAGGAGCTAAGTTTAGGGGATCATAATGAACCCCCTAACTATCGAGCTGCATTATCAGATTTTGAATCTGACAAATGGCTTGATGCGATGAACGCGGAAATGCAGTCCATGAAAGATAACCAAGTATGGACTTTGGTTGATCTTCCTCCTAACAGTAAGACTATTGGTAGCAAGTGGCTCTTCAAGAAGAAGACCGACATGGATGGCAACGTACACAGCTATAAAGCTCAATTGGTAGCAAAAGGTTACACTTAAACCTACGGGATTGACTATGATGAAACCTTCTCGCCTGTTGCCGACGTTAGAGCGATTGTCATAGCCATAGCAGCGTACTATGACTATGAGATTTGGCAAATGGATGTTAAAATTGCTTTCTTAAATGGACATCTTGATGAAGATGTCTATATGGTTCAACCTGAGGGTTTTGTTAATCCAAAACACCCAAAGAAAGTATGTAAGCTTCAAAGGTCCATTTATGGACTAAAGCAAGCATCCAGAAGTTGGAACAAAAGATTCGACGAGGAAGTCAAAATGTTTGGCTTTACTCAGAATCCCGACGAGCCATGTGTATATGTAAGAGCCAGTGGGAGCATTGTCGTCTTTCTAATCCTATATGTCGATGACATGCTACTCATAGGAAATAACATTCCAATGCTACAAGATGTAAAATCCTGGCTTGGGAAGTGCTTCGCTATGAAGGATCTTGGGGAAGCGGCATATATACTTGGTATAAAGATCTATCGAGATCGATCAAAGCGGTTAATCGGACTAAGTCAAAGTGCGTACATTGATAAGATTCTAAAACGGTTTAAAATGGATGCTTCCAAACGTGGAAGTCTCCCTATGCAACACAATGTACACTTGAGTAAGACTCAAGGACCGTCCTCACCTGATTAGATGAAACGTATGCGTGATGTCCCCTATGCCTCGGCAGTAGGATCTATCATGTATGTTGTGCGGTGCACAAGACCTGATGTAGCGTTCTCACAGAACCTTACAAGCCGATATCAACAGAATCCAGGTGAGAGTCACTGGACTGTTGTTAAGAACATACTAAAGTGTCTTAGGAATACTAAAGATATGTTTCTTGCTAGGGTGGTGAGCCTCAAATTGAGCTAAGCGTTACTTGTTATTCCGACGCTAGTTTTGAGACTGATAGAGATGATTCCAAATCTCAAACGGGGTATGTTTTCGTTTTGAACGGAGGCGTTGTTGATTGAAAAAGTGTGAAGCAGAGCACTATCGCCATGTCTTCTACAGAAGCTGAATACATTGCAACTACTGAAGCTGCAATGGAAGCTGTTTGGATGAGGAAATTCATTTATGGGCTTGGAGTTGTCCCCAGTAATGAAAAACCTATGGATATGTACTGTGATAACACAGGTGCTATCATCATTGCCAACGAACCCGGTGTTCAGAAAGGCGCCTGACATTATCGGAGGAAGCTTCACTACATTAGAGATGCAATCCTAATGGGATATGTACGCTTGCTCAAAGTTCATACAGATGACAACTTAGATGACCCCTTCACGAAGCCAATGCCATGTACCAAACATATTGAGCATGTTAAAAACATTGGGCTTCGACCAGCTAGTAGTTTCATGTAATCTGTTTTAGTATTTTGATAATGGAACATTGAGCAGTATTTATTGGAATAAATTGATATATTTGATATGATCGTTTTTATATGAATATCTACTGTGTTCTATATTTGCATGTTGATATCCATGAATATTTACTGCGTTTTATATTCTAAATTGTCCATTGTCATAATTAATAATATGAGAATATTATTAAGACAAATCTGAGGGCATTGATGACATTATCTTAGTATGACTAAGGATGATGAAATCAAACTCACATGTTGTTCATAATGATGCACAATTGGACTGACCCAACCTATGAGAAATCACTTCATGGATTTATGTCACAAGTGAATCTCACAAAGGCTTTGTCACTTATCCTCTGACTTGAGATGCAAGTTCGTTTGTGTATGTAGAGGGGCAAACTTTGATATGGTTAAACGCTGACCTGAATAAGGCTGCTATAACAACCATTATCCGGTTTGTCATTAAGCATATGACAGACATGTGCAGTCAATAAAGAATTTGTTCCTCCACACATGTGGATTAGATACTACTAGGCCCCTCGATGATTTGAATAGATGTATGTGTGGCCACACCCAAAAGGTAATCAAGATGAATCTTGATTGGTTTGGTAATCTACTTCAATATATAGATCGAGAAACAGAATCGGTGAAATTTAGATTGACATTAATCCTTGTCTAAAATTCAACATAGTATCAGTAACAAATGGATAACTGCTCGAAAAACTTTGAAAAAGATTTTATGAAACTCCTCATGTACTTCTAGGGGCATTGGCGGGTTGCTAGACTCTAACATTTGCTTGTATAACTACTTGATGTTATTACGTGCGCAAGTGGGAGCTGTTGGAATATGCTTCACGCGTATAACATATAGTTATATGGCTAGTTGTATGTGAGCCTAAAGGGTCACACACTTATACACCAAACACCATTAGATATATATAATATAATTAGTGTAATTATATTATTTATATAAATTAACCAATTAAAGTTTTGTGTTAATTTGTTAAGTATGAAACTTAGTTGGTGTGTCAAAAGGAGAACTAAGACGTAAGGGACCTAAGTGCAAATATGAATTAGGAAACATGGGAGAATTAGGCATGTTAATTAAAACCCCTAATTCCCCCATTTGACCTCTTGAACAGCCGCACAAACACACAAGATTTGTTTTGGAGTGTGGTTGGTAAAACTTCATACGCACGCACAAAAAGAAAAGTCTTTTTTTTTTCTCTCTTTTTGGTTCCACGCACGTTCAGAAAGGAACAATCATATTATTGTGTGTACTTGCTTCATCCTTTTGATCTTGACTAGCATCATTTGGTGTTCTTGATAGTGTAATGTGGACTAGCTTTGGAGGAATTCCCCATTGGAATACTTGGTTTCAATCCGTCCATCTTCTTCCATCCGAATCATCAAGATCAAAGGCTTCAAGGGTATGAAATGTTCATCCAATCTATTTGATTTATTTATTAGTTTAATTGTATGATTAATATCAAGATTCGTTTATGGTGATTTAATCTTTTCCGCTGCGTTTGTTAAATGTTTTAACCGAAAATCACCAATACCGCTACAACCAGAAACTGGACTCCCCCAACTGCTTTTGGGAAAGGGCCCAAGATATCTGTCCCCCATTGGCAAAACGGTCAAGGGCTTGTGATGCTTGTTAGGCTTACTGCGGGCCTTCTGGGGAAATCTGAGTATACCTGGCATTGTATGCATTTTTTGATGTATTCTTTCGTGTATGCGGACATGCTTGGCCAGAAGTATCTTGTGTTGGAATATGCATCACGTACATGACATATAGTTATATGGCTAGACGCATGTGAGCCTAAAGGGTCACACACTTATACAACAAACACCATTTAATATATATAATATAATTAGGGTAATTATGTTATTTATATAAACTATAACTACTTGGCTAGTTATGTTTTAATTAATTGTTAAGTTAAAACATATTAGTGAGTAATTATAAAGAATCAAAAGGATAAGGGGCTAAGTGTCATATCTCATAACTTGTATTATGGAATATATACTTATATTAGGGAGCAAGAAAAAAAAACCCTAATCCTCCTTCATGCCCCCTTACAGCCGCATATCAAAAAGACAAAAAAAATAGTTGTTTTTCTTTTTTCGGTCGTACGCATGAAACAAAGGAGAAAGATTCCAATTGGTTTGTGCATTTGAATGTCCAAAACAATAAACGTATTTTGATTCTTGACCAAGGGACTAGCATCCCAATTGGTGTTCTTGATATGGTGTAGTGTGGATACCATTAGAGGAATTCTACATCGAATTCTTGGAGTTCTTCCTTCACATTTATTGGTGTATTCAAAGGCTTCAAGGGTATGATCTTCATCCTAATCTCTTTGATTTTCATGCTTAATTAGATTGTCAATATGTAGATCCTTAATTAGTGATTTATATAATATTTTCCGTTGCGTTTTACTTTGACTAAACCGTAAATCGCTAACAGTGGTATCACGAGTCATCATATTGATGATTTAATTAGCAAGTTTATTTTGTAAAAAGTAGCAAAAAAAAAATTTATAATAAAATTGGGTTAATAATTTGATTTTTTGGAACCCTAATTGCTACTAGTTACAAAACCTTAAAATAAAAAATTGATCTTGTAATTGAATTTTTTATTTTATTTGGCTTGGTTTTTTATATTAATTGTTAATTATTCATATGGAAAAACATGTATTTTTGCCATATCTCAAGCCAAAACCTTGTCAATTGTTGCTTGTTTGTGCAAACCGATGAAAACCTAGACCGTTTGTGATTGAATGTGGTTGTGTTTGGTTGTTTGGTTGTTATGGGAAAAGCCGTGTTTTTGGCTTAAATTGTTGTAATTTGTTTCAATTTTTTCTTTTATTTTTGGTGCCATGTTTGGGGCAAATTTCATTGTAAAAGTAATTAGAATAGTTATATTTTGTTTCTTTGTACTTTGTAATTTGTTGACCAAATGTGAAGAAAAGATGAGGACAAAACAACAATTTTCGGCACCTCCTGCGCAGCTGTACGAAAACAGACTTTCCCGGAGATTGGCTATTCCGTTGGACCTGAAACCACCGCCAAAAGTTCCGAAACTCAGTGACCTACAACTTTACAGAAGGCGGGGAAGACCACCGAAGACTTCTTCAGACACTTTTCAGGCCTTGAAGTCCGACTGAATTTTCTGGCAGATTACATTTTTTCACAAATGGTTGTTTCTACTTGCCCATGAATGTCATGGGACAAGTGGGAGCCCATTGGGTTTATGTAGGCCCGTTTGGGTTCATGTTGGCCCGTCCCCTAGTTTGACCCTTCGGTCCGTCGTGATGACTCACGTGACCGAACCTAGGATTTCATCGGTCGAGGTTTGCACAAAATTTGTTGCATGTTTTATTTATGTTTGTGGTTGTTTTCTTTTCTATTAGATACAAGTAATAAAACGATTAAAATATGATTTTAGACACAAATATTAAAACATCCAAACTCTTGATCATCGATGATTACTTGTTAATCATTCATGATTAATCTTTAATCTAAAATTGTTTTGAGATTAAACTAAGTTTAAATATGATTTGAAACTTAACCCTTAATAATCGTTAAGGTTTTTTACCGTTTATTAAACGACTTATGAAGTGGTATGAATGAAGTACATGATTCATTCATATCTTAATAAAATTTTATTCATTAAAATTTAACATACCTAAAATTTAAGTCATGCCGTCCAATCGGTTGTAAATCACTTGCTTCTATTTTTGAATTCACGTGAGACGTGGTTTGAATTTAGATCCGAGGTCCTTATTCTCTACGCGTGAGACCTACAGCTATTTTGACATGATTTCACATTGGATGACTTAATCGAGTTAACGGTGAGACCTTGACTCGAGGCGAAGATGCGACAAACATGCCACTTGACCCTAGATGCTTGTTCACTAGGTGCCATGAAGTCCCATACCTCTAAGAGTTGCACTTGTAATGCAATTATTGATCGTCACCTACCTATTGGATCTATCATCTCTAGCAGATCAACTGATGCGGTGATAGAAGCTCAATGGGATCTTAGCTTTTAATTAAAATTAATTGGGTAGTTAATTGATTAAAAGAAATTATTATAGAAAATACTATTTTTTGAACTTTGTGTGTTATACAGATAACAACAACAAATCAAAACCTAAGTATCTCCACTCTAAAATCAGTTCTTGAAAACTGAAACTGACTAATATCAACTTTATCGACTGATATCGAACTTTAAGGATTGTCCTTAGAGATGAGAACAAGTTGATACACCTATAAGAGGCCTTACCTGAGGCACCTCCTGCAAATGATTCTGCTGATGTTCGTCAAGCCTTTACCGAAACGTTTTAACGAACACCAAGAAGTCGCTACTCCTATACTTGTGAGCATGAACCCCGAGATCCGAAAGAACTTCGAGGAACTCACAGCATATGACACGATAAGCGAGTTGAAAATGATATTTCAACAACAACCAGAACATGAACTGTTCAAAACAGTTAAAGCATTCCACGCTTACAAGCAGGCTAGGCCAATCAAATAGCACTTATATCTTGAATATGAAATGCTATCTTGATCAAATAGAGCGTCTTGGTTACCCATTGCCACAAGTTCTTGGAATGAGCTTGATTCTTACCTCACTATCCAAGGACTATGACCAGTTTAAAAAGAGTTTTAAAGTACATAGCATGGGGAAGAAAATTAGTGAATAACATGCTATAGTAAAACTGGTTGAGCAAAGGTTACCCAATTCTTTTCTAGCAATCAGGGAAGGTAAAACCGCAAGCACAAGGCAAGAGTCTAGGTAAGGGTAAACTAGTTTACTTTTCCAAACCTACGATTCTCCCACCTGCTAAAAAGGAGCACCCTACAAAGGATATTTCTTGCCATCATTGAGATGAAACCGGCCATTGGTGGAGGAACTGTCCTGCCTACTTGGCAGAGTTGATGAAGGACAAATGTGTTCTGGCTAGCACATTAGGTATCTTCATTATAGAACTCTATACTTTTACTAATAAATCTTGAGTGTATAACACTAGTTGTGGAACTCACATTTACACAAATGTGCAAGATTAAAAGTAAAGTATAAAGCTAAAATAATGGAAGCTGTGATCTAATCCTTCCTAATGTGTTAACTATTGTTTTGAAAAATTGTCAATTATGCATTGTTTAGCTTTATCGTTTGTTGAATAATGACTTATTCAATCTATTATGGATTATGATATTTTGTTTTATGAAAAATAACATATTTTATAACTATTCCTTGTAATAGTATGCTTGAAATTGATATGCATAATCCAGATTCAAACGATAGTTCTATATAGAAATGTAGCACTAAAGAATCCAAAACGGTTTGGATTTCATATACCTAGAGCGTTGTCATCTTTTCCACATAAACAAGAAACGCATTTTGACACTACAACACGAAGGGCTTCTTAACAAATGATTATGAATCATTTAAATGCCTCTGTTGTATATTATGGAAAGATAACAAGAAAGCTTTTCTCCCATGTTGGCGAAAGAGCTAAAAATCTACTTGGACTCATACATACTGATGTATGTGGCCCTTTTAGAACTAAGACTAGGGAAGGCGTTACCTACTTTATCACTTCCACTGATGATTTCAGTAGTTATGGTTATGTTTACTTGATTAAACATAAACATAAAATCTTTGAAATGTTCAAAGCTTTCTAAAATGATGTAGAAAATCAACTCGGCAAGACAACAAAGGATTTCCGTCCTAATCGAGGAGGAAAGTACATGAGCCAAGAGTTTCAGGATCATCCAACCCAACGTTGGATTGTCTCACAATTCTCTCCTCCATACACTCCACAAGATCATGGTGTGTCTGAAAGGAGATATCGGACCCTGCTTGACATGGTTCGATCTATGCTGAGTCCTATTACTCTTCCTCTATCCTTTTGAGGGGCATGCACTGAAGTGTGCTGCTCGAATACTTAATATGGTTCCAACCAAAAGGTTAAAAAGACACCATATGAAATATGGCATGGGAAAGTCCCTAATTTGTCTTACTTGAAGATCTGGGGTTGTGAGGATCTCGTGGAACGAGACATGTCAAACAAACTAGAGCCCATATCTATCAACTATATCTTCGTTACTGTTTTACTACCCACCTGAGAACAAATTGTTGTTGCTCGGTATGCTGAGTTTGTTGAGAACATTCTCATTTCACAAAGCAAGTGGGAGCACTATAGACTTTGACGAGATTCAAAGTGAAGATGCACAACCTTCTGGTAATACTAGCAAATATCATACTAAGGCTGGACATATAGATGTTGGACCACAGGATGATGTTGTTCCCATTCGTAGGTCCGCAAGGACACCTCATGCACTTGAACAATATAGATTTATGTCGATGCTGAGGAGCAAAGTTTCGAGGATCATAATGAACCCCTTAACTATCAAGTTGCATTATCGAATTTTGAATTCAAAAAATGAATTGAAACTATGAATGCAAAAATGAAATCCATGAGAGACAATCAAGTTTTGAACTTAGTTGATCTTTCTCAAAACAATAAGACTGTTGACATGGATGGAAATATACACATCTATAAAGCTATTCTAGTAACAAAAGGTTACACTCAATTCTACTGGATTGACAATGATGAAACCTTCTCGCCTGTTACTAAAGACAATAGAATTCTTATAGCCAAAGTAGTGTACTATGTCTATGAGATTTGGTTAATGATGAAATCAAAACGTTTGTTTCACCGAAAACCCAAACTGAGCATGTGTATATATATGAAAGCTAGTGGGAGCATTGTCGTTTCTCAAGTCATACATGTTGATGACATGTCACTCATGTGAAACAATATACCAATGCTACAAGATGAAAATCCTGGCTTGGAAAATGTTTTGACATGAAGGATTGTAGGAATACGACATACATATTTGGAGTAAAGTTCTATAATGATAGATCAAAGCGGTTAATTGGTTTACGTCAAAGTGCTTACATTGTCAAAATTCTAAAATGGGTTAGAATTGATGCTCCTAAACGAGGAAGTCCTCGTATGCCATACAATGTAAACTTGAGTGAGACTCAAGGACCTTACACACCTGATGTGGTGAAGCGAATGAATGTAATCCCCTATGAATCGGCTATTCCATTCATCATGTACGATGTAAGGAGCACTAGGCCTAATGTAACGTCCTCATGGAACCTTACTGGAAAATACGAACATAATCCACGAGAGAGTCACTGGATTGCTATTTAGAACACATTGAAGTATTTTTGAAATACTGGATATATGTTCCTTGGTTATGGTGGAGATACCAAACTGAAACTAAGTATACTTGCTATATTTATGCTGGTTTTGAAATAGGTCGTAATGACGCTAGATCCTATTTACGAAGGTTCACTACATTCGAATGATTTATCGAGATATGTGAAATTCGTAATATTAAAGTTCAAACGGATAACTAACTAGCTGACACTTTATCGAACTCAATGTCTTGTACCAAACATATTGAATATGAATGGAACATTGGACTTCGACAAGCTAGTAGTTTCATGTAAATCTGTTTTAGTATTTCGATAATGGAACATTGAGCAGTTTTTATTGGAATAAATTGATATATTTGATATGATCGTTTTTATATGAATATCTAATGTGTTCTATATTTGCATGTTTATATCCATGAATATTTACTGCGTTTTATATTCTAAATTGTCCATTGTCATAATTAATAATATGGGAATATTATTAAGACAAATCTGAGGGCATTGATGACATTATCTTAGTATGACTAAGGATGATGAAATCAAACTCACATGTTGTTCATAATGATGCACAATTGGACTGACCCAACCTATGAGAAATCACTTCCTGGATTTATGTCACAAGTGAATCTCACAAAGGCTTTGTCACTTATCCTCTGACTTGAGATGCAAGTTGGTTTGTGTATGTAGAGGGGCAAACTTTAATATGGTTAAACGCTGACCTGAATAAGGCTGCTATAACAACCATCTTCAGGTTTGATATTAAGCATATATCAAACACGTGTAGTCAATAAAGAATTTGTTCCTCCACATGTTTGGATTAGATACTACTGGGCCCCTCGATGATTTGAATAGATGCTTGTACGGCCGTACCCAAAGGTAGTCAAGATGAATCTTGATTGGTTTGGTAATCTACTTCAATGTAAAGATCGAGAAACAGAATCGTTGAAATTTTAGATTGACATTAATCCTTGTTTAAAATTCAACATGGTATCAGTAACAAAAGGATAACTGATTGAAAAACTTTGAACCTGGACTTTTCTGAAACTCACTCATATACTTCTAGGGGCATTGGCGGGTTGCTAGACTCTAACCTTTGATTGTATAACTACTTGATGTTATGACGTGCGCAAGTGGGAGCTGTTGGAATATGCTTCACGTACATGACATATAGTTATATGGCTAGACGCATGTGAGCCGAAAGGGTCACACACTTATATACCAAACACCATTTAGTATATATAATATAATTAGGGTAATTATATTATTTATATAAACTATAAATACTTTGCTAGTTATGTTTTAATTAATTGTTAAGTTAAAACATATTAGTGAGTAATTATAAAGAATCAAAAGGACAAGGGGTTAAGTGTCATATCTCATAACTTGTATTATGGAATATATACTTATATTAGGGAGCAAGAAAAAAAAACCCTAATCCTCCTTCATGCCCCCTTACTGCCGCATATCAAAAAGACAAAAAAAATAGTTGTTTTTCTTTTTTCGGTCGTACGCATGAAACAAAGGAGAAAGATTCCAGTTGGTTTGTGCATTTGAATGTCCAAAACAATAAACGTATTTTGATTCTTGACCAAGGGACTAACATCCCAATTGGTGTTCTTGATATGGTGTAGTGTGGATACCATTAGAGGAATTCTACATCGAATTCTTGGAGTTCTTCCTTCACATTTATTGGTGTATTCAAAGGCTTCAAGGGTATGATCTTCATCCTAATCTCTTTGATTTTCATGCTTAATTAGATTGTTAATATGTAGATCCTTGATTAGTGATTTATATAATATTTTTTGCTGCGTTTTACTTTGATTAAACCGTAAATCACTAACATCCTGCCCGGAAGAGTTTCTGCGTTTGCACTCTCGGTCCTAAATGGGAGCCGCATAAACCTTCATGAATTTCCTTAAGGCTAAGGTCCCCTCTTCCTTGCTTAAGCATTTCAACCAAGGAGTTGAGTACCCTTTCCTGTATAGGGTTCCCTCCTTGACTGTATACCTTCCTGCGTTGACTCGGATCTACATGGCTTCTTTCTTGTCCTCCGGAAGGGTTCCCTCCTGAAGGTATTTCCATATCCAAAAGGTCCAACAACCCTCCTCCGGACCGATCTGCATGACTTCATCATGCCTTTCCTCAATGCTTCTTTTCGTGAGAACCTCGACCAACACCTTTTTTGTTAAGTGGAAAAATAACATGGACGCTAACTTGCTCAAAGCATCCGCCTCTTTGTTTTTCGTTCTGGGAACTTGAGTTATCTCGAATCCTTCGAACCCCAAGATCGCTTCTTTGGCTTTCTCCAGATACTTTTTTATGTGAGCTTCTTTGGCTTCGTACAATCCCTTAATTTGATTCACCACCAGCATCGAATCTGCAAAAGCTTTTACTTTACTAACCCCCAGGCTTTTTCGCTAAACCTAGGCCGGCAAGTAATGCTTCGTACTCAGCTTCATTGTTTGAACATTTAAAGTCGAACCGTAGGGCATACGTTATCTTCTCATCATTCGGGCCCGTCAAAACTACTCCAGTCCCACAACCTTCCACACTTGATGCTCCGTCTGTATACATGTGCCAATACAAACCAGACGGAGCATTCTCAGAAAAAGCTACATCCTCCACTAGGGACACACTATCTTCTTCTGGCATTTCTACTAGAAAATCTGCCAGGGCCTGACCCTTTATGCTCTTCCTGGGACGGAAGGTGATATCGTGCTCTCATAACTCTATTGCCCATTTTGTTAGTCGGCCCGAACGTTCCGGTCGCAGCAGAATGGTCTTGATAGGCTGGTTAATTAGCACCGTTATTTGATGAGCCTGGAAGTACCTTTTCAGCCGTCTGGCAGCATATACCAGAGCTAATATTAGCTTTTCGATAATCGAGTAGTTCAACTCTGCATTCTGTAAGGCGTGGCTAATGAAGTAAACTGGAACTTGTTTCTTATCTCGTTCGGCTATGAGTACAGAGCTGATTGCCTCCGTATTCGTCGATAAATATATAATCAAGGGCTCTCCGACCACCGGGTTGGTCATGGATGGAATGGTTCTGAGATGTTGCTTTAAATCGACGAAGGCTTTCTCGTCTTCATCCGTCCACTCCACCATTCCTTTCTTTGTGCACCCATGTAGAGCTCTGAAGAATGGGATAGATGTTTCTGCAGACTTGGCCAGGTATCGACCCAACGCCGTCGTTTTCCATTGAGACTCTGAACGTCCTTCACCGTGTGCGGGGTCTTCATTTTTAACAAACTTTCTACCTTTTCTGGATTGGCTCGGATTCCGGACGTGGTTACGATGTGACCTAAAAATTTGTCTTCGTCCATCCCAAAAGAGCACTTTTTAGGATTGAGTTTCATATTAATTCTTTGCAGCTGCAACAACGTTTCCTCAACATCTCTTAGCAGGTCGTCGTTCGTTCTGCTTTTGATAACCATATCGTCGACGTACACCTCTAAGTTCCTGCCAATCTGATTTTGGAAGGCTTTATCTACCAATCGTTGATAGGTGGCTCTGGCATTGCGCAAACCGAATGGCATCTTTACATAGCAGGAGGTACCCTTCTCCGTATGGAAGGAAGTCTTTTTTTCATCTTCTCGAGCCATCTAAACTTGGTGATACCCCTTGTATGCATCTAAAAATGACTTCCATTGGTATCCCCCCAAGGATTCCACCTTCTGTTCGATTTCCGGGAGCGAATAACTATCTTTTGGTCACGTCTTGTTGAGATCCTTAAAATCCACACATGCGCATCGATCCATCACCTTTTTTAACCAAGACCGGGTTCGCTATCCATTCCGGATACTGAGTGCTTCGTAGGACCCCTACAGCTACCAAATCGGCCACCTCCTTGTATACCACCTCGTTTCGATGTTTAGCCATGATTCGTTTTGATTGTTTGACCTGAGGGAAGGCAGGATTTAGGACTAATCGGTGTTCCGTTACTTCCCTTAAGACTCCAGTCATATCCTTTGGCTCCCAAGCAAACACATGCATGTATCTTCTTAAAAGATTTCCTAACTCTTTTTGCAAAGCAGGTGGCAGCTTCCCCCCGATCCGGACCTTAGTGTCCGGGTACTCTGAGTGGACCATCAACTGGATTTCGTTCTGCTCCGTCCAGCTATCTTGGTGGGTGATACTATTGCACACTAACAGAGGCATAGGCATACTCCGAACGGTGATCACACCTTGCTCTGAAGGAAACTTGACCAGACCATGGATGGTAGATGGGACAGCCTGATACTGCCAAAGACCAGTTCTTCCCAAAATGGCATTATACCTTGAGGGGGATTCGATTATGACGAACTCCGCCAATATTGTCTTGCTATTCCCCCTTTCCCAATCAGACAGCATGAAGGGGAGGTGTATCTTCCCTCGGGGACACACCGATTGCCCAGCGAACCCTACTACTGTTCCCATGGCTGGTTTTAGCAAAGACTTGACCTCTGAGGGGAACTTATCGAAACAATGGTTGAACATAATGTTAGCGGAACTTCCGGAGTCAACGTAAATCCGGCGAACCATGGCTTTGGCTATTACCCCAAAGATGACCAAAGGTTCTGTTCCTACATACCCCTCCGGGACGGGCTCTCCTCTTCCGAATTTCACAATTCCCTTGTATCTTTTTCCTAAAAGAGGGGTTGATGACTCCCCTTCTAGGGCAAAGATTTCCGTGTTGTACGCTGCCGCTTCTTTCTTTGCCGCAGGTTCGACTGCAGCGACCTCCGCCTTTCCCCCCTGCGTCTCCTTCTCCCCTTTATAGCTTTCACATGAGGCTGTGGTGTGCCCCATGATCTTATGAAATTCGCAGTAGGCGTTCGGGTCTCGGGGGTATCGTTTCCTGGTCGCTTTTCCTTCCGGCCTACGGGCTTCATAGGCGGAAAAGGTCTCCTGCTTAAACGAGCCGTACCGATCCGGAGGTGGCCTTTGCTCCTGTAGCCGTCCTCGATACAAAGGTTT
Organism: Calendula officinalis; assembly: GCA_963853835.1. NCBI lineage: Eukaryota > Viridiplantae > Streptophyta > Magnoliopsida > Asterales > Asteraceae > Calendula > Calendula officinalis. Next base: position 41,110,554 of record OY970826.1, read on the forward strand.
CAATCCTGTATCCGGGTCTGAACGTCCCCTTCATCCTTCCTTCGCTTCGATGGGAACTGGATCCGGTTGTTCCTTTCTTTTCTTTGCATCAAATCGTAACTTCTCAGCACTTTCCTCCTCCTGCTTCAATACTTTGTTCAATGCATTAATCATGTCGTCTGCTTTAACGAAGTCTCTCTTGGACAGCTCCCGGAACAACTCTCCTTCTCTTAGGCCGTACGTGAAGGCGGCTATAATGAGTGAGTCTTCTCGTACCGGCATCTTCCGGCTCTGCTCGTGAAACCTTTTGAAGACTTATTGGATTCTCCCTCGCGCTGCCTGCAGGCCATAATACACTGAGAACGCTGCTAATATTTCTTCTGTTGAATGAAACTGTGGCTAAAATGGGCAATCAGTTCTTCGAAACTGGCTATGCTCTTCTGAGGGAGGCTAGACAGCCAATACCGAGCACCAGAGCCTGGGATCCATAGGGATCATTCTTATGGCCCACCGGAAACTAGCCACGTGATCATCGGGATCTCCCATTCCGTCATAAGACTTGACTCGTGGACCCTTAAGGCCTGGAGGGATCTGTATTTCGTTGATATCATCAACGAACGGGGAGCGAAAGTTGCGCGAGATGGAGGAGTGACGTTGTGAGGTTTCCTCCCTTCTCTGTGCACTACGCGCCATGGTTTGTATCTCCCTTCGGGGTCTCTCTTCTTGTGTCAGGAAGGAAGAGGTTTCTCCTCTGAAAGCACTTTTTCTAGAAGGGTCTGTGGATTCTTCTTCATCCGAATACGTTAGCGTCCTCCCTATACTGCTCATTCCTTCCCCCGTTCTTCTCCGGCTTTTTCCCATGTCTCGCAGTTTCCTAAATTTACAGAAGAGGTTGAACTCCTCGATCTGCTCTTTAATCGGCTCGTTCCCTCCATCCCCGGAGGGAGGAGGACGCGTAGCAGCATTAACCAAAGTGGAGGCTGAGGGAGGAGTCTGATCGATTCTTGTTATTATCGGGGAGCGATTCCCCCCTTTCGGCGTCGATTCTAAGACCATTTTGTTCGTGGTCCCACGGATGGCGCCAAATGTTGCGTCCTGGATTCGGAATCACGAACTGGACGATTCCTTGAGTGAGGAACCTGAAACAGGAAACAACCCTAAGTCAGAGATCCTCCGGAAGGGACTTCCGGACGGGCACTCCGATACTTAAGTAAGCTATTTGATCGACGTAAGGTCATTGTATGTAGTAGAAGTAAGCAGTAAATGTGAAGTGACTTGAATGCCTTCTTCCCTGAGCCCCATCCTCTATTTATAGTCTGAGAATGGGCGGGAGATTGGCCATACCTTTTGAGCGGGAGATGAAAGGTCCAGCCATGGTCCGCCTCACCTATGGACCTCCGGTCGCTATCCTGAGGCGAACCTCTTTATCCTACGGACAAAGAAAGGAAACGGCTTCGAGCCGCGTTTGCATTAATGCGCTTTCATTTTCGAGGTTACTTTTCCTTAAAGTTCGGTCGTAGTCCCAATGAGGTTTTTGTTGGCTTATTGATTGTAATATTAAAAACCCAGAAATATGAAAGTAAAGGAAAATGCTTTCGAACAAAGAAATTGTTCTTTTATATATCAACAAGCAACGTACAACATTGACTTAGACACATATTTATACATAATACATTAAGAGACACAACTTTTCATACGTACAGTTGCACCCCTTGATATTTGAGAGTTAAATAACTGCCATAACCTTCTAATATAACCGACTTCTTAATTAACAAACTAAATAATAATTATTATATCCTAAGTCTAGTTTAATATTTTAACATACCCCCTTAAACTAGACATTATCAATACTTAATTTTTATTATACTTTCAATCATCAATCCTTCAATCAACAATCTTCAATCCTTCAATCTTCAATCGTTCAATCAACAATCTTCCAATCCTTCAATCAAGATGATCCATAGTTTTATAAGTCATAAACATTGTTTCATCCTTAAACTCCGACACAAATTTTGCATCAACACCGATCTCATCCTCCTCCTTTTTCTTACAATGCTTCAGCGTATGTCCATATTTGTGACAATAGTAGCATTGAATTTCGCATAGGGGCCTCGGTTGTTTTCTTTCCTTCGATGGACACTCACCATTGTCAATACGACTAACATTCGATGTAACCCGGGAATGAAAAGCTTGTTCCATCGAAGATGAATCATCAAAGTTTCTCATTCGAAGTTCATGGGATTGTAGAATTCCCAAGAGACTTTCTAAAGATAAGGTGGACAAGTCCTTGGATTCTTCTATTGCAACAACGATATACTCGAATTTTCGAGTTAAACTTCGAAGAATTTTTTCGACCACCCTCTTATCTTCTATTGTCTCACCATTCAATCTCATTTGATTGAGTAATAGGATGACACGATTATAGAAGTCCTCCACCGATTCGTTTTCTTTCATTTTGACGCTATCGAATTCACACCGTAAAGTTTGCAATCGAACAATCTTAACCCGGTCTTCTCCTCTATATGTCTTGTACAAAGTATCCCATGCATCTTTAGATGAAGTTGATGCCGAGATCCTCTCGAAAATAGCCTCTTCCACTGCTTGGTAAATCACAAATAGTGCCTTCTTGTCTTTCTTCTTCATATCTTTTAATTCTAAATTTTGTTGTGTGGTCAAAACGATGGGAGTTGTAGGTTCGTTAAGGCCGTCCTCAACTACACTCCAAAGATCTTGAGACTCGAAAAACACTTTCATTTGAATGCTCCAATGACTATAATTTCTTCCATTTAATTTTGGAAGTAAAGTTTGAAAAACGTTACTTTGGGAAGCCATAGAAAAACACTCTGTTTTCTTTTCTTTCAATTCACCTTGAATCTTCTTTGTTGGATTGCCTTTGTTCTGCACCGTATCTTCAATCTTGGACCGATCTTGCTCTGATACCACTTTGTTGGCTTATTGATTGTAATATTAAAAACCCAGAAATATGAAAGTAAAGGAAAATGCTTTCGAACAAAGAAATTGTTCTTTTATATATCAACAAGCAACGTACAACATTGACTTAGACACATATTTATACATAATACATTAAGAGACACAACTTTTCATACGTACAGTTGCACCCCTTGATATTTGAGAGTTAAATAACTGCCATAACCTTCTAATATAACCGACTTCTTAATTAACAAACTAAATAATTATTATTATATCCTAAGTCTAGTTTAATATTTTAACAGTTTTTGGGACCTACCGACAAGGGTTTGTAACCAGATGTTGCTTCATTCGCTCCGTCTGCTCATTCGTCCGTCTGCACATCCATTCGTTCGTTCTGACGTCTGGTCATGAGTGAGTTCGTACCATATCTCATTACTTACCATCCCCAATTGCAAGTGTCATGTCGTCTGTCCTATTCTTTATTAGTGCCAGCTTTCTGCAGGACAACATAGTACCACCGGAAGAAGACAAGAATTTTTAGACTGTACAATTAAGGAGTGAGGTTTTGAAAGGGCAACTAACTATTCCAGTCATGATCCAGGTCACTAATTTTCAAGCTACTTGGCCATGTCATGTTTTGACCAATCACCACAATTGGCATGGCGTCCACATGTCATTTCAAATTAGAATTGAACATAAAGTCCATGTCAGTGCCACATGGATGCCATAACGTACAGGTAAAATTCAAGAGACCCATGTGGTTGCATGCCGGTCAAATTCAGGGACCTGGATGGCAGTTTGTTGCCATTTGAAACACCAAAGTTTTTATATAAAATTCACATGCTCGCTCTTCGTCAAGGATATATATAAACTTGGCTAGTTCCATCGGCAACAGAACTTGCTAGACATGATCAATGCATCTTCCAAACTCTTTCTGCATGACACTTTAGAGTTGTTATTAATTATAATCCGAATCATCCCGCCCACATGTTAAAAGCTTAGCCAATAGAAATTGCAGTTTCTTGCTTGTTAAAACCCACACTTTTATGTTAGTCGACTCAATTGCTTCAGCAACACCAATCTATCTATCTTCAATGGTGGAAAAGGTAAGATTGATGGATCAAACAATGATGAATTCAAGCTAATCCATGGAGTTTAAGCTAAGAAATGAAGATCTAGTGTGTGTATTTAGTGTGTGTGAGTTGAGAGAGATGAATATGGAAGTTGAAGCTTTCTGTACGTATTTTTCAAATAAGTGGGAAAAGCTTCCATGACAAGTCAATCTTACAAGTATTTATACCTCCTACCACTTAACACTACAAGTGTTAGTTAACAAGATTAAAGGTCAAAACCTATTACAATAATGGTCCTAACAAATTCCCCCTTTTTGAGCTTTAATACGTCATCTCAGTTTTCTGACTTCTGTTTCTTCTTATAGTTTGTCTTTGGCAAGAAAATGTTTTTCTGAATAACATTGCAGAAATCTGAAAGTTTCAGATACTCAAAGAAAGTATGTTTTTCGTTGAAGATGTTTGAGTGAGGAAATCCTATAACTCTTTTACTAAAGATTTGGAATTTCGGGAAATGGGATTTCAGATAATGGAGAGGTTGTTTTGAAATTTTGTGGTAGGGGATTTTATTGAGGATAGAATGATAATGTTTTTGAATGATTTGTCAGTTAAAGTTTTGGAAGTGTATGTATGTAAGTTTTGTATGTAGGAAAGAATGATATGTACATTTTAGGATTTGATTTGGTGTGGATGATTTGTATTTTGTTTGAAAATATGGATTTAAAACGATTATGCTTTTGAATGTATGTGGTTGTTATGGAATTTGGAAAGAATGGTTGTTGAGGAATTTGTAATTTTGAATTCATATGGATGTTTTGTAGTTTGGACAAAACGATTTATACGATTAAGTTTCGGTTTGAACTGGTTGAGTTTTAATGTAATGGTTGAGATTTTTGAGAGAGATTTCTGTAGATATGTTGATTTCTTCTTCTTCACTTGTTTTTCCTTTTTAACACATTGTTTATCACTTTCTCTTCCTCTGAATTACTTGAAATAAACTATTTCTGATTTTGCAGATAATTTGAGTAAATGAAACATGAATTTTCTTCTTTGATGAGATGTTTGTGGTTCTTCTTGATATTGTTCATTTCTTGCTCATTTTCTCCCCCTCATGAGGATCATGACCAGGAGCCTCATGCTAATGTTGAATATTTGGCTTGTGGAAACTGAGAGAGGAAATTGTATGTCGTTGTAATACGAGAGCCAAGATTTGATAGTTGTATGTTGCATATTGGAATCAAGAACTAGTAACATGTAGTACTCAATTAGTACCCAAATCAAAATTGAGTTTCCCCAAGACTCTTTGAGAAAAATATTTGAAAAATAGAGATTAACAGTGTCAAGAATCACCCGAAGTCATAAACAGATGCAATCTTTACTAATTAGATTAGTAAAGAGATCGACGAATTTGTCAGACAAGATGATTAAAGACATTGTTAAGCAAAGATCTGAGGTTTAAAAGAAATCAGTTTGAAGTGGATCAAATATCAGTGCACAAAAACGATTTTGTGTGTGAGATCATAGGAATAATTCAGAATTAAATCTGAACCATTTGGAGAAAAATTAAAAGAAGTTCTCCATTGATATAGGTTTGAAAAAATTGTTTGAAAAATGGTAAGAACAATCAATCCAAGAAGTTGTTATAAACATATGCAATCAGTACTAATCGAAAGTAGTAAAGAGATCGACGAATTTAACAATAGCTTTTGTTGAGTGTTGCAAACAAGTATTTGAAAAATGAAACACTTATGCAAAATCAGAATAAGGTTTGAAAAATTATGTCAGCAACGCAAGAGAAAAAAGTAGGTCATAAACAGATGCAATCTTTACTAATTAGATTAGTAAAGAGATCGACGAATTTGACCAAAATTTATATCCTACGTTGTGAACACATCATTGTGAGCACAAAGTATGTGTAAAATTTTTGTGAGGAATATACAGATGTTGAGCATATAATGTCAACTCTGTATGAGAAAGTGAGGTCAACAACGCAAGAGAAAAGAGTTTGACATAAACAGATGCAATCTTTACTAATTAGATTAGTAAAGAGATCGACGAATTTGCCAAAAAACTTATAGTCTACGTAGTTAACACATGGTTTTGAGTAAAAAAAAAAATTAACAGTTAAGATTGAGTTGTGCCAAAGTCATGGCAACAACGAAACTCAAAGTGTTGATTTTTGTAGAAAAGTTTGAGTTTCAATGTAATATGAAAAAGAAGAATGTGATGTCAACAATGCAAGAGACAAAAGGGTGTAATAAAAAGATGCAAACTTTACTAATTAGATTAGTAAAGAGATCGACGAATTTGATAACAATTTGTATCCTACATTGGTAACATATGTGTTTGAGTAAAAATTTTGAATTTAGTGGAAGTTCTCCAAGGTATGGCAACAACGAAACTCAAATAGAATTTGAAAGATTTTGAGTTTAAGTTTGAAAGCAAAACTGAGAAGATGATGTCATCAACGCAAGAGACAAAAGTTTGTCATATACAGATGCAATCCATACTAATCGAAACTAGTAGAGAGATCGACGAATTTGACAAAAATTTATATCCTACGTAGATAACAACTCATTGTGAGTAAAAAGTTTTGATTATGATCAAAAGCATACCAAGATGTGTGGCATCAACTATACTCAAAGAATGAAAAACCGGTGAAAGATTTGAGTTTGTTGTTTGGAGGAAAAAAAATAGAAAGTGATGTCATCAACGCAAGAGACAAGAGTGTGTCATAAACAGATGCAATCAATACTAATCGGAATTAGTAGAGACATCGACGAATTTGACAGAAACTAGTATCCTACGTTGGCAACATGTGAGTGAGGAAAACAGTTTTGAACTGAAACAATGAAACTCAAGATATTAAAATTTGAAAATTTTGAGATTGAGTTTCTGAAAAATTTGAATAATGAACAGAAAATTGGTTAACAATGAGTATGCTCCCCCATTACCTATGAAGATTCATAAAAATGCTCCCCATTGACGAATGAATGTCGATTTTCTCCCCCTTAACAAGTGAATATAGGAATTCTCCCCCTCAACCAATGAATAGCAATTTTCTCCCCCTCAACCAATAATATCTTTGAGGAACGGGTTTCAAGCGAATTTACTTGAAATCCATTTATTGTTAAAAAAAACTAAAAAAAATAACAACAATAAGAGAAAAACAGGAAGAAAACCATATTAAGATTTGAGATTAAACATACCAAGCTTAGACACAAGAAAGTTAAAACGTTTTTCGTCCAAAGCCTTGGTAAACAAATCTGCTAATTGATAGTCGGTGGAAACGAAGTACAATTCCACATTACCTTGTTCAACATGGTCTTTTATAAAATGATATCGAAGATCAATATGTTTAGTTTTGGATTGTTGAACAGGATTGCATGAAATTTCAATTCACTCCGTGAATCACAATATAAAGGAATACGGCTGTATAAAAAGCCATAGTCTTTTAATTGTGATTGCATCCAAATTACCTGGGATAAGCAGCTTGCAGCAGCTATTCTGCTTCTGCAGTTGAAAGAGATACGCAATTTTGCTTCCGTGAAGACCAGCTCACCAATTTATCTACCAGAAATTGGACGCTTCCAGATGTACTCTTGCGATCCAGCATACATCCAGCATGGTCAACACCATAGAATGCAGACAAGTCAAAAGAAGTTTCTTTAGGATACCAAAGACCAAGATCTCGAGTACCCTTCAGATAATGAAATATATGTTTGATTGCTTGAAGATGTGATTCTTTAGGAGCAGCCTGATACCGAGCACATATGCAAGTAGAGAACATAATGTCTGGTCGACTCGAAGTGAGATATAACAAAGATCCAATCATCCCCCGATAATTTGTAACATCAACAAGTTTGCCATCAGGATCAGCATGCAATTTAGAACCAGGTGACATCGGCGTCGGTATTGGTTTACAATCATCCATAAGATATTTCTTCAAGAGATCAGTGATATACTTGGATTGATTGATGAAGATCCTGGTAGGTAATTGACGAACTTGAAGACCAAGAAAGAAATTCATTTCACCCATCATACTCATCTCAAACAGTTTAACCATAAGATTAGAGAACTTTTTACAGTATTTGGGATTTGTAGAACCAAAAATGATATCATCGACATAAATTTGAATGAGAACAATATCTTCCCCTTGTCGTTTGATGAAAAGAGTTGTATCGATTTTTCCTTTTGGAAACCCAGAATCAACTAAGAATTTAGAGAGCACATCATACCACGCGCGAGGAGCTTGTTTCAAGCCATACAAAGCTTTGTCGAGAATATACACATGATTAGGAAAACTTGGATCTACAAAACCTTCGGATTGATGAATGAACACTTCTTCATTAAGAATACCATTTAAAAATGCAGTTTTGACATCCATTTGATAAATTGTGAAATTCTTATGTGTTGCATAAGCTAAAAATATTCGAATGGCTTCTATTCGGGCAACAGGAGCAAACGTTTCTTCAAAGTCAATACCCTCCTGTTGTGCATATCCTTTTGCAACGAGACGTGCTTTATTACGAATTACTATCCCATTTTCATCCTTTTTTGTTTTTAAAAATCCACTTTGTACCAATAACAGATTTCCCACCTGGTTTCGGAACCAGACGGCAAACTTTTAAACGTTCAAATTGATTGATTTCTTCTTACATAGCAAGGATCCAGTCTGGGTTTGAGAGAGCTTCACTGACTTTCTTAGGTTCAATAGAGCTTAGAAAAGAAGAATATTGACATTCGTCAGCAGTGGCTCTACGGATTTGAACAGAAGAGTCAGGATCACCGATTATTTGATGCAAAGGATGCTCTCTTGTCCATTTAAGAGAATGAGGAAGTGGAAGTTGACCTGGAATTATATTTGAGGTATCAATGAATTCAGGATGAGAGATTATTGCAGTTTGAGCATTTGATGTAGAAGGTGGAGGATCTACTCGTTTAACGTTGAATTTAGAGAAATCAATCACCAATGGTGGAGGTTGTGCTGGTACTAAAGATAAATCTAAAGGAGTAGCAGATTGACCAGAAGGTGAAGTTTGTGCTGGAACTAAAGATAAATCTAAAGGATTTGCAGCATTTCCAGAAGGTGGGGAATCGTCCGTAGATGATTGTTTTTGCAAAGGTGTGGAATCTTCCGATGAAGATTGAGTTTCCAAAGATGAAACTGAATGTGAAGGAGAAAAGTTGTGAGATGGTTCAGCAGAAGTAGGAGATGGAGAATCAGTTGAACTTGAATTTTGCATTTCAGGTACAGAAATAGATTGAACATCGGCTACGGAGGGAAATGGAACGTCAGCCTCCTCAAGTAAAGTATGTTGAATGTTATGATAATCATCATAAAACTTTTCAAAAAAGACATCTAAATCATTTTGAGATGTGGAAGGCGACGAAGGTAGAGGAATTTAAGCATTTGAAGTTAATGAATCTATTGGAAAAGTCTCATCAAAAGTAACGTTGACACTTTCTCTAACCGTCCGTTTTGACCGATTATATACTCTGAACGATGCAGATTCTCGTGAGTACCCGACAAAAACTCCTTCATTAGCTTTAGCTTCAAATTTATTTAATTTGTCTTTGTCATTCAGAATGAAGCATCGACTCCCAAAAATATGGAAAAATTTTACATTTGGAATTCGGTTATTAATGAGCTCATATGGAGTTTTCTTGTAGGTTTTGTTGATGATTGAACGATTTTGAGTGAAACATTCCGTACTAATGGCTTCAGCCCAAAGAGATAATGGGAGCTTTGAAAATGAAAGCATGGTACGAGCAGCTTCAATTAAAGTACGATTTCGTCGTTCAACGACCCCATTTTGTTGAGGAGTTCGGGCAGCGGAAAATTGATGAGAAATACCAACTGATTCAAGGAAAGAATCTAAAGTTTGATTTTTAAATTCAGTCCCATTGTCCGTACGAATGGTATGAACTTTGATTTCCAAATTTGTCTGGGTTTTCTTGATGAAGGCAATGATGTTCTCAGCAGCTTCATCTTTTGTTCGTAAGAAATACACCCATGTATAACGTGAATAATCATCAACAATAACCAACACATATCGTTTACCAGCCATGGTTTGAACGCTCATTGGGCCACATAAATCCATATGAAGTAATTCAAGCGGTTTTGAAGTACTTGGAACTGGTTTGGATTTATGATGTTTCTTTGTCATTTTGCCCATTCAAGACGAACATAGATGATCTTTAGCAAATTTAACATCTGGAAGACCAGAGACATGACCACATTTAACCAATTTTTTAATCGATTTGAAATTAAGGTGAGAAAGACGACGGTGCCATAACCATGATTCATTTGACGACGTCGTTGACATTAAACATACTTCGTCAAGTGGGGTCACGTCGTCTAAATTAATTGTAAAAAGATTCGTCTCATGAGTTCCGGTAAGAAGTTATTCTCCATCATAGGTGCGAACAGCACATTTCTTTGTTCGAAAATTAACTTCCAATGTTTTATCATAGAATTGACCAATACTAAAAAGATTGTGAGCAAGATCTTCAACATAGGTCACATTCCGGATGATTAAATTTTTTCGAATTATATCTCCAATACCCATTATGGCAGCTAAATGGTCATTTCCAAACCGAACAGTTCCTAAATATTTGTCTCTAAAATTTGTTAATAATTTCTTGTTTCCGGTCATGTGTCGGGAACAACCAGAATCAAGATACCAAACATTCTACATAAGACAAATAAAAATGTGGTACCCAGTCAGTTATGGGTCCGGAACGATTAGTAATATATGTCTTATGAAGAATTTTAAGTAAAAAAGTTTTTAGAGTACTGGAGAACTGCAAGGAGGCAGTTCAGTGTTTGTTAATTTGATAGACCATTTTCGGATTTCTCAGGAGAAATTAAAATCCAGTTTGATTGTTCATTTTGAATCCATTTATATTTAACAAACTTGTTTGGTTTTTGATTTAGCTTAGAAGACGGAGTTGAGGAACCAGAATTTGGCGATTTAGGTGCAGATACAACGCGATAGACGAATTTTGGTGATTTATGTGTAGGAATTACTCGATAATCAGATTTTGAAGATTTAGATGTAGAAACTAAACGATAAACTGATTTTGGAGATTTAGATGCAGAATCTACACGATAAACTGATTGTGGAGATTTATGTGTAGGAATAACTTGAGAAACTGATTTTGAAGAATTAGAGGCAGGAACTACACTTTAAACTGATTTTGAAAATTTAGATGAAGAACGTGTAGTATGAGATGTTTGAGATCGAGCAATCATTGTTTTGCAGGGTTCTGGATAACAAATTGTACATGAATGAATGATTGAAGCATTTTTATGCAATAGATCATGTCGAGGACCACATGGAGCATCTTTTCTAACAAAATATCGTGTATCATATTGAGAAATTGGTTGATCAGTTTTTCTGTCAAAATAAACTTTGTTTCCATTTTTATCTATTTTAACAATCCAATTTACACCATTAACATCAAAATTAACAGGACGATAAATTGCAGAATCATACACAATACCATAACGTGTAGCAGGAGAAATAAACTTTGTTGAGTTATTACATTTATTTGAATTAGAAAAAGAAGAAGCTAAAAACGAAGGAGATCTAGACTTCTTAAGCTGTTCTGACTTAAGCATACTAGACTTAGTCGAATTAGACTTCTTAAACTTCTCAACTTCTTTCACTCCTCCTTGCACTGGCTTCTTAAGCGTGGATTTTAAATTTCGATCTGAAAAAATTAAAACGGGGGAATTAGAATCTCGTCTTAAAAGAATTGGAGTTTTAGGAGAAGAAGAATTGACATTTTGAGACGTTGGTTTTGAAGAAGCATTTTGAGTAGAAACCTGTTCATTAGAAATAGATTTTATTGCTACGATTTTATCTTCTAATTCATGTATTTTAGTTTGTAGATCAGATTTTTCTTTGTCAAAAGCCTTATGAGTTTCATCAATTTCATTTTCCAGTTGGTAAATTTTCTTTTCAAGAATGAGAGAAGGAACATAAATCTTTGGTGTTATCTTTTGTTGAAGTATTACCTTTTATCTCAAATTCTTCAGGTGTTATAATTGGAAAATAATCATCATATTCAAACTGAGCCTTTTTAGTTTCATATGATTTATTTAATTCAGTGTAATTAAAACTAATTTGGACATTCTCCTTTCTAGCTCGGTTGAAAGTCTCTATTTCTTCTTCCTCGTCAGTCATCCAAATGAAACGTTGCGAGATTCCATTGAGTAGGTATCTTGAATCATATAATGTATGAACCATTTTGCACACGGTCTTAAGGTATTCTGGATTGTCAGCTCCTAGTCCTTCTCATGAGTTGAAATATTTGAAGTCTTTGGGCTTGTTAAGATGAATGGTTTGATCAGTGTGTCCTCTTTTAACAATCAATTCCTCAAGATGTTTGATATGTGAATTCAATTTAATGGTTTCATGCTTGAGTGTGTTTATGATATTTTGTTTGTTTAGCATTTCATTTGATGAAATGATGTTTTGTTCATGAAGATTTTCAGTTAATTCTTTGATTTGTGAATTTAAAGATTTAAACTATTGTTCATTTTCGTCAAATTCTTGTTGTTTACGTTCCAAACAATTTTTAGTACTTTGATATTCATACCATGTCTTAGCATATTGTTTGTGATTGTGATCATGCCTTGCCGTCAATTCTGATACTTTAGTTTGTAAATCCAGATTCTCTTGTTTCAAAAAATTAGTTTGTTGAATATGATGAACAAGTTGATCACCTAGATGAACATTTTGTTCATTTTGTTTTTCCAAAATATCTAAACGATCTTTAAGTTGAACATTTAAATCTTTTTCTACTAAAAGTTGTTGAGTTAAAAATTCTATTTGAGATATCTGATTTTGAATAAAACAAGTATCAGAATTAGTGGAAGTATTTTCATTAGAGAGAAGAGAAGTGTGTACCTTGCCGTCCTCATCGAGTTCATTAATACGATCAGCAACCTCAATATTTTCTCTCGCCATAAAACACAAGTTGGCTGAATGTTCTTCATCTTCTGGTTCAGAATCTTCCATCCAACTAAGATTTTCAGCTAACAATACTTTTCCAGCCTCTATTTGCTTAGCCATGAGCATTTTTCGTTTAAAGTAATCAGAATTACGAACTTTGGGTTTCTTGCAATCACATGAGTAATGACCAGCAATACCACAGTTGTAACATTTTTTCGTTGGATCCATTGGTGTAAGAGTTTGCTTATCATTTGTATTGTTTGTTGCTGAAGCAGATGGAGCAGATTTAAAGTTTGAAGACGATCTCAAGTTGTTGTTTGTGGGTGTTTTGAAATACTTCTTCTCATAATTTGAAATAAGTGACATAGCTTGAAGTACGTCTTCGAGTTCTTTTTGTAAATCATCAGTTGTAGATGTCACAGGTGCTTCAACACTTTCTCTGTTTTGAGTAGCTGTTGCATACAGTTGATGTTGTTTTGCGAGTAGTGCAAGAGTATCATCATTCTCTTGTTTAGTTTTCACAATGTTTTTAACCATAGGTTCATTTTGGTGTAGTATTCATAAAGTTCATGAATATCAATGAGACTGATATCTTTGTGTTGCATGGCACTATTCCCAAACATTTCCCATTCTGGTAAAAGACTGTGAATGAATTTTATATCGAGCTCCAAATTTTCTTTTAGCAAGTGGTTTTTGCGAAGGTCTTTATCAATGTACAGTATCGATGATATGTACTTTCTAAATCTTCTCCAATTTTGGCTTTGAATGATTGATAAGAATTTAGGGTAGTAACCATTTTTGCTTTGTTGCCTAATGTAGTACCCTCCATTTGTTTTCTGATCTCATTCCACAACTCTTTAGCGGTTTCAAGGCTATCCAAACTGTCGTAATTGTCATTAGGTAAGCTTTGAAGCATAAATGAGTACGCTTGTAGATCAGCTTTAGCCCTTCGTTTTTGTGTAGCTGAATATTTATCATGAGTAAGAAGACGTTTACCACTGATAACTACAGGAACAGCATCCGGTTCAGTAATAACATCTTCATAAAATACTGCTGTAACACCTCAAATTTTAACACAAAATATTTCCGTAAAATCCCTTTTAAATTCAAAACATTTAGAGTATTGTCCCAAAATATGGATTTACAAAAACCTTGGTATAAAATAAAAATCATTAGTTGGTGTTACAAAATATATCATAACCAAAGCCAAACGTAAATCCACCTGCTATCTCTACTAAATCCGTGCGACTCTACTAGCGACCGCACCTAATCCTTAGCTCCTGAACCTGAGTACATAGCATCACAAACAAACATAGTACGTAAGACAAAATTGTCTCGTGAGATACATGGGTTTTAGACCCGACATTAATATATATAAATAATCACATTTATTAGATATATAAATATATATATATATATATCTATATACTATAGTTACCTCCGTGGTAACCCTAACTCATTCATATACATCAATCACCTCTTCGGTGATTCTATCACATTCATTCATAGCCTATTCGACCCGTCAAGTTGTTCGGAAAGCCTCCAAACCAACGAGACCCCATTTTTGTCCTACTAACCAGAATGCCTCCGATTCAGTAGAACCCCCATTGTCACAGTGTTCAGCCAAAGTGACCTATCATCATCTTACTAACCAGAATGCCTCCAGTTCAGTAAGATCCAACATCTTGTTGGGTGATCGGAATGCCTCCGACTCATCAGTTTTATTCAAGATACCATGATAATCCAGAATGCCTCCAAATCTATCATGTACCTGCCCTATTTCAATCTACCCGTCATAACTATTACATGTGACTATATGTCACATCTATCATCAATGCCATAAGGCCATCATACAATCTATCCACATGCTATTCTTAACTAGCATTCACATAATCGGATCAACTAAACTCGTTATTAGTAATCACATATTATAAAAGTACACTCTTTTACGTCATATCAATAATTAATTAATAATTACTTTTCATTAACATGATCTCTTTCAAAATCATCAATCACTTTAGACATACTTAGATGTCTACTATTTATCACTTTCTCATCTTTTCAATCATTCTTTATTAAAAATTATTTATTAATAAAGACTCACAAAACATCATATATATTTTAAAAGAAACATTTGCTATGTACCCAGTTTTAAAAGTCTCATGTACTCACCTTAGCCAAGCTAACTCCAAATCGTGTCTAATAGCACGAATCCTTGCTTTCCAACTTGTGAAATGTCACCAATCTTTAGGCCTTCTTGACCTATCATCCATATCATCATATAATCT
Organism: Calendula officinalis; assembly: GCA_963853835.1. NCBI lineage: Eukaryota > Viridiplantae > Streptophyta > Magnoliopsida > Asterales > Asteraceae > Calendula > Calendula officinalis. The sequence goes on from OY970826.1 coordinate 41,125,788, forward strand.
AGTTATTATCCATAACTAGCTACCAATAAACCCATAACAACATTCTTAACCACCAAGTTCATCCAACTTGGTGAAATCTCAAACCCTAGTTCAAGATTTCCATCAAAAATCCCAAATCCAACTTGTACACATCGATTACAAGTTTACAATGAGTGTTCTACACCCATAATTAGTCATCTTCCCCAAAGATGACATGGATGGTTCCCCAAACCACCATTTCTACCCATACAAAGTTCATAACTAGCTAGATAACATCAACAATCAAGAAATCTTACCTTTGATGTTTAGATCCTTCAAGATGGATGAAGATTTGAGCAAGGAATCACCAAAATCGCCCCTTCTCTCTCTAAAATCGGCTGCACCACAACTTGGGTGAAAAATGAGCAAACCCTAGCTCAAACCCGATTTTATTCTGCTCGTCCATAGTTCGCGATCGCGAACTTCGCGCCCCATACACACTTCGCGATCGGTAACTGGTCGGGAACTCTTCACGTCCGATCATCAAATTTCCTGCCTCGGGTTCACGATCGCTAACCAATGTTCGCGTCGCGAACTTCTCAGGTAGGCCAGGCTGCACTTTTTCATCTTTATCTCGACTCGGTTTCGTCCATAACTTTCTCATACGGTGTCCAAATGACCCGAAACCAATTCCTACGGTTCTGAAATGAATTATCCTTATTTATCATATTTTTCCCATATTTTATTTTATTAAAAATTTCGGGTCATTACAACTATCCACTCCTTAAAAGGATTCCGTCCTCGGAATCAACTCAAGGATTTCCAATCCTCATTCCACTCCCAACTTATGATTCAATAATACTTACGCAATTAATTGCCCCCTTGACTCCGTTATACCCAAACGGGCCAAAATTTCACAATTCGACCTTAACATTTCCCATCATTTAACCACACTCTTCATCCTCATTGGGATGATATGACCCAATCACTACTAACAACCATTTGACCCAAATGATAGTCAACCCCTCGCTTTGACCAAATTGTCAACATTGTTCCATCTTTGACTTAGTACAAGGTCAACCATTTCTTGACAATTTCCTTACCCACTAGTGATTCCATTAACCAAAAATTCCTTAACAATCGACCTTACCTTCATGGTCCAACAACAATCATACTCGATTTCTAAATTCCATTCGGATTCCCCAAAGGTCAAAGTCGCACCCTTTGACTACAATTATTTCCATTAATCAATCAACCACTATCATACACACATACATGTGATACATTATGTCCTTATCCTCGACTAACCCCTTTTAAACGAAAGTCAAAATCTAATTTTTGACTAAAGTCAACATTCCACAAGTTGACCAACCTTGACTTATGATTAAAGTCAAACTTACTTTGCAAAATTCCCATATTCTTTACTACTAAGGCGTCGCTTCCCGAGCTTTTCATTCCCGAATTCCAGTATCCAAATTTCCTTTCTCCATTGTTCCTCTTTTCTTCGATTTCAATTTCCCCAATCGATTAACCATTTCCACTTGAACCAATACCAAATCTCTATTACTTTTTAACTCTCATCCAATTACTTATACCTTTTTATAATTTCCTTCAAACATCCTTACACCATACTTGAATTTCCCGATTACCGGCCCTAGAGCCTCAATCATATCCAATTGGCCTAACCACCCGATATACATCTTTCACCACTCATTGGCTACTAACCACTTTGCTTCCTAAAGCATTCCTTTTTCATGAACCATTAACTTGTAGGTATCCCCTACTCATACTTCTACTTAAACAGGACCCGTGTTTTCAACACAAATTCTCATTTGCCATATAATTATAGCAATAACTTAACCATACGGTTCTACATACGTCTGATGCAAACCTCATATTCCTTAAATATCAAATTATACTTAACTAACTTATCGAGATGATCGGAAAGCCTCCAATCCATCCCGACGCCAAACTGTCACAATGATCGGAAAGCCTCCAATCCAAAGTGACTCATACAAAACTATTCCATCTTGCATACAATTCATGTATGCCTCATTACACTTACCATCATGCTATCATTTTCTTTCACATTTGACTTTCACAATCAATCACATATTTTATCCAAATTTTCACTTTTCCACTTTCCACATAACATTATCTCTCTAAAACCTCATGCCTTCCAAGGCCGTTATTTCCACTTACACACAATACCACACGGTATACACATATTCATTTCTAGTGCTTCCCACCAATCTACTCATTTATCAATCGCCTTATTCGATCCATTCTTACTAAAACTTCTAACTTTTCTTTCACCCGGACATCATGAGTCAACCAATTGACTTCGATCGTCACCCATACATACACTATCGTACTTTTTCCATAAACCTTTACCAAAAATAAATTATCCACTCTTGATGTCACGCCTGACATCTCTGACACAACTGTTTGCCATGGCTACTTGCCAACACTCCATCAATCGTATCCAATAACTAAGGTTCCATTTTATATACATATAACCTTTACTTTTCTTTTTTTTTTTTTTTTTTTTTTGTATTTCACGACTCACACTAACACCTAGTACTTCATTGTACTACCATCCTCATGTGGAAATTATTCACCACTCTCGTAATCCAACTTTCAATATTCTAAGATAACATAATCCTTCTTATTCTTATTTCTCGCGACATACCGGTCGCCAACCCATAACTATACACATAGCAACCCGGGGAGGTTATCTCCCAGACTTATTATTTTTATTTTATTTTTATATCATATATTCCATTACCCATCTCGACTCTTGCACCATAATAACGTCAGACCTTGTAATTTCCTTCACGTCGCCTTCCTTCTGTGCACGACTTCCTCACCACAAAATAATACTTTCACATTCTATAAACCTTACCTAGGGAACTTTCACAACTTTCATATTCCGTCTTTGATACTCCATGACACCATAGTTTTCCCCCTTTTTTTTTTTACCAATCATAATATATTGATCATTTATTTAATTATCATTCTATACTTCCATGAAGGATTCTCATCGTTACTCCCTTCCACATAATTTAATTTCTCTTTTCTCAATACCGGTCATTAATTCAGAACTTTCATCTTATACATAGGCCATGGAAGTTAACTCTACTAACTACTTTCACAACAAATGCTCATCTAACGACTATAACGACCTAATTCATTAGGCATCGTCTCGAGCGGTTCATCAACAAGTAATTCACAGATCATATAACATAAGATTTATAGGCATCGTACCTGAAGCGGTATCGTAGCTTCCTCTAGCATCGCCGTGAGAAGTTGACGTCAGCATACCGGTTCCTCTCTTCGGGCATGCACCACTAAAATGCCCCTTCTCGTGACACGTGTAGCACTCCACTTCTTTGATATTATTCACTCCACAGTCTTTTGCCATGTGCCCAACTCTTCCGCATGGGAAACATAAAGCTGTACCCGACTTGCATACCCCCTTGTGGCCCTTACCGCAATTATGACACTTTCCGCCACCAACTTTATTGGTCAAAGTCGGTGTGAACCTTCCCTTCTTTGGTGGTTCCAAACTATCTTCGATTCTCCTCTTTTCTCCACTTCTTGGTAGCTCTTGAACCACTACCTGATCAACTTTCTTGGTGTATACATCCACCGACTCATCTCCTTTTCTGAGAATCATAGCTTCTTCTTGCACTTTCTCTAACTTTCTCTTAGGACAAAATTTCTCTTTCAAACGGCTCGTGAATTCATCCCATGACATCTTGTATATCGCCTTCTTGCCTAAGACTTCGTACATCATAATCCACCACAGGTGTGCTTCGTCTTTCAACATTCTGGAAGCATAAGTCACCATATCTTCCCTTTTACATTTGCTACTCTCCAAAGCTTGCTCAGTTTCTCGAATCCACCGGACGGTGACACTTGGCTCAAAACTCCCCGAATACACCTTGGGCTCATATGCCATAAATGCCTCGAACGAACATCCATTTCTCTTATCAAGACTCGTATCATTTTCCTTTTCAGTCGAGAATTTCTCCATGTGGGCCTTGCTACCCGAACACTTACTCATTACACCCGGTTTGGAATTTCCTTCCCTTTCCTTGGTCATCCGGTCATCAACAATCCGGTCCACGTCCTCTTTTACTTCTTCCCTCATTCGGTCAAACATGTCACAAATCACTTCTAATGTTACCGGCGTGTAGTTAGCATAAACTTCCGGACCCTCTTCCAAGCTAAGTGGAGTCCATCCACTTTCCACATTCACCATTTTGCTATAATAAGATAACAACTATACCTTAATCCATCATTCATTCAATAGTCCATTACGACTCTCAAGCTCGAAAATGATCACATAAGGCAATTCTTCCTAGGGTTCGACCCTAAGACAACTTAGCCATATAGCTTTCAAGGTCAACCTAGTTATCTAACGGAAATATATCATTCTACTTCTACAACTTAAGCCTAGGGTGGTCAATCCAACCTAATTCGCTTAAGCTATAGCTCTGATACCAAGTTGTAACACCTCAAATTTTAACACAAAATATTTCCGTAAAATCCCTTTTAAATTCAAAACATTTAGAGTATTGTCCCAAAATATGGATTTACAAAAACCTTGGTATAAAATAAAAATCATTAGTTGGTGTTACAAAATATATCATAACCAAAGCCAAACGTAAATCCACCTGCTATCTCTACTAAATCCGTGCGACTCTACTAGCGACCGCACCTAATCCTTAGCTCCTGAACCTGAGTACATAGCATCACAAACAAACATAGTACGTAAGACAAAATTGTCTCGTGAGATACATGGGTTTTAGACCCGACATTAATATATATAAATAATCACATTTATTAGATATATAAATATATATATATATATATCTATATACTATAGTTACCTCCGTGGTAACCCTAACTCATTCATATACATCAATCACCTCTTCGGTGATTCTATCACATTCATTCATAGCCTATTCGACCCGTCAAGTTGTTCGGAAAGCCTCCAAACCAACGAGACCCCATTTTTGTCCTACTAACCAGAATGCCTCCGATTCAGTAGAACCCCCATTGTCACAGTGTTCAGCCAAAGTGACCTATCATCATCTTACTAACCAGAATGCCTCCAGTTCAGTAAGATCCAACATCTTGTTGGGTGATCGGAATGCCTCCGACTCATCAGTTTTATTCAAGATACCATGATAATCCAGAATGCCTCCAAATCTATCATGTACCTGCCCTATTTCAATCTACCCGTCATAACTATTACATGTGACTATATGTCACATCTATCATCAATGCCATAAGGCCATCATACAATCTATCCACATGATATTCTTAACTAGCATTCACATAATCGGATCAACTAAACTCGTTATTAGTAATCACATATTATAAAAGTACACTCTTTTACGTCATATCAATAATTAGTTAATAATTACTTTTCATTAACATGATCTCTTTCAAAATCATCAATCACTTTAGACATACTTAGATGTCTACTATTTATCACTTTCTCATCTTTTCAATCATTCTTTATTAAAAAATATTTATTAATAAAGACTCACAAAACATCATATATATTTTAAAAGAAACATTTGCTATGTACCCAGTTTTAAAAGTCTCATGTACTCACCTTAGCCAAGCTAACTCCAAATCGTGTCTAATAGCACGAATCCTTGCTTTCCAACTTGTGAAATGTCACCAATCTTTAGGCCTTCTTGACCTATCATCCATATCATCATATAATCTAGTTATTATCCATAACTAGCTACCAATAAACCCATAACAACATTCTTAACCACCAAGTTCATCCAACTTGGTGAAATCTCAAACCCTAGTTCAAGATTTCCAACAAAAATCCCAAATCCAACTTGTACACATCGATTACAAGTTTACAATGAGTGTTCTACACCCATAATTAGTCATCTTCCCCAAAGATGACATGGATGGTTCCCCAAACCACCATTTCTACCCATACAAAGTTCATAACTAGCTAGATAACATCAACAATCAAGAAATCTTACCTTTGATGTTTAGATCCTTCAAGATGGATGAAGATTTGAGCAAGGAATCACCAAAATCGCCCCTTCTCTCTCTAAAATCGGCTGCACCACAACTTGGGTGAAAAATTAGCAAACCCTAGCTCAAACCCGATTTTATTCTGCTCGTCCATAGTTCGCGATCGCGAACTAAAGTTCGCGTCGCGAACTTCGCGCCCCATACACACTTCGCGATCGGTAACTGGTCGGGAACTCTTCACGTCCGATCATCAAATTTCCTGCCTCCGGTTCACGATCGCTAACCAATGTTCGCGTCGCGAACTTCTCAGGTAGGCCAGGCTGCACTTTTTCATCTTTATCTCGACTCGGTTTCGTCCATAACTTTCTCATACGGTGTCCAAATGACCCGAAACCAATTCCTACGGTTCTGAAATGAATTATCCTTATTTATCATATTTTTCCCATATTTTATTTTATTAAAAATTTCGGGTCGTTACAACTGCATTCCCATTCTCGAGAGATTCCTGAATTTCCGTAGCTTGCTCCTGGTTTCTGATAAAGTGGAGAAAACGTTTCTTCCACTGAGGATATTCTCCTCGATATAACACGGGAGGTTTGAGATCAGACCCAATCGAAAGTGCATCCTTAGAAGTCATTTTAAAATAATTTGAATGTTGTATTGGGCTTAAATGTGATTGGGCTTAAGACTTGTTGGTGAAGAGCCGAACTCTTGTTTTTGAAAATGGGTCGAACACTTTGATTTTAATATGAGCCGAACACTTTGATTTAATAAGGGCCGAACAGTTGAAGTTCGGGCCGAGGTTTGATTTGGGCCAAGTTTTGATTTGGATTGAACTTAGATTGAGGAATAGTTCGGGCCGAACTTCTTGATGGTCTTGTCTTCGGGCCGAGCTAATGTTCGGGTAAAGGTGTTCGGGTAAGGGTGTTTGGGTAAGGGTCGAACAAGTGAAATCTTCGGGTATGTTTAAGTTCGGGACGAACTTTTTGGGCCGAACTTGTTGCCTAAGATGATTGTATGTTCAGGACGAAGTTGGAAGCTAGTTCGGGCCGAAGATTATTGGGTACTTCGGGCCGAACTTGTGTAAGCGAACACTAATGGGCTAATTAATATTGATCGAACAAATGAGCCGAAGATTAATGGAAATTACCTAAACTTGATTGGGCCGAAGATCAAGTTCGGGCCGAGGATCTGTCAAGTTCGGGCCGAACTTGTTCTTGAAGCCGAGGATTTTGACGGAAGAACACCGTTCGTTCTTTTCTTCACCTTTTCAATCTGATTTCGCTCTATACTCGATCAATTTCAGTGATTCCAATCACAATATGCTCGAAATCTCTTTTCTAATCATCTGATCGGATCATATCCTTCAATCCATAACACATCTGATCGAAATTTTGATTTTAGTCGACTTTTTGAACTTTTCTAGCTTTTCACTAAAATCACTAAATTGAAGTGATCTGTTGATGGAATTGATATAAGATTCTATTCTTATTAGAATCACTGGAGTTACATGATTCTTCAATCAAATCTTCAATATCTCACAAAAATTTTGCAGATTAAATCACAGACGAACGAACGAACTATATCTTCAAAAATCTCAGATCTGAACCATTTTAGCTCGAATTTGGATCTACTCACAGAGAGATTTTGCTCTGATACCAATTGATAGATCAAACAATGATGAATTCAAGCTAATCCATGGAGTTTAAGCTAAGAAATGAAGATCTAGTGTGTGTATTTAGTGTGTGTGAGTTGAGAGAGATGAAGATGGAAGTTGAAGCTTTCTGTACGTGTTTTTCAAATAAGTGGTTAAAGCTTCCATGACAAGTCAATCTTACAAGTATTTATACCTCCTACCACTTAACACTACAAGTGTTAGTTAACAAGATTAAAGGTCAAAACCTATTACAATAATGGTCCTAACAAAGATTGTTATGGCAACTTTTCTTAGTAATCATGCCCTACCCATCAAACCAGTACTTGCAATCTCATAAGTAGCTAGATTGCCACTGGTCGAATTCAGTCCACACCACGAGAGTCTGGTAGAGTATGAATGGAGATGGGTTTTGGTTGATCTAAGTTTACGGTTTTATCCATAATTTTGAACATTTGACGAATACTTTTACTGTCGTATCCTAATATAACGGACATTCTTTTACGCTCGCTGTCGAATTCGTGCATAAGAACCTTAAATCTGCTCTGCCAAATTAGAAAGAAATTATGGGCAATTAAAAAGATTAAGATTCTAATACGAGCATTATCCATTTCTATGATTTTAGAAGGTAGATATAGCTCATAAGCAGATATGGCAAGGCTATTTTTGGTTGGATGGAATGGAATGAACATGGTAATGAAATAAGTCATTACGTTACATGCTTATCAGGGGCGGTTCTAGAGGGTGGGCAGGGTGGGCATCTGCCCACCCTAAAAGTTTTCCGATTAGTATAAATTTTTTTATGCATCAACTCATTTTTAGCTTGTGCTTATAATGTATGAGCGATAACTAATTCACGTCGTATATTAGCTTAGTGGCTAACTTATATATCTTAAAAATATAACATTAAGTTCAAGTCCCTTTCATATTTTCATATGCATATTTTTTTTTTAAATATATTTTTTCTTTATTTCTTTTATAATGTTTATTTTGTTGTATTTTTCATTAAAATTTTCTTTTCTTTTGGCTAATTTCTCACCTTCAGTTTAAAAATATTATGTTTGCAATATATTTGATTACGTATGTATTTTAACTAGTGACATATTAGTCTCATCATTCATATATAAACACTTTAAAGAATTTACCTCGACGTTATAACAATTTATGATTAAACTGATTTAATTCTTGAATTAACTAACAAACGAATTTTGATTTTGACTGATTTAATTTATAATCAGATTTTTTTCAAACTAAAATTGACCATTTGATTTTGTTTATGATTTAACCTAAAAAATAACACTCAGGAACCTGACTTCGACTGTAAAATCTCGCCCACCTTTGAAAATTTTCCTAGTACCGCCACTGAGTTTAGGTCTCAAAATTACTTCTAAATTTAGGTTAACTTTCAAAATGGTTTAAGTTTAAATCCTGCATTTGATGGGAAATTTTCCAGCACGTTGTTAGAGACAATATTACGTCTCAAATTTTATTTGGTTATCGCAAAATTTATAAGTCGTCGTAAAACATGTGGTCACAAAAAGATAATTTTCTTGTAATTTATTGACCTGAAAGAATATAATTCGTTGCACAAAAACAAAATACTACTCCTATTAGTCATATTCCGAAACATAAAACACATATTTCATTTATCTACATGTTTTTTTATAAAGTATATATAACCTCATGAAAGATGATTATAATTTATAAGTGTGAAAAATATTTTAAATTGTTTTTAATCAATTCTCACACTTATAAATGTGAAAGAACACTGGATTACAATCTACAAAATAATTTTGTCAATACTTCAAATGTAGAGATATATTTGTGACAACACCTTATTTTTATTTTTCTTGTGAACAATTAGTTCTATATATTTTCACGATTTCGTATATAGCAAAAGACAGGGTAATCGAATGTAGGCTTCTCAAATTAAGAGGTTAAAAGTGTTCTCTTCCAAGGAGTTGTATTAGGTGGAAGCAAAATTCATGAACCGTTTGATAAATATTAACATTTCTTTTTGAAGTATAAAATATATTATTCATATACATTTAATAAATAGTAACATTTCAAATACTACCTCTGTATCAAAATAAGTGATACACTTTCCATTTAAGGGTGGAACAAAATAAGTGATACACTTCTAAAAGTTACCTTATTTGGTAAATAAATGGGACACACACTCCACTAACTATCTACTGTAATAAAGTGAAATTACATTTTTATCCTTACTTTTACTTTTAAACATTATTAATATCACTTTTTTCAAAAGGAGTGTGTCCCACTTTCCACTAAGTATCCACTTTAATCTATCTTAACCCACATTTTAATCTTTTGTCTTGAAAACCGTGAATCCTCAAGTGTATCACTTATTTTGATACGGAGATGGTATTATTACTTCTTATATGTAAATTGTATGGTCTCCATCTCAGTTTTATTATCCATATTTCTATTTTGATGTCTTAAATTAATTGTCTACTTATAAGCTTTAACCAATAAAAAACAATAATTGAAAAAATATTTGATTTGTGACAAAATGTAATTAATATAATTTTCTTATATGCTTTATACAGTGGATTATAATTTTGGGGCGCAGATAATTGTATTGGTTTCTTGGTTCCTGGATCTATAAACGATTGCAATATGTTGGCGTTTGTTTCGCGTTTTATAGGCCCAAAAACATTGCAACAACCTTTCCAGTGTTGGGCCATTGGCCAAAGATCAATTTAGCAAAACCAGAATTGTGCGGGGACTGTTTTGCAAAATCATTATACGCCACCATAAGGGTGTAATTTGTAAAATAAAGATAAGATAAACAGTAAACACACATACTATACACACACAATACAGAAATAGCCATGGAAGCTGCAAAGAAACTTGAGATATACGAAATTGGACCATGTGAAGATTCATACCAAATCGGTTTCTCCATTGGCAACCATTTTTCTAATCTCATAAGAAGCAGACTCTCCACAGACTCCATTTTCAACCACCAACTCCTTCCGTTCGCTAAAACCCCACAATCACACTCTCTAATCGATTCACTCTCCCGTAACAACACCGCCAAATTCCCAAATTACTGGAACGAAATGAGAGGAATCGCTCATGGATCCGGTGTTCCTTTTCTTCACGTAAGCAGAATTCAAATCCCCCAAATTATTGTTTCAATCGTTTTCGTTTCCGAATTAGCAATTTCAAACATTTGAACTTGTTGCGATAGATTATGCTGTTAAACTTTCGGAAGGAGATTCTCCCGTTCCTACCAAATTCGGAAGATATCGCATATGAAGAAACGATTGATGATTGTTCGGATGTTCTTATTGTTAGTGATACATTGGCTGTTGCAGCTCATAATGAAGATGCTAATGTTGATCTTATCGGACACACGTAAGTTCATAATCATCGATTTTATAGTCGTCGGTAATCCGTTGGTAAAGATATAAATAAAGTAGATATAATCACCAAAATATAGGGGTGAGCATTTGTGCCGAAAAAACGAACCAAATCAAAAAACCAACCGAAACAAACATGTAATCAGTTCGGTTTTGAAAATTCATCATTTTCGGTTTCAGTCCGGTCAGATAGGGATGAGCATTTGAGCTAAAAAAACTAAATCGAAACCGAACTAAACCGAAAACATGCAATCTGTTCGGTTTCAGTTTTGAAAATTTATCACTTTCGGTTCTATAGGTTTCGGCTCGGTCCTCGGATAGGTATGAGAATTTGGGTTAGAAAAATTAAATCAAACCGAACAAAACCAAAAACATGTAATCGGTTCGGTTTTGAAAATTCATCATTTTTTATTTGGCTTCGGCCTGGACCGAGCTCACCCCTACCAAAAATAATTTTTTTCCAAAAATAAATTTGTGCGAGTTGGATTTTTCCAAAATAGACCATGCCACTTGATTTTTTTGTGCAATCAGCAAATCTTTTGTGCCAATGATGTAACGTACATACCATTTTTTTTACGACCAAACTATTTTAAATTTAACAATTAAACACTTGTGGATCATGTTAAAAGTTTTATTTTCTTTCATACTATGACAACTATATCTAATGTTTTGATTACCAAAAACATTACGAAACAATGCAGATATCTAATCAAAGCAACACTATCTAACGGGCTATCTTACACGGCTTACACCTATGCGGGCGAGCTCCCGAGCAGTGCTTTCGGTTTCAATAACCACGGTTTGGTATCAATCATCACTTTATGAACACACATACGAGAAAAACACATTTTCAATTATGTTAAATTATTAAACACTTGAAAAAAAAACATTTTTGTATAGGCATTTACATTGAATTCGGTACCACCAGCCGAATCAGAGATTGTAGCAGGCGGGATCGGGAGAAATTTTGTTTCCAGAGATCTTCTAGAAGCAACCAGCATAGAGGATGCAGTTAGTGTAAGATTCAGGTTTGACTTTTTTGTTGGTTTGACCTTTGACTTTCTTACGACTTGTATAGAGGATTCGTTCATCAGAACTTTCAGTCGGGCATAGCTATAATTTAATTGATGTAAATCTAAGGAAGATTTTGAATGTCGAGACTGCATCAAGTCAACGGATTTCGGTTCGTGAAATCGGGTCAACCCCGTTTTTTCATGCCAATATGTATCTTCATCTTCAAGTTGACCAGGTAATGTTGTAAAACCGAATAAAGTTTGACTTTTATTATTTCATATTTTCATTAACTGCAATTTGCTATGCAGGTACATGATGAGAACTCGATAACTAGACAAAACCGAGCAGCTTTGCTCCCGAAAAAGTCAAAGGTTGACTTTATTTCACTCCTTGGAGACACGTGTGATCAGAAGTACCCAATCTTTATGCATGGTAAGATAGTCAAACCATGTTGACCCAATTGGTCAAAATTGCTGTATCTGATCTTATGTTAAACAAAAAATAAATTTCAAAAATTTCAGGCCCGATGCTTTACACGCTATGTACGGGTGTGATTGATTTGGATGAAAGAACGCTCACAATAACCGAATCAAATCCAAGAAAAGGCGAAGTTTCTTATGTTTTTACAATCGTTTGATAAATGATAAATCAACATTGATAATTTTTTAATCTATTTGATTATTTCCACAAATTTTGTAACGACATATTGAAAGCCGAAAAACATGTTACAATAATATGTAAAATATGCACACATAAAAAGATAAATATGCAGTTTAGAATGAAACCTTTTTTTTTTACTTTTTTACACGAGAGCCCGATTTATGACCCCGTGTTCTTGCTTCAAGTAGCTTTGACTTTAAGGAAGGTTGTTCCTTTGACTCCGGTTTGACTTTCGAAGACGACTCAGAAATCTCAAGTTCTTCGGTTGGTAGCTTTGTGGTCCATCCCCGAATCGGGCTCGGGTGGGTTTTCCACACGGGTTTTGTAACAGATTCATCAAATTCATTTCCTGATTGCAAATAGTGGTTTTTTAGTAAACTATCCAAATATTTGGAGTTTAAACCGACATCTTGTTCTGTTATTTCTGTTATGTTTTCTTCCCCTGTTTTCATTTTCGGTTTCCCGTGTTCTTGACCTAATATCGCTTGAGCCATTTGTTCTTCAAACTTCACCTGCAAGCTTGATGGATCACGGGCTAGTTTCTTCTTACCGTGGTCTGGTTTGGTTGTTGAAATTACAATATCGCCCTTGTTACGGGCAACGGGCTTATCTAGCTCAAAACATGGCGAATCACCACCACCAGAAGAAACATCATCATCATCATCATCATCATCATCATCACCATCATCGGGTGGAGCACTAGTAGCCAAATTCATAGGGATTGACTCAAGAGAATGCCGCCTACGGGCCGCGGGTCCCGCCACTAAACCCGAGCCCGACCCGTTCTTGTCCTTTTGTATACCCTTTCTTTTCGCTTCAAGAAACGCCGCGATTTCCGAACTCAACTTTTCAACTACCGAGTTTTTACCAATCTTTGTTGTATCTTGCTTCATTTGCATTCGTTCATCGAGCCAAGATTCGGATATATGAAGAATCATTCCATCTCGGGTCGATCTATAATTCGACCCGTAATTCGACCCGTTACCTTTATCAAGATTTATATGCTTCAAAGAATGCATCTCTTGTTCATAGTTTTTAATCCCCCAAGCAAACTCATCACAAAGATCTTCCAAAAGTACCCTCGACCTCCTCTCTTTTTCCAAGTCCTTTAACGCATTCGTGAGGGTCGTTTTCGTCTCATAAAGTTCACGGGCCAGTTTCCTATGAAGCGTTTCTGACCGTTTTCGCAACTTCCTCTCGTCTTCAAGCTCATCTCTCACAGACTGAATAGCAGCATTTGCATGACCTTGTTTATCTTCGGTTATTTGTTTCATTAAATGTTCCATCTCGTGTCGATCCGATTGGCGTTCACGGGCCAGTTCTTTGACCTTTGAACGGGCCAAATCTAGTTCACGTTTCAAGGCTCTAACTAGGGTTATATTTGCTGCATGTTGTTCTTCGAGACTCCAAATTCGGTTTAAAACTTTGAGTAGTTCTGTCGATGTTTTGAGACTATAACTTGTTTCACCGTTTCCCGCTTTAAATTCTATAGAACTTGTAGGGGTAACCGCAGGGTTATACGGTGCAACCTATCAAAAAAATTAGTCAAACGGTCAAACCATAACTTTCAGTTTTTGCTACATCAGCGTCACGTTAGCTGACACTCCAAGTGACATACTCATGCCAACAATATCATTTATTTTACTTTTTTTTGTATTTAAAACATACCATAATTTAAAAAACATTATGTTAATTAAAATAGCATTACAATCAATTTAGGAAGAAATTATATAAGGTTGAAAATGATTTTGTACCTCCATTGAACTACTACCATAACTTGCAGGTGAGACGGCCCGTGGATTCCTTTGGCCCGTTCGGTGATGTTGCATTAGTGATGCTGCAATATGTCTTCTTAAACTACTTGCACTCCCCTGCATTCATCACAAACCAAATTTACATTTCTACCCTTTTTTATCATACAAATCCAAGATCAAGAACACATAATTCAAATCCAAGATCAAAACTTTATGATAAAATTCCATTTATTCGGTGCTACAGTTTAAGAAATTTCAATCTTTTCCCTCACATGTTAAAAGATCATAAATCCGTTAAACTTAAAATTAATGACGTACGCAAATTTCATTATTGAAACGCGAATAAATGCGATCCAATTAACCGACCCCCACCATAATCGACTATTCAGAAATACAATTGATGAATCAAATCAATCAATCAACAAAGTTCGATTGAAAATTCTGAAGAATAATAATTAAATTATGAATATCAGATCGATAAAGAAACCCTCATAACTAGTGTAATTTTACCAGGTCAGGGGAAGCAGGGGAAGGATCGGGATTATCCTCAAGGAGATGATGCCGGTGGTGGTGGCTGTTGAGCTGCAGATAACGGTGGTTCCGCCTGCTGCCGCCGACTCCGCCGCCGTTGTGCATTTTAACAAAAGGCAGATTGTATTGATGAAGCTCCCAAACAGTCGCAGCTAGCTTTCTAGCAGAAGCACCAGTCGGTAAAGAAAGTGTCAAACAAAACCCACCAGGCTTGTTATTATTATCCTCCACCACGAATTCACTATCCTGCGCACCGCCGTTGCTATCTTGCGCGGTGATCTGAACAGGGAACGGCAAAACAGGGGTGAATTGTCCGCCTTTTGCTGCTGCTAATTCACTCAACTTTTGCCCTAAATTTTGGTGCTTTTTTGGTAGTGGCTCCTTCTTCTCTCCCCCACTTTTTTCTCCTCCTTCTTCACCCCACTTTTTCATTTAACTTTTTTCTTAATTAACTTTATCTCTCTCTCTCTAACGTCCACCAACTTTTCTCTCTCTAGACTTTCATTTGAATTTTTGTTTTTGTTTTTATATTTTAAGAATTTGGGTTCTCTTTTCCTTCTTTCTCTGTGTTGTTGTTTGTTCTTTCAACAGTGAGAGTGCACTGGAAATGTGATTGAATCATGAGTGTGGGCCCCATGGGTTTTCATGGCGTTGGGGGTGTGGGGTTCGTTCTATGGTTTTGTCTGTTCATTTGGAAATGGGAAAGCGAAAGGAAAAAGATAGTTTGGTATATATCAATCGATTATTTTTTTCACTTTTGACACTATTGAAAGATTTGTTTTGGTGCATTATCTTGACATTTTGTTGAATGTAACGTGTATATTTTTAGAATATACTATAATGATTTCAATTTAGTTAAAAAGTATATAATTTTAATATTTTGAACATAGTTAGCTAGATTATCTATGATTCTAAATAATCAAATGTGTGACATGATATCTTTAATATTGAAGAATAGTCAATTTAGTTTCTTGAATCACTAAGAGAGAGGTGTGTACGTGGTAATGAGGGTGGTGTGGCGCTGGATGACATGTCGGCTCGCCAGGCTCGCCACCATACCGCTCATTACGTGAGCGAGCCCCGGCGCCGGACGGTCAACGAAGCCACGAGCGAATAAGGGGCTGCCACGTGGACTAGCCGTTGGCAACAGTTGAATTTCAAAAAAATTAATTTTTTTTTTAAATAAACTTTTAACCCTTATAAATACCACCCTTTTTTATACAATATTTTCACACAACATTTCTCACCATTTCTCAAACTAAGCTTTTTCACACAACATTTTCTACACAACTCTTTGACCAAAATGCGTCAAAATTTGAGGGACCCCGAAAGTTATTCATCTGATATCGACGATGAGACAGATATTTTCTTTATGACTCAAACGCATCAGTATATGCAATGCCAACAAGCTCAACCAACCCGGACCCGAGTTCCAGTCTATCGAGATCGTGAAGGTGTCGAGCAACGTTTATTGGATGACTACTTTGGTGAGAATCCTAAGTACCCTGAGACAGTTTTTCGGCGTCGATTTCGTATGAGCAGGAAACTATTCTTAGAAATAGTTGAAGGTATTTCTAACTATACTGCTGAACCTCTTCCCTACCATTTTGAATTTTTTAAAGTACGATCGGATGCCACCGGTCTAATGGGTTTTAGTGTTATAATGTAATGCACGTCTGCCATTCGCCAATTGGCTTATGGCATAACACCTGATTCACTTGATGAATATTTACAGATTGGTGAACATTGTGCACGTGATTGTCTAAATCATTTTACCATGTGTATTATCTTCCCCTATATATGGAGCTACACATGATAGGAGTTCGACACCTCACCAGTTTAAAGCGCTGTGATTGGCCCTTAATTCCACGTGTAATCCAAGGATTGGCCCACGAAATCAACACATAATTCGCATCTCATAGTATGGGGCAGTTAATGGCCTGCGATTTTAAAGGAAACAATTTAAGAGCCCTATTAATCAATAATTAATTCCGGATTCAATGCAATATTTCAAATAAAACTCAACTGATTTCGTGGTTAGCATTATGGAGACTGCGATTCTAATGCAATATTCCGGTAGACTAAAATCATGAATTAATTATTTCAATGAGACTCAAACGGAAACAGATATCTTCCCTCTACACGTTAACAGCCTGTCACCTATATAGATATAAATCATGTGTTAATGTGTTAATATTGATTTTAAAAAAATTATATACCCCAAAATAACATATCATTCCACGAAATTAAGGTGATTTACATAATCTATTTTGGAATTAGTGTAATTTCAGTTACCTAGCTTGGCAAAGTGAACGAATCAATGACCAGCGAGCACTATAAAAACCATGCTAAGATATCCAATACACATTAACCTACATCGAAGAAAGAACGCAGACGAAGGTAAATTACCCTTTGCTTTTTTACTGTTTTATTTGATCCTCTATATTGCAGACCTTAGAACTACATCAGTTCTAATTAAGTGTCTCTTTACGTACATCTATATTCACTTAAAACATTCATACAATTCGTTTTAGGGATTTCTCATAATTAAAACTGAATTGGGTTAATATATATCAGTTTATTGCCATGCAGGAATAGTCTATTCAGCTCAATAACCAAAGCTTCAATTTTAAGGTATTCATAAGACCCTATATTAATATTTGACATTATTTTGTAGTTGTATTTTAATTCAAGAAACACGTTTAAAGTTCAAACTGTTTTAGGTATAAATTAGATGTTGACTTTTAAATACAAACAGTTATTTGAACAAAATACAATCCTATTAATTAAAATTGTGTTTGGTAAATTATTTTAAACTGTCGTTTAATATTGTTTATTTACATCAAAGTATACCTTTTTAAATGAACAGTATTCAAATACAGAAAAAATCACATTTTTAATTAGCAAATTATATCGAACAGTTTTACTTTTAAACCAAATACAATCCTAATAATTAAAACTGCATTTTAATTAAATTCTTTTTTTCTGTATTTTAATTCTGTTTAAATCACAGTATTAAAATACAGAAAAAAAGTTAAAAAAATACAGCTAAAAAATATAGGATTGTATTTTGAAGCTGTATTTTAATTCAAAAAATCGACTTTAAAAGTCAAACTATTTTAGGTATACGTTAATTGTTGACTTTTAAAAGTCAAACATTATTCAAACTAAATACAATGCTATTCCTTAAAACAGTGATTTATGCTATTAATTAAAACCGTGATTTGAAAATTATTTTTTTCTGTAGTTTAATACCATTTATGAACATCAAACTATACCTTTTAAAATCACATTATTAAAATACAGAAAAAAATTAAAAAAAGACAGTTTTAATTATTGTTGCCTGTGATTTTTAACCTATATTTTAATTAAAAAATCGACTTTAAAAGTCAAACTGTTTTGGAAAAAAAAAAAGTTGACAGTTGACTTTCGAAATCAAACAATTATTTGAACAAAATACAATCATATTAATTAAAACTGTGTTTGGTAAATTATTTTAAACTGTCGTTTAATATTGTTTATTTACTTCAAAGTATACCTTTTTAAATGAACAGTATTCAAATACAGAAAAATTCACATTTTTAATTAGCAAATTATATCGAACAGTTTGACTTTTAAACCAAATACAATCCTATTAATTAAAACTGTGTTTTAATTAAATTCTTTTTTTCTGTATTTTAATTATGTGTTAAATCACAGTATTAAAATACAGAAAAAAAATAAAAAAAATACAGCTAAAAAATATAGGATTGTATTTTGAATCTGTATTTTAATTCAAAAAATCGACTTTAAAAGTCAAACTATTTTAGGTATAAATTAATTGTTGACTTTTAAAAGTCGAACAGTATTCAAACTAAATACAATGCTATTCCTTAAAACTGTGATTTATGCTCTTAATTAAAACTGTGATTTGTAAATTATTATTTTGCTGTAGTTTAATACCGTTTATGAACATCAAACTATACCTTTTAAAATCACATTATTAAAATACAGAAAAAAAATTAAAAAAAACAGTTTTAATTAATATGCCTATATTTTTAAGCTGTATTTTTTTTAAAAATCGACTTTAAAAGTGAAATTATTTTATGTATAAATAACCGGTAATTAAAAGTCAAACTTACTTTAACAAAATTACAGATTTTGTTAGATAGGGATATACTTTTAATCTGTTTTTTAATTCAAAAATCTACTTTAATTAATGTTTAAGTTGTTTTAAAAAAATCAAAGTATTAAAATCTACTATATGTATTAAAGCTGTTTTAAAAAACCATGAATTAATGTTTGACAGTATTAAATAAACAGTACTAATTAAATAAACAAAAAAATTGAAAATACAGTGATTTCAAAAATAGACTTTAAAAGTCAAAATGTTTTAGGTCGAAAATTAAAAACAATTTTTTTATTGTAGTTTAATACTGTTTATTTACATCAAACTATAAAAATTTTAAATCACAATATTAAGATATAGAAAAACAAATTAGAAAAAAAAAACAGTTTTAATTTATAGGATTGTATTTTTAAGCTGTATTTTCACTTTTAATATCAATCTGTCCAAGACGTTATTCTTTTTTTACAAATTAATTATAAGTTATTCACATTTTGATTTTAAATTTCAGGATGAATAATAACAACGAAAAAGGAAAAGGGAAGATGAATTACCAGAAAACATCAAATTCGTTCGGTAGCAAATTGAGGCTTTTGGCAAGTTCAGGTATATCTCTAGGTTCCCGAAGATTTCGTGCCGCTGAAAACACAAACCAGACTCCATTTAATATCGGAACAGACCAAGGTATTTAATATTACATGCATTTTACTTTATTCAGTATATACGCTTACTAACTTCTACATGTTTATTTCAGAAAACATGAAACAGAAAACCATTACACCAATCGGGAAAATAGATGCAGGGTTACGAATGGGCGCTCGGGTAATGTGTATGCGGAATATTGATCAGAAAGCTGGATTGTGCAACAGGACGAGGCTTCAGATATTACGAATGAGGGTAAATATAATCGAGGGTAAAATCATATCTGGTGGCAAGGTGGGTACAATTTGCGCTATCCCTCGAATGGTTATTAGTCCTTCCGACAACAAGATGCCTTTCAAATTGAATCGGAGGCAATTTCCTGTTCAGGTATGCTTTGTTATGACCATTAATAAAAGTCAAGGCCAGACGTTGTCTCAGGTTGGTTTGTTTCTGCAAAAACCGGTATTCTCACATGGCCAGCTTTATGTGGTTGTATCACGAGTTAAGAACAAGAACGGATTGAAGGTCATTTGTTGTGACACAGATGGGAATTACACTAATTCAACAGCAAATGTCGTTTACAAAGAAGTATTATTTCGTTTGTAAATTTTATGTAACATTTCTTCATGTATCGAATTTCAACCAAATCATCATTACAGCTACAACATTATTATGTCATTTTTAAAATTATTAATCTTTGTTGGTATTATTTTACATAATAAATTTTTAAGCATAACCGCCCAATCGGGCGGGTTATGAAGCTAGTAGATTTATATACCGCTGAGTATTTAGAGAAACCCGACATCCATGACGTTCAAAACTTATATACAAAACATGAGAACGCTTCTGGGTTTCCTGGAATGCTTGGTAGTATAGATTGTATGCATTGGGAGTGGACCAACTGTCCAAAAACATGGCACGACCAATATGGTAGGGGTGATAAAAAATACCCAACTATAATACAAGAATTTGTCGCCTCGCAAGATTTGTGGATTTGACACGCATTTTTTGGGGTTGCAAGTGCCAATAACGACCTCAGTGTGTTAAATAACTCACCCTTGTTTGATAACCTTCTTGACGATATTGCTCCTTCGGCCCTTTTTGTAGTAAATGGAGTGACTTATCCGAATGGGTATTACCTAGCTGATGGTATTTACCCACAATGGGCAAGCTTTGTCAAATCATTTATGGTTGCACGAGACGAAAAACGTGCTTACTTCAAACGACGACAAGAAGGTGCAAGAAAAGACGTAGAACGTGCATTTGGTGTCTTACAGGGGCGTTGGGGGATTATTCGCCAACCGGCTCGCTCGTAGGCTGTCAACAAGCTACGAGAACAAAAATATATTCAAAACACCTTTTAAATCATATTTTTAAATAAAAATATTACAAAGTCCAATATCCCAAAATACGGTTTAACAAAAACCTTTGAAAAGATTATCAGAGTATTAAAATCCGGTGTTACAGAAATAATATGATAACCATAGGATAAACGGGATCTACCTATAAGCTCCCGAACTAAAACATCTCTAGGCCACCTCTATCGCGACCTTCTATTCCTTCAATCTCGAACCTGAGTACATAACAAAAAACAAAGTAGTACGTGAGACAAAATAGTCTCGTGAGATACATGGGTTTTCGACCCATTCTCAAATATAATAAAAGTCGTATTCATTACTTTTCTTTATTCATTTATTTCTTATTAACTCGTGATCTTATCATTTTTATACATATATACTAGTAAGCTAACCATAAGCTTACTCTCATCATAATCACATACTTGTAAGCTAACCTTTGCTTACACATACTTTATCACATACGCTACGGACCTCTCCGAAGCAAACTCCCCCGATGTGGGTTAGCTAGGTAAACTCCCCCGTTTCCGGGTTATCTATTGCTCCCCCGATTTCCGGGTTATCTGAAACTCCCCTGCTTTCCGGGTTATCTATTTCTTGACACACTACCCTTGCGCAGGGTGGTACCGCCCCAAGTAGGTGTCACTAACTCCCCCAACTTGTATTGGTTATCTGTGATCCGGATCCTTTTCTCAACACATATTGAAATTATCAAATACGGGCCTATGCCCCAATAATACATACTCAAACATAAATTAGAATACATCTATTCTAATTATCATATTATTCTCGTTTCTTATTCAATTTCAATATTGACTTTACCAAGTCCTTTATTAAATAAAACATATTTATCATTTATCAAAATTATATTACTTTAACGTCTCTTTGACTAGAATGCATATTTATTACTAGTCACTTTCTATCTATTCTCTTAACAATTCAATCACTACCTTTATTAGTATAATATACTAATCAATATTCGTTACTCAAAAATCGTCGTTATTAGCTTTATTAATACATATTATTAATAAACCAAATATCATAGTTACTTAATCATTACTCTTAATCAAACATCATATTAATAAAGAGTTATTAATTACTTTTCATGATTATAATCTCTTTCAAAAATCATTAGTCATTTAGACATACTTAAATAGTTTATTACTTGCATTCTCTTAACTTTTTAATCATATCTTTATTAAAAACGTTTATTAATAAAGACTCATAAAACATCATAGTATTCAAAACCATTTGCTATGTACTCAGTAAAAGTCTCATGTACTCACCTTAGCCAAGCTAACTCCACATCGTGTTCATTAACACGAATCGTTGCTTTCCAACTTGTGAAATGTCACCAATCTTTAGGTCTTCTTGACCTACCATCAATATCATCATATAATCTAGTTATTATCCATAACTAGTCACTAATCAATCTAAAATAACCTCCTTAACCACCAAGTTCATCCAACTTAGTGGAATTTCAAACCCTAGTTCAAGATTTCCATCAACAAAACCCAAATCTAACAAGAACACAAGGTTCTTAAGCTTACAAAGAGTGTTCTACGCTCAACTTAGTCATCTTCCCTAAAGATAACTTGGTAGGTTACCCAAACCACCATTTTCCCCAAATAAAGTTCATAACTAGCTAGATAATCATCAAATCCATGTTATGAACACATTTTCCTTGACAATATGTTGTAGATCTAAGTTATATAAACCCAATTTTATCACCCATTACAAACCCTCCAACTAGGGTTTACATACTTCACCATTTTCACCCAAAAACATCATCCATAACTAAAAGGAGTAGAAATTTACCTTATATTTCAACAATGGAGTGAGAATCTTCAAGATTGAGTGTGAAAATTGGTTCCAATGGCCTCCTTACACTCAAAATCGTATACTCATACTTGGGAGAATGTTTTAGGGTTTGGAAATGAGAGAAATGACAAGAAAACCCGATTTTATGTTGTTTCAGCAAAGTTCGCGCCGTGAACTCGTCGTGAACTGATCGTGAACTTCCAAAAATCAAAAACCCAACATCTCGGACCAAAGTTAACGTTCGTGAACTTTAGTTCCCGATCGTGAACTTTGGGCTGCAGCTTTTAATGCCCTTTTCGACACGGTTTCGAACATAACTTTCTCATCCGGTGTCCAAATGACACGAAACCAATTCCTATGGTCTTTAAATGATTTATCCTTATTTATCATATTTTTTTCATAATTTATTTAACACAATATAAATTCGGGTCGTTACAGTCAACAAGCTACAAGAACAATGTACACATGCATCATATTGCATGATTGTAAAAGATCAAAACTTTTCTATAAGCGATATGAACGAGTTGTATGTTACTCCACAACTTAATTTACAACGTACTTGGATCGAGAGAGCCGAAATGCAACGACTGAGATCAAGGGAATTATGTGATAAACGTGCACACGAATCACTCCAACGATATATTATGTACCATATTTGGCAACGATATCAAGAAAATCATATGTAATTTTCAGATTTAAAAAAAAAATCGGAAAATTTTTTTCGGTCTTTTATTTATTTATTCGGTATTTGTATTTTTTAATTTGTAGTTTGTATTTGTTGTTTTAATGAAATATTAAGTTGTTTGAAAAAAGGGAAAAGAAAAAAAAGGAGGTGGGGCCCAAATGGCTTAAATGATGGTAGAGGGGTATTTGGGGGTTTTAAATGTGAAATGTGAAATGGTGATGTGGCGCGTAGGTGGCGCAGAGGTGGCATCCGACTTAAGGTGACCACCCCTAATGCTCTAATTTGACTTTAAATTCTTATGTAATTTGCTTTAGTTTCAATATACTGAAATATATATTTTAGTTTTTAAAATATTGTATGGAAAATAAATCATATAATTAAACACCATAAAAAATAAGCCAAGCTACTAAATCGATTAATATTTTAAATTTCGGCTATCAAGTTGTACGTTTAACAACATAATCACTAAAATTCATTTTGGACTTTTATTTATTTGAATATAATATTAAATATAATATCAGTTTTAATTTTTAGTTGAGATTTGATAGGTGCGAATCACAAATTGAAACAGAGGAAGTATTAACTTTTGTCCACAACAAGTTTTCATATCTTAAAAGAGTTTATTTAATAAAATAATATTATTAGAGTAAGGGGTGTGGTGGCGTAAGTTAAATCGCCACCTATGCGCCACCTCACTATTTCACAGTTCACATTCAAAACCCCCAAATACCCCATTTACCATCACTTCTATTTGGGCCCCACCCCCCTTTTTTTCTTTTTCTTTTTTTTCTAAAAACATAATACTTCATTAAATTAAAAATTATATAATACAAAATAAAAATACCTAAAAAAGAAAAAAAAATTACCGAAAAAAAAATACCGAAAAATTAAAAAAAAAATACCGAAAAAAATACCGAAAAAAAAACTACTCGCCGTCATCGTCCACGTCAAGTTCATTTGCGTCGATGGGGTATTTTTCGCGGATCGCCTTTTTTTCTTTGACGATTCTCGCTTTATCTTGGCGCCCCAACCCGTGAGTGTTAGTGCTTAGGAATCGCAATTCTTCCAACCGCACGAAAACGTCATCCCGCGCCTTTGACCTTTCGTAAGCCGATTGAGCGGCTTCACTTTTCCGCCTAAACTCGGCCATCATAGCCTCGCCAAGGTCCGGTGGTGCGGCACTTCCGGCGGTGTTAGTGCCGGATGAACTTTCCGATCTACTTTTTTTTGCCTTACGAGACTTTCCCGCCGGACGTGGTCTCGTATCTTCCCCGAAAAGTTCTTCATTATCGGAGAGCGAAATGGGTGCGGGGGTGTCCCATTTCGGGCAATGTCTCAACACTTCTCACGCACCTTCGTTGTTAAATTGTTTTTTTGACGACGACTCGTCACGGTACGCTTGTCGGACACGGGCCAAAAAGTCGACCTCATTTTCACCACTTCGGCTTGTACGTTGCAAACGTTTGTAGATACCGTTGAATTTTTGACAATTACCGTTTAAAGTCGTCTACTTCCCCGTCAACATGTCTTTGGTACGCGGCGTATCAACATCCTTGTTGAACTCAACAAGGATTTTGTTCCAAAAACATTCATTTGATTGGTCGGCGCCCTTTTCGCGGTCCTCGGAAACGCTAACCCAACACTCGGCCCATAAAACTTCTTGTCCGGCGTCCCACCGCATGACCGTCCGACTTAAGTTGACGGCAACCTTTTTCCCCTTTCTTCTCGCCTTTTTAAGGGCCTCGGGGTCTTGAGGTTGTGAATGTTGTGGTTGTGAAGATTGTGGTTGTGACCATTGTTGTTGTGACCACATTTGAGGAGGGGGGGGGGGGGTTGGTGTTGTTGAAGGTTTTGTAATTGTTGTTGAAGCATAAAGTGGTTGTATTGCTCTTGGGAAAATGTCGGTATCACGGTGTTTTGTGTGGACGATACCGATTGTTGGGACGAAGGTGTTGACGGATTGGACGCCGGTGAGCCGGAACTTCCCCATCCAAGAATACCGTTCATCCATTCGGGGTGTGGTGATTGAGACATTTTTGTGAGTTTTTAAGAGTGAAAGTGTAAGAAATTATAGAGAGTGTGTAGAAGATGGTGTGAAAGAAGGTTATGGTTAAATGGGTTATTTATTATAGGTTTTATTTATAAAAAAAATAAAAAAAAATTTAATTTTCTGGAAAACTAACTGTTGTTAAGGGCTATTACACGTGGCGTCACGGGATTGGCTCGCTGCCTTCGTCGACCGTCCGGCGCACCTGCTCGCTCGCGTAGCGGGCGGTGCAGTGGCATAGCCGGCACGCGTACGTGGCATCCGGCGGATGCATCCCCTCGCCACCACACCCGTCTCTCTTATCAAAGATCCTATCACTAACTATTTTTTAAAAATATTTTATTTTTCATAATTAATCTTATATATTAATTAAAACTATTATCAATGACCTACATTAGACCACTCCCAAGTCCCAATCATTACACAAATTGACACTTTCTGTTTTTGTTAAATCAACTCCACGTTAGCTCACTCTCCAACCGACATTAAATTGACAACTCATGCCAACAAATATATATTCCCTTCAGTTTTTTGGAACCATCATTACATATACACAAAATATCTCTTTGGGCTCCACATGCGCAACCAAAGTCGCCCCTCTTCTCTTACCCAAACTGAATTTTAAAACTGAAGACGTCAAACCCAACGGCCGTGCCAATGGTAAGATGCCTTCAGTTTGGGGAAACCACCAACCGAAGCTTGGCGTTGGGATATGTGTTACTAGTTATCTCCTAAAAATGTGTGCTTATAAAAATGATAATTTTTTTAAGACAGAAGAAATATAATGTAAATGGTTTGTATATTTATTTCCACTAATTTAAATATTTTATTAAATCTATATATTTATATATTTGAAATCAAATACAAGTCCTCATTTGACATAAGAGACCAACATATATAAATGTCCTGTCTGTTGATTAAAGGCATATATATTGGCCCGATGATTGGGACCGGACCAAAACAGCTCACGACCCAACCCAAAAAGACCCCTGCCTTTGCTACGTTCAAAACCAAGATTGTACAATTCGCTACTCGTTACCCGTTCGTTTGACGACCTTGCAGCGAGTACCCGGTTACTTGGTGAGTACGCGGCGAGTATTCGAATAAGGATTTATATGTATAAAGTTATAAAAATATATAATATACATGTAATTTACCTAATTTTTATAATAAATACATATTAAATGATATATTGTAAGTTAAATTATGCCCCATGTATAAGATTAGTAGCATAGGACAAGTAACATAGTTCCATTCCCTTCTATGCCTAACAGTGCATTCTCTTTAAATCAATGAACTTCAAAATTTTAAAACCCAATTGAGCCTAAATCCCCCGTTATTGACCGATTTTGATCGCCTAAATCGATTTCTACCACCGTTGACCGCTGTTGAGTGCCGTTGACCGAGTAATTAACCGGTTAGGACCAACTCGACTCAGTAGAACACCGGGTAGGCGGTTACCCGGCGAGTACTTGGCCGGGTAGACTGAGTTTTACAACACTGTTCAAAACAGAGTAAGCCCGCGACGAGCGGGCCCTCAGAATTTAATATTTTGCCTACTCCACCAAAAATGAGCCAGACCGAAAAACAAAATGGATAATGTTTCGAAGTATCGAATCTAGAATCAAAGTTAACTGTAGTTTTTACGAAATTTTAACTGGGGACCATATATAATTTTAACACTAATTTTCTTTTATCAAAAAATTTTCCACATGAGATTGTCCCACCAAGCGGCCTTGCACCCCCCCCCCCCCCCCCCCCCCCAATTGGCAATGGATCCGCCACTGAATTGTTTCGTACCATAAAAAACAAAACACAAACAAATGTTTCCCAAGAAAAATGGAACATAAGATCATGTACAAAGTTCTAGAAAGCGTAAGGCGTGGCGTGCCGGCACCATTAAGCCTCAAGTCATGGAGAGTCATTGCGTTTTTCAAGACGAATTAACACGACATATTTTTTATATAAATTATATATATACGTATATCAAATTAAAATAATTATAGATGTATTGATTTATATAACAATTTATATATAAAGTTTCATAAAATATGTTACATCCAAATTTATAATTACACATATTATCATTTTTTTTAAAAATTAAATTTCCCAGCCGTCTTACAAAAAAACTCATCATAAGGGTCTTATCACGCCTTATCTAACGTCACGCCACACCTAGCCTCCATGGTTAGGTTCGTAACGTCGACACCGCGCCTCACGCATTGACGCCGCCATGACGCGTTTTTTTAGAACCTTGATCATGTATAAGATGGATAGATACAAAATTCAAAATTTTCATGAACTTAACAAATTCCATCATCTAATTAGCGACAATAATATCATCTTTAATACTAAACTGAATCCGAGGTTTAAACAAAATCCCGAAAAGATTTAAGAAACTGTCAGAAGCTAGCATTGACCGTCTGATGGAGATTGTGTAATTAAGTAATTTGACTTTGACTTGTTAATGGAGAATGCTAACGCGCTATAATCCGGGAAACCAAGTTAGGGGGCGTTTGGTTCGCTAGAATGTTTCTAATGGAATTGGAATCTTGGGAGGAATTGGAATTGTCAGGAATTGGATTCCAATTCCGTACTCTGTTTGGTTGGCTAGAAATGGAATTGAAATTCAATTCAATATTATGTTTGGTTGCTAGGAAATGGAATTGGAATTTTGTAAAATGACAAATTTGCCCTTATTCGTGTAGGTGGTGGCAGTGGTGGAGGCGGTGGTTGGCGGTGATGGGTGGCGGTAGTGGTGGAGGGGTGGTGGAGGCGGTGGTTGGCGGTGGTGGGTGGCGGTAGTGGTGGGTGGGTGGTGGAGGCAGTGGCGGGGGGTGGTGGTGGAGGGTGGTCGTAGTGGTGGTGGGTGGGTGGTGGCGGCGACAACGGTAGTGGTGGAGGTGGTGGGTGGCGTTGGTGGGTGGCGGTAGTGGTGGGTGGGTGGCGGCGGGTGGTCGTAGCGGTATGTGGCAATGGTGGTGGCGGGTGGTGGTGGGTGGCGACAACGGTAGCAGTGGGTGGTGGCGGATGGTGATGGGTGGCGATACCGGTGGTGGGCGTCGGGTGGTGATGGTGGGTGGCGGTGGGTGGCGGCGGCGGGTGGTGGTCGTCGGCGGGTGGTGGTGGTGGGTGGCGGCGGCGAGTGGTGGTTGGTTTAAGGTTCAAAGGTGTTTAAGGGTAATATGGTAATCTACACATTCCTTCATTCATGGGATTTCAAAATCCTTCCATCTTTGAATGGAATTCAAATTCCCTTGTTTGATGGAATGTTTTCCAACCAAGGATTCCAATTCCGTCCAACCAAACATAGGAATCCATAGGAATTAGATTCCAATTCCTTCAAATTCCAAAGGATTCCAGCGAACCAAACGCCCCCATAGAGTTGATTTTTCTAACCTAAAGTTTAAAAAAGTCAGGTTTGAGTTGACTGAATTCTGGCCGCCAGATTATGCTGCGAAAATTGGTAGAATGATTTTATTTTATTTTTTCTTTTATTTTTTTATTGGGTACTTGAATCACATCATCGAATTTGAGATTTTCATCATCTTTAGTTAGTTTCTAACATTAAGTTTGGCATTTATTAAGTGGTAGATATGACTTATGTCATCGATTTTAAAAATGAATTTGGTGCTACAAACCATGATCATAAATTTTGATCGAGATGTATGAGGATGAGAACTTGAATAGTTAGTGATCTAAACGAGTATAGTCGGGCCGCGCTCCGTTGCGGTATATGAAACTTACGTTATTTATTTATTTAATTTTAAAAATATAGAAGATCAAAAGATTATGTGATGCCACATTATTTGCTTATTAATTATGTGCCATTACCAAATTTTAGTTTATATGTGGTGGTAGTATATATTAAATCACATGTAATTTGATAATGGTGGTGGTTAAGAGATTGTTTCGGACTACTTTGAATATAATTTCACATGTATAATATAGATATTAAATAGTTTTTTAAGTTTGTTTCGGCTTTCCGGTCAGTTATAGACTAAAAAAAAACTTCAAGTTGTATGTATATTTGCTTTATGTGAGTGGCCGTAAAAATTTACTCACAAAAGAATATAAAAAATAAATCATTTGAAGCCTTTTTAATGTTATTATATTCTATTTTGAGCGTATACGAAGTAGGTTGGTAAATATCATGTGGGTCTGACTAAATTAAAGATATTTTTTGTGTAAATCAGAATTACTTTTCATTAGTTGCCTCTGTTCCTTTTCAGCCGCTACATTACCTCCGTCCCGTTTACTTTTAATGAACAGTACCTTGATAAATGCTAATTGTATATATGTTAGATAGATGCCGATGGAAGGATAAAAATCAAACGGAAGGATAAAACAAAGAATCTAAAAATTTGCAGACACAAAAAAACCGGAAAAAAAGTGAAGGTTAAAAAAGCATAACTAAGTATACCACATGGACAATTTAGATAATTTACTCATACAAAAATAATAAATATAGTCACATAGACAAATCCGGGTCTTTGGGCCTGAATTAGGGGCTTTGGGCCACTGTAAGCTTAAGTTGTATGCACAATGACCTTCTTACCCATCAACGAGTTTGCAGGCCTTCTTTCTATCAATTTATTTAAAGAGTTTTGCTAATATCAGCCCTTAGGGCTGTCAATAAGGTATAAAGAGTTATACATCAATTCAAAAGGTGTGATAATTCCTAAAATCCGGGAGTTAGTTAAGAGTTGAAGTACAAAATTATGATGCATGTCTATTGACAG
This sequence comes from Calendula officinalis, assembly GCA_963853835.1. Classification (NCBI taxonomy): domain Eukaryota; kingdom Viridiplantae; phylum Streptophyta; class Magnoliopsida; order Asterales; family Asteraceae; genus Calendula; species Calendula officinalis. Next base: position 41,156,163 of record OY970826.1, read on the forward strand.
TCCTAAGGGTTGTCATTCGCAAAACCCTTTATTTAATATGTGTTCTTGAGTTTTAATTCATCAATTGCACATTAATATAAGCCCCTAATTATATGTAAGAAAAAACCCTTATAATATTGATCATTTGATGTTAAAACTAAATTTTTTTATAATTAGTTCATATAAAGATTTAAAGTATATATGCTTACTTTTAGATGAGCTAAACTAGCAATATACTATATAAGTAGAAATATAATGATTGACTAGCATCAGTAGTTTTTGTTGATATTTTTATTGTTTGCTACAATACAAAGTGATAAGAGATTCCCTAATCTTATGGTACTTACGGTAGATTAGAATATAACCAATATTTAGTGGACTAGCTTAAATTCGCACATTTTTTATATGGTTATATGATATTTAGAGCCTTGACTCTGTATTAATTAATGTTTTGGTCATTTTATAATAATGGTTTGTCATAAACATTAGAGCGGAGGGTATGGATCCGCCATACCTCCGTTATAAGGCTATAGCCTCGCCAAAACCATACCGCCATTCTCGTTATAATCTTGCTATATCATCTTCGCCGTTGGCACAACGCTCGCTAAAGGGGGCTGAGATGGGGTGGGGTGGGGGGAAAGGGGGGTGTCCAACCAATCAAAATACACCAAATAATAAATGTGGGACCCCGATAACACCACTTTAACTATAACATCAGGGAGCCAATTTCCCCTTCCCAAGTTATAGACAAGTTATAGCCAAGTTATAAGCCCAAACATGCTATAACATGCCTATAACTATCCTTCCACACCTTGTATACTTATAGTTTAAGAAGACTTTGCTTATCTAATAATACAATAGATTAATGGAGTTTGTATATACAAATGACGTAAAATACGTCCTTATATCTAACACCTTTATATTACTCCGTATTAAACGACAAAAAAAAATACTTAGAAACGACGAACAATTATTTAAACATGTCTTTTCAAATTCTCATAAGTCGCTTTTTATGTGGCGAAACGCATTTACCAACGAATCTCTTTTGACGCCCACTTTTTGTGTAGAAATTTATAAGAGAATCTCCAATAATGGTAGCTTTTTTAAAAGGTTATTAATATTTCAATAAGTTTTTACATGATTTATTATCATCACAATGAGTAGTTTTTCTAAAAACTTATTGTAAAGATTTTTTTCTCTACTAACTTTTTAACCTACTTTTAATGTTTGTCTTTTTGGTCTCTCATATTTTATAACTTTTCATTTTAAACCTTAAATATATTTATATATAAATTTTTTATTATATTTTTGTTAGTTAATAAATAAATTATATAATATTACTGTCAATTATTATAATATTTTTGTGTGACACATTTTATAAAAATATTATATTTAGTAATATGTTAAAAAATTATCGAATTATATATAGGGTATTTATAAAACATTTGAAATAGATAAAGGTAAATTAGAAAAATTGTAAAAGAAAAAGCTTTTGCAAAGGTTAACCATTGGAGATGCTATTTATGAAAAGCTTTTTGGTTATTGAAATGTTGATGTGGCAAAAGCAATAAGCTTTTGTGAGGTTAACCATTGGGATGCTCTAAGACTAGACGGAATGGGCCAACGCACAAATGGCGTGGGGGTGTGACAAGGCGGCCACGGCGTGGTGGTGGGGTTGGAACACCCCCCCCCCCCCAACGACGTGGGGGGTGGGCGTGGCGGAACCGACGAATTCACAACGGGAGAGAACAGGCGTTGGTGCGAGCGTTGGTGCGAGAATATAGCCGTTGAACGGCTATATTTTGATCCGTTGGAATTTAAAAAAAAAATTAATTAATTAATATAATTTATTTATTTCCTATATAAACACTACCAAAACACTACCAAAACACTACCAAAACACACCACAACTCTACCAAAATACCCCAACTCACAAATAATAAATTATCTTGGTTCGGCATCTGACGACGATGACGCGTTTATGCTAACAATATACTCAGAACTCCTCGATGATATATATCCTCCGATGAAAGTGAAGAAGTCTTTGACACTAGAACCGCGAAGCTAAATAGAAATCGAGAAGCTGGACACGACATGCTATATCGAGATTATTTTGCGGATGATCCTGTTTATGACGACAACAATTTCCAACGAAGGGTTCGTCTGTCTAGAAATCTATTTATGCGCATATGTACCGCATTAGAAAACAGGTATCCTTTTTTTCAATTGAGATATGATGCTAGAGGTAGGCGGGGATTCACTGCTTTGCAAAAATGCACTGCAGCAATTCGATCTATGGCTTACGAGGCATCCCCTGATTATCTTGACGAGTACCTACGCATGTCTGAAAGAACTGCTAGGGAAAGTATGTATAGATTTTCACAAGGGGTTTTGGAAATATTCGGACCTATTTATTTGCGAAAACCAACAGTAACCGATGTTCAAAAATTATATGAGGCACACGAAGAGAGACATGGTTTTCCTGGAATGCTTGGTAGCATTGACTGTATGCACTAGGATTGGAGGAAATGTCCACAAGCGTGGAGAGGTGAGTACACCGGTGGACATCATGGAGTACCGTCGTTGATATTAGAAGCTGTTGCTTCCCAAGATTTATGGTTTTGGCATGCTTACTTTGGGGTTGTGGGTTCTAATAATGATATTAACGTGCTTGATCAGTCACCAATATTCAACGACTTGTTATCAGGAAAGACACCCGATGCTCCTTTTACGGTGAATGGCAATCCATATAGATTCAGTTATTACCTTACCGATGGTATATATCCTCGTCATGCGACGTTTGTCAAAGCCTACCGACATCCAGTTGATCCTAAAGAGGTCTTGTTTACCAAAAAACAAGAATCCGCACGTAAGTATGTGGAACGGGCTTTTGGAGTTTTAAAGGGGAAGTGACACATTGTCAAAAATGCGGCCCGTTAATATGACCTTGAAAGATTAAGATATATTTTGTATGCATGTGTTATAATGCATAACATGGTTGTCGAAGATACTGGTCGGATGATTTCTCCATATGTGCCGGACGGTCCCCGACATGCATTGTATGTACCGGGAAGTGCAGAGTATTTGCACAGGGTTGTCGACATTCGAGACGAAACAACACACGAACGAATTCAACAGGACTTGACGGACCATCTCTACAACAACGCACATGCCGACGATGAAGACGATGAAGAGTAATAATTTATTTTAATTATTGTAATTTTTAATTTCTAGTATTTTAATGTTTAATTTCTAGTATTTTTATTTTAATTTAAAGTATTGTCATTTTAATTTTATTTAATGTAATGTAATTTTAAATTATATAAAATATTATTTGTGTGAAAAATAAATGGAAATGAAATGATGAGTTGGAAAATAAAATGGTGCGGTGTTGTGTGGTGGGTATTTCCACCAAATGATGTGGTGTGGTGGTGGTGTGGTGTATGAGGTGGAGATGATGTGGCGGAAAAGGGCACCACCACATGTGGTGCCCATACCCACTAGCCTAAGTGTATTGTACAAAAAAGGAAAAGAAATCAGATTAGTTTATTATGATGTTGACCCGTTTTCAGTTTTGAAGTTTTAAAAACTACTCGTACTATCTAACCCCATGAGGGATAATAATGTTCCGAAGTTATCACCCTCAACAGATTTTTATTGTGATAAAAGATTGGAATCGGTATCTATTGGGTTGTCGGGATAGGGTTAAAGCTTTTATCGAGCCGGAACCACCGGATTTGGGGTAAAAAAAATTCTAATCGTGAACGCGACCTAATAAGAAATCAGGTTTGTCATGTTCGGGTTTTAAATTGTCGGGTTGACTCAGTTGTGATGGTTAGATTACACATAAGTTAGGACCTTTAGTGAAAAATGAAAATTTCAATCATTTATAAAACTAATTTCTCCCTACCTAAATACTATATCAATTATTCTAATAGCTCAATTTCAACATATTGTTCTTTAAAAGAAGTCTCTTAGATCGATTTTTCTTTTACACTAGAAACAGGGCAGGATTTATCGTATAGCATGTCTCTCAAAATTGACCAAATAATGTTAAAAATAATAATGTAAGTGATGTACCTAAGAAAAAAATGTACAATCTATGATATTCCTTAGTTTTTTCTTTTTTTTGGTCTGCTACTGTTTACGAAGTCATGTATTTACTGTCAGGATCGAATAACTCAAACAAGTTATTTAATCACAGATCTACTAACAAAGAGAAGTTACATCGGATTAACCCTCTTGTTATTTGATTAAGAACAATGTAAACTGTAATCGAATGAACAATAGTAAGAACACAGTTTATCACAAAAAGCTTCAATGTATATTAATCGATAAATCAATACACACGTACGTTTACAATTCGTAAGGAACTATTTATAATAGTCTTTGAAGCCTAAATTATTAACCTAGTTATTCTAGGAAACGAATACAATTGAATTACAAAAAGATAAACATTCTATAACTAAATCTACTAGAATCTCGGACACGATCTGCACCATATATGAACATCAGTAGTAAACTTGATCGTTAGTAGTAAGTCCTTCATCAGCAGTATCTTGCTTTTCTGCCCCATCAATACTGTATTCAATTAGTGTTGATCAGTACTAACTGCAGCATCAGTACTAGAATGTTTATATCCCAACAATCTCCCCCTAAACTTGTTAATTCACTTTTAATTAACCAAGTTTCTTCTCTTCATCTTCTTTCTTTCTTTTCTCTTCTAATAAAGCAGCTCTTCTTTGATCACCTTCTAATGTTTTCTGATTTTGTTTCTTTCTTTGTGCAATTATGTATTTGCTGTTTCTTTTCACAAAGTAATTATATTTTTCTTGAAACATAGCAAGGTAATGTGGTCTCATGAATGAGCATGTGGTGATCCGGTACATGGTTTCTTCTGAGTGTGGATATTCCTTTTCATATAAGTACAACTCACTTCTTACTTGTTCTTTCAAAGAAGTACATATTAACAGTTGGTAGCACATTCCAAGCATATACATTCTCTGTGCTAATGAAGTTTTCAGGATAATTGTCTGGATAGAAAGAAGCATCAATCATTTGAGTTAAGTATCCAGCTCCTGAGTTTCTCCATGACTTCTTTGCCATTCTTGGTTTACCAATAATTAAAACTTTGATAATGTCACTTCTTGAACAGGACATATCCATTGGTTTCCAAGCATTAAACTTTTGAGTTGTTTTATCTTCTCTTATAACTTCTATTATATCATTTACAATTCTCCAATTGATAATTGGATTATCTTGAAGAGGAGCAACAGGAATATCAAGTACTTGTACTTCTAGTTCTGTTTGTTTAGATTTCTTCCTAGCCTCTTGTTCTGTTTGAAGAGCTTTTCTCTTTTTGGAAGGAGGTTTTGATGATTCACCAGAGATTGGTGTTCTGGAGAGTATGATTTTGGGATCAATCTCAACTAATACCTTTTCCTTTTCTTCTTCTACTTCAGATTCTGCTAATTCCCTCTTCTTAGCAGTATAGTATTTATCAACAATTGTTAGCATTTTCATTCTGCCAAAGGACTTAGCACTATGTCCTTTTGATTTCAAGTAGTCTATCATTTTGTTCTTCTGTTCAAAAATTTCATCTGGTAGGTCAGCGTTTTCTCTTTTACATTCAGCCACAAGATCTTCAAGGCAGTTCATATGTTCTTCTTCTATTCTTCTTTGTTTATTGAACTTTGCATGTTGATCTTCTACCAGGAATTCGTCAATCTCTTGAATTGCTGCATTTTTGAGTCTTTCTTCTTCAACTTTTCTTTTATCTTCAAGAGCTTGAGTCTTTGCAACTTTCCTCAGATACTTCATTCTGTGCACCTTCCACTTATCTTGCTTAGCAGGTCTAACACAATTTATTTTATTCACCATAAAGTGACCTAAAGCTCTGTGTGGATAATCATCATCAAACTTTTCTTTTCCTTTTCCAACACACACAGAAGGTGGAGTGTATTTCATATCAATAACTTCAGGAATTATTATTGATGGAGAAAATGTATTAATTTTATTCATTGGAAGTATCTTGGGGTGAGGAGGAAGTGCACATTCATCAACATCATCCCAATTCACATTATCATCAATGTCAGGTATGATAAGTGGTTTAAGTACTGGAGTTGGAGGCCTTGGGATGATCACAGCTGGTTCAAGAATTTCAGGTATATCTTCTTCTTCTTCAGTAGTAACCAAGGTAGTTACTACTGGTGTTGTTTCTGTTTCAAATACCACCAACTGTTGCGAGGAGATTACTACTGGTGAGGTTGTTGTTGTAGTTACTACTACTAGGGCATCAGTAGTAAGAATGATATTTTCATTTTGTTGGGACATTTACTACTGGTATTTCTTCTTCTTCAATGGGATCAGTAGTAACAACCTCTTGATCCTTGGCATCAGTAATATCCATAGGATCAGTAGTTTCTATAACTTCAGTAGTAACTGGAGAATGTACCTGTTCTGCTGTTGAAGAGTGGTTTGCAGACACAAATACATCTTCATCCATACTTTTTACTCCTCTGTTCAGGTCTTCACCATAGCTTTGACCTGTTTCACCATGAGCTTCTTTTAAATTGAGGAGGGAGGCTGTTGCTGCTGCAATTGAATGATCAATCATTCCTTGAATTTGATCCTTCTCCCCCTTAGTGATCTCAACTTGTTGAGCCTCACTATCTGCAATCTTTCTTTGTAATTTTTTGATAATAGTTGATTGCCTTTGAAGCCTATAATCAAATCTTTTCTGTCTTCTATTCAAAGTGTTGATGTAATGCTTCATGTAGCTTATGGTCTTTCCTTGATTGGTCAAAAGTTCCAGGCAATGTTGTACAGTGGTTTTAAGGTTTTCCTTCCTATCCGTCAATTTTATTGGTTTAATACTGCCCTCAGCCCCTTTGGGTGGATCATTGGGCTCATTAGGTACATTGGCTTTAAGGTTTTCCATCCTATCCGTCAATTCAATTTGTTGCACTCTACCCTCATCACTTCTGGGAGATGAAATGGGTTGTTTAGATACTCTCTTCTTCCTAGAAGAAACAGTAGTATCTCCCCTTGTGATTTCTTGGCACCGGGGTCCTCTTGGTGCTGCCTCAAAAGATGAGTCATCACTTAGAGTTGTCGAGGTCTGGGTCCCATTGATGTTCTCACTAGCCTGTGCACCCACCTTTGGGGCATCAGTAGTGAGAACCCTTTCCTCATGCCCTTTCTTCTCCTTGGAGGACAACTCTTGGAGTCTGGGGTCTGACTCAATTGGTCCCCTGGTGTCCTTTAAGGAAGTTTTCTTCCTTTTATAGATTTTAGATATTAGTTTGGCTATTGGTTGGTCTTCCTTAGAGTGAAGAGTAGCACTCTGTTGATTAATTTCATGTACTTGGGACACATTCAGGACATCTGTTGGTACATGTAATTGAGTGGACTGAGTGGATTGTGTTTGGGCTGTATTTAGTGGTGGAGTTGGTTGAGGTTCAATGGGGTGACTTGAACCTTCTCCAAGTGGTGGTTGATCATAAATCATGTTTTGAAATAATGGAGTAACCTTCCCAGAAAATTTGAATTGTTTTCTCATATTTGAGTACACCTTTTTATTTAATTCAGGTGTAATAAAAATATTCTTTGGAGTTGAAAGATTTTGAATTTCACAGTTAAAAATGTGTGTAAGGAATCTTGGGTACATTATAAATTTTGAAGATGATAAATTTGCAAGCATTCCTTCAAAAATCATGTTTGAAAAATTAAAGACTTGGCCTGTGCACAAACAAACAACAGTAGATGCTATTGATATGTTGAACTCATTCCATGTACTCTTTTTGGGAGAGATTCAATGTTGAGTAGTATGAACAAGAAATTTCCATTGGGGTAAAAGAAGACCTTTTTGAAAAGTAAAAATGTCCAGTCTTCCCTCATACCCCATATTTTGTAAAGTTTCAACAAGATCCTCCTTAGGAAGAGAAAACATACCTGATTCATCATTCAGTTGAAGATGATGTCTGATTGACTGTTCTGTGATGATGATATGCTTTCCATCTACTATGGATTTGATTTTTGACATATTTGTGTCTTCAATCCTTTCAGCATTTTCCCAGAAGTTAACAAGGTGCTGTTGATAGGCTTTAGGATTGATAGTTAGAGCAAATTTGATGTATGAGTTCTTCAAGAACATAACGATTGGTCGAAAGTCCTTTGTTCCATCTGGATTCCTTAGATAGGCACACATATTGTGGAATTCTGAGTATTTGAAATCGGTTTTAACTTCGAGAGATCTTAGAGTAGCCATTCGTTTGATTTTGATCTTTGAAATTGATGTTGAGCGTTGATTTTAGAGAGAGTTTGATCGATTTTGATTGTTCGAGTGATTTGTAGAATGAATTTCTTTGCTACTGATGCAGGGTTTTGATCGAGATTTGCAGAGATTAGGGTTTATCGTAGGGTTTATCGAATCGAGGTGAGGATAATGCTAAACTAATCACATTTAGCTATTTATATTTTTCGAATTAACCTGCAAAAGGACCGAAATACCCTTCGAATCATAACCCAACGGCTATTTTCATGGGGGTTAGTATGGTAAAATGGTGTATTTTACAGACAACGGTCGATCAGTAGTAACTAAGACTGTCTGTATCGGGTGACCGGTAAGCCGGTCGTGACCGCCACCTAAGCCCGCCTCGACGCGTCCCATGCGTTACGCCGGAGCACCCCCGACGCGTCCCCAAGCTTGAACGGTCGAGCATTCGACCGTTGAGATGTTGGTTGTGGCTTTCTTTCTTCTTCCTTCTTCCCCCTTTCTCTTCCTCCTTCTTCCTCTTTTCTCATTTCTTTCTCTCCATTCTTTCTGCCGTCTTTCTCTATTCTCTCTTCTACACAGATAACACTGAACATATACCTAATGGGCCAATTGGGTTTAATGAATATGAATATATGGACTAACTCTTTTTAATTGATTAAACCCAACAGTGCATTATTTAAATGGGTATACGAGTAAAAGCCTAAAAGGGCATTATTTTATGTATTTAAATGTGTAATATATTTTATATATTAATATGTTATTTATATTAATGCAATGTTTTTTTAATTATTAATTTACTATTTTTAATGTAATGTTTTAATTATTAATGAAATTTAAAAAAAAAATCTGATCGGTCACCCATTACGGGCTATTGGTCGTTGTCTGGTCATGTGTTTGATCAGGAGAGAGAAAGCTAAAGTGGCGCAGAGGTGGCAAGGGTGACCAAACTTTGTTTGGTCACCCATTACGGGTGGTCTAAGTATCAATAATAGAAACGTCAGTAGTAACTGTTGTTTCTATTCTTAACCTAATTCTAAGAAAAACCCTATCAGTACTAAGTTGTAAGAGTAACTCATGATCAGTAGTAATGAATAACCAATAGTAAAACATACTTATAAATGTAAATATGGTACAAAAACTTTACATATTTTAATAAGAGTGAAATTAATTGATTAAAATCATTCCAATACCGCTAACCAAAAAGCTGAATCTTCCTACAATAAATGCTTTTGTAGAAAGATCGGCTAATTGATTATCAGTATGAATTTTCTCTACTTTGATTAATTTCTTTTCATTGCAGTCCCTTATAAAATGAAATCTTATTTCAATGTGTTTGGTTTTTGAATGTTTTACTGGATTATTCACAATACTTATAGCACTTTGATTATCAATAAAAATAGGAGTTTTAAGAATAGAGATACCAAAGTCTAGGAGTTGATTTTGAATCTATACAACTTGAGCACATCAAGCAGATGCAGCTACATACTCTGCTTCAGCAGTTGATGTTGAAACATTGGTTTGTTTCTTGTATTGCCATGACACCAATCTTGATCCAAAGAATTGACATCCACCAGTAGTAGATTTTCTATCTTAACATTCACCACCATAGTCACTATCAGTGTAGGCTATGAGTTCAAATGGTGAGTCATGTGGATACCAAAGACCAAGAGAAGGTTTGCCCTTCAAGTATCCGAATATTCTTTTAACAGCCTGCAAATGTAGCTCCTTAGGTCTTTCTTAATACCTGGCACATACACAAACACTATACATAATGTCAGGTCTTGATGCAGTTAAATACATTAAAGAGCCTATCATTGATCTGTAAAGATGTTCATCTACATCCTCCCCCTCAACATCAGGATGTAGGTGTTTGTGAGTTTCTATTGGTGTGCTTGCACTTTTGCAGTCCTTCATTAGAAATTTCTCCAAGATGTCTCTGACATATTTTGATTGATTAATCAAAATACCATCTGATCTTTGATTGATTTGGAGTCCAAGAAAGAAGTTCATTGGACCCATTGAGCTCATCTTGAACTTGATCTGCATTAATTCTTCAAACTCTTTGCACAGTTGATCATTTGTTGAACCAAAGATGATATCCTCAACATATATTTGGACCAGTAGTATATCATCTTTAACTTTTCTTGTGAATAAAGTTTTGTCAATTGCACATCTTTTAAAATTGTTCTTCAGTAAGTATGATGATAATATGTCATACCAAGCTCTTGGTGCCTGATGAAGGCCAAATAGAGCTTTGTCTAGTTTGTACACATAGTCATCATGTTCTGGATCTTCAAATCCTGGAGGTTGACACACATACACTTCTTCTTCAATTTTCCCATAAAGGAAAGCACTTTTCACATCCATTTGATAGACTTTGATTTTCTTGAATGAAGCATATGCCAGAAATAACTGATTGCTTAAATTCTAGCAACAGGTGCATATACTTCATCATAGTCTATACCCTCTTCTTGAGTGTATCCTTAAGCTACAAGTCTGGCTTTGTTTTTTATCACTATACCTCTTTCATCTTTCTTTTTTTGAAGATCCATCTTGTTGCAATGGGTCTTTTTGTGACAACTCGACATTTTGGGTATGTTACTATTTTTCATTTCTTACTTTCTATATTTAGAAAGTTTCTATTTTTAGAAACTTTCTCATTTCATAACATTTCTAATTTTAGAAAGTTTCTGTTTTTAGAAACTTTCCTCGTTTCCTATTATTTCTAATTATAGAAAGTTTCTATTTTTAGAAACCTTCCTCATTTCATATCATTTCTATATTTAGGAAGTTTCTATGTTTAGAAAACTTTCCTCATTTTGTTTCATTTCTACTTTTGGCATCCAAACATATAACTAGTTCACCGAACATTTAACATTTTCACCATACATCAGTGTTTGATTATTTTAGTCAACACAACATCTTATATTACTTGTGGTGATATTTTTACTCCAAAACATTTCCAATAATGATATTTAAGTACTACTTAATCAATAAATCAAAATAACTAATTAAACGTGACTCGTAACGAATTTTATTCCGAACCAACACATCAAATGTTGTCCGGACCTCTTGGTGGCCGAACCCCCATTCTTGGTCACCATAATTTCGTCCAAACCACACCAAGGTGGTGTGGTTATCATCTCATTTAAATCTTTAAATGTTATCTCTATCCCTCCTTGATTTTATCTATATCTTGATTCAAAGGAAACCTAGTCCTACTACAACTCTACTAAGTAACCCTAATTCTTACCCCTATATAAGCACACCATAAACCTCTTATTCTTCTTTGTTGATTTCTTCCAAAGGCAGCCCCAAACCGATCCCGAACCCTTGTTCGTCGATCAAGCAATCCGCAAGCATCTCCACTTGTTTTCTTGTTCGGTTCTCCTTTGATCATCCATAGCAAGGTATATCTAGATCCCTCTTGTTGTTTCCTTTCCTTGTTTCGGTAGTGGCTAGAACCCGAGACCATGGCCTAGGCCATATGGTCTCGGTTATACATTGTTTCCCAAAGCCGAACACACATGCATGTCCTCATTCGATCGGGTTCAACTGTGTGTATATTATTTCGGTATTGTTCTAGATTAGTTTGAGTATTGATTGATCCATTGTGTTCCTTGTTTGATCTAATGACCGAATACCCTAGATCTAGAACCCTAGACTCGTTAAACCCTAGATCTAGACTAACCTAGCCGATCTTGCCCGATCTAGACCCCAAACCCGAAGGGTTTTGGCCTTCGGCCAACCCTAGATCTAACCCTAGCCGAACCCTAACCTTAGTTGACTTGTATGTTTGGTTTGTTGACCTAGATGGACTAGATTGGACTTTTGTTGACCGAAACCTATGCTAGACTAAACCCTAGATCCGAACACCAAGACCTAGTCGAAATCTAGAAACCCAATGTTGACTTCTAGAATGAACCAATTTTGACCCACAAGTCAAACCGGGTCAAGGCCGGATCTTGACCCAACCGATCAACCCAAACCCGAATACCTAATCGGGCCAAGGCCCGTACTTGGCCCATATCGATCTACCTTAGTCTACCGTGCCCAAACTTTAGTTGGCCCATTAGTATCCAAGCCCATTTGGACCAAAGCCCAAGCCTTTGGCCCACTTATACCCAAACCGAACCCAATTGGGCCCAAGCCCAATCCATGGCCCAATCTAATTGGACCTAAGCCCAAAAGAGCCCAAGTGGCCCAACCTAGTGGCCCATTAAGCCCATCTATGCCCATTAAGCCCATTAGGCCCAATAGGCCCAATCTAGGCCCATTAAGCCTAACCCAAGCCCATTTCATTTCATTTCGGCCCATTAAGGCCCAATGATCCAAGTTCATTTGACGTCACAAAACATAAAATATAACATTAATTGTATATCATTTAACTTATATCGTACCTAGAATCGCCTGTATTAGCTTAGTCTAATTAGTAAGTTATATCGTTTAGGAAGCTAGGAGTCTCTGAAGGATTCCTCTGTCCTAATATTGTCGCTAAGCTTTGCCCATGTGAGTCCACAGACCCCTTTACTACTTTTACTGTTTTATAAACTTTGGGGTGGAAAAACATAAACACAACTGCTACTGTTTTACAATGACTGTACAACATCTATACAATTTTCATTATCGCGTTGGCATGACAAACGATTATTATACCGGACTAAGGTTTGCCAGCAATCATTAACTAGTGGATCTAGACCATGGATATGCAGATAGTACTATTGGCTGACACTCATCCTCCAATCGAACGATTGATCATTACTTGGTTTATCCAAGACATTTCCGGGAGTGTATATCCATAAAAGAACATAACATACTGGAGTTGAAGTGTTGATAGTGGACTTAGGGGTTGGTATATTAACTCAATAGACCAGCTACCTGTTGGGGATAACGGTCATGCGATGTCAAACATAACAACTTGTTCAACACATTTTCATAAACTAAACTAGTAATTGTAGATCTTCTACAATTGCACTTTACTTTTCGTATTTACTCCTCATATCTTATGAGTGTTGAACCTTATACTTTTTCAGTCATAAAACATTTTCATAACAAACATTTTGGGTAGCAAAATACTTTACTTTCATCATAAACAATAATACTGTGGATTCACTCAACATTAATTGTTGACCCCCCTTTTACTTATGTTTTTCTAGGTGATTAGGTGCACAGTAAGACTGGAGGATATGAGCAGTGGATTTTCGTGAGCCATGAATGAACATTTAAGTTTACGAACAATCACTTCATTTTCAAAACTTACTATTTTTAGTAACTACTATTTTTGAAAACTTTCCATTTTTAGAAGGTAAACCATTTTCAATATGTTAATTACTAGGTTGTTTGTTTACTTAATTTTTGCTATGTAATCATGAACGTTACACCTCCGTTCTTCCGCAAAACATTTTATATGAAGTAAAACTCATTTTTGGCGGGGTGTGACACTTTTTCCTTTTGGTAGAGGTACAAGAGTCCATACAGCTTGTAATTTGAATTGAAGAAGTTCTTCTTGCATTGCTATGATCCAATTTGAGTCTTTCATTGCTTGTTGAATTTTCTTAGGTTCCTCCTGTGACAGAAAACATTCATACATACATTCGTTAGAGATTAGACTGATGTTACAAACATTTGAATTTATTGATGAATTGAATTTGCTTCTTGTCTGCATGGTTGAATTGACATCACTTAGGACTTGGTCCAAAGGTTAATTCTTTTCAGTTCTGGTGCCATGCACTTTGTCAACTGTTAATTGACTATCAAGGTTTAACTCATTGGATTCAGGGATTTGTGCATCTGTCCATGTTTCTTCTTGATTGTCTGGATTTTGTGGAGTTTCTTCATTTCTACTGGTATCAGTAGTAACATGATTTTTATTTGATTCCGAAGGTTCATAGTTAGTACTGACATCATTATTGTTGGGTTCATCATCATTTATTTGAGATTCTGAGTTACTACTGGGATCAGTAGTATTTTGAGAATTTGAGTTGTTACTGGTGTCAAGATTGCTAGGGTTATCTGAGTTACTACTGTCCTCTGTATCAACTGTGGGATCAGTATTAACTAAGATATATTTCATTATATCTTGACTATCATTGTATGAAGATGATCCTCCTTGTCGGCTTTGATTGTTTGAAACTCCTGTATAATAATCATAATTAACATCAAAATACTTGGTTAGATTATCAATATTAAATAACCAATCTGGACCGTTTCCCTGTTCATTCATCAGATTTTCATTAAAGGATACATTTACAATTTCTTCAATGATCCTTAGCCTTTTGTTGAACACTCTGTAAGATTTGCTTTGAGTTGAGTATCCTACAAAGATTCCATCATCTGCTTTGCAGTCAAACTTACCAATTTGTTCTCTTGTAATTAAAATTGTACAAGGACAACCAAATGATTTTAGAAAGCTTATTGAGGGTTTTATTTTGTTGAACAGTTCATAAGGTGTTTTAAAATGAGGCTTAACTATTAATAATCTGTTTTGAACATAACAAGCAGTATTAACAGCTTCAGCCCAAAAGGTTATTGGTAATTTTGAATCTGCAAGCATAGATCTGGCTGCTTCAATGATTGTTCTATTTCTTCTTCCAGCTACACCATTTTGTTGTGGAGTTCTTGGAGAGCTGTACTGCCTGTCAATACCCTTAAGATCACAAAAATTAATTAGATTAGTATTTTTAAATTCTGTGCCATTATCACATCTAATGGCTTTCACTTTGAGATCTCTTGTATTTTTCAGCTTGATTACTAGATTATTTATAATCTCACTTTGTTTCATCTTTGGTCCTAAGAAAGAAAACCCAAGTATATCTGGAAAAATCATCAGTAATAACAATACAGTATTGTTTCTTTCCAATACTCATTACATTTGTAGGTCCAAAAAGGTCCATATGTAAGAGTTGCAAAGGGTTAGAAATAGAATTAAATGCTTTGGTCTTATGAGAAGACTTATGTTGCTTACCTTTTAGGCAATGTTGTAAAAATCGTTCGGCGGTATCTAGGCGGTCGACCACCTTCAAGCGATTAATCGGTCTCGGCGGCGATTAATCGGTTTCTAGGCGGATACCATAAAATACAAGGGAATTTATCTAAATCATAAATAAATATTAGTAATCTAAGGTTGTACATGAGTAATCGTTACCAATATAGGTATAAATTAAAGGAAAAAATAATTAAAATTATTAATCATATTTACATTTTTAAATAATTGGTTATTATATAACTTTAAGCTTATAACTAAAAGAAATTACAAGAAAAAAAGACTAAAGGATCAAAGTATAAAAATATTAACTTGAAGGGTTATACTGAAATTTGTTTAATTATAACATTTCCCAACCCTAATAATCAATCTGCTACCCTACGTGCCCAAACCCCAACGCTTCGATCTTCTTCAAAATGGCAACACACTGATGATCACACATAAATTCTTTTTGTGGTAGTCCAACTACCAAATCCTTTTTGAGTAAGTTATTCATATTTTTAAAATTTATGTGACACATGCTTCTATGTCAGAGTTCCGATTCATTTGTGTTTGCCTTAGATATAAAACAGTTGATCTCATTTGAAGAAATGAGTTCCCCCCTATATCCAGGCAATACACATTGTTTCTCCTTGGTGTTCTCAAAACAACAAATTTTTCATCTAAAATAAAGTCAGGAGAAAGAATGATGCACTCAATATTTGTAAAAAGAATTTTGTTCTTTTTATCACATACTTGTGAGACACTAACCAGATTATACTTAAGCTCAGCAACATAAAATACATCAAAAGTAATCTTACCATTTAATATCGTACCTTTACCTGTAATCCTACCACCTCTTGGATTTTCACCAAAAGCAACATATCCACCTTTAAAAGACTTGAAATCTTTAGGAATTTGAAGATTTCCAGTCATGTGCCTAGAGCATCCACTATCAATGTGCCATGTTCTTCCTTCTTCAGGGATCTGAATGCTCTGCACATAAAATAAAGGGATTAGTTAATTTTGGGAACCCAAGCTTGTTTTGTCTTGGGTTCATCCTTTGAAGAGTAAGATTTTTTAAATGGATGAGCTTTGTATGCAGGTTTGATCTTCATGTGTTGTTTATTACTGGTATTTGGTTTTACTACTGATTTAGGTTTATACCCGTAGTTTTTGGCTTTTGAGTATTTTACTACTGATGGACCAGTAGTATTTGGGTAATATGAATTTTTAGCATGGTCAGTAGAATTTTTGTAATTGTACCAGACAACATTGTAATTAGAATTTTAACCAGTAGTAAACCTGGAATAGTTCCGACTGATGTTAGAAACTTTGAGTATCTTGGAAATTGATTTTGTTTTCCATTGTTTTTGAAATAATTACTTGTGTTTGGACTTCCATACCTGATATTTTGCACAAATCTTTGTGCTGTTCTCCCAAATTTAGGAACTTCAACATGTTTAATTTCTTTAGCTTCTTTAGTTTGTTTTAATTTTAATTCTTTTAATTTTTCTTTGTTTTCTTTAAATTCTTTGAATTCTTTGCAGTTAATTGGATTGAAGTGACAATCCTTTGCTATGTGGTTAACTTTGTTGCAAATTAAACATGTTAATTTTGTTGACTTAATACCTTCAGGCTTTCTTTGTTCTTTTAACTGATTTAAGTTTCTTTGATTTCCCCTTCTTAAAATAGTTGGTATATTTTCTGAGTTATATTTAGGGGATTCAGTTTGACTTTGTGTTGTGTGAAAACTTGTATCAGTTGAATCAATTGTTTGATCATCATCAGATGAATCATTATTGGTTTCATTTTGTTTTTCTATTTTTAATTCGTTTAATATTCTTTCTGAGCTTGATTTAAGAGGAGGAATAAAATTAGTTGGAGGTGGAACGTTCAACATGGTATCCAACTCCATGAACAACTTTCTCAGTGGTTTGATTACTGGTTAATTCATCTATTATCTTAGAACTTCTTTCAAATTTTTTAATTGTTAATTTATTCTGTTCTAATTCCATTTGACATTCTTCTAATTTAATTAGAGTTTCTTTTAATTTTAACTCAGCATATTCTTTATCATAAGTTGTTTGTAACAATTCATCTTTTATCTTTTGATCTGTTATTTTATAGATTTTAATTTGATTTTCAAGATCAGCTATACAACCATTATATTCAATTCTCTTATTTCTGTTTAAAATCATCTCTTCAAGTGTTTCTTTGTTAAGTTTTTCTAATTCTTTATATGCTTTAATGCATTCAGGAGTGCAAGATTTAGAATGTACCTCATTTGTAAATTCAGTGAAGGCCATAAGAGCTTGATTTTGAGCATGTTCCTCTACTTGAAAGCTCCAGTCATAACCTTGACCTTCTTGAGATACTAATGCAGTTGAGTTTGAAGTGCTGTTTTTGTTGTAGTTTGATCTTTGGTCTTTGCTAGGACATTCTCGGGCAAAGTGACCAAGATTATTGCAGTTGTAGCTTTTGACTTTGGTCTTGTCAAATTCAGCACAATCACCTTTGTTGTAGGTCAGATTTTGTCTTCCAGATCTTTTGAGAAACCTTTTTGTTCTTAAGCTCATCATTGCCATCTGCCATTTGATGTCCATCTCTTCCAGATCATCGGGATTAAGTTGTTCCAAATCTTCACTAATCAATGCAGTGTGCACTGACTAGTGAAAAAAGATTCTCTTGCTACATCTTCAATTCCTACATTCTTTGCAGCATCTTGACATGTTCCTGTACTAGACACAAAAGCAGCATTGTTTGAAGGTAAATTAGGAGTTTTATTACTTACCTCAGATTCAAATACTCTTAGTTCATTGTAGAGTTCATCTAGCTCTTTTTCTTCCAGTGCATCTCCTTGTCTATATATAACAATATACATAGACCATTCGTCACCAAGAGATTTAAGAAACTTCTTGTTGACATCAACATTGTCTGGTTGAACACCAACTTGATTGAGTTCACCAATAAGTTTATTGAATCGATCAAAAACTTGTGACAATGATTCATTCTTTTGTCCTTTGAAGTTTTCAAAGTCTTGCTTTAAAACAGACTTCATGTTCCTTTTAGTACTTTTGGTGCCAACAAACCTCTTCTCCAATGTCTGCCACAGCTTCTTTGCATCATCATATTCAACAAATAGATGTTGATAATCATTGGGAATAGCAAGTAAAAGGGTGCTTAAGGCTTTGAGTTCGATTCCTCCGTCCTTCTTTTTTTTCACACTTGAGTTTGTCGACTTCAGTTGATGTGGTAGCTATTTGAGTCTGAATAGTTTTGTTGCCTTCAACAACAACTTCCCACATGGAATAATCAGTAATAAGCATATATTGCTTGATTCTGTTTTTCCACATCCCAAAGTTGTTGGGAATGAGAATTGGAATTTTGTTTGCCTGTGTGCTTTCATTGTTATCAGACATGATTAACAATTTTGATTTCTAAAGTATGAAACTTTTTGATGTTCTTAATTCGTAGATCTAGAACCGTAAGGCTCTGATACCACTTGTCAAGATCGAATAACTCAAACAAGTTATTTAATCACAGATCTACTAACAAAGAGAAATTACAGCGGATTAACACTCTTGTTATTTGATTAAGAACAATGTAAACTGTAATCGAATGAACAATAGTAAGAACACAGTTTATCACAAAAAGCTTCAATGTATATTAATCGATGAATCAATACACACGTACGTTTACAATTCGTAAGGAACTATTTATAATAGTCTTTGAAGCCTAAATTATTAACCTAGTTATTCTAGGAAACGATTACAATTGAATTACAAAAAGATAAACATTCTATAACTAAATCTACTAGAATCTCGGACACGATCTGCACCATATATGAACATCAGTAGTAAACTTGATCGTCAGTAGTAAGTCCTTCATCAGTAGTATCTTGCTTTTCTGCCCCATCAATACTGTATTCAATAAGTGTTGATCAGTACTAACTGCAGCATCAGTACTAGAATGTTTATATCCCAACATTTACAATATCTTAAAAAGTTAAACTATATGAAAGCAAGTTATTCCTAGGAAGTGCACAAACTTTTAGTGATGTTATAGAGCGACAGGCATAAAAAGATATGCTTTAAGATTGTTGCAAATTACATGTGAAATTTGATGGTAGCAACACAACCTGCCAAAAGAGGAGCTTATTAGCCTCTAAACGTGGCCTTTTTCGAACCCATTATATCTCTCTTTTTGTATCCTAATGATTCTTTAATTTTGTATTTTTTTGGGTGGGGATCAAACTTTGGTTCCCTTACCTTTTGAATACCATATATTTACTTAAAGAATTAGACAAGGACAAGTCACATGGACAATTAAGAATTTAGAGAATATATTTCTCAATACGCCACGTACATTTGTCATGTAATAGATATATGCCGTTATAAATGTGCACAATTCGATTCCTACGTATTATTGATTGACAAGATTGCTCATTAATTATTGTATTTGTTTTAAGAGAGATGTGGAAAATAACCGTAATGATCAAAATATCCTCACGTGTTTAGCACATAAGGTAATTTAACGGGTTGATTTAGATGGACTTGATGGAAGAATAGAAATCTGGGGATTCGAATACCACATGTACAAAAATCATGAAAAAAGTGTTCAAGGATTAAATTCTAAAATTCAGAAGACCACATGTGTAAAATCTGTAATTTACTCAAAAATTAGATATCATAAAACGACAATAGTGAGGTATATTAAGGGTATAGACGACATCTACCTTATAAGTTGCATAAGAAGTTTCATTTACTTTAATACATTAAAAAATTATTTAATTACACTTTGAAAAAGGTCCTGATTATTCTTAAAAGTTCAATCATGGGCATGTTGTTAACGTAAGTGACTAAGTGTAAACGTACTAGTTTATTGTTATCTTGATTAAATAAAGCACGCATCTATATAGTGTTCGGATGAGGTAAAAACTATTTATTTTATTCGTTCAAGTCCCGCTCCCGCATACTTACCACGAAAACCACTCACCATAGAACGACTCCAGCAGGGTGATGTGTCAATCATGAGCCCACATCGGGTACTCCAAGAGATGATTTTTGTTTTAAACGGCTAATGTATCAAACTAACAAGAAATTAGAAGAAGAAAAAGAAGAAAAAAAAACTACATGCACTATAAGGGTAGGGGTGTTCATTAAACGGTTTAATCAGAAAAACCAACCAATCCAAATGATATTGTGTGAAATGGTTTGGCTTATTTGGGTTTGGTTTGGATTTATGGATTTTCCCAAAATAATATACCGGTTTATGGATTGGATTTGGGTTCAAAAATCTTTATTTGGTTTATACCCGAATAACCGAATAGTAAAAAGAAATTACATATTAAAGATATCTAAATTAAATATACATCAACTTTGTTGAACTATTTTTATAATGTGCTTTTATGTCTATTGTTTTTATATAAATGAGTTTGACTCATTGTTGCTTTGAGTTTGTTTCACAATTAATAGAAAATTTTGGCGTGGATGATTAATTAAGTTATACTAATACTAAAGACAATTATCTTTTATAGATTATTCTTTTATTTGGTTTTATAGTAAACCGAACCGAATAACCCGATTACTTATTTGGTTGGTTTGGTTTGGTTTGGTTTTAATTAATTTGGTTTGGATATTGGTTGGTCAAAAATATTTTTAAAAACCAAATAACCCAAACCGAATAACCCTAGTAAACCGTAAAACGCCCGAACGTACACCCCTAGCAAGGGACACAAGCACCAAGCAACCCAACAATAAAAATAAGAAATATAAAACATTGAACTACTAATAAAAATATATTCCTCCCTAAATAATCTTTAATCATTCATATTAATTAAGTCCGTTGACCACTATAAAAAAATGAATAAAAATGGTCAATTATAGAAACTCTTAATCATGCATGTATTATATATCATTTGACTTTCATTTGAAGTATGGATTACAGTATAAGAGATTGACTAATTTTAAGATTTATTAAAGCATTATTAGTTAAAAACTATAACTACTAACCGAAGATATTTAAAGAATATATTGAAGACAATTGTATAGCTTGATAGTTGATAATATTATGTAAATCCTTTAAGAAAGCAAGTTTTTTAATACTTGTACATTATAAATATTATTCAATATACTCTTCACAAATAATGTGAAGATTGTTTTCTCATAAATACGTACCATGAAGGTTTATACTAATACAGTAACGCGCACTAGACATAAACTATAAACTTATGTCACGATGTAGATTAATAGTATCACAATATTTTAGTAATATTAATAGTTTCAAAATTAATATGATGTATTTTTTCATTTATTTATGGAGTATTATTATTATGTGATCTTCGACAACAGATGCGTGTCATATTTGCTATAATAACGATTAACGACTACACAATTTATCAAGCGCTACTAGTTTACTATTTTACATCTTTTGATCATTCAGAATTTTGGGTATTTTGTCAATTGGATTCCGCCACTTGTGTTTAATTTTTGCAAAAACGTATATCATGCATACAAAAATGTTTGTTGGCTAATTTTTGCAAAAATTAGGAATAATAAAGTGGCGTGTTTACTGAGTATAGTTTGTTAACATAATTTGTTAATTAGTATCATTTTAGGGTAGCAATGAAAAAGGTTGTATGAATGTTGGGTAGCAATAAAAGGATATATACATATATATTTTTCCTTTAATTTTTTTTTATTTTTATGCTTTAATTTAACTTAATTCGAAGTTATGGTAGCAATAAAAATGAAAATTTGTAAAGGTAATTGATGTTTACAAATGAGTAAAGTGGTGCTGCATGTTGTTGCACATACTTTTCATTACTATTAAAATGTAGTTTACAAAGAAGTCACTTTTAATTTATATAAGAGCATCATGTATGGTGGCTCAAGTCGAAACGCCAAATCACCGTGACCTCAGCGCCAAAATGGTAACATTTCACATTCTAAACCTCAATTACCTCCGATACCATAACTTATCCTAAAATACTTTTTTAGGACCTACTAAAATACCCCTTACCCAATAAAAAATCCCAAAATCCCTCTCTCTCTTCACCAGCCTCGCCAAGCATCCGGCGCACATCCTCACTCACCCAACAGACGGCGGCGAGGGGGACATGATTGTTATATTGGGTCGAGTAATAACTCGGATTTTAAAACATTGTAATTGACACTATTAACAAATTCTGTTAACCTTCTTTTATTGAAATAAACCCACAAATAAAAGGAATTAAAGAAGACTGCCATCAGTAATAACGTCTACAAATGACCTCCTATAAAAGGAAGATATTTAAGTGGGAAAAAAAAGAATTAAAGAAAGAGATATAATTTGCACAGAACAATTTTTATCCATATAGAGTTTTTTCATACCAAATGATAATTATATACTTCGTATTTCCTTTCCTTTTATTACATTTTATATTTCACCCTCCCATTCAAAATATATTCAATATGAAATTGCTCTGGATAAATAAAAAATACTTTGTAGAAATAAGCTTCTTAAAGAAAACAGAAGTGTATGAGTTGGATCAGATTAAAATTTTAAAATGGATTAAAATTAAACTGATGGATCTATAAATAGGGAAAACCCAATGCCTATTTTCTCTATAAACAACACACGAAGCAGTTCTTGCTTCTTTGTGTCATCTCACTCTCCTCATTATCTGGAACCCCAATTGCCCTTATTTTCTTTCTACTTCTTTGACCCTTCTTTGCTCAATGCTTCTCAATTCAAGAAATCAAAAACAAAAAGATTGCAAGAATCGATTAATCACTCTATGAAATAGAAATCCCTTCAACGGTTTCGTCAATTTCAGGTATTTTATCATCTTTTTATCTGTTTTTTTTACAAGATTTCAAGATTCTTTAATCAATGTGTACGCACGTGTGTATTGATCTGCATGACGTTAATCAAGTAGAAATTGATTACCCACAAAAAAGATTGAACCTTTGTTCTTGATTTCGTTGAGAAGAAATATAACGTGCATCGGTGTAGAGGAAATTTGGGGGTGGGGGTATTATGGTAATTTCAGAGTGGTAAACCTCTGATAGACTAACATGCAAATTCAGCATTGGTTTCAATTTTCGAAACAGGGTTTTGCCAAACATCCGAGACACGTAACTTCTGGGTAGTTTGCAGGTTGTTGAGTTATATTTTTTGGGGTTCGAAATAGTACACTTAATGCAGAATTTTCTTGATTTTTTCCTCATATTATCAAGAAAGTATCTTTCTTTTGTTTATTTTTTTGTGTGTCACAAAATATTGATCATAGTTACTCAAGACTGCATGTGGATGAAACCACATAAGTTTATTCTTCTTCTTCTTTAATCTTTCCCATTTAAAAGCATGTCTTGCTGTTAATCTTGCTTACATGTGCAGTTAATTCTGGCAGAATTCACATGGGTTTTAATTAAATTAATAAATAAATTATACGGGAATCTAAAGTTTTGTTTTTTATAACTTTTCAAGAAATACCTAGCTGAAGAAAGTTCTTTATCTTTTTGTTTAGTATTACTTTAATGCATGTTGGTTTTTTCATAACAACCTAATTAGTATCAAGTTATTAGCTTTTTTATTCTGAGCACTAGATCCAAAATTGTTTATCATAAGTCAACTGATATAGGTCCAAAATTGTATAATATAATCCTACTTGCCAACCTTGAAAACAAAATTAGTTTTCGTTATGCACCCACAAGAAATCTTGGCTTTTGTTGGTTAATCTATTTGTTGTTTGGAATATATAAAATCTAATTAAATCTGATAAAACTTGTAAATTATCTTTATGCAGGCCGGTGTACTCTGAACTAAAGCTTTTTTGCTTTAACGTGAGTGCAAAATGGCCTCAAAACCCGAATGCCCACTGCCTATGAAAGCTACATCAGAAGGAGTATTTCAAGGAAACAATCCACTCGATTATGCACTCCCTCTTGTAATTCTACAAATTTGTCTTGTTCTTGTGCTAACTCGTGTTCTTGCATACCTCTTGAAACCGTTAAGACAGCCTCGGGTTATTGCTGAAATCATTGTAAGTTTCAATAATCTTTTTTTTGTGTGTGTGGAATACTTTTGTTGTTTAAGCGACAGTTTGACATGTTCGTGCACAGCTATTAGCTTGGAATTCGTGTTGTCGAATTAGTATATACTATATCACGATCTTTTTGCGAAAATGGTTTAAAAATCAGGGGGTTTCCATGCGTTTGCTTACTTTTCACACGATCCCTTGATTATAATATGTACCAATAATGCATGGCACAAATAAATTAAATAAAGAGACATCAATGGTGTCTTTTTGTTTATTTTATTTTATTGTAGTCAAAGAACCTCCACACGATGTATTGATACAATTATACTTCTTGAGTATGTAAAGATAGTTACATATAGATTAAAGGTAGCAAATTCTAGTGTTTACTTATTAATGGGTCTATATTGATCGAGTATTATTTCAAATAAAAAAATTTAACTTAAATATCGTCTAAAACCTATTTTAAATGCATAAAGCCTCCTAAATTAGATTATTGTTGTATTTATATTGTTTCTAAATCATAATTTCTATAAAAACTATTACAGAACGAGTAAAAAAAGTGTTTGTAAATCAACCCAACTTAACGTTAATTTGTTCCGAACTATTTAAATTGCCCGTTTTAATCTAAACTGAACATGCCTTTGTTGTCACCTAGGCTTTTATACACTATATTTTAGATTTTAGACATGTACTTTTTGTATAATTTGTTTTTTTTTTCTTTTTCATAGTCGTAAGTTACACAATATCCAACATATCTAACCTATTGTACGATGTTAATTATGTTTGTCAGGGTGGAGTTTTACTCGGGCCATCGGCTTTAGGCCGTAACACAAAGTACCTTCAGACGGTTTTTCCTAAAAAAAGTCTACCCGTGCTGGACACATTAGCCAACCTTGGGCTCCTGTTTTTTCTCTTCCTAGTGGGCCTGGAGCTGGACTTACAATCCCTTCGCCGGACCCGAAAAAAGGCCCTGTCCATAGCCATGGCCGGAATCTCTCTCCCGTTCATCTTGGGAATCGGCATTTCCTTCATCCTCCGTGGGACCGTCGCCAAAGGCGTTGACGCGGGCCCCTTTATCGTTTTCATGGGGGTCGCAATGTCCATCACAGCTTTCCCTGTACTAGCGCGTATTCTAGCGGAACTCAAGCTCTTGACGACAGATGTCGGGAAAATGGCCATGTCAGCAGCCGCCGTGAATGACGTGGCGGCTTGGATTCTTCTTGCCCTAGCCGTCGCGCTATCCGGAAGTGGGCGGTCCCCGCTGGTGGCTTTATGGGTTTTCTTGTGCGGGTCGGGTTTTATTGTTCTTTGTTCGTTTGTTATCCCGCCCATTTTCAAATGGATGTCTCGCCGGTGCCCGGAAGGTGAACCGGTGGACGAGGTTTATGTTTGCGCGACTTTGGGCGTCGTTTTGGCGGCCGGTTTTGTAACCGACACGATCGGGATCCACGTGCTTTTCGGGGCGTTTGTGGTGGGTGTTCTTATCCCGAAAGAAGGGGCTTTTGCAGGCGCGTTGGTGGAAAAAGTGGAGGATCTTGTGTCGGGATTGTTCTTACCGCTTTACTTTGTATCGAGTGGTTTAAAGACTAATGTAGCCTCGATCCAAGGGGTTCAGTCATGGGGGTTACTTGTTTTGGTCATTTGTGCCGCGTGTACCGGGAAGATTGCCGGTACGGTGGGCGTTTCTTTGTGGTGTAAAATTCCGTTCTCGGAGGCACTTGCTCTCGGACTTCTGATGAACACCAAAGGGTTGGTTGAACTCATCGTTCTCAACATCGGAAAAGACCGTGGGGTATGTGATATTAATTACTTATTTATTGATATTCGATGATCAGTCACTTTTATACAAATGTAATGTTTTTTTATGGTGTTGCATTCAGGTGCTAAATGATCAGACGTTTGCGATATTGGTTTTGATGGCTCTTGTGACGACATTTATCACGACACCTTCGGTTATCGCGGTGTACAAACCCGCGAAAGCACCCGCAAAATCCGAATACAAACACCGAACGATTTACAGAAAAGGTTTCTCAACGAGCCCGTTCCGTATGTTCTTCACTTTCCATGGAATCAGAAACTTGCCCACGATGATTAATCTGATTGAAGCTTCACGTGGGACCGGAAAGAAGGAGACACTCACGGTTCACGCCATGCACCTCATGGAGCTCACCGAGCGGTCTTCGGCTATACTCATGGTTCACAAGGCTAGGAGAAACGGGTCCCCGTTATGGAAGAAGGACCCGAATGCTGATTCGGACCAGATCGTGGTGGCTTTCGAGACGTTTCAACAACTAAGTAAAGTCTCGATCCGGCCCACAACCGCCATTTCGGCGGTTTCGAGCATGCATGAAGATATATGTAATGGGGCCGAAAACAAAAAAGCCGCCATGATTATCCTCCCGTTTCATAAACATTTGAGGCTTGATGGTCATCTCGAGACCACCCGAGCCGAGTACCGGCATGTTAACCGCAAGGTCTTGGAGCACGCGCCGTGTTCGGTTAGCATTTTGGTTGACCGCGGGCTCGGGGGGAGCTCGCATGTTTCGGCTAGCAACGTGGACTCGACCGTGACGGTTTTATTCTTCGGCGGTCATGATGACCACGAGGCTTTAGCTTATGGAGCCCGGATGGCTGAGCACCCCGGGATCAACCTAGTCGTGGTCCGGTTCATACTGGACCGCGACTCAGCCAGCCCTGGTGGCTCAGTGAGCGTTGACATCGAGGAGCCCAACCCGATTGAAGCTCGGTCAATTGACGACGATGTGATTGGAGAATTTAAAGAGAAAATGTCGAACGATAACCGAATGAAATACATCGAGAAAGTGGTTAAAAACGTGAATGAAGCGATCGAAGTGGTTCGTGAGCATAGCAAGTGCCACCTGATTTTGGCCGGAAGGATGCCGGAAGGTGGGCTGGTGGCGGCAATGAGGAAAAAAAGTGAGTGCCCGGAGATGGGGCCCATCGGAAACCTTTTGATCTCACCGGAGATAACCTCAAATGCTTCGGTATTAGTGGTCCAGCAATATCATACACAGCTTTCTATGCATTCTTTAGCTTCTTTAAAGGAGGATCAAACTTCTGACCGAGAAGAATACAACTCCAATTAAATTGTTGTCATCTTTTTCTTATCGGGTTAAAGATGATCCGGTTCGGTCTGTTAAAGATAACCCGGTTCGGTCTGTTGTTAGATAACAGTTTGGATATGAGATTAATGGACCGTATGTGCCATGTGGACTAGCATAGCGTATATGAAATGAAACACAAAATAAAATTGTGGGCGGAGGCGGAGTAAATGTGTAACAAGTTACGTTTGTCAGTTCCGTTTGAGATCTATAGAGTTTTTGTAATTATGAGCTAAAATTTGTATATTGTTCTGTATCTACTTTATTCCGTGAATAAAGTTAGAGAGAAAACAGCATGAAATCCTTTTCTATATGATTGAAACTTTCGTTACATGTCTTTGTTAGAAATTACTTCCTCCGATTCAAAATAAGTGCTACACTTCTACTTTCATGGTTTTTGAAGCAAAATAGTGTAATGATGGTTAAATTAAATTAATTGAATGATTAGTGGATAATGGGTCCCACACATTTTGAATAAAGTGGGGTTAATGATGTTTAAAAGTAAAAAATAAGGGTAAATGAGTCATTTCACTTTGTTAAAGTAGATAGTTAGTGGGTGTGAGTCCTACTATTTTTTGCCATTTATGGAAAGTGTAGCACTTATTTTGAATCACCCATTTATGAAAAGTGTAACACTTATTTTGAATCGGAGGAAGTATATAGTATTTAACTTATATAACGTTTATACAGTATGCTTATTAATGTATATATCTACCAATTATCAGTTTCAAAATAATTATTTGACATGCTATTTTGATTTGTTTTAATATAATTGTTTGTATTTTAAATTGTTTATTGTATGTGATAAAAATAAAATAAAATAAACCTTAGTCATACGTACTTTAAAAAAATAAAGCTACTATTCAGTTAAAATCATGTTATGTAGGTATAAAAATCATGTTAAAAATTGGCTATAATATGTTCACTTTGATTTTTTTAGTGCCAGTATGACATGTGTGAGGTTAAATTATTGAATTAATTAAGTTTTTATGGTGTGCAATAATAAATTATTATATCTTTAAAGTCCAAACTCATTCTGGAAATACGTAAGCAAAACCAATTTAGTCAACTTAAAGACATTGTTACAAAAATTGAATTATTATTGTCATGAGCTCATAATAGTTGAACACTGAATAAAAATAATACTTATATGCTCTGTATTTGATAAAACGTGCTTGCAGTTCGAAGATTCATTTATTAACATTTTTTCTAGAATATATTAAATAATTAACTATAATAATATTTATGAGTAGAAAATGTTACTATATATTTATAGTACATATATATTATTTTTTTAGAGTTGTGTTCAGGGAGAGGATTATAAAGTCCCAAGAAACAACTTACAGCCATTAGATCAAGCTTAATCAATGATCAAGATTAAAAATAAGTATTACACATGGAGGGGCATTATTGTCATCTGAAAACACCAAACAACCTTCATCCACCAAATCACGTTCATTACTCTCGGACCTTCTTCCTCACTTCCTTTCTAGAGCGATTTCCGGAGAATCACCATTGATGCATACTTCTGAATCACGTTTGCATCGAATCGACTGCAATCAAACATAGATCTGAATTAGCAACTTCGAATCACGTTTTTTCTCGAATTCGAGCTCTAATTAAAATTGCGATTGAACAAAATCGTTGTAATCAAACGCAAATCTGAATCTCGAAATCAAAATATCTGATGTTATCAATGAATCTGCATCCAGAATATGTCAATAGCAATGAAACAGAGAAAAAAAATCGATGATTCAGGTAAAAAATTACAATTCAAGTTTATTAGATAACAAAATCACAAGTGATTCGCTAACGAATCGCATGTGATTGTAAGCTGTGCGTTAATTCACTGCGCTCAGTTAAGAACGCTAAGCGAATCACATGTGATTTCTTTTCGTAAAACAGGGGAGTTTATAGATTACAAATCACAAGTGATTCACTTTACAAATCACATGTGATTGTGTGCTACGCATTAGTTGACTGCTTCATGTGAGGTTGCTTAGCGAATCACATGTGATTTATTTGCTTAAAAACATGGGAGGTTGTTAAGAAACAAATCACAGGTGATTCGCTTTACAAATCACATGTGATTGTGTGCTATGCATTCGTTGGCTAATTCATGTGAGGTTGCTAAGCGAATCACATGTGATTTCTTTGCTTAAAAACATGGGAGGTTGTTAAGAAACAAATCACAAGTGATTCGGTTTACAAATCACATGTGATTGTTTGCTTTACGTTATTTGACTGCGTTGAGATGAGGTTGCTGAGCGAATCACATGTGATTTCTTTGCTTAAAAACATTGGAATTGTTAAGAAACAAATCACATGTGATTCGCAATATAAATTGTAGGAAAACCTTGTAGGATTCACATGGCGGAACTTGAATCCCACATTACTGGATCTCTACTAGTCAATGAGATCACAAGAAGAATAAGATGAAGAACATTACCTTTAGATTGCTAAAGAATGATCCACCTCTACTGTACCACCTGGACACGCTGCAAGACCGCGTTGTACCAACAAAGTAATACACAAAGAACTTGTGTGTGTGTATGCCTTGCGTCAAACTCGAACACAAACCGAAACCCTTGGGGTTTCTTGGTTTCGGCCGAAAGAGAGAAGGGGAGGAGGGATTAGGGTTTTGTGATGTTGTAATATGTAAACTCTAAACCTTAACCTTAAGCCTTTATTTATAAGGACTTAAGTTACAGTTAAGTCCTTGGAGTTTAATTATGATTAGTCTCATAATTAAACTTCCTATTAACACTTTAAACCCTTGGACTTTTACTAGTTAATTAATAGACAATTAATTAACTGTCCATTAAATACTTAACCTAATATTTAACCATCCTCACAAATAATAATTAACTTATTATTATTTATTCTCTTCTTTATAATTAACTTAACTAGTTAATTATTCCACACAACTTATTTTATTCGGTTGTCCATTATTGGGTGTGTAGTGGTGTGACCCTTTAGTGCCTTATAACATTGGACACGGTGACACGTGTACTTATCTTTGTACATAAATCCTTCAGACTCCCACTTGTGCAAGTTAAGTATCACTTACTGATCATCGTTGGCCTAAAGCGGTCCCTAGCCAGACACTTAGGATAACCACGTCATAAGAACTCTTATATCCAGAGATAATATTCATAAAATGAATAACACTAACAGATTTTCCTTTCGCATTATGATATTTCTTAATTTGAGTAATAGACATGGAGCAGGGATCTTGTTCTATATACTTGAATTTTCTCGACTCTGATTTCGACTTTTTGCAGTAACGGATTACCGAATGATCTAATCATTCTCCGAGCGCGGCCACGCATTTCAGTAGTCTTAATCGTCGAGCGGCCATGAAATATCTCTTCTATTTAAAGAAGGTGCAAATTCCATCTTGACATTTACGTTATCTTGCCCACGACTTCCGCTGTCTTAGTCAAGTTCCTTATGATCACCCTTTTACGGTGTGACGTTAGATAAATGCTAAAGATCAGAAGTCATCGCGTCTCAAACCAAAATGTCTCAGGTCAGAGGACATCTACTCGAAATTACTCATGCTTGGGCTCCATGAAGTAATCTCGATCTTTTGGTCACGTCTAATGTTTAGCAAACTCTGTAAACATTTTTGAATATTTATTTTAACAACCCTTGTTTCTCTATTCAATAATTATGAATAGATAAATATTCATAATGGTATTAACTCTTGAATCTAGTTCCCACTAAATTCAAGCAACCACAGACATTTTAGATACTCAAAAACTTTGTGTATCAAGGATGATATTTTTAAAACATGTTAAGAATAGACAATGTGAAAATATTACGTAAAACCTCATATTTCAGTCCCACGAAATGTTATTACATAATGTATCGATTTCAAACATGTCTATGAATCATAATAAAAAATTACTAGTTACCAGTATTTAGGTACTGCATGCCTATAGCGTGGGCATGTTTCTCATGCTTTGGTCCATCTAGTGGTTTTGTCAACGGGTCAGCAACGTTGTCATCCGTTCGTATTATAATATCACCTTCTCTAACATACTCACGTATAAGGTGATATTTCCTGCGTACATGCCTGGTCTTTTGATGCTCTCTTGGCTCAACAGCTTGCGCTATTGTTCCACTGTTATCACAGAATATTTCGATGGGTCTAGAGATACTGGCAATAACTCAAAGATCCTCGATAAAATTCTTAAGCCACATGGCTTCTTTTCCAGCTTCATTTGCGGCAATGTACTCAGCCTCTGTAGTCGAATCTGCTATCGTATCTTGTTTCTGACTCTTCCAAGATATAGCTCCTCCGTTTTGTGTGAAGAAAAATCCCGATTGAGATTTGTAATCGTCTCTGTCGGTTTGGAAGCTTGCATCTATGTAACCAGTTACACGCAATTCTTCCAACGAACCTCCAAAGACTAAGAACATTTCCTTCGTCCTTCTCAAATACTTGTGAATGTTCTTGACAGCCACCCAGTGGGGCTCACCAGGATTCTTTTGATATCTACTCGTAAGACTTATGGAGTAAGCAATATCGGGCCTAGTACATAACATGACATACATGATTGATCCAATTGCCGAAGCATATGGTACCAAACCATCCTAGCTATTTCCTTTCTAGATGTAGGACTCTGAGCTTTACTCAGTGTAATGCCATGTGTCATTGGAATGAGACCTCTCTTGGAATCACTCATACTGAATCTCTTCAGTACTTTGTCAATATATGTACTTTGACTAAGTCCAATAAGCCGCTGTAACACCCTAAAACTTACAAGATTTTTAAAACTTTTAAAAACAAAATTTTAATCAAAAGGTCCCAATAACTTGAATAATTAAATCCCAACAATAGTATTTTCATTTAAAAATGTATTTAATGCGGAAATAGTTAAAATTAAGTGTTTTTAAAATATTAAATGCCATCCACATCGGTAATGAAAGATACAGCGGTCAACCGTCCACCTTCTCCTTTCCTCTGCTGGTACCTGAAACAATGTGGGGGAAAATAGGGGTCAGCTGGAGAAGCTGAGTGAATAACTCTCAAAATGCAAACAATCGTAACATACAACACATGAGGGCACATCGGTGTACTCCTACTCAGAATCTACTCGATTAATTACTCAGATTTATTTCTCAGATTTTATTACTCAGATTTTAATTTATATAGCGCGCTTGTGTGATTTGGGACGAGAGATCAACCTCGCCCCTCCTCACACCTCAGATAGGCATAAGCCAAAAACTCAGACGGGAGTGATCCCAAAACTCAGACGGGAATAATCCCAAAACTCAGACGGGAGGTGATCCCAGGCATATAGCCAAAAACTCAGATGTGTGTTATTATGTTTTATTATCTCTTTAACATAATTATCTCAGATGCCCTAGCAAGTAGTAGCACAGAATTACCCTGTGCCGAGCTCGGTTACCCAGGCACAATGTCTCAGATTAAAATAAATCAACAGCTGCTCAGATACTCAGATAACGGATCAAACTCAGATAACAGATCAAGCTCAGATAACAATTAAGGTGCAAGTAATATAACACGTAAGTCATGCATGTATAACGTTACAACTGAATACACGGTGAGAATACTCACCTCGATAAACGTAAGCTCCAAAGGATCCTCAATACTCTAAAGCGCTGCTCGTTATTCCTAGATGATCCTAAAAGCATAAAAATGAAACCCGAATTACAATCCGTTCTAAGGACTCAATTTAGAAAACTGGCAGCACCCGTCGGTCTCACGGAAACTGCTATAACTCTTAAACTGTGCAGTATATTTATCCCATATTTTTACCATGAAAAGTAGACGACCAGAACTACATATCTTTGTGAGACGGTCACTGGCCAAAACAGACCCTAAAGGTCTCAAAACAGTGTCGCAAGACAGACAAGTCGCACAGGTCATTTTCCTAACAGCAGCATGATAAAATGGTTATAACTCCTAAACCGTAATTCGGATTAACGAGAGGGTTGCGGCGTTGAAAAGCTAACTCAGAAACCAAGGTACCAGCACGGGCCAAAAGCTGAAAAGGTTAATTTAAGTACTTCAAAAACGGCTTAGAACAGGAGGGCAGATTCTGCCAAAAATGTTACTTATAAAAACTTGTTTTAACAACCTGACTTGTCACCGAACAAAAACCCGACAACAATTGACCATAACAAAATCGAATAATCAATCAAGTTAACAAAAACCCGAACCCCTATGAAGTTCGATCACAGCCCTACATAAAACGAGGTTAGTCTCAAGTCAAAAATAGAAATCTAATGGGACAAGGAAGATTAGGACTACCGAATATGATACGGAAAGAGATTAGAAATTATACCCTACGAACCAAGACGTACATAATACGACGATTTGAATGCCTAACCCACGCTACAGCCAGCAGCGACTTAACATTGGTTGCCAATCTTCTTTGTCAATTTAAAATAAGACTTTGTGATTCCTCCATAATGCCATTGACCAAAGCTTGTTGGGATGGTGTCAAAAAGTCCACGCCAAGAGATTGAAGGCATCATGAAGCTGTGCTACACCTCCTTTTGAATATCCTCCACGTCACAATTGCTTAGCAATCATATTGCCACTAAAACCACCGCCTAATCCACCCCAAGATACTGCTACGCCGACATCTGCCCCCTTACAAACATTTAAAACCATCTCACTTGATTTCGAAAACTCTCCTACGACGGCAACCAAACTTACGGCCGAAGTTTTCAAAAAGAAAAATATGTGTCGCCCTAAAAATTTAATTCCAACATCTAGGCCCACGTGGGCTTTTTCTTTTGCAAGTGGCCGATGACCTTTTATTTGGATTTCTTTTGTACCCTTAAACCCAATTAACGAAAGGATTAATAACAATTATTTTCTTCTGCCGCATACTTCAAACAACCAAAGTTTATATTGATTTACTACATCTTTTGTTGGTCGCACTAGCAAGTTCGGGGCCTCGGCCTTTGGTCGGCCCGACTCAAAAGAGTACCACTCACTCTTATGATTAACTAATCGGCCCAAACCCGATACGAACTATTTAAGAATGATACGGACATCTATAATATCATAAAGCGACCATATATTTAAAGTGTCTAATAAATACGAACCGTCTAATTACAGGTCGTCTAAATAAATATATTAATGACAATTACTAACTACTAAAAATATATAATTCATTTTTCTACTAATTGTTCATTTTAAATTTAAATATAACGATTAAATTAATATTATTTAATTATTAAAATTTCAGGGCGTTACAACTCAACTCCACTTGAAATAGGCTTCGTCCCCGAAGTCATTGCTCGGAAGAAGCTCATGATCGAAATCTCACGTCTCAGACTCGGCTCGTCAACGGCACATATTCGCAATACAAGAAAACGATAAGGTTATGAATAAAGAAACTCGTCAGGGTGACCAAATTGATCAGGATAACTCTAGATCTTGCAACTGCTCATACACTTTTCCGTCCCCAACGGCGCAAAAAGATAAGGCTACACGAAATAGAATCGAAATACTCTCTAAGGGCCTCGGTTTATCGATGGAAGGATATCGAGAACGACGCAAAGTAACTCATGCTACTCTGCTGAAGGTGTCTTCTTGCTCTCGTAGCCAGGCACAGTTGTTGCACTCAGCTCTTGGTGTCGCGTTGAATCTCCGATTCAACTCCACTTGGAGATTTAATACGGATCTGTTGATGATGTTAGATGATCTCGGCGTGGAACTTGGTCATTCAATACAGCTCCATGACCACACACGACCCTCTTATGGCGATGACAATAAATATATGGGACATAACTTCCCGCGCAACACCATCAAGTAATAATCACTTATACATATTTGCAACATTTTAAATTTTATTATTGCCAATTCCATATTAGTAGTGGCCCCAAAAAAGGTCCTCTCCCCTATGGGACACTAGTTTGCATAAGGCAAGGAAGCAATCTAGTAGTTTACACCGTTATCAGTTAATACAAAAACAGGAAGTTGTTCACAAGAGATGTACCTATCACACAGAATGCTCATATACTCAGGTATATAACTCCAAAGTATGATCTGGAAATATAACTCAGAAGTTCCACTCAGAAATAAACTCAAAACATATCTCAGGAGTATAACTCAAGAATGTATAACTCAGGAGCAAACCCACAACTCTAACTCAGTAACAACTCATAAGGTAATAATATTTACAAGTAATAGCATTAGGTATAAATCACCTTTTTACTCATTCTTGTTACTACTCGCGTGTTCCAATTTACAAGCTTATAATACTTGGAATGATATACTCTCTCTCAACCGTGTTATATGTTCTCAATATAACTCTTCTTTAACATTATATTGTTACCTTACTCTATTAGGTTTGCATATTACCGATGTTGATAACCCTTTAAATAGTTCAAATTAACGATCTTGTCATTTAATTCCCTTTAATAGGTTCTCATCCTATTACATTTAGTGGTTTCTCGATAATATTTTAATAGATGTTTTCTCATTCATCTAGCTTAACGATCCTTTAATAGACCGTTTCAATGATTTTACACAATTTAAAATGTCTCTTAATTATTTTGACCATATCTACTCATTAATTTCATGTTACCCACTAAAATTCCAATTAAATTTCATACTCTTATTTATAATGGTTTCTCGTTACTCAAATTACGAATTAATTCCTTAGTTCTCATTTACTCAATTCGCATTTACACTTTATTCTAAATCTTACGGTTTACTCATGGTTCATCAATTCAGTACATTCTCGTTTTTTCGAAAATTTCTCCTAAGTTCGATATAAATTTATTGAATAGTTGTTCTCATTTCAAGTTTAATAATTATTCATAAATAGAGTTTTCTCATATAATTTTATAATACCTCAAAACTCATAACACTTTATAATACTTCGAAAATTTTGAATAAAACTTCCCGTTACTTTAATACTTTTCTCTTTTGACTCATTTTATTAATTTGCTTATGTAACTCGATTTGTAAATTTCTTATAACTCAAAATTACTCCATAATTAATCAAAATAATTTTATCATTTAGCTCATTTTAATAATAACTCATTACCAGCAATTTACCGATCTCATTTTAACTCATTTTCCTCAAAATTTCATTGTAGCAGTTTTCTCATCTTCGACTCATTAATAAGTTCTCATCACTTTAATTTAATGATTTCTCATTATCTCATTTATAACCACCCAAGAATAAGTATACTGTCTTATTTTGTATATAATTGTAGTATTACTACTCCCCTTTTGCACGATATTCATTCAACCCAATTAACTTGATTTGTTAATTTCTCCAGTAAACCCGATCTATCATTTTGTTGTAACTCTATAATTACCCATAGAATAAATTTAATTATTCTCAACTGCTTGATTTGATAGTTACTCTTATAATTTATTTGATCAATTATATGTATCTAGATTTCGCATTTTAAATTCATACCAACAAAATCTCCCTGCATAAGCATCATGCTCATAATATTTATAAATAATAATTAATGATAATTATTTCTTGACAATTTTCCTTTCTACCCCTACTCAACTCCACTTGGAGAAAAACTCGTCCTCGAGTTTGGAACTAGTATTGTCTACCAAAATAAACAAGCAAGTATGTAGTCACACAAAAATTAGGATACACATACTAAATTCACAATAACAAGCATTGGTCCATCGTTCCCTTCGAAATTTCCCCCTAACCAACCAAAAGTCATGTGTGTACGGTAATAGGGGCCCTCTATTACTTTCGACACATGCTTTTGTTTGGTCACGAGTCAATCCCAAAGTTCACAACTTCCCACACATAAAAATAATCCACAACAAATCACTCTCAGAAGAAAGAAAAGTTTACTTTCAATATCTGATAAATACAGATATGCACTCAGCTGGGGGTACTCAAAACCTCATAAATATTACTCAGAAAATCATGCGTATATTTAGTCTCGTACGCGATACTAGGATAACTCAGATTCATAGAAATATTTCCACTTAGTTATTTTCACAATACAAATCTCCTTTTAAACTTTTCATTTGGATATGCCATTTATCATTCCTCATAAATATAACTTATATTCTCTCCACAGTTATATTAATTTTATTGTAATTTGTGAGCATGTCGATTAATATCCTTTTGATCAGAGTTCTCAGTTATTGCGTTCCTCGATTAATTTGATTCAATTTATCGCTCTTTTAACTCGTTTTTAAATAGCTCATCATCAAATTGATGACGTTAGCTTCCCCTTAATCCTCTTTAATAATTACTCTTTAAAATGAGCTTCAATAATGTCTGATTAATTTGACTAAGCAATTTCTCAATTAATTAGTCTATTAAACTTACATAGTTTATTTTAAGCTATCAGCGTGAACTCATTAATCTCTCACTTAACTTGTCATCCACATTTAGTTTTGCACTCGGCAATTTAAACCACTTACTCGAAATGTTTTTCCCATTTTATCTCAATTTAATGATTCTTAAATAAATGCTAATTTGTTAACCTCAACATGGAATCTTGTCAATTATTATAGCTCGTGACTCATTGTATTCATGGATTTTTTTTTTTTAATTTCTCATTTATATAACTTCTCTTTTCAACCCTGATCAATAATTCTCTTTTAGATCATGTTAATAATTCCCGTTTTAATTAAATTGATTAATTCTTACAACCATTTATAAGTTTTCTCTTTTACTCTTGCTTTATTACTTCTTATACTCTTGTCTCAATACTGTCTTGGTTAATTCAAACTACAAATTTCCCAGATACTTCATTTTGATAACTCTTCATAACTCGATTAATGATTACTCTTTGTTTCATCAAGATTACCACATATTTTTTTTTTCTCTTTAATACATTCTATAGATTCTTACACAAATTTAGAATTCCGTATTAATGTATCTTTTGGTTGCTTAATCTTGATTCAATAACTTCTCATTATGCATACTCATTTTATTATTTCATAACGCACTTATCAAAATTTGGTTCGATATTTTCTCGTTTAGCTAATATGTAATCATTTCCCATTTTATTGACTTAATAATTCTTTCTTTTACTCATCTTGGTAAATCCTCTTTAAAATATTCTTAATCAATTTGATTTACTAATCTCTGATTTACCCGTTAAAATGACTCAGTCTATAAAGTGTTTTCTCCCATATGAAAGATTTTAATTTAATATTTTCCCAATACAAAATTTAATACTCCTCTTTAATATTAATAACTTCCTCATTTCTCATTTACTCAAAGCGTGTTTCTCATTACATAGCTTATGGATCTTATATCATAAATTAATATCCCGTTATTACACTTTTGGTTAAAATTTCTCAGAATTTATAAAATTTCACCTCAACTCTATTAGGTGTTCCTTTAAATTGAAACTTTTATTATTTTCTCATTAGTATTTATAATTTCACATTTCTCCAGTATATATTTTTTTTTCATATACATAAATATAGAACTCTAAGAATTAAAATCGAAATTATGCTCAAATTAAGCTCTAAATTATACTCAAAATTATAGAATCTCATAATAGTATATCTATATACATATATGTTTAGCCATACAATCCACAAGTAATTCTCTTAGGAAATAAACCGAAAATTCTCAGAATATGCTACTCGTCTATACTCAGAATATAGCAAAATCTCAATTAAATAATACTCTTAAATATTATCGGCAGTAGGAAGCGAGAGATCGACGTGACATGCTGTATGTTTGATGTGGAAACTTTTCTCAGAAAAATATTTGACTCTTTTCTCGTTTTAAAAACTCGATACTCAAACTTGAGTTTGAATTCGCCCCTTGCGAACCCAAATCCCTCAAGTCAGAGCTCTGATACCAACTTGTAACACCCTAAAACTTACAAGATTTTTAAAACTTTTAAAAACAAAATTTTAATCAAAAGGTCCCAATAACTTGAATAATTAAATCCCAACAATAGTATTTTCATTTAAAAATGTATTTAATGCGGAAATAGTTAAAATTAAGTGTTTTTAAAATATTAAATGCCATCCACATCGGTAATGAAAGATACAGCGGTCAACCGTCCACCTTCTCCTTTCCTCTGCTGGTACCTGAAACAATGTGGGGAAAATAGGGGTCAGCTGGAGAAGCTGAGTGAATAACTCTCAAAATGCAAACAATCGTATCATACAACACATGAGGGCACATCGGTGTACTCCTACTCAGAATCTACTCGATTAATTACTCAGATTTATTTCTCAGATTTTATTACTCAGATTTTAATTTATATAGCGCGCTTGTGTGATTTGGGACGAGAGATCAACCTCGCCCCTCCTCACACCTCAGATAGGCATAAGCCAAAAACTCAGACGGGAG
This sequence comes from Calendula officinalis, assembly GCA_963853835.1. Classification (NCBI taxonomy): domain Eukaryota; kingdom Viridiplantae; phylum Streptophyta; class Magnoliopsida; order Asterales; family Asteraceae; genus Calendula; species Calendula officinalis. The sequence goes on from OY970826.1 coordinate 41,195,839, forward strand.
TGATCCCAAAACTCAGACGGGAATAATCCCAAAACTCAGACGGGAGGTGATCCCAGGCATATAGCCAAAAACTCAGATGTGTGTTATTATGTTTTATTATCTCTTTAACATAATTATCTCAGATGCCCTAGCAAGTAGTAGCACAGAATTACCCTGTGCCGAGCTCGGTTACCCAGGCACAATGTCTCAGATTAAAATAAATCAACAGCTGCTCAGATACTCAGATAACGGATCAAACTCAGATAACAGATCAAGCTCAGATAACAATTAAGGTGCAAGTAATATAACACGTAAGTCATGCATGTATAACGTTACAACTGAATACACGGTGAGAATACTCACCTCGATAAACGTAAGCTCCAAAGGATCCTCAATACTCTAAAGCGCTGCTCGGTTATTCCTAGATGATCCTAAAAGCATAAAAATGAAACCCGAATTACAATCCGTTCTAAGGACTCAATTTAGAAAACTGGCAGCACCCGTCGGTCTCACGGAAACTGCTATAACTCTTAAACTGTGCAGTAGATTTATCCCATATTTTTACCATGAAAAGTAGACGACCAGAACTACATATCTTTGTGAGACGGTCACTGGCCAAAACAGACCCTAAAGGTCTCAAAACAGTGTCGCAAGACAGACAAGTCGCACAGGTCATTTTCCTAACAGCAGCATGATAAAATGGTTATAACTCCTAAACCGTAATTCGGATTAACGAGAGGGTTGCGGCGTTGAAAAGCTAACTCAGAAGCCAAGGTACCAACACGGGCCAAAAGCTCAAAAGGTTAATTTAAGTACTTCAAAAACGGCTTAGAACAGGAGGGCAGATTCTGCCAAAAATGTTACTTATAAAAACTTGTTTTAACAACCTGACTTGTCACCGAACAAAAACCCGACAACAATTGACCATAACAAAATCGAATAATCAATCAAGTTAACAAAAACCCGAACCCCTATGAAGTTCGGTCACAGCCCTACATAAAACGAGGTTAGTCTCAAGTCAAAAATAGAAATCTAATGGGACAAGGAAGATTAGGACTACCGAATATGATACGGAAAGAGATTAGAAATTATACCCTACGAACCAAGACGTACATAATACGACGATTTGAATGCCTAACCCACGCTACAGCCAGCAGCGACTTAACATTGGTTGCCAATCTTCTTTGTCAATTTAAAATAAGACTTTGTGATTCCTCCATAATGCCATTGACCAAAGCTTGTTGGGATGGTGTCAAAAAGTCCACGCCAAGAGATTGAAGGCATCATGAAGCTGTGCTACACCTCCTTTTGAATATCCTCCACGTCACAATTGCTTAGCAATCATATTGCCACTAAAACCACCGCCTAATCCACCCCAAGATACTGCTACGCCGACATCTGCCCCCTTACAAACATTTAAAACCATCTCACTTGATTTCGAAAACTCTCCTACGACGGCAACCAAACTTACGGCCGAAGTTTTCAAAAAGAAAAATATGTGTCGCCCTAAAAATTTAATTCCAACATCTAGGCTCACGTGGGCTTTTTCTTTTGCAAGTGGCCGATGACCTTTTATTTGGATTTCTTTTGTACCCTTAAACCCAATTAACGAAAGGATTAATAACAATTATTTTCTTCTGCCGCATACTTCAAACAACCAAAGTTTATATTGATTTACTACATCTTTTGTTGGTCGCACTAGCAAGTTCGGGGCTTCGGCCTTTGGTCGGCCCGACTCAAAAGAGTACCACTCACTCTTATGATTAACTAATCGGCCCAAACCCGATACGAACTATTTAAGAATGATACGGACATCTATAATATCATAAAGCGACCATATATTTAAAGTGTCTAATAAATACGAACCGTCTAATTACAGGTCGTCTAAATAAATATATTAATGACAATTACTAACTACTAAAAATATATAATTCATTTTTCTACTAATTGTTCATTTTAAATTTAAATATAACGATTAAATTAATATTATTTAATTATTAAAATTTCAGGGCGTTACAGCCGCCTAGATCTATCTCTATAGATCTTTATACCTAGTATAAACGCGGATTCTCCCAAGTCCTTCATCTGGAAACATTTACCTAACCAGGATTTTACTCATTGTAATGCTGGTATATCGTTTCCTATGAACAGTATGTCATCAACATAAAAGACTAGGAAGATTACTATGCTCCCACTGAATTTTGTGTAGACACACGCCTCGAACTCACTCTTGACAAAACCAAATTCTTTGATTCTTTTGTCAAAGTGTAAGTTCCAACTTCTAGATGCTTGCTTCAATCCATAAATGGATTTTAGCAATTTGCATACTTTATCAGGATTCTTTGGATCAGTAAAACCATCCGGTTGTATCATGAATACGTCCTCATTCAACTCCCCGTTAAGGAAGGCGGTTTTAACATCCATTTGCCATATCTCATAGTCGTAATATGCTGATATGGCCATAAGAATTCTAACAGACTTAAGCATAGTGACTGGCGAGTAGGTTTCAGAATAATCCACACCATGTGTTTGCGTGAAACCCTTCACAACAAGTCGTGCTTTGTAAGTATGCACTTTCCCATCCATGTCAGTTTTCTTCTTGAAAACCCACTTGCATCCAACAACACGTGACTGTGGTGGCAAGTCTGATAACACCCAGACTTGGTTGCCATACATGGATTGCATCTCTGCTTGCATAGCCTCGAGCCATCTTTCAGACTATATGCCGTCAGCAGCTTTGCTGTAGGTTAATGGTTCTAGTAGACTTCCATCATCTTCATCGATCATGAATCCAAGATACCTATCTGGTTCTTGGCGTGGTCTACTGGACCTACGCGGATTGCGTGTCTCTTCTTCCTCAACCGGTGGGTCTGGTTGGGAATCAACAATTCTCTGTTGAACCACTGGTTTGTCTGAAGTCGTCGGTGGATCTTCATTCTCTTCAATTTCTTGAAGCTCTATTTCTTTTCTTGGAGTTTCAGTTCCTAGAAACTTCTCCTCTAAGAAGACACCTTTCCGAGCAACAAAAACTTTGTTGTCTTCTTGATGATAGAAATAGTATCCTAAGGTTTCCCTTGGATATCCAACGAAGATACACTTAACTGACTTGGGGCTTAGTTTGTCTGTGAAGTTACGTCTAACGTATGCTTCACAACCCCAAATCTTGAGAAAAGATAATTTTGGCTTTCTCCCCGTCCAGTGCTCGAACGGAGTCTTTTCTACTTACTTGGTCGGAACCCTATTCAGTGTGAATGCTGCAGTCTCTAGTGCATGTCCCCAAAATGATAGTGGTAGTGGGGCGCGACACATCATTGAATGTACCATGTCTAACAAGGTGCGTTTCCTCCTTTCTAATAAACCATTCATCTGAGGTGTATACGGAGGTGTGAGTTGTGAAGCAATCCCACATTCCTTCAAATGTTGTCGAACTCTTGGCTCAAATATTCGCCTCCTCGGTCAGACCGAAGTGACTTAATTTTCTTGCTTAGTTGGTTCTCTACTTCCCTATGATATTCTTTGAACTTGTCAAAGCTCTCAGACTTTAGTCTCCTAAGAAAGACATAACCATACCTACTGAAGTCGTCAGTAAAGGTAATGAAGTAGCGGTATCCACCTCTGCTTCTGGAGTAAAGGGTCCACACACGTCAGTGTGTATAATCCCTAAAAACTCGCCTGCCCTTTCATTGAAATGGTTGAAAGAGTCTTTTGTCATCTTTCCAGATAAACAAGCTTCGCATAATTCATATGATTCCAAATCAAATGGCTCTAGAATTCCATCATCGTGGAGCTTCTTTATGCGAGTTTCGTTTATATGACCTAAACGACAATGCCAAAGATAAGTTTGATTCAAGTTACTCTTGGATCTTTTACTTATATGATAAACGTCTCGTTCTATGTGATTTAGATTTAACGTGTATAGACCATTATGAGAATTTGCTTTAAAATATAAAATGTCATCTTTTAAACATGAAATTGTTTTTCCATAAAACTCATAATAAAAACCACTGTCTATAAGTAAATTAAAAGAAATAACATTCTTAATAAGTCTAGGAACATAATAACAATCTTTAAGTTCCAAAACTCTTCTTGAAGGAAACTTGAGAAGATATGTTCCTACGACTTCAGCTCCAACCTTGGAACCTTCGCCTACTCGTAGTTCAACATCTCCTCGTCCCAGCCTCCTGTTCTTCTTAAATCCCTGCAAATGATTGCAAATGTGATGACCACATCCGGTATCCAATACCCAGGATTCACTAGAAGTAGCGAGACAATCAATCATGAAGATACCTGAATCGCTGACAAAGTCAGCGTCCAACAGTCCCACATCGGATGTGTGCTCGCAAATATCCTTGCTGCCACAAGCTGGGCAACACAAATCAGAAAAGTATCTCAACCATACATCGAACTCATCCAGTGGAACCTCGGGGAGAGATTCTTCCTCTAGCCTTTGAACATCGCGTATACACAAGAGCTTCTCGTGTAGACCTGCGACACTCAGATCAAAATTCCCGACTAAACGTACTACCTTGTCCTGATAGTACTGTGTGAGAGATCCAAACAAGAACAAGACTTGTTCATGCTGGTTTGATATGCCAGTAACAAGGGTGAGACAATCTAGTAACCTTCTTATGTTAATAAGATGGTCACTCAATGGTTGATCATCTTTCATCTTTGACGAAATGATTTCTTGCAAAACGAACTGCTTACTTTCTTCAATAATATCTTTAAACGTCTCCTCAAGATACTGAAGAAACTCATAGCATAGTTTCTTACGTAGATTATCAGTAAGCTCTGATAATGAAGTAAGAATAAGAATTGACATAACTTGTGATTCATCAGCCAGATACTGATAATAAGCGTCACGCTCATCATCCTGGGCATCTTGCCCTGGTTGTCCCTTGGGCACCTCGTCTATCACGTACAGTAGATTTTGTGCTTTTAGGTAGCTCCTAAAATGCACCTTCCAAACTTTGTAGTTCGGACCAGTAAGCTTCCATTTTCCAGTGATGAACCTTCGCGATTCGATTGGCGAATAAAACGGAATTTCTGACGGTACAGACATCTTTAAGAAAAACAACAAACGGTTAGTATGATTAGATAAATAAATAACTTCTAACATGTAACGCCCCGAAATTTCAAATAAGTATTTTAACTTCTAATTCACTTAAATTTAAGTTGAGGACTTAATTGTTTATTGTACATCTAATTAAGATGTGATACCATACCTCATATCTAGCTACAAGTATTGATATAATACTAACATTTTTATAATTAAGAATGAATGTCTTTTGTCATAAGCTTTCCCATCTACTCGATCTTGTCCGGCAATGTATTTTGATGGATTAATTGGGCTCAAGTCAACTTTTGGGCTAAAGAGTCCTATTTGTGGATTGGTATGGACGATACCTATATCCATTTCTTTTCCATATTGATATAAAAGAAATGCTAGTTTTCCTAATCAGTACCCTAGCCGCCGAAATCATTCCCCCATAATTCATGTTTTTAAGCTATCTCTCTCTCCACCGTAACCCATCGTTTCTTGTGACTGTCTCGCCGGAAGAGCACCTTCTCCATTGGCAGCAGTATTTGCGATTCATATTTCTGCACCGCCGTTGAAGATCTTTCTCCTCCGCCACCTTTGTTTCTGTTCTGACTCAACCGGAAATCCCATCACCACTGCAAGTTGTTTCCGGCGAGCGTTGCTTGTTTTGTTTCCGGCGAGCGTTGCTTGTTTTGTTTCCGGCGAACTCTACTTGTTTCTGAATCCGGTGGCCGCCCTCCACCGCCGTACACATGAGTTTGAGCCCCACCGTCTGTTGACATCACCACCGTAATCTTCACGTTCGTTTCTGCTTCACCACCATCCCCGCCGATGTTGTTCGGAGTCCACAACCACTGCCGTACGCTTCCGAACTCCATCTTTTCCGGTGAGCTACGTTCCCCATTTTTCCCGTCTTAGATCTTGCGCGATTTTAACAATTTGATTTTCCTAATCGTGCAGTGTGTTTCGAGTAGCGGGTAACTCGCGAGTATCCTCCTCCGTATTTGACGTAAGGGAATCCGTTTCAACAAGCTTGGTGGTAGTAACCTTCTTCCCGATTTTCGTCCTTCTGTTTGTTCAAGTTGCAATTTTCGTTTGATGTTGAACGGATATTTGGGGTGGGTTTTTGAGCAGATTGTTTATGACATTTTTATTATAATATTGAAGAGGAAAAACATTGAGTTTATTATTATTAAAATGGTGTTTGGTCTTTATCATAATTAAATCAATGTGGATTTTTGGGGACAATTGTCGAGGTTTATCATTAGGATTCTTTTCCATTTTTGGGTTATATTAATTAAGAGAAATTGTTCCTTTGAAAAATATATTTTTAAGCATAAGTAATTAAACCAAGAAACTTATATATTTTATAATAAGTATTGAGTCTAGCCTAAATTGGGTTATCTTTTGTGCCTTAGGGTCGTCTAGACGCTAGCTGGGCAGTAGTGTAGAGTGCCGAGAGACCTATGGAGCTTACGTTATCGAGGTGAGTATCTCACCGTGTATTCAGTTTTAACGTTGTACATGCATGACTTACGTGTTACATTTCTTGCACCATAATTGTTATCTGAGTTGATCTGTTATCTGAGTTTGATCTGTTATCTGAGTTTGATCTCTTATCTGAGTTTGATCTGTTATCTGAGTATCTGAGCAGCTGGTTATTTATTCATGATCTGAGACATTGTGCCTGGGTAACTGAGCTCGGCACAGAGTCATTCTGTGCTATTACTTGCTAGGGCAATCTGGGATAATTATGTTAAAGAGATAATAAAACATAATAACACACATCTGAGTTTTGGGATCACCTCCCGTCTGAGTTTTTGGAATTATTCCCGTCTGAGTTTTTGGGATTATTCCCGTCTGAGTTTTTGGGATTATTCCAGTCTGAGTTTTGGGATCACTCCCGTCTGAGTTTTGGCTTATGCCTATCTGAGGTGTGAGGAGGGGCGAGGTTGATCTCTCGTCCCAAATCACACAAGCGCGCTATATAAATTAAAATCTGAGTAATAAAATCTGAGGAATAAATCTGAGTAATTAATCGAGTAGATTCTGAGTAGGAGTACACCGATGTGCCCTCATGTGTTGTATGTTATAATTGTTTACATTTTGAGATTATTCACTCAGCTTCCCAGCTGACCCAAACTTTCCCCCACATTGTTTCAGGTACCAGCAAAGGAAAGGAGAAGGTGGACGGTTGACCGCTGTATCTTTTCATTACTGATGTGGACATCATTTAATATTTTAAAACACTTAATTTTATTTTAACTATTTCCGCAATAAATACTGTTAGGTCACAACGACCCTGGTTTATAATGTTAATTGATAGAATATTATACTTAGAGAAATATTAAAGTGATAACACAAGAATATGGTCAATGTATAAATCCACTAAGTGTGGCTTGTTGCGGAATAACAAGACCACTGATCAATTACAAAAGATGTGAATGTGTAAAGTAAATTGGTGAGTACTCCTTTGCAAGATGATCTCTATTTATAATGTTATAGAGATCTTACATAATGAGCAAAGGAGTAACCGAAGGACTAAGCAAGGAAAATGACTAAGATCAAGGGATTTGATCTTAGTCCGTTACTATACTGAGTATCACTCAGTCCTTCTACTCAGTATCACTATCTGATACTGAGTACTGATACTGAATTCCAATACTGATCACTCAGTATCAGACCTAAACTTAGCTATATTATTCTACATATAAGTTAAAGCTAGTCTAGGTTGTTTTTGTTATCTTAAGATCCAAAGGGGTAAGGCTTTTTGCCTTAACAATCTCCCCCTATCTAATGATAACAAAACAGTTACAAAGAGAAAACTAAACAAAATAAGCTACAGGCTGCAAAGTCTTCTTCTTTAGTCTTTGTTGATCGATTCAAACTCGTAGAAGACTTCTTTCTTCACATGGATGAACTCTTCTCTTTTCTTCAGTTCATCTTGCCTGTTGTTTAGTACAGCAACTATCTTTTTTCTAAACCAAGCATCTTCTTTCTTGGTTATCATCCATTTAAGGCCCACCAAATGGCTGATAGGAGCTTTTGCCAAATCTGCTTCAGTAATGAAGCATTCCCTGTCATCTGAGTCAGTATACATGTATCCAGATGTTGGATATATGGTACTCTTTTGATCCTGAAAAATGAGATTAGGGGGAACAGTATATGTGGGAATTGTTCTGAAAGTATTAAGACACTCAGGTTTGTTGTTCCTCATAGCTTCAGTCATCACACTGAGTGCTCTGTATTCTGCTGCATAAAGAATGCCTTTTTCATAGCATATAGCAGATACAGCCCAGATTTCATCCATCATCACTTGGGCTTCAGAAGATCTTGAGGGCATTTCCTTGATCAGTCTAGCAATTTTTATCCAATCATGAAGTCCCATATTTTGAATGTCATGGAGGAGAAACTTCATTGGAGGACTGACTGGCCCAGTACAAGTTGCAACAATTGATCTATCAACAGTTTTGACTTTTATTTTGTTGACAAACTCATTTAGCCAGTATATGTCTCTTACAGTTGGAAATGCTTTCTTCCTCAGCATACTCATCCTTGTTTCCCTATATCTTGTTCTTTGTGCCACAATGTTCCAATACTGCTCAAGTAATTCATCTCCAGTTCTTCTTACAGTATGAGATCTTCTTGGAACATCTTCAGACTCAGATTCAGGTTCTTCCTTAACAGGGAAGAACCTTTGGGCTTCAATCTCATCCTCAGCTTCACTCTTTCCCTCAGTAGACTGAGCAGATCTTCTAGGTCTTGAGATCAGAGGAGCTGGATCTTGTTCTTCACTAGATTCTGAGGACATAACCACATTTGTCATTCTTCTGGTTATTGGTCTTCTAGAAATTCTAGAAGGTCCTTCAGCCTGAGATGAGATAGATTTTCTTGTATGCTCTTCATCATCTGAGAATGATGATGAAGAGGTTTCTTTATTTGCTTCATCCAATGCAAAGTTTAAAAAATCTTCTGATTCCACTGGATGTTCTTCATCTTCATCATCAGCAATGGGCCACACAAAAGGTCTATAGACCACAATTTGTAAGTTATTTTCTTCTAGAGCAGGTGGCTCAGTATAAACTTGCTGTGGTTGGTCAGTATGAGTCTCCCCTGAGCAGATGGCTCAAGAGGGTCTTGAATTTGTAATTCTGACCTTGTTCTTTGTCTTCTTCTCTCATACTGAATGCGAAATGGCTCAGTATGAGGGCTTTGCTGATGTTGTTGTTCTTGTTGTGGAGGTTGATCTTCATTCAATCTTCTTCTTTTCTCCCCCTGAGCAGATGGCTCAGTTTGATCAACCTCAGTATCTCTTTGTCTCTTCTCCCCCTTTTTGTAATCATTTGATGAGGAGGGAAGAGGATCAGTATCACCACCCATGTCCCCTTCAGGTTGTTCAAGAGTAGGGGAAGGCATGGGCTCAGTTGCAGCATCAGTATCACCAGCACCTCCTTCTCCTTCTCCTTCTTCATTGTGATCACCATGTGAACCTGGTGGAGTTTGTGGAGGCTGCTGTGGTTGTTGAAGGAGTGATACTGACTGTTTTATTAAGTCAATATCACCACTCATCTTGTCCATTCTGGCTAGTATTACATTTTGAGTTTGTTGGATGGCCAGAATGTGCTGCATGATTGCTTGCAGAGTCACTTGATCTGCTGCAGCTTGAGATGCCTGAATACCCTGCACAGATGGTGCTAAAGAAACAAAAAATATAAAACTGGTTAGAATGAAAGGTTTATCAAATAGAATTGTGGTGTTGTTTAATTCTACAATCATTTAAACAGAGTTTGTGAAGTCTGTATTTCATCTGGTATTGGATGAAATATTGTGGACTTGTGCATAGCATGTGTAAGAAGATTTTAGTAAAGGTGAGTGTGAAAATTTAAGTAGCTCAGTATAGGATAAGTCACATTTTCTAAAAGGTTTGGGTGTGGGAATTCGAAGCCTGGGATGTGCTTCTTGTTATTTTCAATGTTTATCACTCGGTATTAGAGTGATAACAGAAATGTGGCTAAACCCCATTGGATTTTTTTTGGATTTTGTGGCTTAAGGGTTTGGGATCATTTCTTGAATGATGCTACCCAACTCAAAAGTAAGTTGGACATTATTCAAGCAGCACCAGTGGGTGTCAGTATGACATCAACCACCATTGTCTCTTTAAATGTTGAGACAACTGTAGACTGACAATGATCAAATTAGTGTGCTCAGTATATGAATTTTGCATAGCAGCAGTGGGCTAGCTATGTTGGCCATAAGAGGATATATATTTGAAAGATCGTTTGAGACTTTGGTCAGTATTGAGTTGGTACTGGCCAATACTTAGTCTCTATTTGGGAATGAAATATATATATATATAAGTTTAAGGCTTTTTAGAAATTCATACCTGAGACTCTGTCAGATTCCCTTCGAGCATCTGCAGAGGTCGGTACAGGATCATGTGTTTGTTGATGTGCAGCACCAACATCTTCAATACCGACCCCTCTGTCATGCTGAGCACCTTCCAGTGCAGTTTGTGCATATTGAATCTCCACATCAAGAGGAACATGAGGTTCCTCAATTGGTTGAGCAGGTGGAGCTTGTTCTGGACCTGGAAGGTCAGCGGTGGCTGCAATAAAGCTTTGGGCTTGAATAGATGCAGTTAATGATGGAACATTTGCAGGCTGCACCTCCTCAGATGATAAGTTGCCCATAATGATAGGAGAAACATTCCTTCTTCTTCTTCGAAGGACCAGTGGTGTGTCTTCTGAGGACTCAGTTTCAAGAATGTTTTCAATATGAGGAGCAGCAAGATCTTGTGCAGGTGGAGAGATAGTTGGTTCTTGAACTTGTGGGACATCCTGCATCTCAATATCTTGACCTGCCTGTGCTCCATTTCCACTATCATCATCATCATCATCATCATCATTGTCTGACTCAGTATCAGACAGATCTTCTTCATCATTTATATGTTCTTGAACAATGGCCCACATAGGAGGACTTAGAAGAGGTTCTCCTTCTCTTGGTCTGTAAAAGAAAATCTTCTCACTGAGTGGAGGAAGATCAACTCTTGGACTGTGAAAATCATCATAAATCTGTGTGGGCATTGAGTGTTGAAAGATGAGTGATAGAAATCTGCAGAAAGGGACATTGCATTCCCTTGTATTTGCTCGAACCAGTGTAGCTAATTCATTGAAAATTAGGCGAGCATAATCGATATTTCTTCCATAGTACAGAGCATGTACTATTTGCATCCCAAATTCGTTTATTTGGTCCAAAGCTCCCGTCTTGTGGGTCATACATCGAATGATTGTGGTGATAAGAATACCCCACATAGGACCAAATTCATTTCTTTTGATTGTGCCCGTTGTTCCTCTTCGACCCAGAAAAGGCAGTACAGAGCGTGCCTCTGATCTATCAACAAATGGGTCATACTGAGCTTGGGCGGGAAGTCTCAGTGCTTCACGAATGATTGCAGTAGAAACAAATGCCCTTCTTTGATCTCTAATTACCCACCCAGCAATCATATCTGGAGAATCGAGTGTAGCAGAGTACCAAAACTCGCATAGCATCTCTGGGTAAATTGCTCGAGGAGACAATGTCAGTGCACGAGCAATTGGGCAATTTTTCAGAAAAGTCACAATGTTTGTGAATTCTTGGCATGCCCAGGCTTGAGGAATATTGAAATTTGCTGTGATGTTGTTCCTCGCAAACCTGGGTACTTCATTATTTCGGAATTGGATTTCCGATTGAACGTCTGGAGCAACAAAAGTGTAATTCGCCATCTGTGATTGTGATTTGAAAAAGAATTTGCTTGCTAAGAGAAAGTGAAATCGTTAATCGCAGAGAGAATTGAAAAAGAAAGAAAGAAATAACAGTTAAAAAAAATTTGAAGTAAAAATAAACGGTTATTTATAAGAGATTTGAAAGATAATTAAGGTATTGGGAAGTAAAAACGGCTGATTTGACTGCCTTATCCTCTGCCAACGGTAACTTTCTTATTAAGAAAGGTTACCGTTTGAGCAGTATGAGGATTAAGCTCGGTGTACGAGCCGTCATACCCCAATACCGAGTAAAAAAAAATTAATTTTAAGAAATTTTAAAAAATATAAAAACAATTAATTTACTCTTGAAATTAACAAAAAAAATAAAAATTTTAAAAACACTTGGTGATCAGGTCAAATCTTTAAGTAAGCAATTTGCAAAACTCGTTCATACTGACCTACCAAAAGTGAAACATTTTTCTAAAATACCATATGAAAATATGTTTAGAAATAGACCTAGGAAATGTTATAGATGTCATCATACTGGTCATAAGGGAGATGAATGCTGGACTGATCTCTCAAGTCCTAGGTACTCAGTACCAAAGAAAAGGAGAGAAACTAAGTCAGTATCACCAAAGAAAACTTCTAAAGTTACCCCTGAAGTGATACCGACCTCTCCACATAAAGAGATCAAGTCAAATTGTGTTTATCCCACCAAAGGTCCCATTCAAAAATGGGTTCCTAAAAAGAACTAACTCTTATTTTGTGTCTTGTGCAGGGTGACAGAAAGTGGTACTTAGATAGTGGCTGTTCAAGACACATGACAGGCAGTATGGAATACCTTCTCAATTATACTCCAGAGAAGGGTCCTTCTGTCAAGTTTGGAGATGACTCGGTGGGAAAGACAAGAGGTTATGGTGTGATCAAGGCAGGCAACATAACTTTTAAAAGAGTTGCCTATGTAGAGGGTCTTAAACACAATCTGCTCAGTATCAGCCAGATGTGTGATGATGACAATGAAGCTCGATTCAGAAAGGTTGCAGGAATCATCTACAATGATAAAGGGCAGCCCGTACTCATTGCTAGAAGAGAAAAAGACGTATATGTGGTCAACCTGTCTGAAATAGACCCAACTATTCGAGTATGCCTGCTTTCTAAAGTCAAGCCAGAATTACATTGGCTATGGCACAAGAAACTCTCTCACATCAATTTTAGAAATATCAACGAGCTCAGTATGAAGAAACTGGTGAGAGGATTGCCCACAATTACTTATTCAAAAGATAAGTTATGCTCAGCATGTGAAATGGGCAAGCAGAAGAAGAGTTCATTCAAGTCAAAAGTCAATCATTCCATCAATGAACCTCTTACTATGATACATATGGATCTTTTTGGCCCCATCAGCACACCATCTTTGGCCAAAAAGATCTATACTCTAGTCTTAGTTGATGAATTCTCAAGATATACTTGGGTCATCTTCCTCAAGACTAAGTCAGATGCAACAACAGAAATCATTGCCTTTATAAAAAGAGAGGAACTTCAAAAAGGCAACAAGGTCAAGCAACTTAGAAGTGACCATGGTACTGAGTTTAAGAACTCAGTATTAGCAGATTTCTGTGAAGAAAAAGGAATCATTCAAAACTTCTCTGCAGCCTACACACCCCAACAAAATGGTGTTGTAGAAAGAAAGAACAGAACACTGATTGAAGCTGCAAGAACTTTATTATGCCATGCTGGACTGGCACTGAGTTTCTGGGCTGAAGCTGTAAACTGTGCAAATTTCACTCAGAATAGAGCCACTATAGTCCAAAGACATCTGAAGACTCCATATGAGTTATACAATGGCAAGATTCCTAATGTGGAATATTTCCACATCTTTGGGAGTCAATGTTTTGTACTCAGTACAAAACAAAATCTCAATAAATTTGCTCCCAAAGCAAATGAAGGTGTGTTCATGGGCTACTCTCCACACTCCAAAGCTTTCAGAGTGTATATCATCTCAACCAAGATGATTGTAGAATCCATTCATGTCACATTCGATGAAGATCAGAATGAGCATTCCACCTCAGCAAGTGAAGACATAAGTGGCATAGATATTCTATGCAATCCAGAACACTCCATTGCTGAACAGCCTAAGTTTCATCCACACTTTATTCCTAATAAGTTTAATGAAACTGATCAAGTTCAAACTCAGTATCACTCAAATGCGTCTAATACTGAGGTTCCCATATCAGAGAACCTCCATACTGAGTTTCCCACAAATGATCTGAACCACTCTATTTATGAAGAAGGTGAAACATCCAACAATTCACAAGAATCCACATCAACTCTGCAAAATGAAGATGAACAGCACCCTACACTGTCTAATACTGATCAGAATTCCACTCAGTATCAGACAGACAACACATCAAATCAACAAGATATTGTTGATCCTATCTCAAATGCTTCCTTAGGAAACAATTTAAGGGAACACAGAGACCATCCACACTCAAACATTATTGGTCCTATTGGAGAAGGTGTCCAAACAAGAAGAAAATTAGAATTTCCAACCCAAGCAACTGCAAACTTTTGTTTTTTCTCAAGTTTTCTATCTACCATTGAACCAAAGAAAGCTGATGAAGCCTTATTAGATGAAGATTGGGTAGAGGCTATGCAAGAAGAGCTCACAGAGTTTGAAAGAAACAAAGTTTGGAACTTAGTACCACCTCCTTCTGGCAAAACTATTATTGGTACTAAGTGGGTGTTCAGAAACAAGATGGACAAGGATGGTGTTGTCATCAGAAACAAAGCAAGGTTAGTTGCTCAAGGTTACAGGCAAGAAGAAGGCATTGACTATGATGAAACTTTTGCACCAGTTGCAAGAATTGAAGCTATTAGGTTGTATCTTGCATATGCAGCCTTTAAGAATTTCAAGGTTTATCAGATGGATGTCAAAAGTGCTTTTCTAAATGGAAAACTACAAGAAGAAGTTTATGTTAAACAACCTCCAGGTTTTGTTGATCCTAAATTTCCTCATTATGTTTTCAAGCTTGATAAAGCTCTATATGGGCTCAAACAAGCTCCAAGAGCCTGGTATGACACCTTGTCTGAGTATCTTATTGAAAATAAGTTTTCAAGGGGTAAAATTGATAAAACATTATTTTCAAAAAGGAAAGGTTCTGACATCTTACTCATTCAGATATATGTAGATGACATTATCTTTGGTTCCACTGACAAGTCAATGTGTGACTGGTTTGCTAAGATAATGTCAACTCAGTATCAGATGAGTATGATGGGAGAACTTACTTACTTTCTTGGTTTACAAGTTGAACAAAAGCCTGATGGCACTTTTATAAATCAAAGTAAGTATGTGCATGACATGTTAAAGAAATACAACTTTGAAAATTTATCTTCCATGCACACTCCTATGGGTACTCAGGATAAGATAAGTAAGGATGAAACTGGTAAACCAGTATGTCAATCCACATACCGAGGTATGATTGGTTCCTTACTTTACTTAACTGCTAGTAGGCCTGATATCATGTTTGCCACATGTTTGTGTGCTCGGTATCAGGCTGATCCTAAAGAATCTCACATGAAAGCAGTTAAGCGCATCTTTAGATATCTTACAGGTACTCCTAACCTGGGTCTTTGGTATCCCAAAGACTCAAACTTTGACCTTGAAGGGTACACAGATGCAGATTTTGCAGGTTGTAGATTGGACAGAAAGAGCACAAGTGGAGGATGTCAATTCCTAGGTGGAAGACTAGTTGGCTGGTCATCCAAGAAACAAAATTC
Organism: Calendula officinalis; assembly: GCA_963853835.1. Taxonomy (NCBI): domain Eukaryota; kingdom Viridiplantae; phylum Streptophyta; class Magnoliopsida; order Asterales; family Asteraceae; genus Calendula; species Calendula officinalis. The sequence continues at coordinate 41,211,373 of OY970826.1, forward strand.
GGTAGCAACTTCCACAGCAGAAGCAGAATATGTTGCTGCAGGAAGTTGTTGTGCTCAATTATTATGCAAAATTTTTTTTTTTTTAACAAATTCGGTATCACTTCAGGGGTAACTTTAGAAGTTTTCTTTGGTGATACTGACTTAGTTTCTCTCCTTTTCTTTGGTACTGAGTACCTAGGACTTGAGAGATCAGTCCAGCATTCATCTCCCTTATGACCAGTATGATGACATCTATAACATTTCCTAGGTCTATTTCTAAACATATTTTCATATGGTATTTTAGAAAAATGTTTCACTTTTGGTAGGTCAGTATGAACGAGTTTTGCAAATTGCTTACTTAAATATTTGACCTGATCACCAAGTGTTTTTAAAACATTAATTTTGTTATTTCTAATAGATGTATTAACATTGTTTTTAACTGGTTTAGGAGATGGATGATCTGGTTGCTTATTTTTATTTGGCAGAGAAGTCTTTCTAATTTTATTAGTGGTAGACTTCTTGTCTTTGCCAACCAAAGACCTAGTTGAAGTTGTCTTTTGTTTATCATGTTTTGAAGGAACAACTTTAACAGGTTCTTTAGATGTCTCAGTATTTGATGTTTCTGTTCCTGCAACTTCTGTATTTGATGAAACACGTGAGATAGAAGTTGTTTTATTATCATTATATAATTCAAAAGTTGTTGTATTAAATAATAATTCAAAAGGTGGAACAGCAGAAGTGTCATACTGAACTATTGGTAGCTCGGTATCAGAAATTTCTGTTATTTGAAATTCAATACTGAGTTCTTGTAGCTCAGTATAGCACTTTGAGCAGATGGAAGGACCAATAGGTTTTTCTAAAATTTCATTTTCTTCATCATCTGACTCAGTTTGACATCCAACTTCACATAAAGTTTTAGCTTTTACAAAATTAATAGGGTTCATAGTAGAAAACTCTTCAAATAAATCAGCAAAATTGTTCCTGCTTTTAAATTGAGGATCAACACCAAGTGCAGCCCTCACATTTTCTGGAAATTGTTCATTTAAACATTTATTTAATTTTATTGAAGCATTTCCCCAAGATTTACACTGTTTTTCAAATTTCTCTTTTTCAAGTTTGTGTAAATGAGCTTTATCAGCTAATCTTTGGTTAATGTCTTTTAAATCTGAAAAGTTTAGTTCTAAATCTTTATATTTTGCTAATTTATCCAGGTTTTCATTATTTACCCTTTCAAGTTCTTTAATTGTTAATTTTAAAGCTTTTTCTTTTTGTACAGAAGTTTTAATATCAACAAGCATATACTCAAAAATCTTGGTTTTTTCATTCACTGAATAAGTTTGAAAGGAACTTACCTTGTACAACTGAGTGGAATCCCAATCAGTATGAACACTCATCCTCTCAGCCTCTTTGATATCCTTTTCAAAGGAACTCTTCAAATCATCTTCAGTGAAAGCCATAAAGGCTTTATTCTCAATCTCTTCTTCATCATCACTTAATTCTTCATCCATCCATGCTTCTGAGTAAAGTGCTTGATGAGGTGCTCCATTTCCTTCTGCCCTCTTTCCCTTGCTCCAATTCTTCAGCTTGACATATTTGTCTCTATATCTTTTTGCTCGGTATGCAATCTTGTCATTTTGGTCAGTCTCAGAAGACTTAGTATGACAATTTGCAGCAATATGTCCAGGCTTTCCACACCTATAGCACAGACCTGATCTAGGGTCAGTATTAGAAGAGCTAACACCAAGCCTCTTCTTCTTCAACTGATCCAGCTTCATAGACATGAGAGCCATTTGAGTTTCAAGCTCTTCTGCCTCAGCATCAGCAAGATCAACTTCTGGTTCTTCTGGCTCAGTCACAGTATAAGCCTGTTGCACAACTAGAGCCATACCAGTGGAAGACTTGTCAGTTTTCTTCCAGTTGATCAGTCTTGCAGCATTATTCTCCTCATGATTCAGCATTAAACCATACAAAGTTTGAAGAGTGTATGACTCAATGTTGTTAGCAGCATTGACAGAGTTTGTCATGTCAAGAAATTGTTGAGGAAGGCTATCCAGAAACTTTTGAACAAGCTCTCCTTCCTCTTTCACAATGCCTACACTGATTAAATCATGGATAACAGTATTGAACCTGTTATAGAGAGTGGTGATGTCTTCATTTGGAGTTGAAAAGAAATTTTCATATTTCCTTCTCATGTTGCTTTTTCTTTGCAACTTCACCTTTGCTGTACCTTCATAAGTGACTGATAGGCTATCCCACATAGCCTTTGCTGTTGGCAATTTCATAATTGCATTAAGTATCTCTTTTGTAACAGCATTACCAATCACTCCTTTAGCTCTGGAGTCTAAAGCATACAACTGACGGTCAGTATCAGTCCAGTTGTGCTTTAGTTTAGGTACAGATCTTATGCCTTCAGGAGCATCATCAGTAGCAGCAACCGGTTCCACAGTTTGTGGAATGATGGGACCATCATTTAGCACAGTGAGCATCTCATGATGAATAGATTCAAGATACCACTGAGCTTTGAGCTTCCATTGATGGAAGTCTTTTCCATCAAAGATGGGTACTCCCTTTCCAGACATAACTGGTGCAATAATTGTAGACATTTTGGATTTTTGAGTGTTGGAGGGATAGATGTAGGAAATGGCTGCCAGGGTTATAGATCGACTAAATAGAAGATTATTTAGCCTGCTCTGATACCAGTTGTTAGGTCACAATGACCCTGGTTTATAATGTTAATTGATAGAATATTATACTTAGAGAAATATTAAAGTGATAACACAAGAATATGGTCAATGTATAAATCCACTAAGTGTGGCTTGTTGCGGAATAACAAGACCACTGATCAATTACAAAAGATGTGAATGTGTAAAGTAAATTGGTGAGTACTCCTTTGCAAGATGATCTCTATTTATAATGTTATAGAGATCTTACATAATGAGCAAAGGAGTAACCGAAGGACTAAGCAAGGAAAATGACTAAGATCAAGGGATTTGATCTTAGTCCGTTACTATACTGAGTATCACTCAGTCCTTCTACTCAGTATCACTATCTGATACTGAGTACTGATACTGAGTTCCAATACTGATCACTCAGTATCAGACCTAAACTTAGCTATATTATTCTACATATAAGTTAAAGCTAGTCTAGGTTGTTTTTGTTATCTTAAGATCCAAAGGGGTAAGGCTTTTTTTTTTTTTTTTTTTTTTTTTTTTTTTTTTTTTAACAAAAACGTTTTAAATGTTAAATATTAATATCTGAGATTTATTTATGGGACCTTTTGATTATAATTTTGTTTTCAAAAATTTTTTAAAAATCTTGTAAATTCGAGGGTGTTACATAACATTATTACCTTTTAAGAATAATAGTTAGACTATGATCCATATTCCACGCCCTCTAATGCAAGGTTTGGGCACTTCCCATTAGAGCCACGCTATTTCTAGTAGGTATAGCCATACCGATCGCCTCTAGACTAGAAACGATTCCTAGATCTTCGGGATATCAAGTTGAACAACAAACTTGTACATGTTTTAATCCCTCTAGTGCATTTTGGGCCGGGACTCCCGATTATCACCAAAATAGATTGTACCACCTAAGAGAGTGTGATGCCTTGCGCCGGGACTCCCGATTATCACTAGACCCTACGCACCCTAACACTCGCAATGATTTGAATCCACATCTAAGGTTCTTTCTCCTTACAATGTGAATATCGTTGAACAAGTGAGGTGTTCCATTAGGTGAGTTGCACTCTGATCTAAGATTTTCTAAAAAGGATTTTCCTTTGTTCGGAAAACATTAGCCAGTTTTTAACCTTTTAAAATTACTTGGTTTTATAAACTAACTGTTTATAAATTCCACTTTAATTTTATCTTTATAAAACTTGTTTTATAAACAAACTGTTTACTTTGTCATTATTAATTTAAAACTTGGTTTTCTAAACAAACTGTTTATAATCACCATTATTAATTTAGAACTTGGTTTTCTAAACAAACTGTTTATAATCACCATCTTATTATTAAAACTTGGTTTTCTAAACAAACTGTTTATAATCACCATCTTTTATTTCAACTAAAATAAATAAATTAATACATGTAATTTCGAGAATTGTTATGTCATAACCCCCAAAGACTTGGTTTTGTGTTTTTGTTTATTAAAAAATAAAATTTTTTAAAATTTCAAAAATTATAAAGAATTCGAAAAAGAAATTAAAATAAACACAATGTCACTTCTTTTGGGTTATGTCATATAAATAAATAAATAAACTGATAATTTAAATTACCAAACTGATAATTATTAAATTACCCATAAACTGGTTTCTTATTTCCTCCTTAATTTCATAATTATCTTGATTTTAATAATTATTAAAATCATTAGGTTTAATTTAAATGTTTATTAAACTTATTACTATTATTTAGACGAAAAAATAAATAATCTAGTCAACTAAATAAATATAGATTGACTTTTAATAATAAAATCTTACACAATAACTTGTAGATTCTATTTCTTGATTTAGACCATATCTTGGACTAAAATCAAAAGGATATCTTGGTCCCCAAGAAACACCACCCAAGCGAAACTCGGTGGTTCGGTTTTGGTCGACCACTCGGTCGTCGAACCGAGTCCTAACCGAGTCTCGGTTGGTTCGGTTTCGACTACCGTTATATATATATATATATATATCGTTAATAATAATAATAATAAACAAATAAAGCATCAAACTTTTAAACGAAAAATTTAACATAACCTTTTCTTGATTTTTTGTCTTAAAACCCATTTATTCCAATTATTCAAGAACTTTGAATAATTTACTTGGATCAAACATACTAGGTTTTATTTACCAAACAAAAAGAAAGAAACCTAATTCTTTTTATCTTGAACCCTATTCAATCCAAAGTTCTTTCAAAACTTGAAGAACACATGCTTGGTTCGTAAATTACTAGGGTTCTTTTCTAGATTAAAAAAAACTTAATTTATATGTATATATGTATATGAATTCGGAAAAAAACAAGGAGGAAAAAGAAGCCTAATTTCTTTTTATCTAGAACCCTATTCAATCGAATGTTCATTCAAAACTTGAAAAACACATGCTTGGATTCGAAATTTCTACGGTTCTTTTCCAGACGAAAAGAAACTCAACCGAATCTCATTGAGATTAGTAGGGAGCTCTGATACCACTATAGGAAAACCTTGAAGGGTTCACATGGCGGAACTTGAATCCCACATTACTGGATCTCTACTAGTCAATGAGATCACAAGAAGAATAAGATGAAGAACATTACCTTTAGATTGCTAAAGAATGATCCACCTCTACTGCACCACCTGGACACGCTGCAAGACCGCGTTGTACCAATAAAGTAATACACAAAGAACTTGTGTGTGTGTGTGTATGCCTTGCGTCGAACTCGAACACAAACCGAAACCCTTGGGGTTTATTGGTTTCGACCGAAATAGAGAAGGGGAGGAGGGATTAGGGTTTTGTGGTGTTGTAATTTGTAACCTCTAAACCTTAACTTTAAGCCTTTATTTATAAGGACTTAAGTTACAGTTAAGTCCCTGGAGTTTAATTATAATTAGTCTCATAATTAAACTTCCTATTAACACTTTAAACACTTGGACTTTTACTAGTTATTTAATAGACAATTAATTAACTGTCCGTTAAATACTCAACCTAATATTTAACCATCCTCACAAATAATAATTAACTTATTATTATTTATTCTCTTCTTTATAATTAACTTAACTAGTTAATTATTCCACACAACTTATTTTATTCGGTTGTCCATTATTGGGTGTGTAGTGGTGTGACCCTTTAGTGCTTTATAACATTGGACACGGTGACACATGTACTTATCTGTGCACATAAATCCTTCATAAATTACACGTGATTGTATTAGCACAACTTTGCTAGTAGAATGAGAGTGTGCAGAGAAGTAACAAGTCTTTCAAGACTTAAAAAGATGGATTTTCAAACATATTTGGATGGTCAATGACCTTGGTTTGAGAAGAAAAGAAAAAGCAAAAAAGAATTTCCATTTTGGTGATTAACTTGAAAAGTGGAAAAGTAGTGTTGTGTCATGTGTCTTGTGATCGACCGAAATGAATGGGAATGAAGTTTGTGGGTGGTGTTTTAATGAGGAAAGTTGAACAACTTTGGGAATGGATGCATGCATGAGAAAATGAGCTAATAACCCATATATGAAAGTTTAGGGGATGAGAAATGAAATCTTGACAGGAGGAAGAGACAAGCCAAAAACCATTTGACTTTTGAGAAAAAAGAGGAAGAGTATTAATTTTATGTATTTGGTATAAGTGGGTATTTATACTATCAAATGATGTATTATTTCAACTTACATTTTATTTGATAATTAATGATAGTTAATTATTAGTTGTAGAATATTATTTTGGATGACTATTTTGTCATTATAAATATTTATGTTTAGTTCACAAATTAAATTATTAGTCTTGTTGTTAAGTATTAAATCACATGTGATTTTATTATATCACTTTTGATTTCATTAAAAATCACATATGATTTTGTTATGTAAAACATATTTTTTATTATAAAATAGAGGATTCTATATACATAACAAAATTACATGTGATTGGAAAGTAAACATCAAGTGCACAAAAACAGTGACATGTACATAGAAACAATAACATGTGATTATTAATAAAAATCACAAGTAATTGGAAAGTAAACATCAATTGCACAAAAACGGAACATGTTACTTAGTATTAAATCACTAGTTATGCTGTTCCCAATCACATGTGATTCTGGTAAGTAAACAAAGTTATTTCACAAAACAGAGGAGTATATACACATAACAAAATCAAATGTGATTGGAAAGTAAACATCAAGAGCACAAAAACAGAACATGTTACTTAGTATAAAATAACATGTGATTTTATTAACTTTCACTTGTGATTCCGTTAGCAATCACATGTGATTCTGTTAAGTAAAACATAGTTATTTCAACTGGAACTAATGTTAATGACGTGGATGGTTCATTTCTAATTGATCTTTTATGCCTTATTTTGATCTTCTTTGACACCTAAACAATTTTTGTTTTTGATGGTGATAGAGGTCTTTTTCTACCAATATTAACATTAGTTCGTATCACAAGCAACTTAGATAACATAATAGGAAATTCATCATCACCACCTATAAAACACAAAGAAGCAAGTTATGACAATTAATAACAATATGAGATAGTTAAATTGAAACCACATGTGATTGAACTCACAATCTCACATAAACAACTGTAATTTAGCTTACTAATCACATGTGATTGAAAGATATGAATTACTTGACTGTGATTAGGTGAGGTACTAAGAACAATCACATGTAATTGAACTCAAATAACATAATAATGAAATAGTAAATAACAATCACATGTGAATTAAAAACAGAGTAAACATAAAAAAATAAAACATGTGAACACAGTAAAATCACATGTGATTTACAACTAAAAAACACTAGAAAGCTGAAAATATATAATAAAATCCGTAAAATCACATGTGATTTAAAAACATAGTAAACATAAAAATAATAAACGGCAAATAACATGTGAATACAATAAAATCACATGTGATTTACAACTAAAAACACTAGAAAGCTGAAATCTATAATAAAAACAGTAAAATCACATGTGATTTACAACTAAAAGACAAATAATAACTTCAAAATCACATGTGAGTTAAAACAAAATTACAAGCACATATGTTTAAACACAAAAAATAGATGATTTAAAACGAAATATACTTAGAATTACATGTGATTAACTAAAAGCATTTGTTTTAGAATAAAACAGATCTAAATCACATGTGATTAACTAATAAGAAACATCTGATATAAAATTAAACAAATATAAAATCACAGATGATTAACTAAAACAAATATGTGATGTAAAATTAAATAGATGCATAATCACATGTGATTAACTAAAACACATGTGTTTTAAACTTAAACAGATCTAAATCACATGTGATTTAAAACAGAGGTTTTTAAAAACAAGGGAGTTATTAACATTCCGCTAAATCACATGTGATTTACTAATACAAAACATTAGAAAGCTGAAGCACTTAACAATAAATTTGTTATTTTAATAGAAAACAACAAAATAAAGAGAAACGTAACAACAAACAACATTTGAAATCGACATATTATCAAATAAAAGCCCTAGAAAAGTTTGAAATACAAAAAAAAAGCCATAAATGAACAAGGGTTTCTGCATAAACGATAAAAAATCAAATAATAACAACAATTACAAGTAAAAGTTACCTGTAACGAGTATGAATTCCCCACGCTTTTTGTCGGAAGGTTTTTTCGAACGAGAAGATCGTAAATCAGCCATTGTAAGTAGATCAAACACCAATATAGAAGGATAACGAGGTTGTATAAGTGTTTAACAAACGATTTTAGCAAAAAAGTGAGAAGAAATCGCCGAAAATGAGTGAAAAATGAGGGTTTATTCAATGATTTGTGTGTGTGTGTGTGTGAGAGAGAGAAAGAGAGCAGACGAGAGGGAGGAGAGAGAGAGAGGGAAGATGAAATGTGAAGAAGGAGGGTTTTATGTCATGCACGAAATGAGCAATATACCCTTCCACACACAAAAAAATATTTTAAATGAGGTTATAATCTGGACCATTGATCTCCTTGATCCAAGGGTCCAAAAGTGTTCTTTGGGACTTTATAATAATTTTGGACCTTCTTGAGCAAACCACTATTTTTCTAATATATAAAATGTACATTTATGAGGAAATTAATTTACAATAATGTGTATTTTGCATACTTATCGACTCATCGTGCAATATAGAGACATGCTTCTCGTAAATCAACATTTACTACTAAAGCATAGAGCAATTTAAAAATTATAACCAACATAGTATCCAAACCCAAATTGTTTAATGGGCCTATATTGCTAAATATGCCAAATAAGGCTTCAAGAATTCAAGTCTATAGACTACCTACATTTCACTATTTGTATGAATAGAAAAATTGAACAGTAATAGTAAAATATATATGTGAATGAAAAATTAGTAAACATTGAACTAAGTGATCAATAATGCCACATGTGGCAAATAAAGGAGTCGTTTTCATAAAACTACTAATTTATTTGACCTTTTAAGAAAATGTGAATTATCTTTAGAAGAAACAAAGGGGTTGTTTGGGAAAGTTTATTTAGATAGGCTTATTGTTTATAAGTTTATATAAGCCTTATAAAAAAATTAAAAGGATTATTTAAGCTTATAAGCTATAAGCCCCTGTAAATAAGTTTTCCTAAACACCCCCAAAAGAACATAAGGGTATGTTGGTTAGATGTTGTGAATGATGACTCACATGATAATATTTAACCAATTTGTATAGATAAACTGACTATCAAAGGATAAACTTGAAAGTTTACTTTTAAAAGGTCTTTAGTTCAAAACTTGTTGAATGTATTTTTTGGAGATAAAAAAGAGGTGGTGAGGTTTATTCCCAAAAAAGGAAATAGGTTCGAGGAATGTATATTGCCCGCTTAAATGTCACTGATTGACTCGAACAACTAACTAACTTTCTTTTCATTTAGAAAAAAACATGATATCATTCACAAGTTGTATTAGTATTGGTAAGCCCAAAAATATTTGTTTAAAAGTATTATTAAGAAACGAAATTACTGGGTCGCTGAAAAGCATCACCCACTGAAAAGATTTAATGAAGACAAAAAGACAAATAGTTAGAAGACAATCTGAGGATCAGTTCCTCAGATTGTGGGTAACTATATCTGATCAGTTCAGATTTCAGTTACCCAATTACACTATCTGATCACTATCTGAAACAACGATCAGTTCCCCGTGCGGAATCGGATACTGGTTAACAGATCAGATAGTGTATCTGGTTCAGCACAATGGACAAAACGCTGAACCATTGAACAAATACTTCTCTAAGCAAAACTCTTAGTGAAGGTCGCTGAAGCTAAAGGCCTTCTGAAGAAGCATGAGAATCCAAAACTCATGGCTGCCAAAAGTGTACATAGGCCCAAAGTTTCAGCGTCACAGAAAGACAAAAGTAAAGCACAAGTTTGTGCATCGCTGATTATGGGAATATCTTGCAAATCTTCTAGAAGATATCAGCGATCACAAGACGACAGATAGTACTGTCAGAATTGCGTTAGTCGTGCGCGTCCCATGATATATCCTCTGCACCAACGGAATTCTCACAAGTGGAATCGATCGATCATTCCTTTGGATCTACGTTTCCCAATGATATATATTGAGGACTTAGACTATCGATTCTAGTGTGCACCCAACAAGGTTAAACTCCCTAGAGCAGAGTATAAACCACCAGTTAACTCTAGTTATCTGATTCAAGAATTAAATCCATATAACGAAAGTGTCTGGTCTTGTGCTTGATCATTTGTTGATCATAAACTTGTCTTAGATAATATCTGTTGTTGTCTATCACATGCAAGCAGTTTAGTTAGGATTTTTTCTTACCTATTCCGCAAACTGCTTGCATCTTTATTGTATCATTATTGATTAATAAAGAAAAGTTTAAAAAATGTTGAGTGTCTCCATAAATTTAAATTGGTCACTGAAAGCGTATAGGTGTAGTAATTCACCTGTCCGGGATTAACAATTGGTATTAGAGCAGGGACAATTAATTCATAATTGTTGATCTGCTTACTTACTGATCAAATGGGTGAAAAGATATCTCAAATGAATCTTGGTTCGAAGACAAATGCCCCTGTGTTTACTGATGACGATTTTGGTATGTGGAAAATCCGTTTTCTGGGATTTGTTGAACATCAATATGATATGGAACCAGATATTCTTATCAATGGTCCATACATTCCAAAAATGTTCGTTCCAAGTACAATCATTTCAAAGAAGAAGAAGAAGGAGGGTGACGATAAAGGCGAACATGAAGAAGAAGATATTTCTGATGTTGAAGAACCCAAACCAAAAGATCAAGGGTCAGAGGCAGACAAAAAGCTAGCGGGCTTAGATGTTGAAATCCGGTTCCTTCTTCAAACATCCCTCCCATACCACATTCTTATCACTGTAAAAGAGTGTAAAACTGCCAAAGAGATTTGGGATATCTTGATAACATAGTATGAAGGAACCGATGAAGTTAAAGCTAGCAGAAAAGCAATGTTGAATCGAAAGTATGAAGCATTCAAGGTCATCAAAGGTGAAACACTCAACATGTCCTACAGAAGGTTCACTATCCTCATAAATGAATTAAGGGAGTTCGACATTCACAAAGATGTCCAAGAGTTAATGTACAAATTTTTGGAAATTCTTCCAAAAGATTGGGCTGTCATGTCCACGGTGCTAAGAACCTCTGGTCAGCTGAGAGATATGAACATGAGCAGCCTCTACAGTACACTGATGAACTTTGAAAATGAAAACAAGATGTATGATGATCTAAATGAAACTCATACCATTGCAAGCTCTTCCAAGTCATCTCGCAAAGCTCTAAAAGAAAAGGTGGAAAATAGTGTCGATCCAAACGATGCTGATGACGAAAGGTTTGAAGATGCTGAAGACGGTGATTTCGAAGAACGTGAATCCAATCAAGGAGAAGGCGATAATGATGATATAAAAGAACTCTCTGAAAGTATGGCTTTATTAGCCACAAGGTACAAAAGATTTTTAAATAGAAACAGATCAGGAGGTCAAAACGACAGAGGAGAGATGGTATGCTTTAAGTGTGGAAGAACGAGTCACATTAAAGTTGATTGCAGAGTTAAAGAGAACTCTGGATCTGAAAAATCAAGCACAAGCTCCTCGTCAAACTATAAAATGAAATATGAAGATACTGAGAAAAAATACGAGGAGCTGAAAGCTCAGTTTGCCAAGGCTGAGAAACATGCAAAAGCATTAAAGGCAACTGCTCTAGCTTGGTTAAGTGACTCAGAGACAAGTGAAGAAGAAGTAATTACTTGCAACGCAAAAGGTCTATTTGCAAAATTAGAAGAAGAATCTGAGTCAAAGTCTGAAGATCAACAGAATTGTATATGTCTGATGACAAGGTTTGAAGATACTGAAAATCGTCAGAAAGAAAAAGGGTCTCTTGAATATGATACTCCAATGTCCCCTGTTTCAAGGAAACGGGATGACGAACTTCCAAATAAGGAAAAAGTGCCTAACACAACTTCTCCAGAAGATTATCCACCGCTAGTCAGATCACTTGTTAAAGATCTGATGCTCACTCACGAGAGAAATGCTCAGTTAGAAACCGCTCTCTCTACGATGACAGAAAGTTTAGAAGAACTCACTCAAGAATCCTCAGAAGCTGAAAATTCAAAACTTGAAGTAATCAGGTTTCAGTGCTTCAAAATATCCTAAGAGAAGATAACTTGTTGCTAGCTCAAAAAATTGAAGCTCTTCAGAAATCGTGCAACTCATGGAATAAATCATTCAATTTCAACAAGCAAGTCCTAGAAGAACAAAATTCCATTCAACGTTTCTCTGAGAAGTATGAGCAATATTCAATCTGCAGAACTCCTACATCTGGAACAGTAAACGTTAAAAACCAAACTTCCAGATTATCTAAATCCCAAGAAGTTCGGTATGAAAGAGAAGTTTTTCAGACTGCAAGCGGAAATCTGATCATCACCAGAGATTATACTTCAGAGGAATCAAAGATTCAGGATGAAGAGATGTCTCAGGCTACTATTCCACATGAAGAAATAGAATCCATTTATCATCAGAGACCAGCAGGAACCACTGAAGTTGATTGCTCTGAGGACCAAAGAATAGTAAACCTCACCACTCACATCAGCTTGCTAACATCCTCAATAGCTGATACTAAAGCTGATCTTGCACAACTCACAACCGAAATCAAGGCTAGGATGAATGAAGGATTCACACAAATTAACAATCAACTACAAACAGTTTTCAGCCAACTAGAAAACAGTGCCACTCCGCCAGTCACTCTGAAAGATTTTGCAAGCTATCCTTTTCAACATCTCTCATTTCATCCTGAGGAAATATCAGACGAATCAATCACTGGTGACTATCTGATGACATTCTTTGATCGAATGGATGACCTCAACCAATCCCAAAATATCTCAATAGAAAACTATATCAACGAAAAAGTTATTTTTGAAGGAGATGAGGAAATGGAGGTCGACGAAACTCAAGCTGATCCAGGTATTCAGAATCTATCTATGTAAGACATAACATCATCGTGGGAGTAACTGAAGAGATGGAGACGGATGAAAGCAATTCAGGTCAAAACAATAAACTCAAAAGTGGTAAAAAGGAATGTAGTTATCACAAAAACAAGGACTGTTACAATCTCATCCATGAAGAAGATATAGCCTCGAGCTCAAAAAGGTCATCAGAAATTGATTGGTGTGCTTCAAAAAGGTTGGTTACTTTAAATGACAACAAGTATCCATTCTTCAGTAATGGATACTCAAAAATCAAAGAATAACCTGGAGAACAGTGCATGGCAGACAACACAATGGCATCTGATATATGATATGTTGTAAGCCCCTGCGACTCCACCACATCATCAATAAGGCAAAGTGAAAGTTTTCCCATCAAATCCTACCTGCCAACCACTGTTGCAGCTATTTAAACCTCGTATGAAGCTGTTTTTTTTCTTCTCTTACCAAGTCTGAGGACTAATTTTATATTAGGTACAAATTATGTCAGTTTTAATCATATTCAGCTACTCATTTTCATGAAAGACTCTGGTCTTAAATGATCAGCTTAATGTTTTAAGATTGCATGAGTCTGTCTCTATTGACATACAAACATATTACCTGATTCATCAGTCATATCTTCGTATCTCATTATATTCAGATATAAGACATTAAAAAAAACTTCAGATACATCCTAACGGCTCGGTTTTTCAGATAGTCAAATGATTTCAGATATTCAAACTTTGTCCTAGACTATCTGATGGTAATGACCATCTGATGACGTATCAGTTGCTAGACTTCATCAGACAGTCATTAGGTGGAGCAATCTCATTGGACCTATCTTCATAACTGACACTCAAGTGCTATTGAACACGTCTGTCTCGCTAACATTTAATGCGACTGCACAATGTCATTTCCCGCCACACTACCCTGCCACTTGATTGACTTCTTTCATCATTCCTAGACTACCTACGAATAACTTCCAATCTCCACTACACGATCAACCTTAACAGTTCAAATTCTGACCGTCGATCAAAACCGTCTCCCACGATCTTCCCCAAATTACTCTATACTTCACCAGTTCGCAAATTCTCACCAACATCTTTCTCTCACAACTCTCAAAACCCTTTCGTCCTCCTCGCAAAACCTCTCAATACCTGCAATCAGTGGCAAACTCTAAAAGAACTTATCTCAGGGTTTCTCTTCCCGCCTCCATCCGACCATCTCCAAATGTCCCTTACCCGTATAGCAACATATACTACACGAAGAACAACTCAAGAAGCTTTATCAACTATTGTCTCAGGAATTTGAGACCGGAGTTTAAAGAGTTGCTAAAATTTTTCGATCAACACCCAATCAGAGACACGTTAAACTATGATATCCCCCTGTCAAAACCAATGTTACTCGAATTCTGGTACACCTGCACCACCTCCAATGAATCCGGAGAAGACGTTATAACCGGAACAATACTACAAGGTAAACACACCGTATCCTTCAAACTCACTACATTTAAGGAAGCAGTTAAACTCGATTATGTGAGACCCCCACAAGTTCATGAACCAACCCCGTCACTAGAAGAAGCAAAATTAGTCGTCCTGCCTTATATACAATATCAGGGAGACCATTCCAGAGGCATATCCAGGATGAAGATGGGTTTGTTATGGTCAAAAATTTTCATGACCATCTCTCAATGGTTTTCCCGTAAAACAGGAGGGTTCGACTCTGTATCCGGATGTGAAATGATCATAGGAGCTTCCCTCTTTGCTGACATTAGGGCTGATTTTGGGTCACTGATTTTTGAACAACTAGTAAAGAAGGTTGCTGCTAAAAGAAAAGATGAGTTAATTCCTTTTCCTCGATTCCTGTGTATGATTTTTCTTCATTCTCTGGGAGAACAAGAGTTCTATGATAATGTCGGCTCCTCTCTCAAAGCTGGTATGGTGGGTAGCTCAAACTTCACAGGGCAAGAAGAGAAATTTACTCCTGAACTTCCATAAGGTATGTTAACATTCACTCAGTTTGCACAATCTGCCTCTTCTCAAGAGGATGATGTTGAGTCGAATAATGATGACAATCAATCCTCCTCTGATCATTCTCCACCACCACCACCTTCAAATCCTTCAAACCAATCCTGTAGATATAGAACCAGGAGTTCCAACCCCATAATTGTGCCCAACTCAACTCCAATTGAAATAAGAGAAATCTCAACCACCCCTTCACCTGTCCCTCTGAGCACGAAAAATGTTGATGATGAACTTGATGATATTAACAGACTTATTGACGAGTTTGTAGAGGAAGACATTGCTAATGTGAATCAGTCGGTGGAGCACACGAAGGTCCCCACTCAAACAAATGTTGGTACTGAACCTGAACAAGAATACAAGCTACCAGTCAGCTGGACTGGTAGCTCCGATGAAGAACCCGCCCCCACAACCGAGCAAGTTCCATCTCTCAGGAGAGCTGCCACACCAGAGGGTCCGAGGGACCGGGGTGTGCCAGCTGCGAGAGATCTCCCTGGCATGATGGAAAACTTTAACGAAACATTCAAACAACTTGCTCTGATTAGAAGTTTTTGTGGGGTTATAAATACCAACATTATGAATATCTCCAATCACTAGGCCATGTCAGACAGTGTTCAAGATTTCATGGCTAACAATCAGGAAAATCTCCAAAGAAACGTGAACACACAAAACGGGCAGATCGATAATCTTATCTCCGCAATTATAAATCTCACGTCAAGAAACGCTGATCTGACATCTATATTCAATCGTCTCGAAAGATCTATTGGTGAAAGGATTGATAATCTGTTATCTCGCATCTCCAGCCTTGTTGAGTCACTGATGAATAACGAAAATGCTCAAGGTGTCACTCTCATCCCTCATTTTCAGGGGGAGAAATATGGGTCCCATCAAGGCACAGCGTAGAGGGTCGTTAGACCAGCCGGAATAGGAGGTGAAGACCGGAGCAACCAGAGCAAGGGGAAGAGAATCGATGGAGACAACATAGCTCATAATGTTGGTAGTGGTTCGAATCGTGTAGCCGAAGAAAGTGTTCAGGGTGGGAAAACCTATCAGATGACCTCAGAACGTTTTAGGAGGCCAGGGATCAGGTTTGAAGATTTCCCAGAGATCACAATCACTCATGCTGGTGGTACTACCAGAATCCCAATCGTTCTGTCCTCAGATCCCCTTGTCAGGGTTTCTGCAGAAGCTCCCGTGGGTAAAATCCAAAATCTTCCCCTTGATAAAGGTAAGGGTCCTGCAACTTCTCCTCTAAAAACGAAAAAGCGGAAGAGTCAGATGACTCCCGCTGAAGAAGAACTCAGGAGGACTGCCAGACGTTTAGGGATGCCTTTTGAAGAGGTTGCTGAAGCTATGCAGGAAGAACGAAAGAGGAGGGGCTTGGGAAGCCACAAAGGTAGAAATGAGTGATTCGCTGGGAAATGGCGGGAGGTACTGGTGAAAAAAGACCGGTGGTTGAAGAAGTTTATTTTGTTTATGTTTTAAAACTATGGTCTGTAATCCTTAAAACAATTTACTTTTCCGCATGCACACCAAAACAATTTACTTTTATGTCGTTATTTTGCTACTCTTAGTGATGAATGAACATCATCAATTAATGATGATGATATTGACATACTTGAGTTTATTTGCTTGCTAGATACTTAGAAAAACTCAAAAAGAAAATATGAGTTATGAAGTATAGTGTGATCAGATTCTATAATATCACCATATATTGTAATGTTTTCTAGGTACGTCGAAGACCCTCTGAATTGTAAAAAATACTCAAGGTTAAATATAAAACCTTCACATATTCAGGGGGAGTTGCCTAACTCTTTGTCTACATCAAATAGTGGGAGATTGTTGGGTCGGTGAAAAGCATGCCCCATTGAAGAGATTTAATGAAGACAAAAAGGCAAATAGTTAGAAGACAATCTGTGGATCAGTTCATCATATTGTGGGTAACTGTATCTGATCAGTTCGGATTTCAGTTACCCAGTTACACTATCTGATCACTATCTGAAATAACGATCAGTTCCCCGTACGGAATCAGATACTGGTTAACAGATCAGATAGTGTAACAGGTTCAACGCAATGGACAAAACGCTGAACCATTGAACATATACTTCTCTAAGCAAAACTCCTAGTGAAGGTCGTTGAAGCTGAAAGCCATCTGAAGAAGCATGAGTATCCAAAAACTCATGGCTGCCAAAAGTGTACATAGGCCCAAAGTTTCAGCGTCACAGAAAGACACAAGTAAAGCACAAGTTTGTGCATTGCTGATTATGGGAACATCTTGAAAATCTTCTAGAAGATATCAACGATCACAAGACGACAGAAAGTACTGTCAGAATTCCGTTAGTCGTGCGCGTCCGATGATATATCCTCTGCACCAACGGAATTCTCACACTTGGAATCGACCGATCATTCCTTTGGCTCTACGTTTCCCAATGATATAAATTGTGGACTTAGACGATCGACTCCAGTGTGCACCCAACAAGGTTACACGCTTCTGAATTTACTCCAGAACTTTATTCCCTAGAGCAGAGTGTAAACCACCAGTTAACTCTAGTTATCTGATTCGAGAATTGAATCTGTATAACAAAAGTGTCTGGTCTTGTGCTTGATCATTTGTTGATCATAAACTTGTCTTAGATAATATTTGTTGTTGTCTGTCACATGCAAGCAGTTTAGTTATGATTTGTTTTTAGCTATTCTGCAAACTGCTTGCATCTTTATTGTATCATTATTGATTAATAAAGAAAAGTTTAAAAAGTGTTGAGTGTCTCCATAAATTTAAATTGGTCAGTGAAAGCGTATAGGTGTAGTAATTCACCTGTCCAGAACTAACAGAAATTATATTATTAATTAAAACCAACTAAATAAAACAATAGCTATTTGTGCATCAAGGATATTTTAAAATAAAATCGTGATTACTAATAGGTGGTGTATTGATGAAAGTTCAAGTAATCATATCACTAAAAACACTTTTTTCATTTCACTTGGATTATAGATAGTCAAAATAAGTGGCCTTTATTACATCGTAAAAGATAATGGAGTTTTAAGTCATTTTTGCAGATACCGAACCCCCATGTTTACCTCAAGTTTTGGGGTAAAAGCAAAGTTAAAAACAAAATAATCATTACATCTAACTATATCAAATCTTATATTATGTGGTAGTGGCCAAAGACCCACTTTAGAGAGCCGCCATTATTATTCGTTTGGATTAGGACTGTCCAATTTGTATCGAAAACAATCGGACCAGTGAACTGATCTATAATTTGCCTCGAATCGGCCATGTGGTTTGGTATATGGTTCTTGATTCTCACAAAGATGGTCTAGCGTTTCGGTCCGGTCCTAAACCACCCCAAATAGAAAGAATCTCCCACAATCGATATCAACTCTCTCAATTGCCATTGCCTTTGGCGGTCTCTCGCGGCTCTCTCTCCCGTCACACTCAACATCTCATTCATGTGTCAAAATTGAGAAATATCTTTGTTCATCATTCTTTTTGTTTATCATTATTAAGGTTTAGATTTATAAAAAAATTTATATTACTTTTTTTAGACGACACCTGATGTACTTCATTTATTTACAACGTGACTTGAATTCATGACTAATAACACTAAGCTACAAAGATTGGGTAAAAGAATTTTGATGTTAACTTAATTAACTGATATAAACTTAAGGACATTGAAAACTGTTGGGTCGTTGAAAAGCATCCCCACTGAGGATATTTAATTAAAACAAAAAGGCAAATAGTTAGAAGACAATCTGAGGATTTGTTCCTCAGATTCTGGGTAACTGTATCTGATCTGAACAGATTTCAGCTACCCAGTTACACTATCTGATCACCAGCAGAAACAACGATCAGTTCCCCGTGTGGAATTAGATACTGATCAACAGATTGGATAGTGTAACAGGTTTAGCGCAATGGACAAAGGTTCAGCGCAATGGACAAAATGCTGAACCATTGAACAAATACTTCTCTAAGCAAAACTCTTGGTGAAGGTCGCTGGAGCTGAAAGCCATCTGAAGAAGTATGAGTATTCGAAGACTCATGCGTACCGGAAGTGTATACAAACTGGAAGCTTCAGCGTCACAGAAAGACACAAGTAACGCACATGTTTGTGCATCGCTGATTATGGGAATATCTTGCAAATCTTCTATAAGATATCAGCGATCACAAGACGACAGAAAGTACTGTCAGAATTCCGTTTGTTGTGCGCGTCCCATGATATATCCTCTGCACCAACGGAATTCTCACACGTGGAATCGATCGATCATTCCTTTGGCTCTACGTTTCCCAATGATATAAATCGAGGACTCAAACGATCGATTCCGGTGTGCACCCAACAAGTTTACACGCTGCTGATTTTATCCCAGAACTTTATTTCCTTGAGTAGAGTGTAAACCACCAGTTAACTCTAGTTGTCTGATTCGAGAATTGAATCTGTACAACGAAAGTGTCTGGTCTTGTGCTTGATCATTTGTTGATCATAAACTTGTCTTATATAATATCTGTTGTTGTTATCACATGCAAGCAGTTTAGTTAGGATTTGTTCTTAGCTATTCCGCAAATTGCTTGCATCTTTATTGTATCAATTATTGATTAATAAAGAAAAGTTTAAAAAGTGTTGAGTGTCTCCATAAATTTAAATTGGCCAGTGAAAGCGTATAGGTGTCATATTCCACCTATCACGGGACTAACAATTGGTATCAGAGCAGGGCAATTAATTCATAATTGTTGATCTGCTTACTTACTGATCAAAGGTGGGTGAAAAGTTATCTCCAATGAATCTTGGTTCGAAGACAAATGCCCCTGTGTTTACTGATGACGATTTTGGTATGTGGAAAATCCGTTTTCTGGGATTTGTCGAACATCAAAATGACTTGGGACCAGATATTCTTATCAATGGTCCATACATTCCAAAAATATTTGTTCCAAGTACAACCATTTACAAGAAGAAGGAGAAGAAGGTGGATGATGATGAAGACGAAGATGAAGAAGAAGAAGACCTCTCTGATGTTGAAGAACCCAAACCAAAAGATCAATGGTCAGAGGCAGACAAAAAGTTGGCCGGCCTAGATGCTGGAATCCGGTTTCTCCTTCAAACATCCCTCTCAAATCACATTTTGATCACTGTAAAAGAGTGTAAAACGGCCAAGGAGATTTGGGATATCCTGATAACATCATATGAAGGAACCGATGAAGTTAAAGCCATCAGAAAAGCAATGTTAAATCGAAAGTATGAAGCATTCAAGGTCATCAAAGGTGAAACTCTTAACATGTCTTACAGAAGGTTCACCATCCTTATAAATGAGTCAAGGGAGTTTGGTATTCACAAAGATGTCCAAGAATTAATGTATAAATTCTTGGAAATCCTTCCAAAAGACTGGGCTGTCATGTCTACAGTGCTTAGAACTTCTGGTCAAATGATAGATATGAACATGAGCAGTCTTTACAGTACACTGATGAACTTTGAAAATGAAAACAAAATGTATGATGATCTGAATGAAACTCTTGCCTCCTCCGCTCTCATTGCAAGCTCTTCTAAGTCCTCTCGCAGAGCAGTAAAAGCAAAGGTTGAAAATGTTATTGATCCAAACGATGCTGATGATGAAAGATTCGAATATGCTGAAGATAGTGACTTCGATGAAAGAGAATCTAATCCAGGAGAAGGTGATATTGATGACATAGAAGAACTCTCTGAAAGTATGGCTCTATTAGCCACAAGGTATAAAAGATTCTTAAATAGAAACGGATAAGGTGGTCAAAACGACAGAGGAGAGATGGTATGCTTTAAATGTGGAAGAACGGGCCACATCAAAGCTGACTACAGAGTTAAAGAGAACTCTGGTTACGAAAAGATCAAGCTCAAGATCCTCGTCAAATTATAAAAAGAAATATGAAGATACTGAGAAGAAATACCAGGCTCTGAAAGCTCAGCTAGCCGAGGCTGAGAAAGATGCAAAAGCTTTAAAGGCAACTGCTGAAGCTTGGTTAAGTGACTCAGAGACAAGTGAAGAAGAAGTAATTACTTGCAACACAAAAGGTGTATTTGCAAAAATAGAAAAAGAATCTGAGCCAAACTCTGAAGATCAACGGAAAGTTATATGTCTGATGGGAAGGTGTGAAGAAACTGAATATCGTCAAGAAATAAAAGTGTCTCTTGATCCTGATCCTCTAATGTTCCCTGAATCAAGGGAACGGGAAGACGAACCTCCAAATGAAGGAAAGTGCCCAACATAGTTTCACCAGAAGATTATCCACCGCTGGTCAGATCACTTGCTAAAGAGCTGATGATCACTCACAAAAGAAATGTTCAGTTAAAAACCGATCTCTCCAAAATGACCAAAAAGTTAGAAGAACTCACTCAACAATTCTCAGAAGCTGAAAATTCAAAACTTGAGTCAATCAGGCTTCAGTACCTCAACAACATCCTGAGAGAAGATAATTTGCTACTAGCTCAGAAAAATGAAGCTCTTCAGAATTCGTACAACTTAAGGAATAAGTCATCCAACTTCAACAAGCAAGCTCTAGAAGAACAAAAGTTCACTCAAGATGTTCCTGAAGAGTATGAACAACATTCAATCTGCAGAACTTCTACTTCTGGAACATTAAAAGTTAAAAATAGAGCATCCAGACTGTCTAAATCCCAAGAAGCTAATTATAAAAGAGAAGTTTTTTAGACTGCTAACAGAAATCTGATCATCACCAGAGACTACACTTCAGAAGAATCAAAGACTCAAGATGAAGAGATGTCTCAGACCACTACTCCACAAGAAGATATAGAATCCATTTGTCATCAGAAACAAGCAAGAATCACTGATGTTGATTGCACTGACAACCAAACACTGGTAAACTTTACTACTCACATCAGCTTGCTAACATCATCAAGAGCCGATATTAAAACTGATCTTGCACAACTCACAACCGAAATCAAGGCTGATATGAATGAAGGGTTCACACAAACTAACAATCAACTACAAATGGTCTTCAACCTGCTCGAAAACAATGTCATTCCATCAGTCACTCTGAAAGACTTTGCAACTTATCCCTTTCATCATCTCTCATTTCGTCCAGAGGAAATATCAGACGAATCAATCCATAGTGACTGTCTGATGACATTCTTTGATCAGATGGATGACATCTACCAATCCCAAAACTTCTCAATAGAAAACTATATCAACCAACACGTTACCCTTGACGACGTTGAGGAAATGGAGGTTGAAGATACTCAAGCTGATCCAGGTATTCAAAATCTATCAATGGAACGGTATGTCCGACAGAACATCATCGTAGAAGTTACTGAAGAAATGGAAGCGAACCAAAACAATAAGCTTGAAAGTGGTAAAAAGAAATGTATCTACCACAAGAACAAAAACTGTTACAATCTCATTCATGAAGAAGCCATAACCTCGAGCTCAAAAAGATCATCAGAAACTGGATGGTATGCTTCAAAAGGGTCAGTTACTCTAAACAACCACCAGTATCCATTCTTCAGCGATGGATACTCAGAAATCCAACATTGAGTTGAAAAAAGTGCAGGGCAGACAACATGATGACATCTGATATATGATCTGTTGTAAGCCCCTGCGACTCCACCACATCATCAATAAGGCAACGAAAAAGCTTTCCCATCAGATTCTACCTATCGCCAACCACCATTGCAGTTATTTATTTTTCAGGAAGCTGTCTTTCTTTTCTCAGTGTCCACCAAGTCTGAGGACTAATCATACATTAGGTACAAGTTATTTTAATTTTCTTCGTGTTCAGCTAGTCATTTTCATTGTCATATGAGACTTTGTTCCTAAATGATCAGCTTAACATTTTAAAATTATATGATCGCTTAAGTCTGTCCTTATTGACATACAAACATATTACCTGATTTATCAACAATATTTTTGTATCTTATTACATTCAGATTAAAAAAAAAAAAACTTCAGATCCATCTTCAAGGCTCAGTGATTCAGCTGGTCAAATGATTTCAGATAGTCAACATTTGTTTTACGCTATCTGCTGATAATGACCATCTGCTGAAGCATCAGTTGCTACACTCCACCAGATAGTCATTAGGTGGAGCAATCTCATTGGACCTACCTTCATAACTGGCCATTGGACACGTCTGTCTCGCTAACATTAAATGCGACGGCATGATGTCTTTTCCCGCCACACTACCCTGCCATTTGATTGACTTCCTCCATCATGCCTAGACTATCTATAAATAACTTCTCATCTCCACCAAACGATCAATCTCAACGGTTCAAATTCTAACTGTCGATCAAAACTATCTTCCCACGATCTTCCCCAAATCACTCTACACTTCACCATTTCGAAAATTTTCACCAACACTTCCTCTCTCTCAAACTCTCTAAACCCTTTCACCATCCTCGCAAAACCTTTCTCTACCTGCAATCAATGGCGAATTCTAAAAGAACGTATCTCAGGGTTCCTCTCCCCGTCTCCATTCGACCATCTCCAAATGTCCCTTACACATCCAGCAGCATTTATTACACGAAAAACAACTCGAGAAGCTTTATCAACTATCGTCTCAGGAATCTGAGACCGGAGTTCAAGTAGTTGTTGAAATTCTTCGATCAACACCCAATCAGAGACATGCTAAACTATGATATCCCTCTGTATAAACCAATGCTGCTCGCATTCTGGTATACCTGCACCGTCTCCAAAGAATCAGGTGAAGACGTCATAAAAGGAACAATCTTACAAGGTAAACACACTATTTCCTTCAAGCTCAATACATTTAGGGAGGCAGTAAAACTCGATTACGTGAGACCCCCACAAGTTCATGAACCAACCCCGTCGCTTGAAGAAGCTAAATCAGCTGTCCTACCATACATTCAGTATCAGGGAGACCACACAAGGAGCATCTCAAGGACCAAAATGGGCTCGCTGTGGTCAGCTTTCTTCATGACCATTTCTCAATGCCTATCTTGCAAAACTGGGGGGTACGATTCCGTATCCGGGTACGAAATGATCGTAGGAGCTGCCCTGTTTTCTGACACAAGGATCGATTTTGGGTCGCTGATTTTTGAGCAGTTGGTAAAGAAGGTTGGTGCTAAAAGAAAAGATGAACTAATTCCTTTTCCTCGTTTCCTGTGTATGGTCTTTCTTCACTCCTTGGGTGAATAAGAGTTTTATGATAATGTTGGATCCTCTCTCAAAGCCGGTATGGTGGGTAGCTCTAACTTCACTGGTCAGGAAGAGAAATTTGCTCCTAAGCTTCCCGAAGGTATGTTGACATTCACCAGATTTGCTCTGTCTGCGTCTTCTCAAGAGGATGATGTTGCGTCTGATAATGATGACACACAATCCTCTTCTGATCACTCACCACCACCACCATCATATCCATCAAACCAATCCCACAGATACAGGACCAGAAGTTCCAACCCTAGAGTTGTCCAAATCCAACCCCAACTGAAATAAGGGAAATCTCATCCTCTCCTCCAGCAGTCCCAGGAAATGCTGATATGAACCATTCTCCAGTTCATCAGAAATCCAAATTAGAAGCTGATCTCGATGAAGTAAACAGACTCATTGACAAGTTTGTAGATTAAGATGTTGCTAATGTCAATCAATCGGTGGAGCACACGAGTGTCCCCACTCAAACAAACATTGGTATTGCACCCGAACAAGAATACCAGCTACCAGTCAGCTGGACTGAGAACTCCGATGATGAATCTGCCCCCACAGTACCCAGGAGAGCTGCTACACCAGAGAGTCCGAGGGTCCAGGGTGTGCCAGCTGCGAGATATCTCCCTGGCATGATGGAAAACTTTAATGAACCATTCAGACAACTTGCTCTGATTAAAAGTCTTTGTGGGGTTATGAATACCAACATTAGGAATGTCTCCAATCACCAGGCTATGTCAGACAACGTTCAAGATTTCCTGGCTAACAATCAGGAGAATCTTCAACGAAACGTGAATGCACATAACGGGAAAATTGAGAATCTTATCTCTGCAATAGAAAACCTCACGTCAAGCAACGATGTTCTGACATCTAAAGTCAATCATCTTGAAATATCCTTTGGTGAAAGGATAGAACATATGGTATCTCGCATCTCTAACCTTGTTGGGCCACTGATGAATAACGAAAATGCTCAAGGTGTCACCCCTACCCCTCATTTTCAGGGGAGAAATCTGTGTCCCATCAAGCCACAGCGGAGAGGGTCGTGAAACCGGCCGGAAAGGGAGGTGAAAACCAGAGCAATCAGGGCAAAGGGAAGGGAAATGCTGGAGATAGCAGAACTCCTGCTGTTGGCAGTGGTTTGAATCGTGCAGCCAAGGAAAATGTTCAGGGTGGGAGAGTGTATCAGATGACCTCAGAACGTTTGAGGAGATCAGGTATTAGGTTCGAGGAATTCCCAGAGATCTCAATCACTCATGCTGGTGGTACTACTAGGATCCCAATCGTTCCGTCCTCAGATCCCCTGATCAGGGCTTCTGCAGAAGCTCCCGCAGGAAAAATCCAAAACCTCCCTCTTAACAAAGGTAAAGGCCTTGCAAATTCTTCCCCAAAGACGAAAAAGCGGAAGAGTCAGATGGCTCCTGACATAGAAGAACTCAGGAGAATTGCCAGATGTCTAGGGATGCCGGTTGAAGAAGTTGCTGAAGTTATGGAAGCGGAACGACAGATGAGGGGCTTGGGAAGCCACAAGAGAAGAAATGAGTGACTCACTGGAGAACGTTTGGAGGCACCGGTGAAAGAAGACCGGTCATTTAAAATTTTACTTAGATTATGTTTTTAAAACAATGGTCTGTAATCCTAAAATAATTTACTTTTATGCATGCACCCCAAAACAATTTACATTTATGATGTTATTTTGGTACCTCTTTTGGTGATGAATGAACATCATCAATCAATGATGATGCTTTTGACATACCTGAGTTTACTATCCTGCTAGATACTTAGGAAAACTAAAAAAGAAAGCATGAGTTATAAGTTGTAGTGTGATCAGATTTTATCAGATCACTATATATTGTAATGTTTTCTAGGTACGTCGAAGACCCTTTGAATTGTGAAAAATATTCAAGGTTTAATTTATAAAACTTTCACATATTCAGGGGGAGTTGCCTAACTATTTGTCTACATCAAACAGGGGGAGATTGTTGGGTCGCTGAAAAGCATCCCCCACTGAGGAGATTTAGTGAAGACAAAGAGGCAAATAGTTAGAAGACAATCTGAGGATTTGTTCCTCAGATTGTGGGTAACTGTATCTGATCTGATCAGATTTCAGCTACCAAGTTACACTATCTAATCACCAGCTGAAACAATGATCAGTTCCCCGTGCGGAATCAGATACTGATCAACAGATTGGATAGTGTAACAGGTTCAACACAATGGACAAAACGTTGAACCATTGAACAGATACTTCTCTAAGCAAAACTCTTAGTGAAGGTCGCTGGAGCTGAAAGCCATCTGAAGAAGTATGAGTATTCGAAGACTCATGAGTACCAGAAGTGTATACTGTAGGAAAACCTTGTAGTATTCACATGGCGGAACTTGAATACCACATTACTGGATCTCTACTAGTCAACGAGATCACGAGAAGAAAGAGATGATGAACATTACCTTTAGATTGCTAAAGAAGTGATCCACCTCTACTGCACCACCTGGACACGCTGCAAGACCGCGTTGTACCAACGAAGCAATACACAAACTTGTGTATGTGTGTGTGTGTGTTACGAACGAACAAACACCGAAACCCTTTTGGGTTTCGGTCTCGGTCGACTTCCGATCGGCCGAGAGAGAGGGAAGGGGGTTTGGGGTTTTGAGTGTGTTGTAAGTGATTAACCCTAAAACCTTAACCCTAAGCCTTTATTTATAATGGCTTAAGTTACAGTTAAGTCCTTGGAGGTTAATTATGATTAATCTCATAATTAAACTTCCTGTTAACACTTTAAACCCTTGGACTTTTACTAGTTAATTAATTAACTATTAATTAACTGTCCGTTAAATATTTAACCTAATATTTAACCATCCTCATAAATAATAATTAACTATTATTATTTATTCTCTTCTTTATAATTAACTTAACTAGTTAATTATTCCACACAACTTACTTTATTCGGTTGTCCATTATTGGGTGTGTAGTGGTGTGACCCTTTAGTGTCTTATAACATTGGACACGGTGACACGTGTACTTATCTGTGCACATAAATCCTTCAGACTCCCACTTGTGCAAGTTAAGAAACACTTTCTGATCATCGTTGGCCTAAAGCGGTCCCTAGCCAGACATTTAGGATAACCAGGTTATAAGAACTCTTATATCCAGAGATAATATTCATAAAATGAATAACACTAACAGATTTTCCTTTCGCATCATGATATTTCTGAGCAGAGATCTTGTTCTATATACTCGAATTTTCTCGACTCTGATTTCGACTTTCTGCAGTAACGGATTACCGAATGATCTAATCATTCTCCGAGCGCGGCCACGCATTTCAGTAGTCTTAATCGTCGAGCGGCCATGAAATATCTCTTCTAGTTAAAGAAGGTGCAAATTCCATCTTGACATTTGCGTTAGCTTGCCCACGACTTCCGCTGTCTTAGTCAAGTTCCGTGTCTCAAACCAAAACATCTCAGGTCAGAGGACATCTACTCGAAATTACTCATACTTGGGCTCCATGAAGTAATCAAGATCCTTTGGTCACGTCTAATGTTTAGCAAACTCTGTAAACTTCTATGAATATTTATTTTAACAACCCTTGTTTCTCTATTCAATAACTATGAAATAGATAAATATTCATAATGGTATTAACTCTTGAATCTAGCTCCCACTAATTTCAAGCAACCACATACAATTTAGATACTCAAAAACTTTGTGTATCAAGGATAGGTTTGAAACATGTTAAGAATAGACAATGTGAAAATATTACGTAAAACTTTATATTTCAATCCCACGAAATGTTATTACATAATGTATCGATTTCAAACATGTCTATGAATCGAATCAAAATTACTAGCTACCAATATTTAGGTACTGCATGCCTATAGCGTGCGCATGTTTCTCATGCTTTGGTCCAGCTAGTGGTTTTGTCAACGGGTCAGCGACGTTGTCATTCGTTGGTATTTTCTTAATTACAATATCACCTTCTCTAACATACTCACATATGAGGTGATATTTTATGCGCACATGCCTGATCTTTTGATGCTCTCTTGGCTCAACAGCTTGCGCTATTGCTCCAATGTTATCACAAAATATTTTGATGGGTCTAGAATACTGGCAATAACTCTAAGATCCTCGATAAAATTCTTAAGCCACATGGCTTCTTTCCTAGCATCATTTTCGGCAATGTACTTAGCCTCTGTAGTCGAATCTGCTATCGTATCTTGTTTCTGACTCTTCCAAGATATAGCTCCTCCGTTTAGTGTGAACACAAATCCCGATTGAGATTAGTAAGCGTCTCTGTCGGTTTGGAAGCTTGCATCTGTGTAACCAGTTACACGCAATTCTTCCAACGAACCTCTAAAGACCATGAACATTTCTTTCATCCTTCTCAAATACTTGAGAATGTTCTTGACAGCCACCCAATGGGGTTCACCAGGATTCTTTTGATATCTGCTTGTGAGACTTATGGAGTAAGCAATATCGGGCCTAGTACATAACATGGCATATATGATTGATCCAATTTCCGAAGCATATGGTACCAAACTCATCCTAGCTATTTCCTTGCTAGATGTGGGACTCTGAGCTTTGCTCAGTGTAATGCCATGTGTCATTGGAATGAGACCTCTCTTGGAATCACTCATACTGAATCTCTTCAGTACTTTGTCAATATATGTACGTTGACTAAGTCCAATAAGCCGCCTAGATCTATCTCTATAGATCTTTATACCTAGTATAAACGCGGCTTCTCCCAAGTCCTTCATCTGGAAACATTTACCTAACCAGGATTTTACTCCTTGTAATGCTGGTATATCTTTTCCTATGAGCAGTATGTCATCAACATACAAGACTAGGAAGATTACTATGCTCCCACTGAATTTTATGTAGACACACGCCTCGAACTCACTCTTGACAAAACCAAATTCTTTGATTCTTTTGTCAAAGTGTAAGTTCCAACTTCTAGATGCTTGCTTCAATCCATAAATGGATTTTAGCAATTTGCATACTTTATTAGGATTCTTTGGATCAGTAAAACCATTTAGTTGTATCATGAATACGTCCTCATTCAACTCCCCGTTAAGGAAGGCGGTTTTAACATCCAATTGCCATATCTCATAGTCGTAATATGCTGATATGGCCATAAGAATTCTAATAGACTTAAACATGGCGACTGGCGAGTAGGTTTCAGAATAATCCACACCCTGTGTTTGTGTGAAACCCTTCGCGACAAGTCGTGCTTTGTAAGTATGCACTTTCCCATCCATGTCAGTTTTCTTCTTGAAACCCCACTTGCATCCAACAGCACGACACTGTGGTGGCAAGTCTGATAACACCCA
Organism: Calendula officinalis; assembly: GCA_963853835.1. NCBI lineage: Eukaryota > Viridiplantae > Streptophyta > Magnoliopsida > Asterales > Asteraceae > Calendula > Calendula officinalis. Next base: position 41,240,958 of record OY970826.1, read on the forward strand.
GACTTGGTTGCCATACATGGATTGCATCTCTGTTTGCATAGCCTCGAGCCATCTTTTAGACTATATTCCGTCAGCAGCTTTGCTGTAGGTTAATGGTTCTAGTAGACTTCCATCATCTTCATCGATCATGAATCCAAGATACCTATCTGGTTCTTGGCGTGGTCTACTGGACCTACGCGGATTGCGTGTCTCTTCTTCCTCAACCGGTGGGTCTGGTTGGGAATCAAAAATTCTCTGTTGAACCACTGGTTTGTCTGAAGTCGTCGGTGGATCTTCATTCTCTTCAATTTCTTGAAGCTCTATTTCTTTTCTTGGAGTTTCAGTTCCTAGAAACTTCTCCTCCAAGAAGACACCTTTCTGAGCAACAAAGACTTTGTTGTCTTCTTGATGATAGAAATAGTATCCTAAGGTTTCCCTTGGATATCCAACGAAGATACACTTATCTGACTTGGGGTTTAGTTTGTCTGTGAAGTTACGTCTAACGTACGCTTCACAACCCCAAATCTTGAGAAAAGATAATTTAGGTTTTCTCCCCGTCCAGTGCTCGAACGGAGTCTTTTCTACTGACTTGGTCGGAACCCTATTCAGTGTGAATGTTGCAGTCTCGAGTGCATGTCCCCAAAATGATAGTGGTAGTGGGGCGCGACACATCATTGAACGTACCATGTCTAACAAGGTGCGATTCCTCCTTTATGATACGCCATTCATCTGAGGTGTATACGGAGGTGTGAGTTGTGAAACAATCCCACATTCCTTCAAATGATCGTCGAACTCTTGGCTCAAATATTCGCATCCTCGGTCAGACCGAAGTGACTTAATTTTCTTGCCTAGTTGGTTCTCTACTTCCCTCTGATATTCTTTGAACTTGTCAAAGCTTTCAAATTTTAGTCTCATAAGAAAGACATAACCATACCTACTGAAGTCGTCAGTAAAGGTAATGAAGTAGCGGTATCCTCCTCTGGCTTCTGGACTAAAGGGTCCACACACATCTGTGTGTATATTCCCTAACAACTTGCCTGCCCTTTCATTGTAGTGGATGAAAGGGTCTTTTGTCATCTTGCCAGATAAACAAGCTTCGCATATTGCATATGATTCCAAATCAAATGGCTCTAGAATTCCATCATCGTGGAGCTTCTTAATGCGAGTCTCGTTTATATGACCTAAACGACAATGCCAAAGATAAGTTTGATTCAAGTTACTCTTGGATCTTTTACTTATATGATAAACATCTCGTACTATGTTATTTAGATTTAACGTATATAGACCATTATGAGAATTTGCGTTAAAATATAAAATGTCATATTTTAAACACGAAATTGTTTTTCCATAAAACTCATAATAAAAACCACTTTCTATAAGTAAATCAAACGAAATAACATTTTTAATAAGTCTAGGAACATAATAACAATCTTTAAGTTCCAAGACTCTACCTGAAGGAAACTTAAGAAGATATGTTCCTACGGCTTCAGCTCCAACCTTGGAACCTTCGCCTACTCGTAGTTCAACATCCCCTCGTCCTAGCCTCCTGTTCTTCTTAAATCCCTGCAAATGATTGCAAATGTGATGACCACATCCGGTATCCAATACCCAGGATTCACTATAAGTAACGAGACAATCAATCATAAAGATACCTGAATCACTGACAAACTCAGCGTCCAACAGCCCCACGTCAGACGAGTGCTTGCAAATATCCTTGCTGCCACAAGCTGGGCAACACAAGTCAGCAAAGTCATTCAACCATTTATGAAACTCGTCCTCCTGAATCTCGGGGAGAGACTCTTCCTCTAGCCTTTGAACAGCGCGTATACACAAGAGATTCTCGTGTAGACATGCGACACTCAGATCAAAATTCCCGACTATACGTACTACCTTGTCCTGATATTACTGAATGAGAGATCCAAACAAGAACAAGACTTGTTCATGCTCGTTTGATGTGCCAGTAACTAGGGTGAGACAATCTAGAAACCTTCTTATGTTAATAAGATGGTCACTCAATGGTTGATCATCTTTCATCTTTGACGAAATGATTTCTTGCAAAATGAACTGCTTGCTATCTTCAGTACTATCTTTAAACGTTTCCTTAAGATACTGGACAAACTCATAGCATGGTTTCTTACGTAGATTATCAGTAAGCTCTGATAATGAAGTAAGAACAAGAATCGACATAACTTGTGATTCATCTGCCAAATACTGATAATAAGCGTCAAGCTCGTCATCCTGGGCATCTTGCCCTGGTTGTCCCTTGGGCACCTCGTCTATCACGTACAGTAGATTCTGTGCTTTTAGGTAACTCCTAAAGTGCACTTTCCAAACTTTGTAGTTCGGATCAGTAAGCTTCCATTTTCCAGTGATGAACTTTCGTGATTCGTTTGTGAGTAAAACGGAATTTCTGACGGTACAGACATCTATAAGAAAAACAACAAACGGTTAGTAAATTTAGATAAATAAATAACTTCTAACATTATTACCTTTTAAGAATAATAGTTAGACTAGGATCCATATTTCACGCCCTCTAATGCAAGGTTTGGGCACTTCCCATTAGAGCCACGCTATTTCTGGTAGGTATAGCCATACCGATCGCCTCTAGGCTACAAACGATTCCTAGATCCTCGGGATATCAAGTTGAAAAACAAACTTGTACATGTTTTAATCCCTCTAGTGCATTTTGTGTCGGGACTCCCGATTATCACCAAAATAGATCGTACCACCTAAGACAGTGCGATGCCTTGCGCCGGGACTCCCGATTATCACAAGACCCTACGCACCCTAACACTCGCAATGATTTGAATCCACATCTAAGGTTCTTTCTCCTTACAATGTGAATATCGTTGAACAAGTGAGGTGTTCCATTAGGTGTGTTGCACTCTGATCTAAGATTTTTTAAAAAGGATTTTCCTTTGTTCGAAAAAGTTAGCCAGTTTTTAATTACTTGGTTTTATAAACTAACTGTTTATAAATTCCACTTTTAATTTTATCTTTATAAAACTTGGTTTGTAAACAAACTGTTTATTTTACCATTATTAATTTAAAACTTGCTTTTCTAAACAATCTGTTTATAATCGTCATCTTATTAATTTATACCTTGGTTTCTAAACAAACTGTTTATAGTCACCATCTTATAATTAAATCTTGGTTTTCTAAACAAACTGTTTATAGTCACCATCTTTTTATTTCAACTATAATAAATAAACGAAATAAAATAAATAATACTTGCAATTACGAAAAATTGCTATGTCATAACCCCAAAGACTTGGTTTTGTGTTTTGTATATTTAAAAAATAAAACTTTATAAAATTTCCGAAAATTATAAAAACAAATTCGAAAAATACAAAATAAACACAATGTCACTTCTTTTGGGTTATGTCATACTAATAAATAAATAAACTGATAATTATTAAATGACCAAACTGATAATTTTTAAATTACCCAAAAACTGATTTCTTATTAATTCCTCCTTAATTTCGAAATTATTTAGGTTTTAAATAATCTATTATTATTTATTATTAAAAAAAACTAGTCAAGATTTATGTAAATCTATTCTTTTGATTTGTTCTTGATAGTTAGTAAAAAATAAAAAAAATTACATAGATTTGACTTACCAACTAAAAGAATATAAATAGATCTTGTAGATTCTTTATTCCCGATTTAGGCTACATAGAATCTTGTACCCTAAATACGATAACTTGGTCACCAAGAAACCATCATCCAACCGAAACTCGGTGGACTTGGTTTCGGTCGACCACTCGGTCGTCGAACCAATCCTCAACCGAATTTCGGTTGGTTTGGTTTCGACTCCCGCTTTTTATTTTAATAATAATAATAATAATAATAATAATAATAATAATAATAATAACTATACCCTTTTCCCTTTTTGTCTAAAAATCCTATTCAATCCACTTGTTCATAAACTTGAACAACTTTTCTTGGATCAAATTTCTAGGGTTTTCTTACTTAACAAAAAGAAACCTAATTTCTTTTATCTTGAAACATATTCAATCCAATTGTTCATAAACTTGAACAATGTTCTTGGATCAAACATACTAGGTTTCTTACTAAGATAAAAAAAACTTAATAATATATATATATATATATATATATATATATATATATATATATATATATATATATATATATATGTATACGAAAAATCGAAAAAACAAAGGAGGGGAAAAAGAAACCTAATTTCTTTCTATATAGAACCCTATTCACACCAATGTTCATTTAAAACTCGAAGAGCATACACTTGGTCGAAATTTCTAGGGTTCTTTTCTAGATGAAAAGAAACTCAACCGAATCTCATTGAGATTGGTAGGGAGCTCTGATACCACTGTAGGAAAACCTTGTAGTATTCACATGGCGGAACTTGAATATCACATTACTAGATCTCTACTAGTCAATGAGATCACGAGAAGAAAGAGATGATGAACATTACCTTTAGATTGCTAAAGAAGTGATCCACCTCTACTGCACCACCTGGACACGCTGCAAGACCGCGTTGTACCAACGAAGCAATACACAAACTTGTGTATGTGTGTGTGTGTTACGAACGAACAAACACCGAAACCCTTTGGGGTTTCGGTCGACTTCCGATCGGCCGAGAGAGAGGGAAGGGGGTTTGGGGTTTTGAGTGTGTTGTAAGTGATTAACCCTAAAACCTTAACCCTAAGCCTTTATTTATAAGGGCTTAAGTTACAGTTAAGTCCTTGGAGTTTAATTATGATTATTCTCATAATTAAACTTCCTATTAACACTTTAAACCCTTGGACTTTTACTAGTTAATTAATTAACTATTAATTAACTGTCCGTTAAATATTTAACCTAATAATTAACCTAATATTTAACCATCCTCATAAATAATAATTAACTATTATTATTATTATTATTATTTATTCTCTTCTTTATAATTAACTTAACTAGTTAATTATTCCACACAACTTACTTTATTCGGCTGTCCATTATTGGGTGTGTAGTGGTGTGACCCTTTAGTATCTTATAACATTGGACACTGTGACACGTGTACTTATCTGTGCACATAAATTCTTCATATATAGGCTGGAAGCTTCAGCGTCACAGAAAGACACAAGTAACGCACAAGTTTGTGCATCGCTGATTATGAGAATATCTTGCAAATCTTCTAGAAGATATCAGCGATCACAAGACGACAGAAAGTAGTGTCGGAATTTTGTTTGTTGTGCGCGTCCCATGATATATCCTCTGCACCAACGGAGGAATTCTCACACGTGGAATCGATCAATCATTCCTTTGGCTCTACGTTTCCCAATGATATAAATTGAGGACTTAAACGATCGATTCCGGTGTGCACCCAACAACTTTACACGCTGCTGATTTTATCCCAGAACTTTATTTCCTTGAGCAGAGTGTAATCCACCAGTTAACTCTAGTTGTCTGATTCGAGAATTGAATCTGTACAACGAAAGTGTCTGGTCTTGTGCTTGATCATTTGTTGATCATAAACTTGTCTTAGATAATATACGTTGTTGTCTATCACATGCAAGCAATTTAGTTAGGATTTGTTCTTAGCTATTCCGCAAACTGCTTGCATCTTTATTGTATCAATTATTGATTAATAAAGAAAAGTTTAAAAGATGTTGAGTGTCCGATAAATTTAAATTGGTCAGTGAAAACGTATAGATATTATAATCCATCTATCACGGAACTAACAAATACGATAAAACTTTCACTCTTGAATAAAACAAAAACTTACAGTAGTGTGGATGTCATGATTATAAGATAACTAATACATAAAATGGAATTTGCCTTGTTATTGGTCCACTAAAGATTAAACTTTATAATATTAAATATTTGTCTTTTAAGCAACTAGTCATAAGTTAGGTCCTCTCCAGTCTCCACTATTACTCGTATGGTACACAACTTATGTTATATAAAAACATATGATACATTATTCGTATGATGGTTCTATTTTCCGTGCTTCGTCCCATAATGAAATTATTTGTTAGAAGAATATGTATGATAACAAAAAACACTAAATTTAAGTTACAATTATAAAAGAAAAAAGAAAAGATATCCAAGTATTCGACCAAAACCATCAGAACTTTTGACCCGATACAAACTTTTTATGTGTTATTTAAACATAAACAAATTAATATTTATAAGTTTAATTAAACTTATAAGCTAATAAGTCACTTATATAAACTTTTCTAAACCATCCATGAGAGTCATGAGACTAGGAAAACTATTTGTAGCTCTTTAATGTACAACTTTTATCAAAATGTAAAGCAAAAGGTAAATGTAGATTTATAGAATATATTTTTATGAGATGTAAGGGTGAGAATATGATTAAATTTGCTCTCCTAAAAGGTGTAATTACTGAGAGTTTCCATATTTAATCACTATGAGGGAAAACACTGCATTGTGGCCGAACGTTCTCTCGCATTGTGGCCGAACGTTCTCTCACGCCGACCCTGAGTGACCCACAAAGCAACTAGTTGGTATGGTATTAGTCAGCTCGTAAAACGAGTTGAAAACGAAGTTTAAGAAAAAAACTAATTAATAATGTAAATATTATAGAAAATATAATCCACTTAGATTATCCATTAACTATACCCTATATAAAGAGATGAATTCATAGCATGAAAACACACAAATCTCTAAACCCAAGTTCTATATGAAAACATCAACCACTTTTGTTTTCTTCTTCTCCTGCCTCTTTTTTATAGTCTCATCAGCCCATCCAGGCATGAAAAGAGCATATTACCCATGCAAAAACTTGGTGTTATATTTTCATGATGTTATTTACAATGGCCAAAACGTTAATAATGCAACTTCTGCTATTGTAGGTGCACCCCAATGGGGAAACCTTACAATTTTAGCCGACAAATTCCATTTCGGGAATTTAGCGGTTTTCGATGATCCAATCACTTTAGATAATAACTTCCATTCCGTTCCCGTGGGTCGGGCTCAAGGGATGTATTTCTATGACTCAAAGAACACGTTTACCGCATGGTTAGGGTTTTCGTTTGTGTTAGATAGTGCTCAATATAAAGGAACCATAAACTTCATTGGGGCCGACCCGCTTTTGGATAAGACTAGGGATATATCGGTGGTTGGTGGAACCGGAGATTTCTTCATGCACCGTGGGATTGCGACTCTTATGACTGATTCTTATGAAGGTGATGTGTATTTTAGGCTTCGTGTTGATATAAAATTCTATGAGTGTTGGTGATCGGTTAGGAGATCGAGTAGGTTAAATGGTATTGAAATCGGACTTGTGTGAAATAAAATGAAATAAAACACAAATGCATAAGAATGTAATCGCAATTATATATATTTTTCTGAATTTATGTAAGATGTCATTTTTTTTATTGTGGTCAACTTTTGTGACATATGAGCATATATTATGTAGTGATGGTGAAACAGAAGGGTTGGATAACATGTGAAAGAGATAACTTTGTAAATGGATATGTTGTGTTAAATATGAATTATGAAAAATAAAAATAAAAATAAAAACTAACTTCTAGTAAAAGACATGAAACATTAAACACATTACTGTTTTTTTTTTTTAATAAATACCAGATTATTGATCCGCATATTACGCACATATCTTTAATATTAGTTGATATTTAGATATCATATGTAGGGGTGTTTGGGAAAGCTTATTAAAACGGCTTATGTTTATTAGCTTATAAGTTTATATAAGTTAATAAACTTTTGTTACATAAAGTGTTTGGAAGAGTTTATAGTATAAGCTAATTGTGAAATTACTAAAAAGACAATTTAATAAGCTAATAATGCTAAAGATGCATATAATGCATCATCCTTTCCGTATGAAACTTTTATGCAATTGAAAGCTTGAAAGCTGATGCATGAATGTTTGTGAGGTGGGACAAAGAGGTAAAATCTTCCCCTATATATGGAGCTACATTTTATTGTAGTTTGACACCTCATCCGTTTCAAGCTATTTGATTGGCTGATAATGCCACGTGTAATTCACTGATTGGCCACCGTTTTCCTCACAAACTTCTGTAGCCTTAATTCGCCTGCTTGCTCAATCCACCGTTTTTACTTGACGAAAATGTTAATTTGTCTTCACAATTGGAGGAATCACAGATCGAACAGACGAAGATCAAAATTGATTACTCAAAATCTCTAACAACAATTAAACAATATGAAATTCAAGTGAAGAGATTAGAGGAAAAAAATCACAAATCAAGCATTTGAACTCTCGCAATCGTTTGATTCAATTACTGAATACGAGTCACATATTAAGAGCTTAGAGAAAGAATTAGATCAACAAGGACGTGATTTCGAAGATGATGTAGTAGATTTGAAAGTCAAAATTGAGCAGGAAGAAAGAGTCGTACAAGCGGAAGAAGCTTTAAGAAAGTCAAAATTGGTCGACCCTAATTTAATCGGCCATTTCACTACTACCTAATTGTTGTCGCCTCCTTCCACAGCCGCTACCACCGCTACAGACACATACAAATCGATGAAACCCTAAAAACAAACGGCTTGCATCTTCAGCCTGGATTTCGTCTGCAAAGAAATGGATATAAAAATGGTACGAAATCCCTTTTGTTTCATCGATTATATTTGGGGAAGAAATTAATTCAAGTTCGTACATTGTAGTTATCAGTTTTGTGTACCAATTAGTCAAATTTCGGCCAGATTTTCTTAGTTATAGCTTCTAACATCCTCATGAGTTGCACATTTCAAATTAGACATTTCTTTAAAACACGATACAGAAAGGTACGTTGCAAGGAATTGATTTAAAAATGTTGTCTGATTTATGTTCAAGTAGATATACTCGACAACCCACATGAGAAGATAAAGATTTTCCCTACCTATTAGTGACACAACTCTATGTATTTAAGAGAACATAAAATGGGCAGGTTTCATAATATAGGAAGGCGAGAGCTTTTGTGTCCATCCATCAACGTGTCATCGATTAATTTAGAAACCATTTAAGATTCATAGTTCATACTAATGAAGGTGCTAATTTTGTGTGCAATAATGAATTAAGGAATTGTCTTTCTGGTCAAATCAGTAATTGCTAACTTAAAGGTTTTTGTGTGAGTTTTACGATATACAAGAGTTGTTACTCTGAAGTATTAGTTATTTCAATTGTTAAAATGCTAATCCATTTCCTCCATTAAAACACATTCTGGTGATGTTGTCATTTTTTCTTTCACAAGAATAATCCACCAATTGGAAGAACATTCGTTTTTAGTTTTTGATTTGATTATTTTTTCATTCATAAGCTTTAATTTTTAAGTGTTCGTAAGTTGTAGTGTTGTCCATACAAGTATTCTATCTTTGGGAGTTCAAACATAATATGGCTGTGTAAATATATGGGGTTACGAATAGGTAACAGTTTTTGTGTATATATTAAATATATATTTCTGGTTTTTAATCAGAAAATATAAAACAATAGTTAAGTTCATTTTTAGAGAAAATATCATATATTTCTGGTCTTTTATGTTGTAGGAAATAAAAATGCAGATAAAAACACCAGGAATAAATAGCAGAAAAACAGTCAGGTTTACTGCTTCTGCACCTGGAAGAAGACCGACCCGACCTGTAGCCGAACCGGACCCGCAGAAAAACACCAGGAATAAACAGCAGAAAAACAGTCAGGTTTCCTTATTTTTAGGAATTTTCTTGATGTTTTCTAGAATTTTTTGATATTTTCTAGAATTTTTTGGAATTTCTTGAAGTTTTTCGGGTCAAAATAGACTGTTTTCGGGACCTGCAGTTGTTTGGTTATTCTGATCAGGTTGAAATTTTGTGGAACGCCTGGGATTATTAATTCCCATTTTTCAGAATTCTTTGGGATTTGTTTGAATTATTTCGGGAAAATTATTCACTATCAGAGGGGTATTTTCGGTATTTCTGGTGGTCTGATCAGCCTGCAAAGTTTTATACAGTGTTGGAACAATGGTTTTTATTTTCAGGGATTTTATGAGATTTATTGCGATTTTTTCTGGATGCTATTGACCACTTCAAGACTGTCCCTAATTTACTTGAAAAATATTGGGTCAAAATGGACTGTTTTGACAGTTTTTGGCAGTTTGCTTGCTTGGATTAAGCTGATTTTTTGTGGAAGACTTAGGATTATGATTTCCCATTTGTCAGATTTTTTGGGATTTTTCTGAATTTTTTCTTGAAAACGGGCTGAATGGGTTTTTTTTAGACTGTTTGGTCAGTTTTAGACAGTTGGGGTGGATTTTTGAAGCTGAACTTTTTTGTGGGCCTTAGTTGCATAAATTCCCATTTTTATGGAGTTTCTGGGATTTTTCTGATTTTCTGTTTTTTTGTTATTTGGTGCATATTTTCGGTTTAAAAAGGCAGCAGAAGGACAGATTCGGAAGGAGGGTTGTTTGGTGCATATTTGCTGTTTATGGATTTATCAATTATTGAGAGAAGAAATAATATAGGTAAAAAGAGATTATCAAATTTTGTACAAACTCATCATTACAGCTATCGATTCTTATGTCATTTTTAAAATTATTAATATTTATTGGTATTTTTCTATAATATAAATCTTGAAGCATGCCCGCCCAATCGGACGGACTATTAAGCTAGTATCATAAATAAGTTAATGTTCCCTTGTAAAATAACTTATTTAAAGCCTCCTAAATAAGCTCATAAGCATAAACTTATAAGCTCTACAAAACACTTATAAGTAATTATTAAACTTAAATAAGCTTAAAAGCTCATAAGCCTTCTAAATGAGCTTTTTCAAACACCCACGTAGTTCTCAAACACATTATGGCAATAAAAAATAAATACAATTGTAAAACGTATCATATACTAACGTATATATGTTGAAATTGAAAATTGAAAAATATACTGATAATGAGAAATTAAAATGAAATGTTGTTGCCTTTAAAAAAATGAAAAGTTGTCAATGAAAATGTAAAATAAATTTCCTCAAACGACCCAGCGCACTGTGAGCATGAAGATCCCTCTTGGGCCAAGGTTTCCTTTGCGGGCTGTTGGGCCAAACCATATCCGGGATTCTTTGGAGTAGATGTTTAGACCTATGATTCACGATTTAATTAAGTTAATTATATGAGATTTACTAACCATTGCTCATTGCCCTGGTTAAAAGTGGTTAAAATGGTTAATGTACAATTAAGGAAAATAACTATTTAAAAATTATCTTTAATATTTAGTAGCGGCGAGTAGAAATTTGATGTAATATTGATACAACACTTGGTAGTTTAGGGTAGAGGTGCACAAACCGGTTTTTTTCGAAAACCGGATCGGATTAAAAACCGGATCGGTTTTGGTCAACTCCGGTCAAAACCGGTTTTGTCCAAACAGGTTCGGTTTTGGAACCGGTTTTAGGGGGATGCACAAAAACCAGCCCAAACCGGATCGGATCGGTTTGAAACCGGATCGGATCGGATCGGTTTGGTCGAATCGGGTCGGATCGGTTTCTCGGACCGGATCGGATCGGTTTTCGGTATAAAAACCGGATTTACCGGATTTACGGGTTTTCCATATTTTTTTTATTTTTTTTGTATTTTTTATGAACAAAATATGTAAAAAGACAATATAAATCGACTTTTAATTAAACGAAACCATCCAAATACAAGAGTTCTAAATCGAAATACAAGAGTTTTAAACATAAATTTAAACATAAACATAATACAAACTAAACGATAATTAGTCTTCATTCTTCATGTCTTCGTCTTCATTCGCCACCTCCATTTCTTCATTCTTCATTCTTCATCACGCATGACATTGTTGCGTAGTTCCATGTCGAATTGAAGTTCTTCTTGTGTTAGAGGTACCGACATATGTCCCTCTATTTCCACGTTATGTAATCGTTGTTCCACGTCGGCCATCTCGGTCTTAAGTGATGCAATATGTTGTAAATGTTCTGCTGCATCGAGATGGTCTTTCAAACAAATTATAACTTCAACCGACAAAGGTGTGAGCTTCGATCTCATGTTTGATATAACCCTACCGCTAAAACTAAAAGCGGATTCCGAAGCTACCGTAGAAGCTTGAACACTTAGTAGGTCACGAGCCATAGCAGAAAGAATTGAAAATTGGATACCCTTTCCTTTCCACCATTCCAAAATATCAAAGTTTGGAAATTCTTCTACACTTATAGTTGACAAGAAGTCGATAATTGTATACCTCCCAAGCTCGCTACTTGTGGTGTTATCACGAGCTCTTTTGCTATTTTCGTTTTTCAAAGTGTTGTAGAATCTAACATTTTCATCATAATCCTTATGACCCGAACCAGAGGCCCCATCGTGCATCATGGAATGAATGTGTGTTGTTGGGCCAAATTTTTCCAAGTAAACATTAAACATGTTCGTTAAACAATTGTTGAAATGTTTAATGACATTTTCTGCAAAATGAACGTCTTGTTCACACAAATTCAAATCGCTACAAATATTGGTAATCAACACCTCAACCCCTGAAGTGTTTATCATGGAGTTTAAAGCAGCGGCTATTGTTATAACGGGGGGCATTTCGGTAAAATATTTTCTAAGTTTTTCTTTCATCGGTACCACCATTTCGCTAAATGGGCGACCCCTAAATTCAAAGTCATTTATTTTTGAACACATTAAGTAAAGTTGTTTTAACACCAATGGACTTGTAGGATAGTAAACCCCTGACAAATAAGTTGTTGCATTTTTGAAAACACAAAGTAATTCGGTAGCTTGTCTAATCGTTTCCCAACTAGACCTCCTCAAATCGTACAACACGGTTTCGATCGGCTAACATATTATGGAAAATTTTTAAAGATGATTTTTGACGCAAAGCACACTCAAACATGTGGCAAGTGGAATTCCAACGCATAGGTACATTCCAATTTGGACCTAACCAATCTTGCCCCGCATCGACACAAAATTTCATATACTTATTATGTCTTAAACCGGTCGTACCAAAAACATCTTTTAGCATTACTCTAAAAGCGGTTGTTGTGGGTTCGATACAACGTAACCCATCTTTCACAACTAAATTAATAATATGTGCAACACACCGACTATGGAAAAAAATACCGTTACAAATCGGTTTATATTTAAGAATTAGTTTTTGAACCGCATTTGTATTGTTGGACGCATTATCAAAAGACATAGAAAAGATTTTTGACTCTAATTTATAACTTCTTATAACATAGTCTAAAATTTGGTACAAATTTTCCCCCGTATGTGGAGCCCAAATAATTCAAACGCAATCGTACGCTTTATCATTACCCAAGTATTGGGATCAATCCAATGAGCGGTAACATAAAGGTACGAGTCATGTGTAGCATTTGGGGCGGTCCAAACATCACTAGTTAAATTAACCCCCGTTTGTAGATTTTTAAAACCTTTTTTTAAATCATCTTTAGCAAGTTTCCATAATTTTATAGCATCACGTCTTAAGGTAGTACGACTTACATGGGAATAGCGTGCTTCCAACTCTTCTTGGATCATGCTCGTTAACCTTTTGTTGTCGAAAAAGTTAAAGGGCAACGCCTCTTGAACCACCAACTTCGCCATTCGTTGACGAAGCCTACTAGCGTCGAAAGTTTGTATCTTGCCGTGTAACGCCCCAGAATTTTTATAATTTGATTTAATTATGTTATTGCTTAAAACAATTTATATTACTTAAGTGATGACGTTTAGTGGAATAATAGACGACATTTGATTATCTATTTATATGAACTTAATGGTGTGACGTCTCATTTGTATAAGTAATTAAATAGATAACGTTTCGTTTAATTATGTGGCATTTTTATCGCGACATTTAGACTCCGGGTCAAGGCTAATCAAGAGTCGTCAGTTTCGTGGCGGGTTGAGGCCGGCCAAAGGCCAAGGCCAAGACCCGAACATTCTCTTCCTTGCTCGTTAAAAATCGGAATTATTAAATAATAGTAGGACCGATCCTTCCTTTTGTGTTTGGGTCATAATCAGAACTTCGGTAGTTTAGAAGGCCGAAACCTTCTTCTCTTTTTCGTTGGTCGTCCAGCCCAAGACTCATTTGAGCCCAACCGAGTTTTATAGAAGGAGGAAGCCCGGTTACTTTACAAAGCCGAGCCCAATTACTAATTAATCACGTCTTAAGCCTGATTTACCCTAATCCTTCTTGTGTTCTATTCGGCCGTGAGAAAAAGTAAACCCCATCTCCTTCGATTTACTTTCTGCTGGTTGTCACCAAGGAAGAAGTCGAGCAAGAGGCATTTCTGCATACTAGTTGTGATCGATCGAAAGCAGATCGATGTGCAGTTGATGATCGAGAGAAGGAAGCAGTGAAGTTATTTGGTGTAAGCCGGCTCAAGCCAAAGTGTTGTGGTAATCACGTTTCCGTATCGGCTATTCATTGTTCCTTTCAAATTCAGTATTAATGTTAGTCGATGTTATATGTTTCTGGGCTGCTGTGATTTGGCAGGTTCATACCGAACCTGAATGGGTTTCGGTTCAGTGGTTAATTGTGATTTTATTGATTGTTAGTTCGTCCTGTATCGTCTAGAAGTTAGGGTTCCATTCTCAAGTGTTAAATGAGCCTATAATAATCTGTTTTGAGTCCTTGATCGTGCGGGTTTTGCAAATCTGATTATTGTCATTTTGGCTACTGAATTCGAGTGTCGGGTTTTAGGGTTGGGCAAAACCTTAGTAGAACGGCTAAACGTTTTGATGACCGAAAACCGGAAACCGAACCCGTAAGGTTCTTGGTTTCCTAAACAAATAGTTTTCATAAATAAGTTAAAGAGATTTTTGTGAAGATAAGTTTCTGTAATGAAAAGTGATTTTGGGGCTGTCGGAGGCCTCGGTAATTAACGGGTTGATGTCGGGATTTTTAAATCGGGTTCTAATTATCAAACTAAAATTTTGACAGAATCTGTCCTCTGAATTCGGGGCTGTTTTTACCACACTTAAAATATGTTTTTGGATTTTTGGCCCGTGCTGGTCACTTGTTTTCTGATTTAGCTTTTCAGTGCCGCAACCCTCTCGTCAATCCGAATTACGGTTTAAAAGTTATAGTCAATTTAGTATGCTGCTGTTAGGAAAATGACCTGTGCAGCTATGCTGTTTTGTGAGCCTGTTTTGAGATACTTAGAGTCTGTTTTAGCCAGTGACCGTCTCACAGAGATATGTAGTTCTGGTTGTCTACTTTTCATGGTAAAAATATGGGATAAATATACTGCACAGTTTAAGAGTTATAGCAGTTTCCGTGAGACCGACGGGTGCTGCCAGTTTTCTAAATTGAGTCCTTAGAACGGATTGTAATTCGGGTTTCATTTTATGCTTTTAGGATCATCTAGGAATAACCGAGCAGCGCCTTAGAGTATTGAGGATCCTTTGGAGCTTACGTTTCTCGAGGTGAGTATTCTCACCGTGTATTCAGTTTAACGTTGTACATGCATGACTTATGTGTTACATTTCTTGCACCATAATTGTTATCTGAGCTTGAGCTGTTATCTGAGTTTGATCCGCTATCTGAGTTTGATTTTTTATCTGAGTTTGACATGCTATCTGAGTATCTGAGCAGCTGTTGATTTATTTTAATCTGAGACATTGTGCCTGTGTAACCGAGCTCGGCACAGGGTCATTCTGTGCTACTACTTGCTAGGGCATCTGAGATAATTATGTTAAAGAGATAATAAAACATAATAACACACATCTGAGTTTTTGGCTATATGCCTGGGATCACCTCCCGTCTGAGTTTTGGGATTATTCCCGTCTGAGTTTTGGGATCACTCCCGTCTGAGTTTTTGGCTTATGCCATCTGAGGTGTGAGGAGGGGCGAGGTTGATCTCTCGTCCCAAATCACACAAGCGCGCTATATAAATTAAAATCTGAGTAATAAAAATCTGAGAAATAATCTGAGTAATTAATCGAGTAGATTCTGAGTAGGAGTACACCGATGTGCCCTCATGTGTTGTATGTTATAATTGTTTACATTTTGAGACTATTCACTCAGCTTCCCAGCTGACCCAAACTTTCCCCCACATTGTTTCAGGTACCAGCAAAGGAAAGGAGAAGGTGGACGGTTGGCCGCTGTATCTTTTCGTTACTGATGTGGACAGCAATTAATATTTTAAAAACATTTCATTTTATTTTTAACTATTTCCGCAATAAATACATTTTAAACGTTAAATATTTATACCGGAGCTTTATTTATGGGACCTTTCGATTATAATTCTGTTTTCAAAAATTTTAAAAATCTTGTAAATTTTAGGGTGTTACAAGTTGGTATCAGAGCTCTGACTTGAGGGATTTGGATTCACAAGTGGTGGATTCAATCTCAAGTTTGAGTCTCGAGTTTTAAAACGCGAACTGAGTAAAATATTTTCTGAGAAAAGTTTTCACATCAAGCATACAGCATGTCACGTCGACCTCTCGCTTTTCCCATTGCTGGTAATGTTTAATAGTTTTTATTTATCTGAGATGTATGTTGTATTCTGAGTATGGATGAGTAGAGTAGTCTGAGATTTTTGTGTTTATTTTCTAAGTACATTTTTCCGAGTGTTGTTTCTGATTACATCTGTGAAATAAACCTTAAACGTTATAATAACATACGAAAATTTCATATGAATAGTACGATTAAATACCATGTATATATAGATATACGAATGCGAGGTTTGATAATTTCGAGTATAATTTAGAGCATAATTCTGAGTAAAAATTCTGGATTTAATTCCCAGTGTTTAATATATTTATGCATATACAAATACGCATACTAGAGAAATTATAAATTTTAATGAGAATAATAAAAGTTTCCAGTTTAGAGGAATACCTAATAGAGTTGAAATGAGATTTTATAAATTTTGAGAAATTTTAACCGAAAGTGTAATAACGGGGTATTAATTTATAATTCGCATGTTTTGAGTAAATGAGAAAAGAGAAAAGTATTAATATTAAAGAGGAGTATTAAACTTTCGAATTGGGAAGATATTAAAAACTTTCATATGGGAGAAAACACTTAATAGACCGAGTCATTAAAAACGAGTAAATCAGAAATTAGTAAATCAAATTGATTAAGAATTTTATGAGGATTTTCCAAGTTGAGTAAAAGGAAGGATTATTGAGTCAATAAAATGGGAAATAATTACTTTTTAGCTAAACGAAAATATATCGAACCAAATTTTGATAATAAAATGAGTATGCATAATGAGAAGTTATTGAATCAAGATTTAGCAACCAAAAGATACATTAATATGGAATTCCAAATTTGTGTAAGAATCTATAGAATGTATTAAAGAGAATTATTAAATAGTGTTAAAAGAGAAGTGATTATATTAAACCTATTAAATGAGAAATTAAAAATTCGTGAATACCATGAGTCGTAATAATTGAGAAAATTTCAGGTTGAAAAGTCAACAAATTAATATCTATTTAAGAATCATTAAATTGAAATAAAATGGGAAAAACATTTCGAGTAAGTAGGTTAAATTGCTGAGTGCAAAACTAAATGTGGATGACAAGTTAAGTTACAGATTAATGAGTTCACACTGATAGCTTAAAATAAACTATGTAAGTTTAATAGACTAATTAATTGAGAAATTGTTGAGTCAAATTAATCAGATATTATTGAAGCTCATCTTAAAGAGTAATTATATAAGAGGATTAAGAGGAAGCTAACGTCATCAATTTGATGATGATTTATTTAAAAACGAGTTAAGAGAGCGATAAATTGAATCAAATTAAACGAGGAACGCAATAACTGAGAACTCTGATCAAAAAGATATTAATCGACATGCTCACAAATTACAATAAATTTAATATAACTGTGAAGAGGATATAAGTTATATTTATGAGGAATGATAAAGGGCATATCCAAATGAAAAGTTTAAAAAGGAGATTTGTATTGTGAAAATAACTAAGTGGAAATATTTCTATGAATCTGAGTTATCCGAGTATCGCGTACGAGACTAAAGATACGCATGAATTTCTGAGTAATGTTTATGAGGTTTTGAGTACCCACAGCTGAGTGCATATCTGTACTTATTGAATTATCAAATATGGAAAAATAATTTATTTTTCTTTCTTCGGAATATGATTTATTGGTGGTTTTTATGTGGGAAGTTGTGAACTTTGGGATTGACTCGTGACCAAACAAAAGCATGTGTCGAAAGTAATAGAGGGCCCCTATTACCGTACACACAGGACTTTTGGTTGGTTAGGGGGAAATTTTGAAAGGAACGATGGACCAATGCTTGTTATTGTGAATTTAGTACTTGTATTCTAATTGTTTGTGTGACTACATATTTGCTTGTTTATTTTGGTAGACAATACTAGTTCCAAACTCGAGGACGAGTTTTCTCCAAGTGGAGTTGAGTAGGGGTAAAAAGGAAAATTGTTAAGAAATAATTATCATTATGTATTATTTATAATTATTATGAGCATGATGCTTATGCAGAGAGATTTTCTAGATGAGGATTTTAAAAGTATGAAATCTATATACATATACTTGATTTGAAAATTTATAAGAGTAACCACCGAATAGAACAAATTGAGAATATTTGAATTAATTTTATGGTGTAAGTACCAAGTTTATAAAATGGATAATCGGGATTAATGGAGAAATTAATGAACCAAGATTTATGGGGGTAAATGTAATTGTGCAAAAGAGAAATGGTAGGTACTACAATTATATACAAAATAAGACAGTATACTTATTCTTGGGTAGTTATAAATGTGATGATGTGAAATCATTAAATTAAAGTGATGAGAACTTATTAATGAGTCGAATATGAGAAAACTGCTACAATGAAATTTTGAGGAAAAGGAGTTAAAATGAGATCGGTAATTTGCTGGTAATGAGTTATTATTAAAACGAGCTAAATGATAAAATTTTATTTTGATTAATTATGGAGTAATTTCGAGTTATAAGAAATTTACAAATCGAGTTACATAAGCAAATTAATAAAATGAGTCAGAGAGAAAAGTATTAAATTAACGGGAAGTTTTATTCAAATTTTTGAAGTATTATAAAGTGTTCTGAGTTTTGAGGTATTATAAAATTATATGAGAAAACTCTATTTATGAATAATTATTAAACTTGAGGTGAGAACAACTATTCAATAAATTTATATTGAACTTAGGAGAAATTTGGAAAAGACGAGAATGTACTGAGTTGATGAACCATGAGTAAACCGTAAGATTTAGAATAAAGTGTAACTGCGAATGGAGTAAATGAGAACTAAAGAATTAATTTGTAATTTGAGTAACGAGAAATCATTATAAAAAAAAATTAATTGGAATTTTCAGTGGGTAACATGAAATCAATGAGAAGATATGGTCAAAATAATTAAGAGACATTTTAAATTGTGTAAAATCAGTGAAATGGTCTATTAAAGGATCGTTAATCTAGATGAATGAGAAAACATCTATTAAAATATTATCGAAAAACCATTAAATGTAATAGAATGAGAACCTATTAAAGGGAATTAAATGGCAAGATCGTTAATTTGAGCTATTTAAAGGGTTATCAACATCGGTAATATGCAAACCTAATAGAGTAAGGTAACAATATAATGTTAAAGAAGAAGTTATTTTGAGAATCAATAACGCGGTTGAGAGAGAATATATCATTCCAAGTATTATAAGCTGGTAAATTGGAACACGCGAGTAGTAATAAGAATGAGTAGAAATGTGATTTATACCTAATGCTATTACTTGTAAATATTATTACCTTATGAGTTGCAACTGAGTTAGAGTTTTGGGTTGCTTCTGAGTTAAGATTTATAAGTTTGCTCCTGAGTTATACAATTTTGAGTATTACTCCTGAGATATGTTTTGAGTTTATTTCTGAGTGGGACTTCTGAGTTATATTTCCAGATCATATTTTGGAGTTATATACCTGAGTATATGAGAATTCTGTGTGATATGTATATTCCTTGTGATTTATTTGCACGGTTTTTATATTAATTGGTAATGGTGTAAACCGCTAAATTATTTATTATGCTGTTAACAACTGTTGACCCATAGAGTAGAAGACCTTCCAAGTCATTTTGGTGGAAAATTGTCAATGATGAAATTTTTTTTATCTGTTGCTAAAATGTGTAAGTGGTCATGTGATGGAGTTGTGCGGGAAGAAAATTTTCCATAAGAACTTGTTATCGTCGTGAGAGATCCGAGTGTGATTGTGCAAATGGTTTGGATGACCTGGTACTACGCTGAGCATCTGGTATCGTCAACAAATCTATAGTAAATTTCCAAGTGGAGTTGAATCGGTGATTCAACGCGACGTTAATCGCTGAGTGCAACAACTGTATACGAATGCGAGAGCAAGAAGACGCCTTCAGTAGAGTATCGTGGTGTTTTTATGCTGATTATCGACATTTTCTTTACATACTGAGATCCATAGTGAGCCTCCTGGCCCTATTTCTTTTAGCCTTATTCGTTTTGCGCCACTAGAGGCGGATAATTGTATGAGCACTTACGTGATCCGCAGTTCATTTCCTATTAAGTAAATTCTCCATGAAGAGCTTCTTTCTATTCATAACTTTATCGTTTTCATTCTTCTTTTCCATTTGAGTATGCATGTCGTAGGATACCCTGATGAATTTCCTTTTCATTCATAATCTTATCATTTTGTTTCTTTCCCCATTTGAGGACGTGTGTCGTTGACAAGTATGAGTTGAGACGCGAGATTACTACCCTGAGTTTCTTCCGAGCAATGACTTCGGGGACGAAGTCTATTTCAAGTGGAGTTGAGTTGTAACGCCCCAGAATTTTTATAATTTGATTTAATTATGTAATTGTTTAAAACAATTTATATTACTTAAGTGATGACGTTTAGTGGAATAATAGACGACATTTGATTATCTATTTATATGAACTTAATGGTGTGACGTCTCATTTGTATAAGTAATTAAATAGATAACGTTTCGTTTAATTATGTGGCATTTTTATCGCGACATTTAGACTCCGGGTCAAGGCTAATCAAGAGTCGTCAGTTTCGTGGCGGGTTGAGGCCGGCCAAAGGCCAAGGCCAAGACCCGAACATTCTCTTCCTTGCTCGTTAAAAATCGGAATTATTAAATAATAGTAGGACCGATCCTTCCTTTTGTGTTTGGGTCATAATCATAACTTCGGTAGTTTAGAAGGCCGAAACCTTCTTCTCTTTTTCGTTGGTCGTCCAGCCCAAGACTCATTTGAGCCCAACCGAGTTTTATAGAAGGAGGAAGCCCGGTTACTTTACAAAGCCGAGCCCAATTACTAATTAATCACGTCTTAAGCCTGATTTACCCTAATCCTTCTTGTGTTCTATTCGGCCGTGAGAAAAAGTAAACCCCATCTCCTTCGATTTACTTTCTGCTGGTTGTCACCAAGGAAGAAGTCGAGCAAGAGGCATTTCTGCATACTAGTTGTGATCGATCGAAAGCAGATCGCTGTGCAGTTGATGATCGAGAGAAGGAAGCAGTGAAGTTATTTGGTGTAAGCCGGCTCAAGCCAAAGTGTTGTGGTAATCACGTTTCCGTATCGGCTATTCATTGTTCCTTTCAAATTCAGTATTAATGTTAGTCGATGTTATATGTTTCTGGGCTGCTGTGATTTGGCAGGTTCATACCGAACCTGAATGGGTTTCGGTTCAGTCGTTAATTGTGATTTTATTGATTGTTAGTTCGTCCCGTATCGTCTAGAAGTTAGGGTTCCATTCTCAAGTGTTAAATGAGCCTATAATAATCTGTTTTGAGTCCTTGATCGTGCGGGTTTTGCAAATCTGATTATTGTCATTTTGGCTACTGAATTCGAGTGTCGGGTTTTAGGGTTGGGCAAAACCTTAGTAGAACGGCTAAACGTTTTGATGACCAAAAACCGGAAACCGAACCCGTAAGGTTCTTGGTTTCCTAAACAAATAGTTTTCATAAATAAGTTAAAGAGATTTTTGTGAAGATAAGTTTCTGTAATGAAAAGTGATTTTGGGGCTGTCGGAGGCCTCGGTAATTAACGGGTTGATGTCGGGATTTTTAAATCGGGTTCTAATTATCAAACTAAAATTTTGACAGAATCTGTCCTCTGAATTCGGGGCTGTTTTTACCACACTTAAAATATGTTTTTGGATTTTTGGCCCGTGCTGGTCACTTGTTTTCTGATTTAGCTTTTCAATGCCGCAACCCTCTCGTCAATCCGAATTACGGTTTAAAAGTTATAGTCAATTTAGTATGCTGCTGTTAGGAAAATGACCTGTGCAGCTATGCTGTTTTGTGAGCCTGTTTTGAGACACTTAGAGTCTGTTTTAGCCAGTGACCGTCTCACAGAGATATGTAGTTCTGGTTGTCTACTTTTCATGGTAAAAATATGGGATAAATCTACTGCACAGTTTAAGAGTTATAGCAGTTTCCGTGAGACCGACGGGTGCTGCCAGTTTTCTAAATTGAGTCCTTAGAACGGATTGTAATTCGGGTTTCATTTTTATGCTTTTAGGATCATCTAGGAATAACCGAGCAGCGCCTTAGAGTATTGAGGATCCTTTGGAGCTTACGTTTCTCGAGGTGAGTATTCTCACAGTGTATTCAGTTTAACGTTGTACATTCTTGACTTATGTGTTACATTTCTTGCACCATAATTGTTATCTGAGCTTGAGCTGTTATCTGAGTTTGATCCGCTATCTGAGTTTGATTTGTTATCTGAGTTTGACATGCTATCTGAGTATCTGAGCAGCTGTTGATTTATTTTAATCTGAGACATTGTGCCTGGGTAACCGAGCTCGGCACAGGGTCATTCTGTGCTACTACTTGCTAGGGCATCTGAGATAATTATGTTAAAGAGATAATAAAACATAATAACACACATCTGAGTTTTTGGCTATATGCCTGGGATCACCTCCCGTCTGAGTTTTGAGATTATTCCCGTCTGAGTTTTGGGATCACTCCCGTCTGAGTTTTTGGCTTATGCCTATCTGAGGTGTGAGGAGGGGCGAGGTTGATCTCTCGTCCCAAATCACACAAGCGCGCTATATAAATTAAAATCTGAGTAATAAAAATCTGAGAAATAATCTGAGTAATTAATCGAGTAGATTCTGAGTAGGAGTACACCGATGTGCCCTCATGTGTTGTATGTTATAATTGTTTACATTTTGAGACTATTCACTCAGCTTCCCAGCTGACCCAAACTTTCCCCCACATTGTTTCAGGTACCAGCAAAGGAAAGGAGAAGGTGGACGGTTAGCCGCTGTATCTTTTCGTTACTGATGTGGACATCAATTAATATTTTAAAAACATTTCATTTTATTTTTAACTATTTCCGCAATAAATACATTTTAAACGTTAAATATTTATACCGGAGCTTTATTTATGGGACCTTTCGATTATAATTCTGTTTTCAAAAATTTTAAAAATCTTGTAAATTTTAGGGTGTTACATGCCGTCATTTCCCATGGTTGTTTGGCCACTCGTCGAGCCCATTTTTACTTCCTTGCAACTTTTATTCTTATGATTCTTCAAACTTGTATTTCCATCTTCTTTAAAGAAACGCATACATCTTTTGCACCGAGCTTTTTTCGATCCATCCGACATCAAACATAAGTCGAAATTGCACCAAATGTCCGGATTTCTCTTTGTAGGAAGTATCTTATCTACGGTAACGTCGGTTGAAGAACCGGTCAGGACATAATCCGGTTAAAAAACCGGTAAAAAAACCGGTTCTACGAAACCGGATAAAAAACCGATCCGCTGGCTAGAAGATCGAACCGGTTGGGAACCGCCGGTTTGAGACCGATCCGGTATTTTCGAGCCTTAATCCGGTTTGAAACCGGTTTTAAACCGGTTTTTAAACCGGTTCGGTTAAAAAACCGGTCCGGTTGTGCACCTCTAGTTTAGGGCATGTTTGGATGGGCTTTTTGAAAAGTATTTATTGGCTATTGACTTTTTTAAAAATGAGTTTTGAAAAGTAAGGGTCACTTACTTCTTGAAATCTCCTTTTTGAGGCATTACCCAAACAACTTATTAACTTATTGACTTCTTGAAAATCTAATAGGTTAATAAGTTGCTTTTTATGACTTTCCCAAACATGCCCTTAGTATGATCTTTGCCATACCCGGTGTTATTATGATAAAAGGTTTTTCTGATGTATTTCTTAGAACATAAATTAGGACGCAGTTAGTAAAATATTTATTTCTTAAATATAAAAAATAATATTAATCAACTCTAAAATTACTATTTTAAAAAAATGCATAAAATATGATTTTCTTTAGATGAAATATCTTCATTAAATACAATCTATGGTATTCCCCCTGGAGTATACATTATAATTATTTTTTATTTATTTTTTATTTTTTTAAACTCTTATGATAATTTCCAATGAAGCAACATTAAAAAGGGAAGTAGTTAAATAAAATAGGCTTACCTAATGCACAAGTGATGTAAGTTGTTAATCTCGGCCAAAAATTAGTTGGCTATACACTTTCGTCAAATCAAATTTATAACACTAATCATTACAGGTAGTAAGAGCATCTCTATTCTCTAATAGGAGGTTTTCTAATAGGAGGTCTTTTAAAATATTGATACTATTTGAATAACCCTTAAAATGATATTTTACCATTGAATGAATGATTTTTTAAGAGGTCACTCCAATCACTTATTCTTTCTTAACCACTTGAACAATTTTCAATGCTTGATTTTTTAGTCCCTGTATTTAACAATTTTACATTTTAAACCCAAGTATATATTTATATGTGAATAATTTACTATTTCTATAACTATATATTACAACTTTATGATATTTCAATACTTTTTTAAGGTCAAGCATTATAATATTTTTGTAAGAGACATTTTATAATAATGTTAAGTTTTGTAATGCTATAAAAATTGTTAAATTACATAAGTGAGGGACATTTATAAAACGTTTGATATAGATGAAGGTAAATTAGTAATATTAGTGAAAAAAATTTAGAAAGGTTAACCATTGGGGAGGTTTTCAATTAATAGATTATTAGATGATGTGGCAAAAATATAAGTTATTGGAGAGGTTAACCATTGTGGATGCTCTAAGTAACAAATAAATATCCATAATTATTACTTCCTTCATCCTAAAATTATTATTTCTTCCTAAAATTATTATTTATCAGACAAAAACATGTTGATTAAGAAGAAACTAGATTAAATATATTATGTCACCAATTAAATTTTGTCTTTCTAATTTAAATGTTATTCGACTCGTTGAAACTTAGAAGTTCATAATTATTTTAGGATATACAAAATAAGGAAGGTGGAGAATAAAATTAAGATCCATGGAGTTTATAGGAAAGTTACTTATCATACAAGTGATTAACTGATATCTTAGACATTATTCATAATTTAAATGATATTACAAATAGAAGACGTTATTCGTTTCCTTATTCATTGTAACTGAAAAGGTGAATAATCATCAAGTTTTACTAATGATTATTATTTTTAGGATTTAATACTTCTAAGATGTATTTTATTGTTGAATCTAAGTCAAAGTGCTAAACTAGTTATCATAATATATTATTAGTGCAATTATTAAGTTAGATATTTTAGGTTCCATAATGTTTATTGTGGAGATTGCATACTTCTTATTGGTCACCTAATCGAGTGGATAGAATTTGAACGTGTACCTTCTTGATTTAGAATTATTAACCTAATTAGTTTAGTTTTTTTCTTTAATAAAATAACATGTATATTACCAAAACAGGCCAGAACAAATAATTTTTTTGTCTAATTTTTATTTCTGCTCTAACTTTATTAAGATAATAATTTTTAAAATTGCCTAATCTAAGGATTTTGATAACAATATCTTCAAGAATGCATAACACAGTTTTATATAATTGTACATTAACCACCAATCATATTACCATTTACTATGTTTAACTATAACTACAATCATTTTAAGCATATTTTCTATTCTTATTGACACATCTTAAAACTATTGTCATCAAAACCTAACTTTTAATCTTTTCCTATTTTTGGAAATGATAAACTCGACACAAGTAATTACTAAGTTAAATAACGTAGATGTAGAAAAAATATATAATACGGAGTATATTGGGATGGACCCACTGTTTAGTGCAACCAATCATGATGTATAATCTTAGACTTTAAGTCTCACAAGTCTAAAGGTTTCATTATTTATTTTTTAGAAACAAAACATTTTCAAGAACCTTATATAAGAACACCTAAACAACACTTATCTTCACAAATATTCTTCAAACCATCCAACTCTCTTTAAGAAAATGGGGTCTAACCATCCAATTTCAACTCTCTTTCTCACAACCTTCTTATTGCTCACTTTTGGATGTTTTGCTTCACCAAGAAAAAACATCCACACACGTCGTCCTTGTAAAGAAATGGTGTTCTACTTCCACGACATTATATATAATGGCAACAACTTCAAGAATGCGACTGCAGCCATCGTAGGCACGCCCGCTTGGGGCAATCACACGGTTTTGGCGAATAACAACCATTTTGGGAACGTGGTTGTGTTCGATGATCCAATAACTCTAGACCATAATTTGCATTCACCCCCTGTTGGACGAGCACAAGGGTTCTATATCTATGACAAAAAAGAGATCTTTACATCGTGGCTTGGGTTCTCGTTTGTGTTTAATTCGACTGCCCATAAGGGTAGCATTAACTTTGCCGGTGCTGATCCTATTATGAACAAGACACGAGACATTTCCATAATTGGTGGCACGGGTGATTTCTTCATGACTAGAGGTATAGCTACAATCATGACCGACGCGTTTGAAGGCGAGGTTTACTTTAGGCTTCGGGTTGATATGAAATTCTATGAATGTTGGTGATCAAAGAGGAGTTTTTTCAAGATTTTGTTAATGCCGCTTATCTTCTTCTTCTTTTTTTTTTCTATTAAAAGATGGAAATTTGTCTGTTTTTTTCTTAGAATGGCTAAAAAATGCCTTCATTTCAAGTCATTAAATGTTTTACATTTTTATCAAGAAATAATTGTTTGTTTTGTGTTTTCTTTTATGGTTAACTCAAACTTTGTTTTTTTATGATAAAAGACGAGTTTTAATTCATGTTATCTGCTTGGTGTAATATAAGGCTAAGTATAAGTCTTTATTATGGTTTATGTGGTGTATCTGTCCATTTATATTTTGTAATTTGGTTTGTTTATTATCATGAATTGTAAATCTTTTTAGCGTAGTGCTAGTTTTAATTATGCATTCCTTTGGGTTCTCTGGATGGTTAGGGGTGCTAACGAGTCGAGCTTTTAACGAGCTACTCGAGCTCGAGCTCGTTTATGTCGAGCTCGAGCTCGTTTATGTCGAGCTCGAGCCTATACTAATTCGATCTCGAGTCGAGCTCGAACATAAAACAATACTCGATTAATCTCATGAGTCGAGCCTAATAATTTGTTACTCGACTAGGCTCGTTCGATAGCTCGTTTAATCTCGAGTCAAACGAGCCAGACGATCTTAACGAGCAGATCCTAACGATTCGAACAAGTGTTAGTATAAGTGTTTATACAATAAGTACAAGAATATACATATATTATATAAGCGTGTCAACGAGTCAAGTAATTAATGAGCTTTTCGAGTTTGTAAATTAGTTTATTTCGAAAAATATGGAATCATAAACGAATATCGAGCTTGAGCTCGAACACTATACAAATAATCGAGCTCAAGTTCGAGCCCAATTTTAAAAACTTATACAAGCTCGAGTCGAGCTCGAGCCGAGTAATTATTAAACGAGCCGAGCCCAAATTTCCTAATATTCGACTCGACTCGAATCATTAACAACCCCTAGATGGGGTGTAGTGCCTTTTCCGAAACTCCCAATTAGTTTTCTCTGTTGCCGCTAGAAAAAAAATCTGTTGGTCCATTTCTTAAGTTAAAATACTTCAAAAGACACACGTTCGAACACCTTTTACTATCTTAAACCTATTAGAAAATGTTATTCTCCTTCCAATGGCATCCATTTCTTTCCTAGTACTCGTGGAAAGTGTTAAGTGGTAAACTTGATCCTTTCTAAAGCAATCATATCTTTATGGAGACTCAAATCATTTATATTTTGTAAGATTTGGATTGATTGTTTGAAGACCTTTAGTCATTTAGAGTGTCAGTTCGAATAACTCGAACAAGTTATTTAATCACAGATCTACTAACAAGAGAAGTTACAGCGGATTAACACTCTTGTAATTTGATTAAGAACAATGAAAACTGTAATCGAATAAGAACAAGAATAAGAACACAATTATCACAAAAAGCTTCAATGTATATTGATATTATCGAACAATACACACGTACGTTTACAATTCGTAAGGAACTATTTATAATAGTCCTTGAAGCCTAAAATATTAACCTAGTTATTCTAGGAACGATTACAATCAATATACAAAAGATAAACATTCCTTAACAAACTATACGAAAATCTCGAACACGATCAGCACCAAATATAGACATCAGTAGTATTTGCCAACGTCAGTAGTAAACTCGAGATCAGTAGTATTTCGTGTTTCTGCCCCATCAGTGATATCTTCTACACTTGTTGATCAGTACTAACTGCAGCATCAGTATTAGAATGTTTATATCCCAACAATCTCCTCCTAAACTTGTTAATTCACTTTTAATTAACCAAGTTTCTTTTCTTCTTCTTCCTTCTTTCTCATCTCTTCCAATTGTTCTTTTCTTCTTTGATCACCTTCTAATGTTTTCTGATTTTGCTTTTTCCTTTGTGCAATTATGTATTTGCTGTTTCTTTTCACAAAGTAGTTATATTTTTCTTGAAATAAAGCAAGGTCATGTGGATGCATGAATGAGCATGTGATGATCTGATACATTGTTTCTTCTGAGTGAGGATATTCCTTTTCATATAAGTACAGCTCACACTTCTTACTGGTTCTTTCAAAGAAGTACATATTCATAGTCGGTAACACATTCCAAGCATAAACATTTTCTGTGTTAGTGAATATTTCAGGATAATTGTCTAGATAAAAAGCAGCATCAATCATTTGAGTTATATATCCAGCTCCTGAGTTTCTCCATGACTTCTTTGTCATTCTTGGTTTACCAATAATTAAAACTTTAATAATGTCACTTCTACTACAGGACATAACCATTGGTTTCCATGCCTTAAATCGTTGAGTTGTTTTATCTTCTCTTATAATTTCTATGACATCATCAAAAACTCTCCAATTCATAATTGGATTATCTTCAAGAGGAGCAATAGGAAAATCAAGTACTTGTATATCTTGTTTACTTTTCTTCCTTGATTCCGTTACAGATTCAATTTCTTTCCTCTTTTTAGAAGGCTTTGAAGATTCACCAGATATTGGTGTTCTGGAGAGTATGATTGTGGGATCAATCTCAACTAAGACCTTTTCTTGTTCTTCTTCTGCTTCAGATTCTGTTAATTCTCTTTTCTTGGCAGTACAATATTTATCCACTATTGTTATCATTTTCATTCTGCCAAAAGACTTAGCACTATGACCTTTTGATTTTAAGAAATCAATCATTTTCTTCTTTTGTTCAAAAATTTCATCTGGTAGGTCAGCTTTTTCTTTCTTACATTCTGCTACTAGATCTTCAAGGCAATTCAGATGTTCTTCTTCTATTTTTCTTTGTTTATTAAATTCTGCCTTTTGATCCTCTACCAGGAATTCTTCAACCTCTTGAATTGCTGCCTTTTTAAGTCTTTCTTCTTCAGCCTTTTTCTTATCTTCAAGAGCTTGAGTCTTTGCAACTTTCCTCAGATACCTTATTCTGTTCACCTTCCATTTATCTTGTTTTGCAGGTCTGACATGGTTGATTTTATTTACCATGTGGTGACCTAGAGCTCTGTTTGGATAGTCATCATCAAATTTTTCTTTCCCTTTTCCAACACAGGCTGAAAGTAGAGGTGGAGTGTATTTCGTATCAATAACAGGATTAAATACAATTGATGGAGAGAATAAATGTATCTTATCCTTTGGTAGTATCTTGGGGTGAGGAGGAAGTGCACATTCATCAACCTCATACCAATTCACATTATCATCAATGTCAGGTATGATAAGTGGTTGTAATTCTGGAGTTGGAGGTCTTGGTATGATTACAGCTGGTTCAAGAACTTCTGGTAATTCTTCTTCATCTTCAGTAGTAACCAAGGTAGTTACTACTGGTGTAGTCTCTGGTTCAAATACCACCAACCGTTGTGATGAGATTACTACTGGTGAGGTTGTTGTTGTAGTTACTACTGCTAGGGCATCAGTAGTAGGAATGATATTTTCTTCTGGAGCATTTACTACTGGCATTTCTTCTTCTTCAATAGGATCAGTAGTAACAACCTCTGGATCCTTAGCTTTAGTAGTATCCATAGGATCAGTAGTCTCTATGACTTCAGTAGTAACTGGAGAGTATACTTGTTCTGCTGTCGGTGACTGATTTGCAGACACAAATACATCCTCATCCATACTTTTTGTTCCTTTGTATAGGTCTTCACCATAACTTTGACCTGTTTCACCATGAGCTTCTTTTAAGTCAAGAGGGAGGCTGTTGCTGCTGCTATTGAAAGATCAATCATTCCTTGTATTTGATCCTTCTCCCCCTTAGTGATCTCAACTTGTTGAGCCTCACTATCTGCAATCTTTTTCTGTAACTTTCTGATCAAATTTGATTGCCTTTGAAGCTTGTACTCGAACCTCTTCTGTCTTTTGTTCAAGGTATTTATGTAATGCTTCATATAAGTCATGATTTTTCCTTGATTATTTAATAAATTCAGACAATTTTGTACAGTGGTTTTAAGGTTTTCCTTCCTATCCGTCAATTGGGTTGGTTTAATACTGCCCTCAGCCCCTTTGGGTGGATCTGATATCGACGGATTTATACATATCTAAATCCGTCAATATTGTATTTTTTAGGCTTGATTTATAGTAAAAAGAAGTGTTTATGCCTAATTTATGATGTTGTTGATAAAATGCAGGTCAAAAGTCCAAATTATAGAAGAAAAGGGCCAAAAACGTAAAAATTCAGCAAATTCCGAAATTCAGATATGCTCGAGCGACGCGAGCAGGCCCCTGTCGCACCCCGTGGCGCGCGAGTTTCCCTGTGTCGAGCGCGCGAGAGACTCCTGGTCGAGTGCTCGAGCAAAACGAAAATAAGGGTATTTAAGCCAAAATTCAGCCATTCTTTTGGGGATCTTTTGGCAGCCGAATTTTGACCTAGGAGCAGCTGTGGTGCACGAATTCAAGGGGTTTCAAGATCAAGATCTTCAATTCCATTCATATATTTCGGTTCTTAATCATTACTGATAAAATTATGTTTGTTCTATTAAATATTTACGTTTGTTTTGCGATGTTTAGCATGTCTATGTGCTAATCATTTATATTCACTATGATTAGGTGAAATATAGGCTTTAGGTTTGGTATTTTTAGGATTTTAACATTGGTTTTGAACACTTGTTTATTTATATCAAAGATCCTTTCGGTTAATTCTTGAATTTTTGATTGTTTTAACTGTTGATTATTAATTGTTTTGTTGAGTGAGCACTAGCATTTGTAGTTAATAATTACTTCAACTTTTCACCCCGGTGACGTAGTTAGCAATCCACTAGATCTAGAGATTCGATTTTAAACATCAAATAACTTAGGTGAAACCGAAAGTCTAATCTTAGTAACGACCGAATTCGAGATTAGAAGGTAACGGAAATCCGGGCCTAGATATAATTAACAAGTTGAAGTGTGACCATAGTATGATTCTTTAGGAAAACCTTGCTTAGGAATGATAATACGGTCATTGTAGGAAGCTAGAGACCACTGCTTACCTGACTTCTAGAACACCAATTAAATCGGGACTTAACCAACCAAACCTAGAACTAGATGGAATCGATTATAGTGAATATTCCCTCTCATATTTGAACACAGTTTTAATACTTTGTCAATTTGTTTCAGTTTTCAAAAGCTCACAGTTACTTTTAATCAGTTTCTTCATTTAATTAGTTTAAAAACAAAAACCCCTACTTTATGCAATCGTTCAGATTAGATCATTAGTTTTAGACTATTTAGTCGGCTTAACTGTTCCCTGCGGAAACGAACACCCGAAGTACTTACCTGAACTATATTGCTCACGATTAGGTCATACTTGCCTAAGAGTGTGGTAATATAGAGAAGGCGTATTTTAGGTTATTATTTTATAACTAGTTTTATCACATCAAGTTTTTGGCGCCGCTGCCGGGGAACAGTTGCCTGATTAGTTATTTAAAACTAATCTTTTAATCGATCATTGTCTAGGGATTTATTCTTGGACAAGTTTATTTTAAATTGTTGAATTACTGTATTGATTGTGTTAAACAGTTGCGTTTTTAACAATTGCTTTGAGTTTTGCAGGTGTATGACCCGTAGCTCTGACTCTGATCCGATATCACCATATTCTGAGCCAGAGAGACTTCTTCGCCATCGACGTAGAGCAGTTTTAGCATCGCAATACCTAGACTCGATCAACTTTCAAGTTGTTGAAAATCCCATTTTCGATATGGGAGATCAACCACCACCAGAGCAACCCATGTGGAGTACCAGACAGACAACACCAAATGCTCCTACTCCATCCATCATAGTTCCCGAACTGAACAATATAAATTTCGAGATTAAAGGACAATTCCTTAGTATGGTGCGGGATCTGAACTTCGATGGCAGATTATGCAATGATCCCAACAGACATCTCGAAAACTTTTTGGAAATTTGTGAGACGTTTAAACAACGAGACGTAACGTTGGATGCCATGAGACTAAGATTGTTTCCTTTCAGTTTAACTGGGGATGCACGAGATTGGGTTAAATCATTAGAGCCAGGCTCTATTACGACTTGGGATTAACTCCGAAGTCGCTTTATTACACGTTATTTTTCACCAGCTAAGGCTGACAAACAAAAAACTGACATCATGGCTTTTATGCAGGATACAGGTGAAAAGATAACAGAAGCTTGGGAGAGATTAAAAAGCCTACTGAGGAAGTGCCCAAATCACGGTTTCGAGAAAAATAACATAGTGCACATTTTTTATAGGGGATTGATCATACATCTCGTTCTCTACTCGATTCTTCAAGTGGTGGGCTATTCATGTACAAAACCCCAACTCAAGCATATCAACTTCTCGAAGACATCTCCATGAACAGTCTGGAATGGACATCTGACAGACGAGTTGGACAATTAAATGCAGTTGATGATCGGCAAAATGATGAAGTGGCCGCGATAAAGAATAACCAACGGGTATTTGAACGTAAATTAGATAAAATAACAAGTTGTTTACATGCCATACAGGTTGGATGCGATAAATGTAGAGGACCACATCTCACTAAAGATTTCCAACAACACCAACCGATGATGTCTGCGGAAGAAGAGTTGAACTACATCCACAATGGGTACCGAGGTAATTATCAGGGAAACAATCAGGGTACAACAACAACAATCAGGGGTAAAATAACAACAGAGGTTATAACAACAATAACCAAAACAATAACTATCCCCCGAGAAACTCGAACCCCCCTGGTTTCCAACGTGATAATCAAACAAACCAACCACCTCGAGATAATGCTGCAGGTCAAGGATCAAAGTCATCAATGGAACTCATGCTTGAAAAAATTATAGAAAAACATGACAAGAAAGCTGAGGAACAAGATCAGATTAACAGAAATCAGCAAGCAGCAATTCAAAGCTTAGAAAGAAATATGGGCAGGATGGCGGAAGCATTACAAGAACGACCGCAAGGCAGTCTACCACCCTGTACATAAGACAACCCAAAAAGGAGATTTGAAAATGTTAAAGCTATCACTACTCGAAGTGGTAAAACGGTAAGTTCACCTGTATTGAATACTAACGAAAATTCTTCTGATGTGCAGATTGTAACGACCGGGTCAAAATACACGCCAAGCAAAACTCACAACTTTCCAATAACCATCTAATTACAATAAACCATTTGAATCCGATAATGTTTATACAAAAGATAGCAACCGAACCAAGATCTCGCTACAAACCAACTAACTACAATCAAAATACATAACTACTCAATTTCCGCATACCTAAATGTATACCAAAATTAGAACTCTAAGCCTCCGATCAACTTCAAGATCCTATCAGCTTTCTCTTATCTTTTCCTGTAAAATGTTTGTCCACTAAACGGGTAAGCTACAGCGAGCTTAGTGAGTTCATAAAGCACAAAATAATACTAGCATTATATACAAAACAAAATAATAAAGCATATAAATGATGTAAAACAATTCAGGGAATTCACATTATAGCAAGAACAAGTCAATACATAACTAACCGAGAGACTTTGCAACTTAACATGAGATTTATCGAGAGTCTGACATGCCGAGTATCAACACCTATCCGGGATCAACGAGACTTACTGGATGACTACTAGGCCGGGTTTTAGGATGTTACACCACTCCTCCGCCAGGTACCCCCGCGACCACCGCTCAACATATTACACAAAGTAATACTCAAGCCGCCGTGGGTCCTCACGAAACGAAATCATCTCTCAAGGAATTCATACGGGTAACTCACATTCGATATCAAACGGAATATCAACAAAGACAAACTCCAAGAGACCGGAACAAGAGGATTATCATAACCCGAATCAATATCAAATGAATCTCATACAAGGACAATGAAACCGAGATGCAACACAAGGAATTCATAAGACTTGAATTGTCTCAAGCGAGACATTACAAGGATATTCTAACAATCAAGACATCTATCAAAAGATTATAAAACAAGGTATACCACATATAATCACTATATTCGTCCAATTCAATGGTCTAAACATTGCATATATGATGACAATAAAGCAAATAACAAATAAACACATAGCATTTAGATATATATAACTACTAGTATACAGTTGTACATAGATGAACTCACAGTGTTGTTTCGGACGCGAACTAAAACCGAAAGCCTCAATCAGAAATAGAGTTTTCAAGGTGTAGACACTTTTCACAAGCTCCAAATATGTTCTATATAACCCCTGGAGTATACATACCAAATTTCATAAGCAAATATTATCGTTTACCCTATCTATACTCTTCTCAATTGACAACTTTACATGTTAACCCATTATATAGCCCTCTGTTTATGCTCACTTATGACATACTTAAACTCCTAATTACACAATGAAATTTTGAGGATTCGTGGTACAGTTTAGTATGTTTCCAATGCCTCTGGCCTCATATTTTTCTGATTTTTCTATGATTTTACATTAATTTTACAATATTGCAATATCTTGCTGTTAGAATCCAGATTGACAAAACTGTACAAACTACGATTTTAACATATCTTAGACCCAAAATTTAGTTTTAAGACCAAAACAAGAAATAAAGAAGACATCAATACGGTTCAGATGCCACTGGAATCACCCTTAAACGATGTCTCTACAATTTTCTATGATTTTTACAAAACAGTGCAGAATCATGATTTTCAAACTCGAAAATTGCTAATTCTTACAATTAACCAATGATTTTAGCTATATAACTTGATATCTAACATAATCTAATCATAATATCATGATACTAGAATGTTTTAAACAGAAATTTAACCCTCATTTCATGATTTCTTGTACTCAAATGACAACCTAACTCAAGGATGAAGCTATACCTTTGAAATCTTCAGTTATCTTGTAAGATTTCACCAATTTCTTGTGAAATCATCCATGCATGGTGATGTTCTTCAAGTTTCCAGAAGTTTAGAGAGGTTTTGAGGAAGAAATGAGAAAGAAAAATGGAGAAATTTCGTGGGTTTTGGGTCTTAAGTCCGAGTTGGGTCGGGTTTGACCCATTTGGTACCCATTTTGACTACTAAAACTTAAAACCCTATAACTTTTCGCTCGGACCTTCATTTTCGATGAGGTTTTCGCCTACGCGTTCGTAACGAAATTATCTATAATCCTTGATAAAAATATTTCAGAAAACATTTCCCAAAAATGACGTTTTTATATACCATATTTGAAGAATTTAACCAATACCGGTCATTTAAATATAGTTTCTCATACATTCTTATCTTAATCATTTAATAGTTATCATGTTTACCATATTTGCACAAAACATAACTAAAGTATGGCAAACATGTTTTGAGAATTTATGACACATAATTCAAGTTACTTAAGCTTTAAAGATATATTTTAGAGGAAATGAAAATACGTATGTTACAATTACCTTCTCCTTTTGAGGATTTCGTCCCCGAAATCATGTTGATTTAAACAAAGTAGCATATGAAATACGTTCACCCAACGGATAACTTCAATCATACATAATCACTCAAACTGGCCAAATCTCATATTGATTGTAATTCCTCCATTCATACCATGGTCATAATCATACACTTATTTTATAAGTAAAATTAAGACTTGCTACTTTTACCAATTAAATTTAAGCGATTATTTCCTGGACAGTTCAAACCCATACCAACTCAAATTTAATATTTAAATATTTACATTATAACCATGTCAATACTCATATTATGACAGATTCATGATTAACTGATCTTTCCCTAAAACGGGTCAAATTCTTAATATTGTCATAATATTTTAACAAATAACTTAACTAGTATGGTATTCATTGTTCACATCATCTATACTTTCCCAAGAGCACTTACCTCTATAGTCATCTCATTATTACCTTCCATTAGGTTAATACTAACTACACTCTTTCAATTTCTTCCGATTCTTAAGCATATTTCAATTTCTCTATAACTTTGACTTCAGTCAAAGGAACCTTTTCACTAGGTATATATATAAACTTCCCTTCTATTCTTTCTCAGGTGTAATTTGGTCTTTCATGTTAATTCCATAGGACTAATTCCAATTGTGTCATCGATATTCATACTTTCTACTCAATACCCATAACTAGTCGGTATTCCTTCATTTGAAATTCACTAGAGATTCATTTACAACATACTCTCATCTAGCATCGAACTCCTTTCAATCTTTTAGACATCGCTTTATTGCTCGATCGCATCATAATAATTCATGTCTGTAAAGTCAACTCGGTCATCAGTTAGTCATCCATCATTCCTCAATTGCTAATTGCACTTTAAAGCTTAGTTACAATAAGTATAGTTCCTTCATAATCCTTATTTATAGTCATGTCC
The DNA here is from genome assembly GCA_963853835.1 of Calendula officinalis. Classification (NCBI taxonomy): domain Eukaryota; kingdom Viridiplantae; phylum Streptophyta; class Magnoliopsida; order Asterales; family Asteraceae; genus Calendula; species Calendula officinalis. The sequence continues at coordinate 41,277,923 of OY970826.1, forward strand.
ATTAACCTCAAATTTTTGTGCTATTTCTAGTACATTTTTTTACACATTATCAATTTTAAATATCCATAACCAATTATTAAACACTTCCTCACTATCAATAACTTCGTTCCCAATTATTCCTCAGATCACATCAAACTTTTATACCATTTAACAAGTTCTCAATTTATACTATTGCCAACATCAAATTTGGATCTTATAAGCATGGTCAAAACTTCGTACCATAACCAATTACTCATTCGATATGCATAGCCAAAACTTTTTACTATTCCAGTTCAATTTTAACTAATTACAATTGAATCCAAGTACATGATACTGCAATTTATGTTTAACTAATTGCATTATAACCACCGCAATATCCACATTATATTCAATTCATACTAGTCTAGTTCCAGTTTAGTCACCATCTACTAACATGATCATATTTCAACCTCATTTTATGACTAATCCTACTATAGTTCCCAGCTCATCCATGTTTCACACTTCTACATTCTTTTAGTCATTATTCTTGGGTCTCAAGTTTCAGCTCGTCGCCTATCTAACTCGTCGAGGATAACAATATCATCTCCGTACACAATACCCATTTTACATCACTAACGCATTGACGGAAAAAGAATTACCACTTACAAGGACAAATTTGTTCATTAATTTTCCATTCTATTTTCACCTTACACATACCCGGGTTATTCTCTTTTCAACCAAAGTCCGATCCATTTTCTCAAAACACATAAGGCGGCCCGTATACTTCAATATCTTATCCATTTCAAATAACAATATTTAAGCTTGGCAAATTCTGTGAACACTAGATCAATATGGAATTTGTGATTCTAAATTTCAAAACTAAATCCATATACTCATTGTGGCCAATAGAGTTTCGCTACTCATAACATCAATATTTATTAGATCCATCATCATATAAGAAAACAATACTAAAGATCAAACGAATTCTAATGACACACAAGGAATCAGAATCTTCATAATCAAACAATCTATGAACGATTAGAGCATTAACAAGAAATGTACCAATTTTGACGTTAGCATTCTCGTAGGCTTTTTCAGAAATGATTTGAACACACAACCTATTCACCTAGGAACCTCCTCCTTTTTTCTTAGAGTATCCGCCATAGAAGACAATTAAACCAAAGCTTTACTTTCAACGGCTTAATTAGAATGAGTAGAGTATTGACGCCTTTGGTACCCCAACATTCCGCAAAGTTAATAATCGTATCCTTGAACGGACAGTTAGACTTTATATGTCAGTCTTCACCACAACCATAACACTTCAAGGTTCACTATAATTCTCACATCGTTCATGATGAATCCTGCTACACTGTCGACATTTACAGGAATCATCCGACTACAAAATTATCAAAGTTATGCTCATAATATATTCTTTTCACATAAACCTTACTTATGTCTGATTCGAAGAGAACTGATACTGAACGAGCGGGGAAATACACTGTTCCATTATATGACATTTAAATTCAGGAGTCAACACTCCACGTGGATTCAACTCAAGCTCACGCTTCCAAGCATCCTGTACAGCTTTCGCGAACAAAGGAATACCACAGTTGCTAATGAAATCTTAATCTTCGTACCTAAACCTTCCACATAAATTTATACTTTCTTTACTCCATTTAGAATGAACTTTGTGGCAAACTGTGCCTCCTGATTAAACACCATTTCATATTTTCCTAGCTACATTGATCCTAATCTAATTTCCAAGAATTCTGTCTCAAGCCTTATTCCCATATCATTAGCACAATATATATATATATATATATATATATATATATATATATATATATATACTAGATGATTCCCCAAACATATGATACTCTTCTTCCTCACTTAAGATTTGACATGAATTATTCATGAAGTCAATGCCTTTCATTGTCTGTGTTTTCGATACACAACAATGCTTCCACGGGATCAGGTACACTTGTAAATTCGGTAGCTCCACTTCTACGAAATGTTTTAATGATATCACTCCAAATTTCTCAATTGAAAATTCAATCACCACTCTATTCTTCAGATTAATTTTCTCTCCTTTTCTATGTTATTCAAACATAGAACAAACCGCATTCACAACCCTACTCATCAATCTCTCTTCACAACAGACACTTGATCCTCTTCCATTTGACTAAGCGGTTTCAAACCTCGGGTTAAACATGAAGTTCCTCTCCTTCAGGATTCCCATGATCACGATTACTACTTCTTTGATCCAGGATTTACTGAAATTTAAGAACACACAATTTTTTCATTAACCATACCATTTCCTATTGTTTACCCTTTACCCACATTCTAGACTTAACATATGGCTTGTATCCATCCTAAACCCATAACCTATACACTATACCATCGCCGCCTAAATTTGAGTCTAAGTACCGCCATGATACCTAATTCACTCAAACTAATGCTCTGATACCATAATGTAATGACCGGGTCAAAATACCCGCTAATCAATACTCACAACTTTCCAATAACCATCTAATTACAATAAACCATTTGAATCCGATAATGTTTATACAAAAGATAGCAACCGAACCAAGATCTCGCTACATACCAACAATTACTATGGATACAAACCAACTAACTACAATCAAAATACATAACTACTCAATTTCCGCATACCTAAATGTATACCAAAATTAGAACTCTAAGCCTCCGATCAACTTCAAGATCCTATCAGCTTTCTCTTATCTTTTCCTGTAAAATGTTTGTCCACTAAACGGGTAAGCTACAACGAGCTTAGTGAGTTCATAAAGCACAAAATAATACTAGCATTATATACAAAACAAAATAATAAAGCATATAAATGATGTAAAACAATTCAGGGAATTCACATTATAGCAAGAACAAGTCAATACATAACTAACCGAGAGACTTTGCAACTTAACATGAGATTTATCGAGAGTCTGACATGCCGAGTAACAACACCTATCCGGGATCAACGAGACTTACTGGATGACTGACACTGAGAATACAAGTTCATCACAAGAATCAACAAGAGTTCGCCAGATAGTAAACACAATCGAGAACCAATCACCAAATCAATAATCAACCAGAATCATCCATAACCACCGTAACCGACAGATAATACCACGTCATGAATCAACGAGATCTAAATACAATCCAAACGAATAAAAGTGCATCATTCCCCCATAGGCCATTAGGGAATGAGGCCGGTGAAGGTGATCATGCCACCCCTAAATGAGTCCATGACCCAGCTTCACCACCACGGTCCATACCACTTGTAACACCGTGTATTTTGAAACCATTTTTTTAAGACAACCATTTAGCATTAGTACTAAGTTACGGAAGCAATTAGTCTAGTTCCTAGTTATGTTAAGTTTACAACCGTGGTTCCACAAAATATTACAGTCCAAGGCGTTAGTTAAAAGACGGTATTACAAAAACTAGGCTCCTTTCACAAAATACAATTTTAAACGCATGGTCAAACGCCCCGTCCAAAGCCCGACCCGTTTCAATCCTTCCAACCTGAAATGTGTCAATGAGGAGGGATTAGCACAAAAGCTAAGTGAATGAATAAACCTACAAATTATGCTAAGCACTACTAGCAAGCAAGGAAGTAATATTTCCGAAGGCGTAACCAAATATGAGAGGATCGGCGGCTCTGCCGAACCCTAAACCATGGTTGGCCAAAACCATGGTAATCCGATGGCGTTGTACCCGAAGGCCCGGTAAACCCCCTTACGTGTAACGCATACAGGTAAGGTCCGAATACCGTGATCAACAATACACTATGCCCAGCCGTTATCCGTCCGAAGCTGACCTCATCCCGAATGTGCACATTGTCATGTATAGTAGTCTACTAGCAACTAGGTATACATATCCCTATCATATAATTATCAAACCACAAATAATTATGCAACACACAAAATCATGTTATTAAAATTTGTGCCGAAACACAGTCCAGACATCCTCGCGTCTGCGAAGATGATCACGTTCCCGTCCCAAAATAGTGGAGCAACATTAACGGATCAATACTAACGGATCAACATTAACGGAACAACACTAACTGATCAGCACTAACGAATCAGCATTAACGGATCAGCACTAACTGATCAGCACTAACGAATCAGCATTAACGGATCAGCACTAACTGATCAGCACTAACGAATCAGCATTAACGGATTAGCACTAACTGATCAGCACTAACGAATCAGCATTAACAGGGTCAGCACTAACGGGGTCAGCACTAACTGGGTCAGCACACTAACTGATCAGCACTAACTGATCAGCATTAACGGGGTCAGCACTAACGGGGTCAGCACTAACTGGGTCAGTACTAACTGATCAGCACTAACTGATCAGCATTAACGGGGTCAGCACTAACGGGGTCAGCACTAACAGGGTCAGCACTAACTGATCAGCACTAGCTGATCAGCACTAACGGGGTCAGCACTAACGGGGTCAGCACTAACTGATCAGCACTAACTGATCAGCATTAACGGGGTCAGCACTAACGGGGTCAGCACTAACGGGGTCAGCACTAACTGATCAGCACTAACTGATCGCAACCAAACACAAGTTGGAGATTGAATCCACTCACCTTTATGTCCAACTGCTGAACTCAGAGGTCTAATGTTTCTGAGTCTCGATCCCAGTTCCTGTACACCAAAGAACACTGAGTTAGTAATCGGTATTATCAGCAATGACTAATGTCAACAACGTTAACCACTGACTTTCCACAAAGTGTTGCTAATACCAACACTAACATAACAACATGTCTAAACCACAAATACTTATACAAATTAAGCTACTAAGCCATTCTACTACCAAGTGGCCCAAACGGGTCAAAATCCAAACATAGTTCTAATACTACTAAATCTTGGCTTTTAATCCATATAAACACCACATTTAGCAAGTCATGACTACTACATAATTTAACCAAATCAACACCTTTCTTGACCAAGTATTTTACCCAAAATCACTAGTTTATCTTTTTGACCCAAATCATCCAAACACTAACTTGTTACTTCACAAAATCTACCAATACTTGAAAATCAACATAAGTAATTTACCAAACTTGTTATCTTAACATAATAAACAACAATAACCATCAAATCCTCAAGAAATCCATGGTTTGACAAAACCAATCTTCTCTAAACCTCCATTAATGGAGCTTGAAGGTGAGTTTCACCAAAACTTAGTTTCTTCCCACAAATAACCACACAATACATGCAAAAGCTTGAATAAACATGTAATCTAGCATCTAACACAAGATTCACCTACAAAATTTCAAGAATCATAAACCCTAGTTTGACCAACTTGCATGAAATCAAAAACGAACACATATAGGATGTAGCTCACCTCAAGGCCTACTCAAAAATGAGTTTAGAATTTAGATTGAGCAAGAAACAAGCCCTAGATCTTCAAAAGACACCAAGAACAAGCAAGAAGGTGAAAAGGGGTTTTTAGAGAGAAGTTAGAGAGAGAAAAGGCACATGCAATCTTGTTGTGTGTAGTGATATGTAACTGAGAGAAGAGAAGGAAGTTTTGACAGCTCCTTCAAAACGTGGCACAAGGGAAAACAACATATGCACATATCATTTAATAACAGTATCAAAAAAAAGGTATCCAGTCCAAGCTAATTTATTTAAAATACCAAACATACTCCATTTTCAAAAACGAATATATTTTCGGAATCGAGATTCAAAGATGCATCTAAAGATATAAAATTCATATTCTCATCTAGACAACACCAAAGGTCGGGTATTTTAACCCCTTGGTTAAAATACCACAAAGACAAAACACTAATAACTTCATATTGCACATAATCAGATAATCATTTAATTAAATACCTTAAGGTCAATAAACTACTAGGCCGGGTTTTGGGATGTTACAACTCTCCCCCACTTAGGAAGATTCCGTCCCCGGAATCTCACCCCGATCAAACAAAGAGGGATAACGTTCCCGCATATCGGCCTCGGTCTCCCAGGTCATATCCGCACCCAAACTGTGTTTCCACTTTACCAAAACCATCGGAATTTGTTTCTTTCTCAACTTCGTTACTTTTCGATCCAACAACTCCATTGGTTCCTCAACCAATCTCCTTCTCGTATCCACCCGTAATTCTTGTACCGGGAGAATTTGATTCGGATTTTCTATGTTACACTTTCTCAAGTAGCAAATGTTGAAAGTGTTATGGATTGCCGACAACTCCGGTGGTAACTCTAGTGTTACAGATTGATCATTCACCACTTTACTAATCCGGAACGGCCCAATAAACCTCGGGGCCAACTTTCCTCGTTTGCCAAAACGAATAACTCCTTTCCAAGGCGATACCTTCAAGTATACCATCCCGTTTTCCGAGAACGTAGCGGGTCTACGTCTCGGATCCGGATACATCTTTTGTCGGTCTCGGGCGGCTTTCAACTTCTCTCTGGAAATGGCAACTTTATCTGCGGTCATTTGAACAATGTCGGGTCCCGCATATTGTTTCTCGCCCGCTTCCAACCAACACGTCGGGGTACGACACCGACGCCCATACAACATCTCATACGGTGGCATCTTAATACTTGAATGATATGAATTATTATATGCGAATTCGATCAAAGGTAAATGAGAATCCCACGACCCACCGTACTCTAGGACACAAGCCCGTAACATATCCTCAAGAGTTTGTATTGTTCTTTCTGATTGCCCGTCGGTTTGAGGATGATACGTGGTACTCAGGTTCACTCGCGTTCCCAATTCTCGTTGTAAGCTATTCCAAAAGTTCGAAACAAACCGAGGATCTCTATCGGACACGATAGAAATTGGAATACCGTGCCGCGATACCACTTCATCAACATATAATTGCGCTAATTTGCTAAGTGAGGCGGTCTCACTAGTAGCCAAGAAATGAGCACTCTTCGTCAAACGATCAACAATAACCCAAATCATGTCGTGACCCTTTTGTGTACGTGGCAATTTCGTCACGAAATCCATGGTAATCCGATCCCACTTCCACTCGGGAATCGGTGATTGAGTTAAAGTTCCATAAGGTCTTTGGTGTTCGGCTTTAACTTGTGCACAAATATGACATTTTCCCACATATCGAGCGATATCGGTCTTCATCGTTGGCCACCAATAAAGTGCTTTTAGATCATTGTACATCTTTGTGCTTCCCGGGTGAACCGATAGCCGAGAATTGTGGGCCTCGGCTAAAATCATTTCCCGCAAACCCCCAAGTAATGGCACCCAAACCCGAGATTGATACGTCTTCAATCCCCGTGAGTCTTCTACTAAATCATCCTTCCGCTTTATTAAGATCTCAGTCTTCAAATTTTGAACTTTCAAAGCTTCCATTTGGGAAATCTTCAACCGGGACACCAAATCCGAAACAATTTCCATTCGCATAAATTGTACCCTTCCCGGATCCCCCTTTCTACTCAAGGCGTCGGCCACTACATTCGCCTTCCCGGGATGGTATCGTATCTCGCAATCATAGTCTTTAATCAATTCTAACCATCTTCGTTGCCGCATATTCAACTCCTTTTGCGTGAACACGTGTTGCAAGCTCTTATGATCCGTGCAAATCACGCATTTGGTACCGTACAAGAAATGCCTCCATAATTTTAGTGCAAAAACCACCGCCGCCAACTCCATATCATGAGTCGGATAATTCTTCTCGTGAGGTTTAAATTGCCTAGAAGCATAGGTAATAACCCGATCTCGTTGCATCAACACACAACCCAAACCCGCGAGCAAAGCGTCACAATAAATAATAAAATCCTCCGGTCCTTCGGGTAAGGCAAGGATTGGAGCTTGACATAATAATTGCTTCAATGTTTGCAAGGATTTTTCATGTTCGTCACCCCACCGAAACGGTACATCTTTACGGGTCAATTTCGTCATCGGGCCCGCTATCTTTGAAAAATCTTTAATAAACCGGCGGTAGTAACCCGCCAAACCCAAAAAGCTCTTTATCTCGGTTGGAGTTTTGGGTGCACTCCAATTCATAACCGCCTCTATCTTTTCTGGGTCCACCTTTACCCCATTCGAACATATCACATGACCCAAAAAGTGAACTTCCCGAAGCCAAAATTCGCACTTCGAGAATTTCGCGTACAATTGTTCTCGCTTCAACGTCTCTAACACTTGCCTCAAGTGTCCCTCATGTTCTTCTTTGGTCTTGGAGTAAATTAAAATGTCATCAATAAACACAAGAACGAATTTGTCGAGATAAGGCCGACAAACTCGGTTCATTAGATCCATAAATATTGCGGGAGCATTCGTCAACCCAAACGGAATAACCAAGAATTCGTAATGACCGTAACGAGTTCTAAAAGCCGTCTTGTGAACATCGTTATCGTGAACCCGAACTTGGTGATAACCCGATCTCAAATCGATCTTTGAGAAATAAGAAGACCCTTGTAGTTGATCAAACAAATCATCAATACGGGGAAAAGGATAACGATTCTTTACCGTTCTCTTGTTTAATTCCTGATAATCGATACACATCCGAAGTGCACCATCTTTCTTTTTCACAAACAAGACCGGAGCTCCCCAAGGTGAGGAACTCGACCAAATAAACCCCTTATCCAATAACTCTTGGATTTGTGTCATCATTTCTCGGATTTCGGACGGTGCCAACCGATACGGTGCTCTAGCCACGGGATTAGCCCCCGGTACCAAATCGATTTTGAATTCTACCTCCCGAACGGGAGGTAACCCAGGTAAATCTTCGGGAAACACCTCCGGGTATTCCGAAACCACCCGGAGATCTTCAACCCCTTTCTTTTCCTTTTTCACATCGATCACATAAGCCAAAAACGATTCACAACCCTTGGTCAAGGACTTACGAGCTTTCATAGAGGAAATAATGGGTATGGTCGGAGTCACGCGGTCTCCCCGGGCCACTACGTGTGACCCGTCGGGTAAGGGAAAAGTAATCAATTTTTGGTGACAATTAATATTGGCCTTATTAACACTTAACCAATCCATACCTAGGACCACATCAAAGCCAAATATTGGCATAACAAGTAAAAGAATCGGAAATTTCACACCATCAATATCAACACTAGCCCCGGACACGGATGTCGTGACCGGAACCATTTCACCATCGGCCACCTCTACCTCTAGAGGTTTCGCGATCAAGGAAGTAGGCAAATTCAATTTGTCACAAAAATTCTTTGAAGAAAACGAACAATTTGCACCTGAATCAAATAATACACGAGCGGGTATGGAGTTTATTAGAAACATACCCGTGATGACATCATCGGTAGTGGTAGCATCCTCCACCGTCATTTTGAAAGCTCGACCCATAGGTGGTGGATGACTTTTCTTCTTATGACCTCCGGAAGAAGCCGATCCCCCGCCCGAACCCAAACTCTTCCTTGCCGGACAATTCACGGCCCTATGAACCTCTTTGTGACAGTTCCAACAAACATCTTTCTCGAACTTACACTCCGATGACCCATGTCCATGTTACCCACACCTGACACATCTTCGAGTTTGTATCGTACACGGACCGGCATGAGAGGACTTACACAGTGTGCACCACGGGTTCTTTTGATTGTATCCTTGAAGTATTTGTTTTCGGCGGTCATTTCTCGACCTTTGATTTCCTTGAGATTTCTTGTGGCTGGGAGAGCCCGATTGTTCATACTTCCCCTTATGGAACGGGGCCTTCTCCCGACTCATCGCCTTTTGGGCCAAGATATCACCCTCGGCCTATTTGGCAAGATCAAATGCTTGCAAGAGAGTTCCCGCAAGTCTAGTCACATTCCGGTATTCGGGCAACAATGCCCCGACAAAGTGCTTGATTTGTGAGGGTTCATCGGGTATCCACTGAGTCACAAACCGGAGCTTACCATTGAATTGAAGAATAAGCTCATCCACCGTCATCCTTTCATTCATCTTTAACATCATAAATTCATTTCGGATCCTGTCCAACTCAAACGGGGCTACAATACCTAGCCTCCACTTGTTCCCTAAATTGTTTGCATGTGATCACATCCAACATTTCATTGCTAAAATTTGCGGTCAACCCGTCCCACCAATCCATGGCCAGTCCCCCCAACATCCGGGACGCATACCGGACCTTCAAATGGTCATCACAACTACATGCACTAAGGGCTCTTTCGGTTGCCCTAAGCCAAGTTAAGGTTTCCGCTGGATCGGTACTCCCTCGGTACTCTGTTGGTTTACAATCGAGGAAGTTCTTGTATGAGCACACTTTCTTCTCAACCGGGAGGGGTTAGTAAAAGAATTGTTGGTGTTGGGCATTAGCGATTGGTACGGTGTGGGTGGGGTTCGGTTGTGGTATGTTCGCATTTGGCGAGGATGAGTCATTTCGTGGAAAGACGGGAATGTGGGTAGTTTGAGTGAAGTGTGGAGGTGGATTTGTTTGAGTGGTGGATTGTGGTATAGTAGACCGAGCCACGGGTCGCGGCTCAGTGGGTTGGTTTTGGCGGAGAGCCCTAATAGTATCCTCAAGTTCCATGTTCCGGTTTTCCAACAAAACGATATATTCCTCATTCGGTATCTCATCACCACCCGAGCCCGCTGCTCCCTCGTTCCCAAGATTCGTGTTCGGCGGGGCATCTTCCAACAAGTTTCCATCTGTAGCCATCCCTGCTACAAAACACAACATCTCACCAAGGCTCAGTTTAAATCGTTAGTAATCACCTACTAACTACTAAACCTCATTCACACTTATTCTAATCCCTCTTGTCCGGAGGGTTTCACCAATCTCGAGCCACGATTTGGGAATGGAACACCTCAACGTGTATCCATCGCCAAACCGAAGCTCTGATACCAAGTTGTAACACCGTGTATTTTGAAACCATTTTTTTTTTAAGACAACCATTTAGCATTAGTACTAAGTTACGGAAGCAATTAGTCTAGTTCCTAGTTATGTTAAGTTTACAACCGTGGTCCCACAAAATATTACAGTCCAAGGCGTTAGTTAAAAGACGGTATTACAAAAACTAGGCTCCTTTCACAAAATACAATTTTAAACGCATGGTCAAACGCCCCGTCCAAAGCCCGGCCTGTTTCAATCCTTCCAACCTGAAATGTGTCAATGAGGAGGGATTCGCACAAAAGCTAAGTGAATGAATAAACCTACAAATTATGCTAAGCACTACTAGCAAGCAAGGAAGTAACATTTCCGAAGGGGTAACCAAATATGAGAGGATCGGCGGCTCTGCCGAGCCCTAAACCATGGTTGGCCAAAACCATGGTAATCCGATGGCGCTGTACCCGAAGGCCCAGCAAACCCCCTTACGTGTAACGCATATAGGTAAGGTCCGAATACCGTGATCAACAATACACTATGCCCAGCCGTTATCCGTCCGAAGCTGACCTCATCCCGAATGTGCACATTGTCATGTATAGTAGTCTATTAACAACTAGGTATACATATCCCTATCATATAATTATCAAACCACAAATAATTATGCAACACACAAAATCATGTTATTAAAATTTACGTCGAAACACAGTCCAGACATCCTCGCGTCTGCGAAGATGATCACGTTCCCGTCCCAAAATAGTGGAGCAACATTAACGGATCAATACTAACGGATCAGCATTAACGGAACAGCACTAACTGATCAGCACTAACGAATCAGCATTAACGGATCAGCACTAACTGATCAGCACTAACGAATCAGCATTAACGGATCAGCACTAACTGATCAGCACTAACGAATCAGCATTAACGGATCAGCACTAACTGATCAGCACTAACGAATCAGCATTAACGGGGTCAGCACTAACGGGGTCAGCACTAACTGGGTCAGCACTAACTGATCAGCATTAACGGGGTCAGCACTAACAGGGTCAGCACTAACTGGGTCAGCACTAACTGATCAGCACTAACTGATCAGCATTAACGGGGTCAGCATTAACGGAGTCAGCACTAACGGGGTCAGCACTAACTGATCAGCACTAACTGATCAGCATTAACGGGGTCAGCACTAACTTGGTCAGCACTAACTGATCAGCATTAACGGGGTCAGCACTAACAGGGTCAGCACTAACGGGGTCAGCACTAACTGATCAGCACTAGCTAATCAGCATTAACGGGGTCAGCACTAACGGGGTCAGCACTAACGGGGTCAGCACTAACGGGGTCAGCACTAACGGGGTCAGCACTAACTGATCAGCATTAACGGGGTCAGCACTAACGGGGTCAGCACTAACGGGGTCAGCACTAACTGGGTCAGCACTAACTGATCAGCACTAACTGATCGCAACCAAACACAAGTTGGAGATTGAATCCACTCACATTTATGTCAATACATAACTAACCGAGAGACTTTGCAACTTAACATGAGATTTATCGAGAGTCTGCCATGCCGAGTATCAACACCTATCCGGGATCAACGAGACTTACTGGATGACTACTAGGCCGGATTTTGGGATGTTACACCACTCCTCCGCCAGGTGCCCCCGCGACCACCGCTCAGCGTATTACACAAAGTAATACTCAAGCCGCCGTGGGTCCTCACGAAACGAAATCATCTCTCAAGGAATTCATACGGGTAACTCACATTCGATATCAAACGGAATATCAACAAAGACAAACTCCAAGAGACCAGAACAAGAGGATTATCATAACCCGAATCAATATCAAATGAATCTCATACAAGGACAATGAAACCGAGATGCAATACAAGGAAATCATAAGACTTGAATTGTGTCAAGCGAGACATTACAAGGATATTCCAACAATCAAGACATCTATCAGAAGATTATAAAACAAGGTATACCACATATAATCACTATATTCGTCCAATTCAATGGTCTAAACATCGCATATATGATGTCAATAAAGCAAATAACAAATAAACACATAGCATTTAGATATATATAACTACTAGTATACAGTTGTACATAGATGAACTCGCAGTGTTGTTTCGGGCGCGAACTCAAACCGAAAGCCTCAATCAGAAATAGAGTTTCCAAGGTGTAGACACTTTTCACAAGCTCCCAATATGTTCTATATAACCCCTGGAGTATACATACCAAATTTCATAAGCAAATATTACCGTTTACCCTATCTATCTATACTCTTCTCAATTTACAACTTTACATGTTAACCCATTATACATCCCTCTGTTTATGCTCACTTATGACATACTTAAACTCCTAATACACAATGAAATTTTGAGGATTCGTGGTACAGTTTAGTATGTTTCCAATGCCCCTGGCCTCATATTTTTCTGATTTTTCTATGATTTACATTAATTTTACAATACTGCAATATCTTGCTGTTAGAATCCAGATTGACAAAACTGTACAAACTACGATTTTAACCTATCTTAGACCCAAAATTTAGTTTTAAGACCAAAATAAGAAACAAAGAAGACATCAATACGGTTCACATGCCACTGGAATCACCCTTAAACGATGTTTCTACAATTTTCTATGATTTTTACAAAACAGTGCAGAATCATGATTTTCATACTCGAAAATTGCTAATTCTTACAATTAACCAATAATTTTAGCTATATAACTTGATATCTAACATAATCTAATCATAATATCATGATACTAGAATGTTTTAAACAGAACTTTAACCCTCATTTCATGATTTCTTGTACTCAAATGAAAACCCAACTCAAGGATGAAGCTATACCTTTGAAATCTTCAGTTATCTTGTAAGATTTCACCAATTTCTTGTGAAATCATCCATGCATGGTGATGTTCTTCAAGTTTCCAGAAGTTTAGAGAGGTTTTGAGGAAGAAATGAGGAAGACAAATGGAGAAATTTCATGGGTTTTGGGTCTTAAATCCGAGTTGGGTCGGGTTTGACCCATTTGGTACCCATTTTGACTACTAAAACTTAAAATCCTATAACTTTTCGCTCGGACCTTCATTTTCGATGAGGTTTTCGCCTACGCGTTCGTAACGAAATTTTCTATAATCCTTGATAAAAATATTCCAGAAAACATTTCCCAAAAATGACGTTTTTATATACCATATTTGATGAATTTAACCAATACCGGTCATTTAAATATAGTTTCTCATACATTCTTATCTTAATCATTTAATAGTTATCATGTTTACCATATTTGCACAAAACATAACTAAAGTATGGCAAACATGTTTTGAGAATTTATGACACATAATTCAAGTTACTTAAGCTTTAAAGATATATTTTAGAGGAAACGAAAATACGTATGTTACACAGGTTAATGAGGAGACTCCAGCTGATGAAGAGGAGAGGGCCATGCAGAAGATTGAAACTCCAACCGAGCCAGAAAAGACAAAACCGAAGGAGACGCACAGGTCCAACAAAACAGATACAACAAATTCCTACACACCGAAGGTCCCCTTTCCTCAACGTTTGAGGAAAGAAAAGCTTAAGGAAAAATATGGTAAGTTTGTTGAAATGATTAAACAGGTGCGCATTAACATTCCTTTGGTTGACATGTTAGCAGGGATGCCTAACTACGGGAAATTCATCAAGGACTTGGTCTCAAGCAAGGAACAAACGGAGGAGGTGTCGTCAGCAATATTAAGCGAGGAATGCTCAGCTATCCTCCAACCAAACATACCTCCAAAGAAGGGTGATCCAGGGAGTTTTATAATCCCTTGTCTTATAGATAATTTACCACCTTATAAGGCACTAGCTGATTTAGGAGCTAGCATCAGCTTAATGCCTTTGTCTTTGTTCCTTAAATTAGGAATAACAGACCTTAGGCCGACTAGGATGCGTGTTAGATTAGCAGACCTATCACTTAAATACCCGGTGGGCATATCAGAAAACGTTCTGGTTAAGGTCGATAGGTTCATATTTCCCGCTGATTTTGTTATTCTAGACATCCCGGAAGAACCAAGTGTCCCTCTCATCTTAGGAAGACCCTTTCTGAACACTGCCAGTGCCATAATCTTGGTCGCTGAACAACAGCTTAGTCTAGGTGTCGGTAGTGACCGAGTCACTTTCTCCATTGAGAAAGCGATGAAGCATACCTTTGCCTCCGATGACACGTGCAATTTCATTGACATCATCGATGTGTGCATGGAGGATGAAATTACTTCATTTCTCGACCTAGATTGTGATGACATCACTACCTATGGTGATGTCACTCTAGACTCTCCCGAATCTATCCAATATCTCTTAGAGCTTGAGGAATTACTTCACCTTGATGAAGAGGATTCGGAAGAAAATGAAGATGATTTTGAGAAATTCGACCCTGAACAAAATCTCTGAATCAAAACATCTTTAGAGGACCTCCTTCCTTAGAACTTAAACCGTTACCTGGCCATCTGGAATATGCTTTCTTACAAGGAGAATCTGAACTGCCAGTCATCATATCTTCGAACCTATCCTCTCCTGAAAAAAAAAACAATTAGTAACAATCTTGAAATCTCACAAACGGGCTCTTGCCTAGAAAACCGCGGACATACCGGGAATCAACCGTGTTTTCTGTACACACAAAATCCTCATGGAGGAAAACTTCAAGCCAAGTGTACAAAGACAAAGGAGGTTGAACCCGAATATGAAAGATGTGGTCAAAAAGGAGGTTTTAAAACTACTTGATGCAGGTCTCATCTATCCCATCTCAGATAGTCAATGGGTGAGTCCGGTCCAAGTAGTTCCGAAAAAAGGAAGGATGACAGTTGTTCGTAACGATAAGAACGAACTTGTTCCAACTCGAACTGTCACGGGATGGTGAGTGTGCATTGACTACCGAAAACTCAATGATGCAACTCGTAAGGATCACTTTCCTTTACCTTTCATCGATCAAATGCTAGAGAGACTAGCCGGAAATAACTTCTATTGTTTCTTGGACGGTTTCTCTGGCTACTTTCAAATCCCAATCGATCTTCAGGATCAAGAAAAAACCACCTTAACATGTCCGTTCGGCACCTTTGCATATAGGAGGATGCCA
Source organism: Calendula officinalis (assembly GCA_963853835.1). Lineage (NCBI taxonomy): Eukaryota > Viridiplantae > Streptophyta > Magnoliopsida > Asterales > Asteraceae > Calendula > Calendula officinalis. The sequence goes on from OY970826.1 coordinate 41,293,780, forward strand.
TTTGGGTTGTGCAACGCGCCTGCCACATTTCAACGTTGCATGGCATCCATCTTCCAAGACATGATCGAGGATTGTATGGAAGTTTTTATGGACGACTTTTCAGTCTTTGGAAACTCCTTTGATTCATGTCTTGCGAGTCTCGAGAGAGTCCTTATTAGGTGCGAGAATTCCCATCTTGTGCTTAATTGGGAAAAGGGTCACTTTATGGTGCGTGAAGGCATCGTGTTGGGACACAAAATTTCTAGACAAGGGTTGGAGGTCGATAAATCCAAAATCGACGTTATTTCTAAACTCCCTCCACCCTCAAATGTCAAGGCAGTGAGAAGCTTTCTCGGTCATGCGGGGTTTTACCGTAGGTTTATCAAGGACTTTTCCAAGATAACCCGACCCATGACTCATCTTCTTGAGAAGGACACACCCTTCGTGTTTGATCTCGAGTGTGTGGAGGCCTTCAATCTTTTGAAAGACCGTCTCACTAATGCTCCTATCATGGTATCTCCCGATTGGGATTTACCATTCGAACTCATGTGTGATGCGAGTGATTACGCACTCGGTGCGGTGTTGGGACAGCGTGTGAACAATCACCTCCAACCGATATACTACGCTAGTCGAACACTCACCGGTGCTCAAGCGAATTACACCACCACCGAAAAAGAGCTTTTAGCTGTGGTATTCGCTTTTGAAAAATTCCGTCCTTATCTGGTTTTATCTAAAACCATTGTCTATACGGATCACTCTGCATTGAAGTATCTCTTCGCCAAGCAAGATGCTAAACCGAGCTAGACTCATTCGTTGGATTCTTCTCCTACAAGAATTTGACATTGAGATCAAGGATAAAAAAGGGGCGGAGAACCTTGCTGCGAATCATTTATCTCATCTCGAGAACCCTCACCTAGAGGAGTTTCATGAGAATGAGATTAATGATACCTTTCCTGAAGAATTTCTTGAGGCCGTCAATGCTTTACAAGGCGCCGAAGAAGATGACCCATGGTTCGCCAACCTTGCAAATTATCTAGCGGCGGGTGTTCTTGTGAAAGGGATGACCCATCAACAAAAGGGGAAGTTCTTTTCTGATCTTAAGCATTATCATTGGGAATCCCCATATTTTTTCCGAGTCAGTGCTGATTTCATGCATAGACGTTGTGTCGCTGGTGATCAAGCAAAAGACATTCTCAATGAATGTCATAAAGGGCCTACCGGGGGTCACTTCGGTCCAAACTACACCACTCGAAAAGTGTTGGATGCGGGATTCTATTGGCCTACCATCTTTAAAGATGCTTACACTTTGGTCAAGACATGTTATGTGTGTCAACGAACCGGAAGCATCTCCAAACGGGATGAAATGCCCCAGCATGGCATCCAAGTTTGTGAGATATTCGATGTGTGGGGCATCGACTTCATGGGACCATTCCCAAGTTCTCACGGCAACAAGTACATACTTGTGGCGGTTGACTACGTTTCTAAATGGGCCGAGGCCAAAGCATTACCAACTAATGATGCCCGAGTTGTAGTTAATTTTGTGAGAACCTTATTTTGTCGTTTTGGATGCCCAAGGGCTCTTATTAGCGATCGTGGCACTCATTTTGAAAATCATCTCATGGAGAAAACCCTCCAACGATATGGTGTCCACCATCGATTCTCAACGGCTTATCACCCACAAACGAGTGGTCAAGTCGAGAACACTAATAGAGCCTTGAAAAGAATTCTTGAAAAATCCATTGTGAAAAATCCCAAGACGTGGTCTCAACGTCTTGATGATGCTTTATGGGCATTCTGAACCGCCTTCAAAACCCCTATCGGATGCACACCATACCGAATGGTGTACGGAAAAGCTTGTCACCTTCCTTTTGAAATTGAACATAAAGCATATTGGGCCATCAAGGAATGTAACATGGATGCTATCTTAGGAGGGATGGAAAGGCGTCAACAACTCAACGAGCTCGATGAAGAAAGATTCCATGCTTATGAGAACTCCCGGATTTACAAGGAAAGGAGTAAACATTGGCATGACATGAGGTTGAGAATTCGTAAGTATTTCGAGGCGGGTGATAAGGTTTTGATATATCAATCTCGATATAAGTTTTCGCCTGGAAAACTAAAGTCAAAATGGGTTGGTCCGTACACAGTTGTCAAACAACACCCATCGGGATATGTCGACCTTGTTACCGAGAAGGGTGGTCATTTTAGCGTAGATGGTCACCGCCTTAAGCAATACTACGAAGGAATGGATGAAGAAGAGAAAGAAGGAGAGGTTGTGCATTTCGCCTCGATGAAGAAAACAAAGTGAGAAGAGCAACACCGAGTCAAGCTCTAAACTCGTAAATCCATGAAGCGCTTCTCGGGAGGTAACCCGGGGTTTTTAATATTTTTGTCCTTTTTAATTCTGCTTTTTTTTTTTTTTTTTGTTATTTCTGCATTTTTTTTATATAGTTAAAAATATTAAAAAAATTAAATAAAAAAAATTAAAAAAAAAAATCGTTTTGCTTTTTTTTTCTGGTGTCGAGTTCGCGACAACCTCGTCGCTCCGCGCGACCAGACCAGCAAAAACGCCCCTCGGAACAGAAGGCATCTCGCGTCCGGGATGCATTCGTCGAGCCACGCGAACCACTCTGGACTCTTTGTCGCGTTTCCGAGCTCGGGAGCCGCTATACGTCGCGCACGCGTGTGCTGGACCCAAATTCGTTCCGGACTCCAGCGATTGTCGCGTGCTCGAAGCCGTATCCGTCGTGCACGCATGTGACTGGCCCATATCCTCGATCCGGACTCGTCTCTGTCGCGCCCTCGAAGGCTGCTTTGTCGCGTCCCGCATCTGAAAGGGTTTAAAAACCCTTTCTCGTTTCTGTCACATTCCAGACCCCAAACCCTACCCCATCTTCGTTCTTTTCTTCCGTCGACATCACCACCAAAAATCGCCATTCCAAACCCAAATTCCGGCAATATCTTCCTCGTTTCTTCAATTCCATGGCATCTAAGGTTGGTTTTCTCTTCTTTTCATCATTTAATCATGTTTTAGGAGGAGAAATCTTAATTTTGTTAGGGTTCTTGAATTAGGGCTGAAAATTTGAATTCATTTCAAATTGTTTGGATTTTTCTTGTAGTTCTTGGTAGGTTGAAGTGATAAACCGTAATATAGTCGAATTTGTGCTATACCTTGGTATCAAATCCGAATTTTTGGAACTTAATTTGGTTTTTGGGAAGAAACTTCAAGAACTAGGGTTGAACTTGAGCCAAAAATCCGAAAATCATGTAATTAGGGCTTATAAATTATCACATTATGATATAATCATCGATTTAAGTAGAATTAGTAGCAATATTAGTTTATATTTATACAATGTGCTTTAATTTTCATCTTTACACATGATTTTCGGTTTTAAAATACAATTGTTAGCAATTTGATGGAAATTTTTAATAATGAACTTCAAGGTAAAATCAATCTTAAGTGTTACATTAAATCACACTTAGTTAAACAACAATTGTCTAATTATGTTTATAACTAAGTGTGGGTAAGGGAAAACGGTTTTATAAATTAGTGTATATCTTTTATCGACTCCCTTAATTGTTCTAAAAATTTTCTGTTATATAACACTTCTAATTAATTAAATTCTTATGTGATGGTTTGACAGAGACCAAGAGGTGCTGCCGGGTCATCCAAGTCCACTTCAATACATGAAGATGGCCTTCCCCGAGAATTAATTGTACGAGGAAAACATGTGTTCATGAACTTCAATACCATTCCTAACCCCGATACAAGAGAGAAAGTTAAAACTAAATACGAAGAAATCAAAAATAGATCAGTTGAACTGGGTAGAACTTTGGATTGGAAATATATGGAAGACGTACGAAAAGTTCAGAACCTACGGGAATATTATCCAAGATATCTCTTTGATGAGAAAGATGAACCAATTTTTGAGTGTAATGCATGGGAAGTGGCCTTAGAAATGAGAAAACCGATCTACTCAGAACTGGTTTACCAATTCCTGTCATCTTTCCACTTCAACAGAGCGGACGCCAAAGAGGGTTTTGATGTTCCTTATATGCGGTTCTGGTTAGGGGGTGAATATCGGGAACTATCTTTGAAAGGTTTGGCTGCACGTCTTAAACTCTATAAAGAAGACGAGATGGAACAACCCGAATTTCACCGTTACTTATCCTTATGTGAGATGGAACCCGCAGATGATATCCGTTATGGACCCATTTGGGCAGAAATTGGTGCTAGCGAGTATGAAAACGCCAATACAAAATCATCAAAAATGTACTCAACCGAGGATAAAGTCCTCCACCGGATAATTGCCAATACTATAAATCAAAGGAAAGACAGTAGAGAGAAAGTGGGTCAAATGGACCTTTGGCTATTAAGTCGGTTGAGGGATTCACGAGCTTTCACTGACGTGCCATACGTTATCGCCCAATTTCTGAGTGAATCCAGGGGAAAAAAACGCCAATGGTCTGTGTGGGGGTCAGTACATCTCCCGACTTGCAAAAACCTACGGTATACTTACTCCGTGAGTTAAGGATTCTTTAAAAACCCTAGAGATGGGATGGCTCGATAAAAACGCCTTAAAGGGTATGCATGCAATTAAAAGAATTGATAAAACCAGACATTATGAATGGGATTTCGGGGTTGAAAGAGAGAAAGAGCTAAAAAGGCAAGAAGAGATCAGACTCAGAAAGAAAGCAAGACGGGAACAGGGTTTAAAAAGTGAAGACGAAGAAGTGGAACTGCCACTAAATCAAGAGGTGATGCAAGTAGATGTGGAAGATACCATTCCAAGTCAAGGTCAAGGTCAAGGTCAAGCATCGGGTTCTCGCACAACGCCATCCGCATTTGACCCGTTTCAATCTTTTCAACAACTCGACATGCGGATGGGTGGTTTTCATACAGATTTAGAAAATTTGCAGGTACACATGGCGGGCATACAAACCGACTACGTTGGAGTCAGGCAATATATGGAAGCCATGCAATTACAACTCCAACGAAATTATTACCAAGGCGAGCGGTTGCAAATGTCTCAGAATTGGCAAGCTCGGGCCACAATAGCATCATTTGGGTCTCAACCCGCCTCACCAATTGACTACAACCCAATGCCATACTGGGCCCGAGCATGACAGCACCACCGAACTTCGACACTTATGACGCATGGTACCAGCAGCATGACTCGACACCGCACCGCGATGATCTTGACCAGTGATCCATCTGTTTGTCTTTGAATTTGAACCATTTTATTTTCCTTTTATTTCTTTTTCGTTCGATTGGGTTGTACTTTACTATCCGACTATGTTACTGTTTTACTTTATTTTATGTTTTCTACTTTTATGTGTTTCTGTTGGTTGTGATGTTTAGAACAAAATTCTTGTTTGGAGTTGAAACTTGGAATTGGAGCATATTCTTTTGGACCACAAAAGCATGAATCAACACAAAGCACCCTTAGGGAGTACCTTTCTTTTACCCTTTTATTTAATTTTACCCGTTTGTTTAAAATATTATTGCATTGGGGACAATGCAAAGCTTTGAGTGTGGGTATGGGGGTGAGTTTCACCACTTGGATAGTTCTCTAGAAAATCATCTAAATACACAAAATTGTTTTAATCAGCGAATTTTTTTTTAGACACATCTCAACCTTAGAAAACAATTTTGACAATAAAGTTCTTTATAAAGGGCAAAATTTTACCTAGCTTTTATGTGTCAATTTTTGTGGCTTTTCGCCGATCTAATTAATTTTTTTAACTCATTAATTAAACCACTTCTTAACTTGGAAAATTTGAAATGTCTTGTAAAATCTATAAGAATTGTCTTTTAGAAAATTAAGATTAGCAAAGCTAGCTCCCGATGACATTAGGTTGGATTAAGAGCTTTTAGTTTACGTAAATAAATTGCTAAATAATAATAATAAAAGAAAAATTTGAGAATCGGTGAGAATATTCATCCGGCCTTGTGTCTCCGGACGAGTACGCCCGAGGGGTCCTTTAAACCTAGCATTCTAAGGTCAACTGATCTGGACATGTTGGTCGAAAGTCTGCTACGCGGATTCACAATGTAAGCTGAGGTTCAAATCGATTCTTGAATAAATACCTAATTAAATATTTAGAAGAACTTTCATCCGGCCTTGTGTCTCCGGACAAGTACGCCCGAGGGGTCCTTTAAACCTAGCATTTTAAGGTCAACTGATCTGGACATGTTGGTCGAAAGTCCGCTACGCGGATTCGCAATGTAAGCTGAGGTTCTTTCTACTAAACCATAAATAAATAACATAAGAATTAATAAACATGCAAAGCATGTATGAAAAAAAATAATAAAAAAATGAGCGAATAAATAAATAATCATGCAAAGCATGAATAAATAAAGCAAATAAGCTATGAAATGAATAAATAAACTAAATTTCATTAATTTAACCTTACTAGTTGGGTAATTTTCATAAAGACGGTATTTATAGGTTATGCAAGGATTGATGAGGATCTAAGTTAAAAGTAGTATATTTAGCATAGTTAAAGATTTAATTAGATTTGTGAAAAGTTAGCTAATGTCTTACACAAACTTGGGCATAAAATATAGTGAAAATTTTAACTGCTAAATTGGACTAGGTTCTGAAAATTGTTGTATTTCTATTAATGAAATTGAGAAAAGTGTCTATTGTGTTAATTCATTATCTAGTTAATTAATTTTTCTTATGATGATTTGCTTGAGGACAAGCAATGTTCAAGTGTGGGCATCTTGATATCGACGGATTTATACATATCTAAATCCGTCAATATTGTATTTTTTAGGCTTGATTTATAGTAAAAAGAAGTGTTTATGCCTAATTTATGATGTTGTTGATAAAATGCAGGTCAAAAGTCCAAATTATATAAGAAAAGGGCCAAAAACGTAAAAATTCAGCAAATTCCGAAATTCAGACATGCTCGAGCGGCGCGAGCAGGCCCCTGTCGCACCCCCATGGCGCGTGAGTGTCCCTGTGTCGAGCGCGCGAGAGACCCCTGGTCGAGTGCTCGAGCAAAACGAAAATAAGGGTATTTAAGCCAAAATTCAGCCATTCTTTTGGGGATCTTTTGGCAGCCGAATTTTGACCTAGGAGCAGCTGTGGTGCACGAATTCAAGGGGTTTCAAGATCAAGATCTTCAATTCCATTCATATATTTCGGTTCTTAATCATTATTGATCAAATTATGTTTGTTCTATTGAATATTTACGTTTGTTTTGCGATGTTTAGCATGTCTATGTGCTAATCATTTATATTCACTATGATTAGATGAAATCTAGGCTTTAGGTTTGGTATTTTTAGGATTTTAACATTGGTTTTGAACACTTGTATATTTATATCAAAGATCCTTTTGGTTAATTCTTGAATTTTTGATTGTTTTAACTGTTGTTTATTAATTGTTTTGTTGAGTGATCACTAGCATTTGTAGTTAATAATTACTTCAACTTTTCACCCCGGTGACGTAGTTGGCAATCCACTAGATCTAGGGATTCGAGTATAAGCATCAAATAACTTAGGTGAAACCGAAAGTCTAATCTTAGTAACGACCGAATTCGAGATTAGAAGGTAACGGAAATCCGGGCCTAGATATAATTAACAAGCTGAAGTGTGACCATAGTATGATTCTTTAGGAAAACCTTGCTTAGGAATGATAATACAGTCATTGTAGGAAGCTAGAGACCACTGCTTACCTGACTTCTAGAACACCAATTAAATCGGGACTTAACCAACCAAACCTAGAACTAGATGGAATCGATCATAGTGAATATTCCCTCTCATATTTGAACACAATTTTACTACTTTGTCAATTTGTCTCAATTTTCAAAAGCTCGCAGTTACTTTTAATCAGTTTCTTCATTTAATTAGTTTAAAAAAAACCCCTACTTTATGCAATCGTTCAGATTAGATCAATAGTTTTGGACTATTTAGTCGGCTTAACTGTTCCCTGCGGAAACGAACACCTGAAGTACTTACCTGAACTATATTGCTCACGATTAGGTCATACTTGCCTAAGAGTGTGGTAATCTAGAGAAGGCGTATTTTAGGTTATTATTTTATAATTAGTTTTATCACATCAGGATCATTGGGCCCATTTGGTACATTGGCTTTTAGGTTTTCCATCCTATCCGTCAATTCAATTTGTTTCTTTCTACCCTTATCATTTCTTGGTGATAAAATGGGTTGTTTAGACACTCTCTTCTTCCTAGAAGAAGCAGTAGTATCCCCCCTTGTGGTTTCTTGGCACCGGGGTCCTCTTAGTGCTGCCTCAAAAGATGAGTCATCACTTAGAGTTGCCGAGGTCTGGGTCCTATTGATGTTCTCACTAGCATGTGCACCCACCTTTGGGGCATCGGTAGTGAGAGCCCTTTCCTCATGTCCTCTCTCCTCCTTGGAGGACAACTCTTGGAGTCTGGGGTTTGACTCAATTGGTCCCCTGGTGTCCTTTAAGGAAGATTTCTTCCTTTTATAGATTTTAGAGATTTGTTTGGCAATGGGTTGGTCTTCCTCAGAGTGAAGAGTAGCACTCTGTGGATTGATTTCATGTACCTGGGACACATTCAGGACATCTGTTGGTTTAGGTAATTGAGTGGACTGAGTGGGTTGTGTTTGGGCTGTATTTAGTGGTGGAGTTGGTTGGGGTTCAATGGGGTGACTTGAACCTTCTCCTATTGGGGTTTGATCATAGATCATGTTTTGGAACAGTGGAGTAACCTTCCCAGAAAATTTAAATTGTTTTCTCATATTAGAATACACCTTTTTATTTAATTCAGGTGTAACAAAAATATTTTTAGGTGTTGAGAGATCTTGAATTTCACAGTTAAAATATGAGTGAGGAATCTTGGGTACATTAAAAATTTAGAAGATGATAAATTTGCAAGCAATCCTTCAAAAATCATGTTTGAAAAATTGAATACTTGTCCTGTGCACAGACAAACAACAGCAGATGCTATTGATTTGTTGAACTCATTCCAAGTACTCTTTTTAGGAGAGATACAGTGTTGAATACTATGAACAAGAAATTTCCATTGAGGTGAGAGAAGGCCCTTTTGAAAAGTAACAATGTCTGGTCTTCCCTCATACCCCATCTTTTGTAACATTTCAACAAGATCTTCCTTAGGTAAAGAAAACATACATGATTCATCATTTAGTTGCAGATGATGTCTGATGGATTGTTCAGTGATGATGATGGTCTTTCCATCTACCACAGATTTGATTTTTGACATATTTGATTCTTCAATCCGTTCAGCATTTTCCCAGAAGTCAACAAGGTGCTGTTGATAAGCTTTAGGGTTGATTGTTAGAGCAAACTTGATGTATGTGTTCTTTAAGAACATAACAATGGGTCGGAAATCCTTTGTGCCATCTGGATTTCTCAAGAATGCACACATATTGTGAAATTCAGAAAATTTTAGATCAGTTTCACATCTAATGATTTTAGAGTAGCCATTTGTTTGATGTTGATCTTTGAAATCGATGTTTGAAATTGTTGATTTCAGAGAGATTTTGATCGATTTTGATTGTGCGAGTAATTTGCGGAATGAATTTCTTTGCTACTGATGCAGGATTTTGATCGGAATTTGCAGAGATTAGGGTTTATCGTAGGGTTTATCGAATCGAGGTGATGATAATGCTAAACTAATCACTTTCAGCTATTTATATTTTTCGAATTTACCTGCAAAAGGACCAAAATACCCTTCGAATCATAACCCAACGGCTATTTTCACGGGGGTCAGTATGGTAAAATGGTGTATTTTACAGATAACAGTCGATCAGTAGTAACTAAGTATCAGTAGTAAAAACGTCAGTAGTAACTGTTGTTTCCATACTTCACCTAATTCTAAGAAAAACCCTATCAGTACTAAATTGTAAGAGTTACACATGATCAGTAGTAATGAATAACCAGTAGTAAAACATACTTATAAATATAAAAATTGTACAAAAATTTTACATCTGATTTTCATTTGTGAAATTAATTTATTAAAATCATTCCAATACTGACAATCAATTAGTTGATCTCTTTACAAAAGCTTTTGATATAGGAAGATTCAGCTTCTTGGTTAGCAGTATGAATTTTCTCTACTTTTATTAATTTCTTTTCATTACAATCTCTTATGAAATGAAACCTTATTTCAATATGTTTGGTTTTTGAATGTTTTACTGGATTGTTCACAATACTGATAGCACTTTGATTATCAATAAAAATAGGAGTTTTAAGAATAGAGATACCAAAGTCTAGGAGTTGATTTTGAATCCATAGAACTTGAGCACAGCAAGCAGATGCAGCTACATACTCTGCTTCAGCAGTTGATGTTGAAACATTGGTTTGTTTCTTGCATTGCCATGACACCAATCTTGATCCAAAAAATTGACATCCACCAGTAGTAGATTTTCTATCTTGACATTCACCACCATAGTCACTATCAGTGTAAGCTATGAGTTCAAATGGTGAGGCATGTGAATATTCTTTTGACAACCTGCAAGTGTAGCTCCTTAGGTCTTGCTTGATACCTAGCACATACACAAACACTATACATAATGTCAGGTCTTGATGCAGTTAAATACATTAAAGAGCCTATCATTGATCTGTAAAGATGCTCATCTACATCCTCCCCCTCAACATCAGGATGTAGGTGTTTGTGAGTTTCCATTGGTGTGCTTGCACTTTTGCAGTCTTTCATTGCAAATTTTTCCAAAATGTCTCTGACATATTTTGATTGGTTAATCAAAATACCATCTTATCTTTGATTGATTTGGAGTCCAAGAAAGAAGTTCCTTGGACCCGTTGAGCTCATCTTGAACTTGATCTGCATCAATTATTCAAATTCTTTGCACAATTGATCATTTGTTGATCCAAAGATGATATCATCTACATATATTTGGACCAGTAGTATATCATCTTTGACCTTTGTTGTGAACAATTTTTTGTCAATTGCACCTCTTTTAAAATTGTTCTTCAGTAGATATGATGATAATGTGTCATACCAAGCTATTGGTGCCTGATGAAGGCCATATAGAGATTTGTCTAGTTTGTACACATAGTCATCATGTTCTGAATCTTCAAATCCTGGAGGTTGACACACATATACTTCTTCTTCAATTTTCCCATAAAGGAAAGCACTTTTCACCTCCATTTGGTAGACTTTGATCTTCTTGTATGAAGCATATGCCAGAAATATTCTTATTGCTTCAATTCTAGCAACAGGTGCATACACTTCATCATAGTCTATACCTTCTTCTTGAGTGTATCCTTGTGCTACAAGTCTTTCTTTGTTTTTGATCACTATACCTCTTTCATCTTTCTTGTTTCTGAAGATCCATCTTGTTCCAATGGCTCTTTTTCCTTTTGGTAGAGGTACAAGAGTCCATACAGCTTGTAATTTGAATTGAAGAAGTTCTTCCTGTATTGCTATGATCCAGTTTGAGTCTTTCATTGCTTTTTGAATTTTCTTAGGTTCATCATGTGATAGAAAATATTCATACATACATTCATTAGAGATTAGACTGATATTACAAACATTTGAATTTAATGATGAATTGAATTTGCTTCTTGTCTGCATGTTTGAATTGACATCACTTAGGACTAGGTCCAAAGGATGATTTTTTTCAGTTCTGGTTCCTGGAACTTTGTCAACAAGTATTTAACTATCTAGGTTTGACTCATTGGATTCAGGAATTTGTGCATCTGTCCATGTTTCTTCTTGATTGTCTGGACTTTGTGGGGATTCTTCATTGCTACTGGTATCAGTAGTAACATTTTCTTCATTAAATTTAGGAGGTTCGTTGTTGTTACTGATATCATTATTGTTAGGTTCATCATCATGTCTTTGAGATTCTGAGTTACTACCGGGATCAGTAGTATCTTGAGAGTTGTTACCGGTGTCAAGAATACTAGGGTTATCGGAGTTACTATTGTCATCAGTATCAACTGTGGGATCAGTATTAACTAAGATATATTTCATTATGTCTTGACTGCCATTGAGTGATGATGATCCTCCTTGTTGGTTTTGATTGTTTGAATCTCCTGCATTATAATCATAATTAACATCAAATGACTTGGTTAGATTATCAATATTAAATAGCCAATCTGGACCATTTCCCTGTTCATTCATTAAACTTTCATTAGAGGATACATTGACACTTTCTTCAATGATCCTTAGCCGTTTGTTGAATACTCTGTAAGATTTGCTTTGAGTTGAGTATCCTACAAATATACCATCATCTGCTTTGCAGTCAAACTTACCAATTTGTTCTCTTGTAATTAAAATAGTACAAGGACAACCAAATGATTTTCGAAAGCTTATTGAGGGTTTTCTTTTATTGAAAAGTTCATAAGGTGTTTTAAAGTGAGGCTTAACTATTAATACTCTGTTTTGAACATAACAAGCAGTATTAACAGCTTCAGCCCAAAAGGTTATTTGTAATTTTGAATTTGCAAGCATGGATCTGGCTGCTTCAATGATTGTTCTATTTCTTCTTTCAGCTACGCAATTTTGTTGTGGAGTTCTTGGTGAGCTGTACTGCCTGTCAATACCCTTAAGATCACAAAAATCAATTAGATTAGTATTCTGACCAGCACTAATGCGATCTCTTGGAATGTCTCTTCGTGGTGCTCTTGGCACGGTGGAATTCTCGGCTTCTTCTCCATCCAGATAATCAAGCGTTTCAATAGCTCGGCTCACATCGAAGACGGACATTGCATTTACATAATCTTGCCAATAATCATTACCATCATCGTTTGGATCCATTTAACGGGAGAAAAATTATGGAAATTAGGAAGAAATGAAGTACGTGATAGTGAGTTTAAAAGATGTGATAGTGTGTTTAAAATGATATAGTGTGTGGGTTTTTATATAGGTTAAGTATTAATTAATTTATATATAAAAAAATTGATTTCAAAATACACGCTCCTCCGGCCCCCACCATCCACCCACGATGGATTCCTCACCCCGTCGTCACCCGATGGGTTCTATTGACGCCGGCCTACAATGCGGCCGTGTCAACGTCGTCGTTGGGCGACGGCCAAAAAAACACCACGATGGGTGCTACAGACGTGTTGTTGGCACGGACCTTAATATTTAAGTATTTTAAATTTTTTTGGAGATTGGTTGGAGACTCGTTAATGAATGTGTTTTAGCAACTTTAGGAAAAGTTATTTTCGTTCCATAAACATTTAGAAGCATACATTCAAATTTAAATCTAAAAATTTCGTTATAACAATAATAACATTATATACTTCGAATACATGAATATTGTAGCTAACATGATAAGATAAAAGAAAATATATGATAATAAAAGAAAATTTTAGAATGACATCTGTAAATTCCTCATTACCCAATGTTAGTATAAGACTATACGTAATAGGTGACCAATATAATATTGGTCATCTCTGCCACCTCTACGTCACATCAGTTTTCTTTCTCTTGATCAAACACATGACCAAACAGTGACCAAACACCCGTAACTGATGACCGATAACTCTTTTTTTTAAATTTAATTTAAAATTAAAAACATTACATTAATAATAATTAAAAACCCCATTACATTAATAATAATATAAACATTACATAAATAAATTAAAACTACTAGGGAAAAAAAACAACAAACTAAAAATCTAAATCATATTTGGCTTTGATTGCACTTTTCTTTTCAAAACTCACTCAAGTTAGAGGCGCTCAAGTGGTCATGCGGTTCAGCGTAGAATTTCATTTGCTCCATCTCGTGGCTTTCTTTTTGTATGGACATGAAATCATTTATAGACGCTTTTCGGAGGTTAAAAAAGTCTTATGTGGTGTCTTTCCATCTGTCGACTAAATGGTCAGCCACAGGCGGATCACCGACATTGGAACCTTGAGCAGCTGATGACGATGTCGTTGCTTTCTTATTCACCTTGTCCCGCCCCATTGGTCGAGGGGGTGCAACTTCCACTTCTTCGTCATACTGATCCACATTAACGCTGGCATGTGCTGAGTCGGACTGCTCATCCGACGTCTTTGACTTTTTCCCACGACTCTTCGCGAACTTCGCCAATTGTTTTGGGTATTCAGCATGCTTCTATTAGTCTAGATATGTAGATATGTTATGCCCACAGAATATAAGAGGGCCGAGCCCATTGTAAATTAAACCCTAATCATCTCATTGTATTATAAATAGGCTTCTATATCATCAATAAGAAGACACAAGAATTATATTCAATAACCATTCTAATATGGTATCCGAGCCATTCTAAAACACTTCTGCTATTTCCTTTCTTCTCCCAATCAATAATAATCTTTTCTTATTTTCTCCACCTAACCTTCCTTCCTTTTTGAAATTTCCAGCACAAACCCAAGAGTTTATTTCCTTTTTCCTTCATTCTTTTACAAATATCATTTATCATATTTAATTCCTTCCATTTCTCTGTCAGTCACCCACCCAAGTTTCTAAGGCCAATATTTGCCTTTTATTTGTCAATTCCTCCATATCACGGCATAATCACATTCATTTACAAATATATTATACGCTCCACTTTCTAAACATTATTACTATCCTTTTCTTACAGAGTGTTCGTCCTTCACCTTCGTCCAAACTATTATCATCATCCCACACAACCAGCGTGTCTCATCTATTGAACCCCTACTCAAATCTCACCAAATGATAAACCATTCACTGTCACCAACATCAAATCCCATGTTCCTATCACGCTCGATCTAGACAAACATAACTTCAACTCATGGAGTGAGTTATTTAAAACTCACTGTATAAGTTATGGAGTTATGAAATTTCTCGATGGCTCATCATCAAGCACCGATGACCCCGAATGGGCAAAGCTAGATCAACTTGTAAAATCATGGTTGTATGGCACCATTTCCGAGCGTCTTCTTGATACGGTACTTGAACCGGACGCTAAAGCAAAAGAAGTGTGGGATCGTATTCGGGCAGAGTTTCATGATAACAAGGATGCTAGAGTTCTCCAACTTGACAACGAACTTCGTAACCTTCGCATGGGAGATCTCACTGTCACCGAATACTTCATCAATATAAAGAAGATGTCAGACCTTCTCAAAAACTTAGGCTCACCTGTTCCCGACAAAAACCTCGTCATGTACGCGGTTAATGGCCTCGGTGAAAAGTTTAAAGGTATTGCTCGAATCATCAAACACAAAGACCCACTTCCTAATCTCAATTCTGTTAGTACCACCCTACTTTTGGAAGAAAGTGACATTCAAAATACCACCCCTAACCACCATGACAATCCATCCTCTCCCACCGTACTCATAACCTCTCACCAAAACAACCGTCAACCTTCTACCAATTCGTCACCCACTGTTTGTCGTAATTTCAGTCGCGGCGAATGTCGGTTCGGTAGTCAATGTCGTTTTTTACATTGGCAACCAACAAAAATACAAAAATTTTCTCATGGTAACAAAATTGGCGGTGGTCAATTTTCTTCTAACTATAGACCACAACATGGAAACTACTCTCAGAACAACTCACGTTCTAATAATTCAGTGGTTGCTCCTTCAAGTCAACAACATCCTAGATCCAATAATTTCAGGCCCACTCGTTCACTGCCACAAAATCGTAATCAACACAATTGGTCTAGTAGTTCACATTCGGCCCAACAGATTCCTTCGTGGCCTAAAAATCTGGCCCAACAACCACTTGCATTTATATCCACGGCCCAACAGTTGCAACATGGGTGGCCCACAGTTAATTCACAACACCCTTATGTCGGTATTCTTGGGGCACCTCCGCTTCATACAAACCAAAGTTCAAGCCAACAGTCATTTATCCCACAAGCTTTTAGCACAATGACACTCAATGATATTGGCAATTCTGAATGGAACATGGATACGGGGGCAACCACTCACCTCAACAGTAGCACAGGTAATCTTCGTACCATTTTTAATAAATGCTTATACCGTCTGTTTATGTTGGTGATGGGAAATCTATCCTTGTCACCAACACGGGCCACACAACTTTACCATCCATCCACCGCCCACTTCACCTTCACAATGTCCTTGTCACACCAAATATAATTAAAAATTTGATATCTGTTCGTAAATTTACTAGAGACAATACCATTGAATTTGACGAATTTGGTTTTTCCGTGAAGGATTATTAGACCCGCACTATACTTCTCCGATGTGATAGCACGGGAGACCTATACCCTGTAACCCGGCCCACCAAACCCACCGCATTTCTCACCAGTCAGTACACATGGCATAAACGACTTGGTCACCCAGGAGACAACGTACTTCATCATCTTATTTCTAGTAATTTTATTTCATGTAATAAGTCGAAATCTCCCATACTTTGTCATGCTTGTCAGCTTGGAAAACACGTGAGACTTCCCTTTTATAGTTCTCATACAGTTGTTGAGTCGGTTTTTGATATTGTTCACTTAGATTTATGGAGTTCACCAATCCCTAGCACAAGTGGTTTTAAATACTATGTTATTTTTCTTGATCATCATTCACATTTTTTATGGGTTTATCCTTTATATAATAAATCTGATGCTCTTGACAAATTTTTACATTTTCGTACATTCATTAAAACTCAGTTTCATCGTGAAATAAAATCATTTCAATGTGATCATGGAGGGGAATTTGACAATAATGCTCTTCATACACTCTTCACCAAAAATGGTATTCAATTTCGTTTCTCTTGTCCCCAAACTTCTCAACAAAATGGTAAAATTGAACGAATGATTCGCACGATTAATAATTTCATCCGCACTCTCCTCTTTCAAGCTCACATTCCCCCACACTTCTGGGTTGAAGCACTTCACATGGCCGCACACCTTCTCAATCGCCTCCCAACTACCGCCATCCAAAACAACATCCCCTACATTCAACTCTACAACAAAATTCCAAACTACTCCCTCATCCGTACCTTCGGTTGTCTCTGCTATCCTCACCTCAACGTCAAGAACAAATTAGCTCCTCGCTCCACCCCTTGTATCTTTCTTGGTTACCCATCCCACCATCGTGGTTTCCGCTGCCTTAATCTCGCCACCAACAAAATTATTATCTCACGCCATGTCACCTTTGACGAAACAGTCTTTCCATTTGGCTCTATGACACCTACTCAATCACCAACTTACACATTTCTTGACACCCACACCGATCACAACCTCATCTCACGTCACATCTTAACCACTAAAACACCCTCCCCAACAACTCAACCACTTCCAGAAAACACATCTCCACCACCAACCTCACCTCCACAAACCTACACTCAACAACCAGCTTCCTCACCTACTACATTGCAACCAACAACTTCCCAATCCACAACTTCTCAACCTGACACTTCTACCACCGTACCTACAGCTACCCATTCTCAAACACATCATATGGTCACACGTACTCGAACTGGATCCACCAAACCCGTACAAAAACTAAACCTTCACACCACAACTCTCTCTCCCATACCAAAATCTCCTTTCCTCGCCCTCAAAGATCCAAATTGGCAAGCCGCAATGATAGACGAATATAATGCATTAATTAAAAATGGTACGTGGGTTTACCACGACCCCCGAATACTAACATTGTTCGTTCCATGTGGATTTTTAAGCGTAAATTCCTTGCAGATGGCACACTTAGCAGGTACAAAGCTCGCCTTGTTGCAAACGGAAAAAGTCAATAGGTCGATATTGATTGTGAAGAGACTTTTAGCCCAGTAGTCAAACCGGCCACTATACGCACTGTTCTCAGTCTTGCAGTTTCTAGACATTGGCACATTCATCAATTAGATGTCCAAAATGCTTTTCTCCATGGCCATCTATCTGAAACAGTGTACATGCATCAACCACCGGGGTTCTCTGATCAACATAATCCAAATCATGTGTGCCTACTTAAAAAATCTCTATATGGCCTCAAACAAGCTCCACGAGCATGGTTTCAACGGTTTGCTGGTTTCATTACACGTATTGGATTTCAACATAGTCGATGTGACTCATCTCTAATTATTCTTCGACACGGGTCTAATATTTCATACATTCTCATATATGTGGATGACATCATTCTTACTGCATCATCCCACTCCCTTCTCCAAAGGGTGCTCTCATATCTTCATCAAGAATTTGCAATGACGGATCTTGGCCCCCCTTAACTACTTCTTGGGTATCTCTGCTACACGTACCAAGACTGGAATGTTTTTATCACAGAAAGGGTATGCTACTGAAATCTTGGAACGTGCCAAGATGCTCAGTTGTAACCCATGCAAAACCCCAATAGACACGGATTCAAAAATCGGACCCGACGGCGATCCAGTCTCTGATCCAACGCTCTTTCGCAGCCTTGCAGGAGCACTTCAGTACCTTACCTTTACTAGACCCGATCTATCATATGCAGTTCAACAAATATGTCTCTTCATGCATGATCCTCGAGAACCACATTTACTTGCTTTTAAACGGATACTCCGATACTTACGTGGAACCATCAATCAAGGTCTACAACTATATGCATCCACCACTGCTACCCTCACTGCCTACTCTGATGCAGATTGGGCCGGTTGCCCAGACACTCGACGGTCCACTTCTGGATATGGTGTTTTCCTCGGAGACAACCTCTTATCATGGTCCTCCAAACGTCAACATGTTGTCTCTAGATCAAGTGTTGAAGCAGAATACCGAGGGGTCGCCAATGTCGTCGTCGAAACAGTTTGGATTCGTAATCTTCTTCGGGAACTTCACAACCCGCTCTCTACTGCAACCTTGGTTTATTGTGATAATGTCAGCGCCGTTTACCTCTCTACCAACCCCGTGCAACATCAACGAACGAAGCATATTGAGATTGACATTCATTTTGTTCGAGATCAGGTGGCTACCGGTGCAATTCGAGTTCTTCACGTACCTTCGCGGTATCAATATGCAGATATTTTCACAAAAGGCCTACCATCCCCCCTTTTCACAGAATTTCGAACCAGTTTGAACGTCCGCTTACCTCCCGCTCAAACTGCGGGGGCATATTAGTCTAGATATGTAGATATGTTAGGCCCACAGAATATAAGAGGGCCGAGCCCATTGTAAATTAAACCCAAATCATCTCATTGTATTATAAATAGGCTTCTATATCATCAATAAAAAGACACAAGAATTATATTCAATAACCATTCTAATAACTTCCACTTTGGATGGTCCTTCAACAATCTCCAGCACTCCACCTCTGTGAATTCCCCTACATGTTGAGTTTTATACTCACCACACGCACGCTCGTACAACATTTAGTCGTTCACCCCACTTTGGTGTCTTAGTACGAGGTTGTCAAAAATCGCACAAAAGTTTGCAATTATAGGCCGAAGCCTATTCTTCCACTTGCAGTTTAATTAGGGAGTCGTACGTGCGGTTCGTCCCCTCCATTTCTTTCGCAAACTAAGTTAACACCGACTGCCAAAAACCCCTGAGCACCCTGTAGTTACTTTACACGACATTTTCGGACGTGTTGATCCAAGCCTTGCATAAGGCTAGCTCTTCGGCCTACGTCCATCTCGCGCTTCCGCCGGTCGTACCCTTTTGCGGTAGTTGACTCCTTTTTGATACCTTATTTGGCGGCGCTACAACAGGGGAGTCGGAAGACTCGGATGACTCGACGTCCACGGGAGTGGCGGAGCCCGAGCCATGTGGTGGTTGGTATTGGTATTGGTCGAGACCTGCGAAAGGATCAAAATCTTCATTATTAGGAAATTGTTGGTATTGTTGTGGTGGTGGTTGTTGTTGTTGTTGTGGTGGTGGAAAGTATGATTGGTATGGTTGTTGGTAGTAGGCGGAGCAAATGGATTATTTTGATAAGCTTGTGGTTGATGATGAGTTTGGTGTATAAAAGTTGGTGGTTAAAAGTTGATAGATGGTGATTGAGAGGGTGTGGGAATTTTTGGTTGGCGTCGGGATTTTGAAGCTTTGGATTTGGTAGCTTTGTTCTTGGAAGACATTTTTGAGAGATGGAGTGTGTGATTGAGTATATTAGAAAGAAATGAGAGGTGTGAATTATTTTGTAAAAGAAATGAATATTTATTGGGTAAAAAAGAGGTAAAAATTAAGTTTGAAAGGGGTTTTGGTTTAATAAAATAGCCGTTGGAGGGGGGGGGGTAAAATTGGAGCCGTTGGAGGTCGACCTCAACGGTCGAGTATATAAACGTTAAGGCCTCGGGACGCGTCGGGATCGAAGGGGTATAACGGGCAGGACGGGCCGGGCTTGCTCTGCGGGCGGGTCGCGATCGAGTTGGGGGTCGAGCGATACGGATAGTCTAACAGACCAACTTATAATTTATTAAATTTCGATATTTATTATATTAAATAAGTTCCCGATAATGATCACCTTTTTTGAAAATATAATATATAACTCTTAATGCATGATGTACAGCTAAGTCGAAAAAACTAGTAGTAATCAATATAATTTTTTGATAACTAAACACAGAATTGGCCCGTATATCTAAGTTTAACATTTTTCTCAAAGTACCATTCTTAATGCATGATGTACAATACAGCTAAGTTAGATAAAAAAAATAAAAAAAAAAATGTAGGTAGGAAAGTAACGGTCTGACTCTCGTTTGCTTATCCAGAAGAAACAGAAACCAATAAAAAGCAAGGTGATCCACACACATAGTGGAAAGGTGAAACTGTGTGAAAATGCGAAGCATGGCGTCCCTCTGTTCATCGGAGAGCTTGTTATTGACGCGGATGATTACTTCGTATTCAACTCAATCGTCTTCCAAACCTTTGAAATTGAATCGATGTTTTCTCAATTCCAAAATTTCGTCTCTTCATACTTCTCAATCTCGCGTTTTCACCAGGTAGCTAAATCTTCCAAACCCTTGAATTTGTTTTGAATTTCGCTTAGTTTGTGCTTACCGTTCTTAGCTGTAATCCATATCGATGATTGAAAGTAATGCAGAACGCAATTTCCATAATCAGTGAATTTGTTACAGTTTACATGGATTCCGTAATGAATATCCATCAATATGAAAATCGAACAAGTAATTTCTGTAAGTTTTGAATAAAAAATCAAACAGAACATAAGATTTCATGATTTTATAAAAAATAGAATAATATTGATTAATAAAGTTCCCAAAATTCTGAGGCCTGCATATAAGTTTATATATCTCATTTGCTGCAGGCTACATTGCTTCAATTTACATGATAAGCGGTTCAGACAATCATTTCATCACTCAAGATCTCATTTGAAAGTTAGTCTCCTTTAAACATGTTTTGTATTTTAATTTCTACAAATATGTTGTGTTTGATAGTTATTGACCGAGGGAGAGGTTTGACTAGGTGCTCTGACTGAATATCCATCTGACTAAAATCATGTTATTTGATTATGTTTCTGAGCGTCTATGTTGAATGATTAAAATGACCATTTTACCCTTCTATTTATTTATAGAACATGTTAATTGTTAAATGAAAGTAAAATTCGTAACATATAAGTCAAAGTCAAAGTCCTAACATATCATGTAATAGTCAAAAGGTTACCTCTTACCGAGTCAGCAACTTTGTTTCTCCAACCAGGTTAGAGGTTGGGTCAGAACGTTAACAAACGTTCTGACTCAGTAAGTAAAAGATAAATCAAACAGCCCCTAAGACCAACTTCAATATAAATCCTTTTGAGTAATTTATCCCAAATTTTATTATGTTTAGTTTTTTGTACTATACACATTGCTGACGTGTATTTTTTGGGATTTTAAGGTACTCGGTTCTAACGATGATAATGTAACAAAACTGACCCACAACATGGATGATTTGGAATGCAGTACTTCAGAGAAATCATATTCAATAACTAAATTAACACCGAAAACATCCGCAAATTCTAATTACTTATCATCATGGAACACTTACCTAAAGTTCATGTTGTTTTTTGGGATCTTAACTTTTCAAAATTCCCAAAACGCCCTTGCTGGATCAGAAGTTGATACCTCATTTTTCGGAGATCTTAGTGATTTAAGCACAGGTTTTGCTTCAGTTAGTATAATCTCCCTACAACTCATCACATAATTATAACTTATACTATTTTTTTATATTTATTATCCTCTTATATTAGATGTAACAGTAATTCCATAACACATGTGTATATGAATGTTTATGAACAAATAGTGACTTAATTTTTTTATTTTCCAGGCATTTTTGCTTATATTTTTCTCTGAGCTAGGGGACAAAACATTCTTCATCGCGGTAAATTAATTCTTAACTATTTTTTATTTTTTTATATATAAATATTTTCTAATACTTTTGAGATTTAAATTATTTCTGTAGGCACTTTTAGCAGCTCGAAACTCAGCTGCAGTTGTGTTTTTAGGGACTTTTGGTGCACTAGGGTGAGTGATATATTAAAATTTAAAACCTTACTATTTTTCAAGTAACCATATATTTTCCTAATAATTTTTTATATCTTTATTTTTAAATTAGGGTAATGACTATCATATCTGTTGTTCTTGGGCGAACTTTTCACTATGTAGATGAAATCATTCCCTTCAGGTCTACACATTTCAATTATCATTTATTCCACTAAATAATAAAATTAATTCGTTTTTATTATCATAATGTATTTTTTTTTTCAGATTCGGTGACACGGACCTGCCGGTTGATGATATTGCTGCAGCATTGCTTCTGGTAAATATATGAACAATTATATATTATTTCATCTAAAATTTTAAATAAATCAATTTTATGACATTTTAATTTAATTGATTGTAGGTTTATTTTGGTGTTTCAACATTGCTCGATGCCTCTTCTAGCGATGGTCTTAAAGCAGAAGAAGAACAGAAAGAGGTAAATAATAGATAAAATATTCAGATTTACCAAATTTTTAATAAATATATATTCTTTGACTTTTGTGGTCAAACGTGTTGACTTCCAGGCTGAGATCGCTGTATCTGGAGTTTTGGGCAATGGTGGTGGGATTTTGGCTGCAGCTAGCACAATAATTAGCACTTTCCTTTTAGTTTTTGTAGCTGAATGGGGTGACAAATCATTTTTCTCCACAATTGGTAAAATAAATAATATATAAATAAATATATAATAATTGTTTTTCCTGATATTATATTATAACATTCAAGTTATTGTTTTTGTTCAGCTCTTGCTGCAGCCTCTTCACCTGTTGGAGTCATAGGTGGGGCACTAGCTGGTCATGGACTTGCAACTTTGGTAATTTAAATATTTTAACTTTTTATTTTAAATAAATTTGTGATTTCACATATTTTTATATTTGATTTAGTATAATTATAATATAATGAACCAATGTTTGTATATAATGGTTTTATGCAGCTGGCTGTACTTGGGGGCTCGTTACTGGGAACATTCTTATCAGAAAAGGTTTGTCATTTTCTATAGATTAATTAATCAATTATAAATAATCAAACTTTATATTACCTAATTAAACGAAATGTGTATTAATTAATTAATATATTTCAAATGTCTTGTGTACAGGTGATTGCATATGTTGGCGGTGTTCTTTTCCTCGTGTTTGCAGCAGTAACTGTGGTTGAGATCGTGAGTTAGATCAGTTTCTTTCTTCCTCTAATTATTGATTTTTTTAAATGATTTTATTTTTTGTAAGTTGGTTACTTTATTATGCAAATTCGCTTTAGATTCAAATATTTGAAAAAAATGTCCTTTTTTTTTGTTAATACTAGTGTTGAAAAGTTTTAATGTAAAATTATACTGAATGATTTGAAGGTTATATGATTCTGGTTTATAAAAGTCAAAGAGTACTAGATTTTATCAAGTATTTTAAAATTTAAATGTATATACGTCCCTATCCCATTTGTCCATTCAATTTCTCAATAGCCATGACCGTTGACCAAAGTGAAATCAAAATAACAAAAAGTATTTGACCATATTTTTTTGTATAGTTTGATCATGTTATTACACATATTTCTAAAAACAGTTTACACATATTTATCATACTCATTGTACTATTTATTAGAGAATGAAAACAGTGTTTAGAATGATAAGCGGAGTTTGGTAGATTTTCAATAATTGTAATGTGTGGTTAAGTCTACCATTACTAAGGTGGACATTCAAAATATATTAAATTTCTTCTCACACGTATATCATCCACCAAATTTTGATATAAAAACAGAGCAGACTTGGTAACACTTGGTCTTAGATTTTGTTTCCCAGTCGGTGACAGGATCGAAAGTCTTTTATCACCAATTACATTTGAAACATTTTTTTTAGAATTCGAAACAAAATATTTACTAAATGTTTAATAACAAAAAAAAAATATTATAAATTTGTATTATATATTTTATGTATAAGTATTACAATATAAAAACAAAATATATAAACTTGCAGTAACACACAATTAACACTAATCTCATTATTATAAAATAGTGAAAAGTTACAAATATACATGGAAAATTCTACTGGACCTCTAGTTTGTTTATACGATTGGACTTGATAATATAATAAATGTGAATTGTATTATATATGATGTCTCAGTTTTATATTATTACTACCTTTCTATCAATTGTTAAAGGAATCTGTCCATTTATTGCGATATTACATCAAATGACGTTGGTAGTTTTTAAACTAATACGAAGTATATAAAATTATAATGTTGTCCTCACAATTTTCCACATATAAACGGGTAGCTTTACCTTTACATAAGTGCCAAGAGAGGGACATCAGACAGCAAAACATATCAGTTTATTCCTCGGATATTCTCTAATCCCTAAATAATTTTAAAACTCGCTTGTCCCCTAAAAACTTTTTAATTATATGTAATTATGTATTAGGGATTTTCTATTATGTATCTAAGGGGCATATTCTAGTAAATGTTAAATATTTTTTTATGCTTCTACATTAAATGCATGAAAAATCTCTATTCTCAATTATGGTTAGAAGGTATCACACAAATACATTAATGACGCATCAATATCGTTTTTACTCTAATTAAAGAAACTTTAGTTTATTAAACATATGAATTGTATGTTCATGAGACACATATTAGCAAAATCCTATTTATTATTATATATCGTTAAATATATAAATAAATATGACTACACACTATACAAGTATACATCCACCATGTCTAACTATTTAACATTTATAACGGTAAGTACATTTATTTAAATGATTTTTTAAAGGTCATGATTTCAGTCATTTACTTATGTAAATATTTATCAGATTGTCAGCCCCCTGACTCTCTCCTTATAATAAAAAACATGCGGGAAGCGCGAAGAGCTGAGCCACTAATGTTGTGGCGAGGGTTATACCTCAGAAAGTCCGTGAACTTAAGGTTTTGTATGTATTATATATTTTCCGAGTATAATCTTCCCTCCTGGTTTCTTATAAAAAAAAGTAGAATCCAGGTTCGCGCTTGTTGACTCCAGATGCTTAGGATCCTTTTTTATGTAGGTGCCAGTCTTGATGAGGTGGGGCCTCACTTCAGGGACAACAATTTAATTTTCCAACCTGGTATTATCTTTTTTATTTTCTCCACTAGAGGAAGACAATGTTCTCTCTTTATTCTCTTGAGGGACAAGGGAACATCTTCAATGATCTGGAATATATGCGAGGAGTTCTGTTCGAGAGGAAGCACCTCTAGGCCCCTCTGAGGCAGGCTCAAGCCACCTCCCCCCATCATCAAAGAATCTTCAATCATATTTTAAAGATGCTTACACGAGCTTTTAACTCTCACTTAATCACTTTGATAGGCCAGCATACACAAGCAAGACCAGCTCTAACTACAACTGCTTTACATTTCTACTTGTCCAGTCATTCGAAATTTGATTTGGTTTTACATGGTATTTCATGGATGGGGATTTTATACTATGATCACTTTTGAGTTCTTTTATTATTGTCCTCAATGTTACCATAAATGTTTGTTACATAAATGTTAACTTTGTTTATATGTTGTATTATTATTATTTATGTGATTTTTCACATCAATTAGTTATACACAAGGCCACACGAGTATATATTCTGAGACATATAGAAGGGTGGGAAGAGCAAATCAATAACCACCATTGTAATGGAATATGTGAAAAGATCAAATGTGGTATCTTAGACTTCCATTTCAGATCATTCATTCCATGGCCATGGTGGCCAAATAAAGAAACACACGATATAAAGCTTAATGCTTAAAGCTCAAATATAATAATAATAATAATAATAATCAAATATAATAATAATAATAATAATAATAATAATTATTATTATTATTATTATTATTATTATTATTATTATTATTATTATTATTATTATTATTATTGTTATTAATATATAATAAGACTCGTGTCAACAATTTGTCACTTTTCTCGTTATTTCTTTTTTAATAAATATATTAAAAATATATAGTTTATTTTTTTTTATCTATTATATTTTAAAAATTTTAATATGTTAAGATTTGTATTTAATTAAAAACGATGATTTGATGCTGATATGAAAACGGAAGAAATAAGGAAGATGTGTTTTGGCATGGATATGTCCATTTTTTCTTGTCAGCAGGTGCATACTTCTATTTCATGCATTCTTAAATTAGTAATTTGTCTGTAAAGGCTTATATTATATGCATTCTTCCAATTCTTAACACGATAAAAACTAAGGTTTTTAATGTATATTTATGATAACGTGCATTTAATGAAGCGATTATTTCCTAAATAATATATACGAGTACGGAATAACATTAATTAACTTTAATTTCTATCAATTTATAAGATGTATTAAGTAGGCTTTTATTTTTAAATCTAAATAACCGATTAATTAATGTATATTATCGAATGCCCTTAGGATATCTTACTACTATATAAAGCATTTAGGCCTACCTCATTAGGCAAGTTTAAGGAGCTCCTTAAACTTGATTTTAAGGACCTTTCCACTTTTGTTAGTTAGTTCTCTACCTTAAAATAAAAAATCACGGCTAATAAGATTCAAACCCAAGACCTCTCCTAACTTATCACTATGTGTTAACCACTTGCTATACATTACACTTTGGTAACACGACCCACACTTAATAACAAAAGTCTGTTACTCGAAAACCATTTTACCCAATAACATTAAATATACGACGCTGTAAATCATCAACTTTACCAAAATCCACATTTCCGTTTAATTATTTATTTCTAGCAACAATTATTACCGTGTAAACGAACAACACTTGCTCACCACGAAATATGGTTTATGGGTACCTGCCGCCGCATTGCGCGGGTACCCTGCTAGTACATTAGAAAAACCTTTAAAAATTAAGATCGAAATTTAAATTTCACAATTTTTTTTTTCTTTTTGAAAGAAATATACAAAACAACACATGTTGACTTCAAAAGTCAAATTATGTTCGGTCATAGTCAATGTCATCCAACGGGATGTAAGATAAGGAACGAGTGCGTAATTGTGTATGGTAGGGTGACGATCACACGAAGATTTATTAAACAAAGAAAAGAAGACTAGGAGAGGCACAACGAGCGGTGACGAGCAGCTGCCGACCCACCGACTCAGATTTACGGAATCAAATCTCAATAACCGATTTACGGGACACTCATAGCGCAGCATTCGTTTGGTCAGTAAATGTACTGCTCTTAAAGCACGAAGTATATGTGGCTATGCATTTTTGTTTTGGTTTAAGTAATTACTGATCTGAAAAGAGGATTCTTTTCTTAATTATTTGCCAATCTCGTGTCTTCACGTATGTCCATTTACCCCATTGAAGTAGTAGTCCTGGTCTCAACTCTCAACCAACTAATTGAAATATATTTTTTGTTGGTTTAATTCTGAAAATGGTGATCAAATTTATAAAATTAATATTCTAATATCTCAAATATACATAAATATATAAATGCATGTACAGTATGTATGTATGTATGTATGTATATTTACATACATAACTGAAAATTTGTAGACGTGTTAATTTGAAAAAGATTAATGTTAAATAGATGCAAACAATTAAAATTGAGATTACGTTGATTTTAATGCTCCAAAATGATGTTAAACACTTTAATATTTAAGTTAGATCTTTCGTTTATAATGCTTCAAATTCTAAAATTTAACTGTTTTTACGTTTTATATTTAAGACCAATTTATATTTAAAAAAACTTTTGAACAACAAAATGATAATTACATTAAAATTTAGCAATATGTTAGAATTTGCATATGATTAGTCAACCAACTATTACAATATAATACAATGGAAGTCTTATAGTTTAACTAATAAAAATAAGTGAAATACAAATAAAACAAAAAAGATCACTACTTTTCATGAGTGAGTATTTAATTTGAAATCAATGTTTATACAATAAATATGTAACATTTTATTGCTACAATAACGTTGTAATTAAATTATATAACAACTACTCCGTATTACATTTGGATCCTATCATAATAACATATGCCGTTATAATAAAAAATGATTTTGCTTTAGTGCAAGTAAATAAATACAGGTTTTTGTGTTCTTTGGTGCGGGTGTGACCTACAAGTCCCAACAACCCTCTTTGGTTGCATTATGTATATGGACTTATAATGAGGCTAGGTACCTCCATGAATTTATTTAATGCTATTTTTACTTTCTCAATATATAAAGTTATTTAATGTTATTTTTTACTCTAAAATTCCCTCTCACTCATAATTTTTTATTTATTTTTTTTTTGAACAACAAGTTATAAGTTAGTGGTTCGAGCATAGACAGTGACATCCACAAAGGGCAGTATGTCTTCCCTCCAATCTTCCACCTATGAGGAATAAATCCCTCTCACTCATAATTTAATTTTAAACATTCATCAAGATCTACTAAAATACTCTTACACTCTGCATCAATGGTTTGTGTGAGACTAGCGCGAGTAGCTTTCAGTATGGTGGTCTAGAATCGCGGTGTGAAATAGAGGTGCCACCACACTTTGGCATGAAAGCGGCGACACGGGAACCCCTCTTAATAATTGGATATCCGGATATAATATTGATGTGACGGTCCTTAATATTTTTAGTGGCTTAAATATACCCTGTGATCTACGTTTTAAAAATTGAAGTACGAAAAATCACATGAAAAGTTATATTGTGAAAAGGCGTATTTGACGATAATATATTCAACTTTCCTGGCAGCAAAGACTTCTGCTCTAAAAAAATGGGAAATTGTCTTTACAAAAAGTAAAACAATTTTTGTATTTCCTCCGTTTCAAAATAAGTGATACAAATTAGCTTTCACGTTCTTTGAGTTAAAAGATTGTAATAAATGTTAAATTAGATTAAATCAGATAGTTAGTGAGTGATGGATCCCACATATAATGATTAAAGTGAGCTTAATAATGTTTAAAAGTAAAAGTAAGTCTTTACAAAAAGTAAAACAATTTTTGTATTTCCTCCGTTTCAAAATAAGTGATACAAATTAGCTTTCACGTTCTTTGAGTTAAAAGATTGTAATAAATGTTAAATTAGATTAAATCAGATAGTTAGTGAGTGATGGATCCCACATATAATGATTAAAGTGAGCTTAATAATGTTTAAAAATTGAAGTACGAAAAATCACATGAAAAGTTATATTGTGAAAAGGCGTATTTGACGATAATATATTCAACTTTCCTGGCAGCAAAGACTTCTGCTCTAAAAAAATGGGAAATTGTCTTTACAAAAAGTAAAACAATTTTTGTATTTCCTCCGTTTCAAAATAAGTGATACAAATTAGCTTTCACGTTCTTTGAGTTAAAAGATTGTAATAAATGTTAAATTAGATTAAATCAGATAGTTAGTGAGTGATGGATCCCACATATAATGATTAAAGTGAGCTTAATAATGTTTAAAAGTAAAAGTAAGGGTAAATGAGTCATTTTACTTTGTTAAAGAAGATAGTTATTAGGTATGGGTCATATTATATTTTACCAAATAAGAAAATATTTAAAATATATCATTATTTTGAAACACCCTAAAATAAAAAGTATATCACTTATTTTAAAAGGAGGAAGTATGTATTTTGAGGACTACATAGGAAGGTTGCAGTACAATAAAACATGCTCTTTAACCTACGCCCTATCTTTTTAATCGTGCACCACTCTTTTTTGTCATCATCAATAAATTTCCACACGCACTCTTGGTGTATATATACGACGCACAAATCTCATTTCGCTCTGTATCGTTAACCGGCGCCTCAAAAGCCCTAAATCTCTCTCATCATCTCCACAGAAATCAACAAGATTTCGAGGTAAATTATGAGTTTCCGTGCTTTAATTCGCTTTTTCTCTTTGTTTGATTCAGTTTATGTTTTTATCGGTGAATTTTATTTGATTAAATTTGGCTCAAAGTTCGTCGATTTGTTTATTTTGTATATTATAATTGTCTAATCATGATTTGATTTTTGTGTTTGGATTGAATTTGTTTGTTATGAATTGAAACTTTAACTCATTGATGGTTTAATTTATTAAAATTGAGGTTAATTTACAATTCCGCTGATTTTGCTGTTTTGTCCTGATAGATCAATTGCCGAAAGTTTTGTTTATTCGTTGTTTAATCCGAGAAGAAGAACGAGAAGGAACTTTGTGGTAAATCCTTTACTCTGAGCTTACTTGTATGATCTATTAGCGAATCTGAATTATTACACTACTTGTGTGTGCTGTTTACAGCTCATGCAGCACTTATATGCACCAATAGTTTTCTCTGCTGTAGAACACATATAGAATAATCTTCACCTTATATGGTTTCTTATAGGTTTTGTAACAATTAAACATAATTAAGTTGTATTTTGTTAGTCTGTGCATTTACTAAATCTCTCATGTGCCATTGTATGAAACAGGATGAACAATTCAAGAGGCTGCACTGGATCAATGTTGCAGAACTTCCATCAAGCACTATAATTAATTGATATAATTCCAAATTAAAGTATAAGCAAATGGATCGACGTGATACTTCAGGTTTTGTCAGCGGAGGTCCGGTGTACCCGACAATTGTTGACGGCTAACCCTAGATTTATAGCCTAGAATTAATTACCTTAGTTTAGTTTTGTGGATATTTTTTATAGCCCAGAAGTTTTTTGACCCGTTCTTTTGCTAATAAGGTTTTATCAAACTAAAATAAGAGACTTGCGTATAAATGGATGCCCGATTCAATAATATGGGTTTTGCTGCTAATCATGTGCCCGATGCATTTAAAAACCTGAGCAATACAACAGATACTACATTGCGGTTGGATTTCCCGGGTTCTTGGAACCCTTCGTACCCGGTTTTACAAGGTGTGAAAAGAAAATGGAGCTCGGTCAACGGGTCAACGAATCTTCAATCCGGGTTACCGTTAAGACTGTGGGTGGGTCACTCACCGAGTTCGTCAGATAGTAAGGCGAGTTCACCGAGTTCAGTTACTGGTACGTCTTCTGCTAAAAAACTGATGAAGAATCTTCAATGGATATTGAATTGGATTTTAGTCTAAATCTTGGTGGTGAGAAATTGCCCGTTAAAAAGAAAGTTTCTTACCCGATTAAACCATCGATGGTTGACCTCGAGTTGAGTTTGTTCTCTGTTCCAGCTGAGTCTGATGTAACCACGGTTAACCCGGGCCC
The DNA here is from genome assembly GCA_963853835.1 of Calendula officinalis. Taxonomy (NCBI): domain Eukaryota; kingdom Viridiplantae; phylum Streptophyta; class Magnoliopsida; order Asterales; family Asteraceae; genus Calendula; species Calendula officinalis. The sequence goes on from OY970826.1 coordinate 41,325,202, forward strand.
GTTAATTGTTGGTGGTGATTTCCATATGGAAGATGGGTCAAGTATTGTAACTATGCCCACGTGTTCGGTCACGTGTTCATCCGGGCTAACCGAGCCGCCACATCAGCGACCCGTTAGCACAAAAACATGTCAGTTTGAGGGATGTGGGAAGGGGGCCCGGGGTGCTTCTGGGCTTTGTATAGCCCATGGTGGCGGTCGAAGGTGTCAGAAACCCGGGTGCCATAAAGGAGCCGAGGGCCGAACCGCTTACTGTAAAGCCCATGGTGGTGGCCGGAGATGTGAGTATTTGGGTTGCACCAAAAGCTCAGAAGGTCGAACCGATTACTGCATAGCTCACGGCGGCGGTCGGCGGTGTTGTCACGGCGGTTGCACCCGCGCCGCCAGAGGGAAGTCCGGGTTGTGCATACGACATGGCGGCGGGAAGCGGTGTCAGATGGATAATTGTGCTAAAAGTGCGGAAGGGCTTTCGGGCCTTTGCATCTCGCATGGCGGTGGCCGGAGATGCCAGTTTCCGGCGTGCACGAAGGGTGCTCAGGGGAGCACCATGTTCTGTAAGGCGCACGGTGGTGGGAAGCGGTGCACGTTTGACGGGTGCACGAAGGGTGCGGAAGGGAGCACACCGTTTTGTAAAGGTCATGGTGGCGGGAAGCGGTGTGAGTTTGAAGGTGGCGGTGTTTGCCCGAAGAGTGTTCATGGCGGAACCTTATTTTGCGTGGCGCATGGCGGCGGGAAACGGTGCGTGGTCCCCGGGTGCACACGGAGTGCACGCGGTCGGACCGATTGTTGTGTCCGCCATGGTGGCGGGAAACGGTGTCAGTTTGGCGGGTGCGGGAAAAGTGCTCAAGGTAGCACGGATTTCTGTAAAGCCCATGGTGGCGGGAAACGATGCTTGTGGGGCCAGCCCGGTTCAGAAATTGGGACCGGTGACCATGTTTGTAACGCGTTTGCACGGGGTAAGACCGGGTTATGTACCTCCCACTGTGCATTGGTCCAGGATAAACGGGTCCATGGCGGTGCCACTTTGGGGACCCTGGTTCATGACACCGTACCGGGGCAATCTCGAGATATGAAAGAGCTACTCTTTCCTTCAAACATGACAGCTGTCGCACCATCTGGGTTTATTGGTTCGGGTTCTAAACCTTTTGGAGAGCAGGTGGGTGGAGGAAGGCGGTCAACGGGTGCAGAAGGGCGGGTTCATGGCGGGAGTTTGATTGCTTTGCTGGCGGCAGGAAGTTCGTCGAATCAGGGGGAAGTTAACGCAATGCCTCAGAAATGGATATAAAGTGGTTTGTGTACTAGTATGAATGTTGTAGATTGTTGTTTGTTTTTAAAATTTGTTTAAGCAAAAGAAACTGTGATTGTGGTCGTATATCAATAAGTCAAAATTAGTCAACTTGTTACTTTCCTATGTTTACGAGTCTCTAATTTGATTAAAATTAACCAATCAACTTGACTTAGAAGAATAAGTTTAAGGTCAAAAGTCAAAGCTTGTAAAAACATGTTATCAAACATTCTTTCCTGTGTATGAAACTTCGTAATCAGATTTATAATCTGTTGGCGGTCTTTTATAAAAGTTTTTTTTTAATAAATTTCAGTTCAATAATAAACTTAAATCGAAACCATTTCCAGTCTAACAAAGATACTTTGCTGGGCCTCCGTAGCAGATCTTCTATTGGTATGTGGTCCAATACTAAGGATTTTTAAACTGTTTTGAGTTTTTAAACTCGGGAAAAAAAATAAGGAAAATGCAGATTGCAAAAATAATTGTCAGAAGTGGGATTTGAACCCACGCCCTCTCTCGAAGACCAGAACTTGAGTCTGGCGCCTTAGACCACTCGGCCATCCTGACAATTGTGATTCTGTTGCAACTCGTATGTATTTATATGGTGTGCATTACTTTTCTTTTTTTTTTTTCTTATTTTTCTTTCATCTTTTTCCTTTATATTTTTATCTAAATTCCCTTTGCAAACAAAAGAATTCTATCTACTAACAAATATTTAGGGGTGAAAACGAACTAAAGCTGCTCGGGATAAGCTCGTTAAAAGCTCGAAACAAACCAAGCTTAAACGAGTATGAGCCGAGTCTGAGCTTAACTAGAAGCTCGTTTATTAAACGAGCCCGAGCCTGAGCTTGGTCCACTAAGATTGATTAGGCTCGCGAGCCTAAACGAGCAAATATATATTAATTATTACAAAAATATAATTATATATTATATATATTTTTGTACTTATGTGTGTATGTATACTATACATATATATGTATATAACATAATATAAAAATGAAGTGCTTACATAATATATTAAATATTATAATTAAATAAATTTGTTTATATATTTAGTGTATATGGGAGCTTAAATGAGCCTAATCGAGCCAAGCCCGAACCTGCGAAAACCTAAACGAGCCGAGCCCGAGCTTTACATGTAAGGCTCGAAACGAGCCGAGCTCGAGCTCCTTAAAACTTAAACGAGCTGAGCTCGAACCTAGTCGAACTCGAGCTCAGCTCGGCTCATTTACACCCCTACAAATATTTATTTATATTTGTATGATGTTTAATACTCTAATTGTGTAATTAGGCTTATTATTTAAAGCTATAAATTAACTAACCCAATGAGATGGTAATATATGTAGCTTTTCCCTCTTATTATTCAAAGTTGGATAAGTCTTGATATATTATTTCAGTACTGGTTTTTAAATTGGAACCGGACTATAATTGGTATCCATAAAAACCGAAATCTAAAACTGAATAAAAATGAGAACCGAGAACTAGACCAATTAATCTTCATCATTAACATATTCCTGTTTGGTTTTTCGGTCAAAAAACTCATTAATGTATAAATATTTAATATTTCTGACGGATTAAAATTTTTAGCATCAAAGAGATTTAGTGAAGACTTAGAAGTTAAACCAATAAAATTACATACTACATATCAATATCATATTAGTTTTGAGACAAAAGTGTCACATGAATAAAAACCGTAACACCATCTATAAAAACATAACAATTCACCATCACTCCAAGAACACAAAAAGAAAATTATATTGGGCACAACCCTAAATCATTAAAAACACATGTGAATAAAAAACAACCATTTTTTAAGATATAAAACACACACTTAAACCTTCTTCTTATCTTTCAATTCTTTCATCGATCTTGGGATCTTACTCAACACTTTTTCATCGAGTACTGCGTATTGTTTCTTGATTTCAATCCATGCTTTTTCTGCAAGTGGGTCGATTTTATCCTCGTATTTCTCATAGATCACGGGCACCGAAAAGAGAATCACAATTACTGCATCAACATTCAAATAATACATTTTAATACCCCCTGAACTTAGCTGACTAGATCTTCCACTACCCTGAACTACTAAAGGTGCAACATAGTACCCTGAACCTTGCAAAATGGTCAACTTAGTACCCTGACTCACTTTCGTTGGAGCTTTTTACGGACTAAAAAATATACGTTCATCTCAATATATTGATATTAGAAGCAAATCACGTGAGCAAAAACAAGACCAAATTAGCAATTCAGTGTACTAAATCGACAATTTGCCAAGTGTAGGGTACCATGCATAGTTCAGGGTACTAGAGGACCGATACTAAAATGCATTTTGGCCTATAAAATAAATATAAAAATAAAAATTTCTATTTGAAATTAAAATAATTGGCGTTTGGGATATTACATATGTAGACCAATGTCAAAAAGTTGTAACAGTTGCTGATGATCGACACGAACCACAGGCCAGCAATAACCTGATAAGCAACCATACTATGCCCATAAATATATAAAGATATAACTAAAATATATATAAAATTATATTTATATATAAAGTTATAAACTTTGTTACAGTCTTACGGATAAAAATTTCTTCAGGTCTTTCCCTGAAGCAATATCCCGTATAGCTGCAAGACTTTGATTAATTTCAATTCTCAAAGCTGAAACAATTTCAATAACAGGTTTCTCTGGAATCTTAACTTCGGGTATTTTTGGTGGAGATCTATAAAAAAACAGAAATAAACATTTGGTCAACGGTCAACCATAAACACAAATATGAAGTGTAAAACAAAAACACACTCACTTGTTGATGAAAGTTGAGGCATTTGACCACAAAAATAGTACTGCAAGTGTAAGAATGAGACTGTGGCAAACCAAAGTCAACAAATGATATTCAAGCACTTCAAAAAGAAACCAGACGATCGATACGCCACCTAGGATCCCGCCTGATACCTTCTTATCCTTCCATAAAAGCAGATCAGCAGCTTCACACAAAATAAAAAAGTTAGTTACTTAACAAGTAAGTTTATATTTTAATAAATAGTAACTTTAATATGCACCATTATTAACTTTGACAGCTTGTAAAGCTAAGAGAAAACCACCTTTTACTTTAATTATTAACATTTAGCTCGCATTAAGGAAAGATCATTTGAGTACTATCAACCTTTATGAAGCAGAAAGGTGAATCTTAACTGGAAAAGGTCCCTCATTAACGTGACACTCCTTCTACTTTAGTTTTAGACAATTAGAATGAAATTGTAATGATGAAATTATGCAAACAGAACATCAAATCACAGGGGTAAAACAATATGCCAGGTTCTAGATCTTAGATGCACAAACGAAAAGAGGAATTAAGAGGTCTCGTTTCATCCTTCAATCGTATAAGAGTGATAAATTAACGTATCACAGGGAAGAGATTAAGAATATATACGAATCAAATGACTGAAATTAAAAAAAAAAAAAAAAAAAAAAAAAATCACAAATTTTAGCTAGATCCGTGAATTAGGGCTCATATCTGAACCCGCAAATGTAGCCGATTGTCACCAGAACTGTTATTCCAAATTTATGCTTAACGTTTATACAGCTATTCCAAATTACTGAATCATTTCAACAATTATCAACATTAGCAAAGCAAAAATCTCCAGAATAGAGAATTAAATAAGTAATAAGCAAGCTAAGGTTTATGAAGTGAAGTAAAAACAATAACATACGTTTTCCACCGCCAAAGACTTTGTGAACCGGTTTCTCCCTACCAAATAGGCGAAAAACCTTCGATTTCATCGCTGAAATCTTGTTGTCATCATCTGAATCTGAAGAAGATGAGGAATCATCCTTATTACCGTGCACCTTCTCCGCTATCTTCTCCATCAACGATTCAGCCTTGTGATCGTCGTGATCTGACATACTTTCTGACTAGATTTAAATCTGGAAACCCTAACTTCTGATTTCTTAAACTTAAAATCTGTGGTTTTGAAACAGATCGATGATGCTATGCTCTGGGGTATTCAGTAACGCAAAGAATGTGTGAGTGTGTAGCTGCGTTGCGTAGGTGGGTCATAAACAGAAGATTGTGTGCCGAACCTGATTCCAAACCTGAGGTGTGGAAACTTTCCAAGCCTATTGGTTCGGATTTGGTTTTTAAACCTGATTGGCGTCGACGTTAACCAGGGTAAACGGAGTACGGACGCTTTGATGTTTGAAAATTTGGCTTTGTCACAGTTTACCCATTTTACTTTATTTTAGCCGTCTTTGCACCCCTTACATAGTTTTCTTTAACGGCAAATTAGTAAGTTACTGGTTTAACATATGTAGTGACATCCAAGTGGGATGTATGCATTCCTTGAATATATCTTCTTTTTTTAAGAATAAACCCACATCCTTATTAATCTTTTAAGGAATACCCCAATAAGTCTTGAACCTAGGATCTTTTGAAGAAGAACCCCTCAAAGCAACCCTTGGTGGCCAATAATCTTGACCAATTTGTTTGCATCCCTTAAATAGTTAATTGTGTGTATTGTGCTCCTTAATTGGTTAACTTTATATAACTTCTAATGTATACAAAAGTTACTTTTTTTTTTTTGAACAGTAAACTGTATACATAAGTTACTATACTAGGCGTTAAACCGAGTTTGCAAATAAATATCAAGGGGTGAGCATTTTGACCAAAAAAATCGAATCGAACCGACCAAAATTGACCAAAACCGAATCAAACCGAAATTGAAAACATTTTGACCGAAGTTTTGAAAATTTTATCATTTTCGATTTCGATTTTATCGGTTTCGGTTCGGTCCTCGGATATGATGACCATTTAGGCTTAAAAATCCGGATCGAACCAATACCGATAACATGTGATCGGTTCGGTTTTAAAAATTCGTCATTTTCGGTTTCGTAACTATCAGGTTCGATTCGATTTTTGGACCATACTCGCCCCTATAAATATCAGGTGCTCTTTTGTCGGTGTTTGAGTTTTAGGGATGGACGTCCGTGGACAAGCTAAAAAGTTTAATCAAAAGGCAAATATTTTATGAAATAGTAAGTATTTTGATTGAAAAATAAAAATTGCTAATTTATATAATAAAAAATGTATTATATATTATAGATAGCATACGTATAGCATATGCAAATAAGAGTAATGTTAATTTTAAATACTGTAACTTAGACAAATGAAGACATAAAGGTTTACATATTCATGTCTTGCCCATTAAGCAATTATGTGATCGCGTTGATTTCTTCTTCATTATTTAGACTATGGGGTATGGGCACCACCACCACCCCATTTTTTCTGTCACATCATCCGTCACCTCAGCAACCACACCACACCAGTCACCACTCCACTTTATCCAGAAAATACCCACCACTCCACCCCACACCATTTTTTTTTCCAACTCATCATTTCTTTTCCATTTATTTTAATAAAAACACAAATTACATTTAAATAAAAATACAAATAACAATTTAATAAAAATACAAATAACATTTATTTTAATCTTCGTCTTCATTATTGTCTTCATTTGGGTTTTGATTTCGGTTATTGTAGAAATGTTCCGCCAAGTCGACTTGAAGTCTATCGTGTTGCATTGTCTCGAATGTCAACAACCCTATGCAAATATTCAGCGGTTCCCGGTACATACAGTGTTTCTCGGGGACTGTCTGACACGTAATGTGAAATATTGCGACCTTTGTCTTCGACAACCATATTATGCATGATGATACATGCATACATAATGGATCTTAAATTATGAAGTTGATAGGTACGCGCCGCATTTTTAACAACGTGCCACTTTGATTTTAAAACCCCAAAAGCACGTTCTACGTCTTTACGTGCCGATTCTTGTTTTTGGGTAAATAAGGTTTGTTTTGGGTTTGATGGATGCCGGTAAGCCTTCACAAACGTAGCATGACGAGGATATATTCCATCGGTAAGGTAATAACCGAATCTATAGTGATTTTCATTCACAACGAATGGAGCATCTGGTGCCCTTCCTGTTAAGATCTCGTTATATATCGGTGACTGATCAAGCACGTTGACATCATTGTTCGAACCTGCAACCCCAAAAAACGCATGCCAAAACCATAGATCTTGTGAAGCAACTGCTTCTAGTACCAACGATGGCGTTCCATGATGACCTCCCGTGTACTCTCCTCTCCACGCTTGAGGGCAATTCCTCCAGTCCCACTGGGTACAATCAATGCTACCAAGCATTCCAGGAAAACCATGTTTCTCTTCATGATGCGCATATAAATTCTGAACATCAGTGACCGTTGGTTTCCTCAAATAAATAGGGTCGAATATTTCAACAACCCCTTCCGCAAAGTTATACATACTTTCCCTAACGGTCCTTTCAGACATGCGTAGGTACTCGTCAAGAGAATCATGGGACGACCCGTAAGCCATGGATCGGATTGCGGCAGTACATTTCTGGAGCGGAGAAAATCTCAGCCTACCTCTAGCATCATATTTTTGTTGAAAGAAAGGATACCTGTTTTCTAATGCACTACATATGCGCATGAACAATTTTTTGCTCAAACGAAACCGTCGTTTGAAATCTCTATCGTTATAAACGCTATCATCTGCAAAATAATCTCGATAAAGACGTTGGTGTCCAGCGGCACGATTACGGTTGAGCTTCGCCGTCCTACTGTCGAAGCGGGCGGTGCTACTTTCCGCCGCCTGTGCATTCAAACGCGACGCGCAATACGCAATCAGAGCCATATCGTATGAGTCGGATGATGACGATGATGACGATGATGTTGACGGCGATGGTGGTGGGGTAGCCATGATTAAATCTAGTGATTAAAATAATATTGTAAAGAGAATGGTTGTAGAGAGAAAGATGGTAAAGATGTGAGAAAAAAAGATGTATTAGTTTGTGTATATATAGGGGAAATAAAAAATAAAAAAAAAAAGTTTTTTTTTTAATTATTAACGGTCATATGACCGTTTGGGGTGTAACGGTCGGAAATATCTCGCTCCCCCGCTCGTGCTCGATCGTTCCCGTGGCCACGGATCTCCACCACCGCACCCCACGCCGTGTAGGGGGCGGTGTTCCCCGGTGCACCACGCCGTGGCCGAGTGGCCACCTCAGCCCCACGCCCCCGATTTGTGTCCCATACCGTGCAGTCTTAATGTTATTAACTTGAAGGTTGAGTGGTCCCCATAGACCTGTTATACTTTGTTAGCTTTTTTAACACTTTTTTTAACTTTAGTAAACTTAATGTATATACTAATACTTATTAATTCATATATCAAACAAATTATACATTTCATATCCGCGTCTATATATGTAAAAATACTTTGAATTAATCATACGAATAGACAAATTAACAAACTTTTTTTAAAATGTCTACTAAAAATGTTCTTTCACAAATGCGTCGTGAGAATGAATGTTATAATTTTAATAAAGTAGATTATATTGGCAAAATTAGTTGTTTTCTAAATCATATAAAAATAATAAGGGTTAATTACAGAAATTGTCCCTGTGGTATACCCGATTTTGCATTTCTGTCTCTAACCTTTTTTCTTAATTTTTTTTTGTCCTTAAAGATTTTTGGATTTCAGTTTTTGTACTTACGTCCAATTTTAGCCGTTAACTAACGAAAAATGCCATGCATGTGAGGGCATTTTGGTCCTTTTCCCAATTCATCATCTTCTTCAAAATCTCGCATGCTATCTCATGTTGTACAGTACAAGTTTTTTTTCATTTCATCTTCTTCAAGTTTTTGTTCAACAAAACCACTGCCTGACACCGCCTAGTCGTCTTCTCCGGTCACCTGCAACTCGTCTTCTCCGGCGAACTTCCGACGACTTCGGTTTGGAAGCAGAAAATAACATGGGGTTATTACTCCCCATGTCATTTCGAGTAGAATAAATCATACCAGAACCCTCCTTCATGTCGGAATCGCATTTTTCCGGCCACACACCCATTTCCGGCGGAGCATTCACACCAGCCAAATCACCATCTGAAATCGTATAAGAAATTGAAATTACCTTGGGGGTTATTGTTCCTCCCATCATTCCGAGCAGAACCATCCTTAACATGACCTTCCCTTTCGCCGGAATCCCGCCGTCGTAAAACCTGCTATTCCGACGAAGACGCTGCAACATTCCCCGATTTGTTTGAGGTTTTCTTTAAAATCGACCAGGGGAAACTTCAAGTTATGGTTTTTTCTAGAGAGAGCTGGAGAGATAATCCTTCGTTAGAAATCCTTAGCCGCCGGATTTGTTTGACGTTTCTTCAAAATCGACCGAGGGCATCTTCTTGCTTGGCCGGACATTCATTCCTTCACCAGAAAATCGAATGGAACAGGTTAGGGTGATGGTTGACGTATAGTGTAACACCGCATTTTTTTTAAAAGGCAATTAAGTATTAACCTATGTCACGGAAGCATCTAGTTTAATTAAGTTTACAAACCATGGTCCCACAAAATGTTACAACCCAATATTTGTTAAAAGACGGTATTACTAAACACGGCTCATTTTACAAAACATATAATTTAAGCATGGTCAAACTTCCCGTCCAAGCCCGACCCGTTCAAGCCATCCAACCTGAAATGTGTCAATAAGGGAGGGATTAGCACAAAAGCTAAGTGAATAAATTCCTAACACTACCAACTACACTAAACACTTAAACACGGAAGTTAAAGAACATCTCCGGTTAGGTAATCACTTATTTGTGAGGATCGGCGGCTTTGCGGGCCTTAAACCATGGTCGGCCAAAACCACGGTAACCGATAGCGTTTTGTATCCAACACCAGGGCAACTCCCTCCCCTTAACCATGTAACGCATACAGGTAAGGTCGGATACCCTATTAGTCGATACACTGTGCCCAGCCGTTATCCATCCGACACTGACCTCGTCCCGATTGTGCACATAGTCATGTATGGTATTCCCTAACACTAGGCGTACATAACAAGTAGACTAGCTACGAAAAACACCGCGAAAAACATCACAACAGAGTTCCCAATCGCGAACTCCAGTTCACGATCGCGAACTAGAGTTCGCGACGTGAACTCTGATTGTGAACTACTTCGCGATGAATCAACAACTTCGCTGGACCGACTTCACGATCGCGAAGAGAAGTTCACGCCGTGAACTTCTCTTGTCTGGTAATTTCCTGCGATTTTTTTTACAATATGCCAATACCAAACGAATAAACCGAAACCCGAGTTGTAGGTCGAATCCACTCACCTTTCAACTTCCGATTCCTTAACTCAGTGAGCTAGTATCACTGAGTATCCTTCCCGGTACCTGTCAACAATATACCGAGTTAGTGATAATCCACCGAATTGTCAAAATCAATAATTTCAACAACTAACCACACAAGACTCATAAAATGCCCATTTTTGACATTTACAACTAGCACATATCCTTCATCAACACAATTGACCATTTGGACCATTTATCAAGTATTCACAACTAGTTGACCCAAACGGGCCAAAAACCCGAATATGATCCTAACACTTCCACATTTCCATTAACTAGCAATTAATCCCTGAACTAGCAATTCACAATCATTTAACAATTCCATCAAGGTCATAACCATCACGAATCCAAGTATTATACTTCCAAGATCACTAGCTAATCATTTTGACCCAAACACCAACTAGATTAATTCACATAATCATCTATACTAGGTTTTCACCATCCATAACTTACCAATCATGATTTCTCAACCTAATAAACAACTCTATTCATTCAAACATCAAGAAATCCAAGATTTGTCAAAACCCACCTTCAACATCCACCATTAATGGAGGTTGAAGGTGATTTTCACCAAAACTTGTCTTCCTTCAACAATCAACCATACAAATGATGTAAAAGCTTGCACAAACACATAAAACAACATCCATAACAAGATTCACCAACAAATCATCAAGCTACATAAACCCTAGTTCAAACTCTAGCTCAAGAACACCAAGAACAAACCAAGGAAAGGATGAAACTTACTTCTAGACTTCTTCTACACAAACTTGAGTACCAAAATCGGGTCCTAGCACCAAGAACAAGCTCAAGAAGATGATGAACAAGTAGAGAGGAAAAAGATGGAGTTTGCAATGAAATAGTGAAGATAATGTTTGAAAAAATGAAGTGTAAGACAAAAGAGAGGGTTTCCCCTCTCTCTCCCTATCCGGCCAACACAAGGGGGGTGGGACCCCTATGTGGCTTTTGTTTTAATTTAACAGTATATGTCTGAAAAGTCCCTTTCGTGATTAATTTATTTAAAATAGCAAACGAACTCCAATTTTCAAAACGAAAGCATTTCCGGAAACGATATTCAACAAGGAATCTAAAAATATAAAAATCACGTTTTCATTCCAAATATATCACAAGTCGGGTATTTTAACCCCTTGGTTAAAATACCGCAAAAGGCAGCAGACTAATTAAATTAACTAAGCATTTAATCAGGAAATCATTTCATAAGATACATTAAGGTCAATAAACTACTAGGCCGGGTTTTGGGATGTTACATATAGGAGCCAGACGGACGGAAAGTCTGCTTGTTCGCCTGAGATGGTACGATTTTCTCATTGGGTTTCTTCTTGGCCGGTGTTTGGGGTCTCGATTGTATTACCACTTGCAAAACACACACTTTTTGTGTGTCTGGTTTGGGTGGTGAGAACAATGGGAAAAAATAAAATTGGATGGAAGGACAGAAAACTGAAATCAAAAAATCTTTAGGGACAAAAAATCTGAAGAAAAAAAATTTAGGGACATAATTGCAGAATTGAGTATACCATAAGGACAATTTCTGTAATTTACCCAAATAATAATTAATAATAACAATAATAATACGTGTGGCCGTTAACAGGCCTTGTACGCACGTCGGTAAACAAGGGGTCCACTACCTCACCCAACTGAGTTACACATACCAACCTAAGTACGAATATTTTTATTTTTATTGTTACATTATTATTATCTATATATTGATATAGCAATAAGTTACTATATTTTTTGGAAACGAAAAATGATACAATGGAAGCCTACTCGTATTATTCCAGCGAGCACCTCGGGTTCGAGCTCCTTTATAAGGCAAACTCAGCCTCCATATGGATCTTCAGGGAAAAATCCATCATATTTGGCACCACAAAGAGGTGTTTACAGGATTCGAGCTCCAGACCTCACGCCTCATATGAGAGTAAAACTCATACATTAATCCAGCTGAGCTATACATCATTTGCCAATAAGATACTATATAAGCTAGCTTATATTTCATTTCTTTGAAGTATTCTAAACTATTATTCTTTTTCTTTTTTACTTTCGTAGCCTTTTAAATCTTAACTTTATTTATAATATTTTACTCATAAAAAAATGTACCTTTCTTCTAAAAAATTTAAATTTATCTTTTTATTACTAAAATTTTATTGTTTATACCATTAACCTCTATATTCATTCAGTTATTAAAAAGATTTAGATAACTTTTTGAAATAAAATTATGAATTTATTAGTTTATTTGGTTGTAATTAATAAAAGCTCAAAACGCGTAAATATTTTATGTATTTTAGTGTTTTGAAAATTTAATAAATATTTAAACTAAATAAAACACTTAACAACAAATAATCGACTCAAAGTACTATAACAAGTTAACAACTAGCTTTTGGTATATACAAATAACAAGTCGTATAGGGTAAAATAACACATCATGTGAGTTAAACCATTATAACAATATGTCAATAATAATCATATAAATTTTTATTTTTATTAATAGTTTCAAAGTAAGCCATGATTACAAAAGTCATAAACTCATTCACTCTCACTTATAAAGATTATACAATTGAGTATTTGTTTTAGTAAAAAATATAGTTAAACTATATATCTACTCAAATATCGTATCTGTTTTGAAGTACAAAAAGCTAAAAATGTTCGTCTGCTTGAGTACAGCCACTCTGAGAAATAAAATATTTATGTTTAGAAAAAATTAACAGCTTCAAAACTCGAATATAAGATCTTAATATTATTAGCAATGAATTCTAACCAACTAAGATAAATACATACATAATCAGGTTTTAGAGAGGCGGATAATGCAATATATATCTTCTACCTGTCCCCACTTCAAATATGCAAAATCAAAATTCGTCCTTGCTTCATTAATTTCTTTTAACGGGCTGTATTATTACTACATTATAGCAAATAACTAGACTAACAAAAAATAATAAAAATTTATAACAAAGGAAATATAAACCAATCTGACCATGAAATCTTACGGTTAAGATTTCGAAGACTTAATCAAGAAAACGAGTATAAGACAATACTATCTACATATCTATTTTCAGCATCTCCCCTTTATAAAAAATTGTTGAGTTTTCAAATTTCCAAATCATCCAACACATAGTAAGGCAAGTACTTGGAATTTAAGACGACGATAATTACGATTTGGAATTGAATCAGTAAACTCCCACCAATCATTGAACGTTGGCAATAAAAAAAATAATCAAGATCGCACCATTTGAATATCTTCGTCCAAATCTCTTTTGCAAACGAACACGATAAGAACGGGTGGAAAGACGTTTCCACTCCCGATATATTCTATTTCCAAACCTCTTCTAGATAAATTAAATCTAGTTGGAAGTCTATCCAAAGTTAGTCTACATATAAAAATGTTTACCTTAATAGGAATAGAATTACACCATTTAGAATCGTATAAAAACCCGGGATAAAGAATGTTGCTTATATAGTCTTTAAAGGACCAACAAACTTTATCTTTTCCATCTTGCAAATAATAATCTCTAATTAGAGACATAGTTTTATGCATTTATTCTTCCTTTACTCCTCCTCTAATGTTCCTTCTCCAAATAAAATTCAAAATACCATTACATAATCTATCAACCTTACAAAATGGATTCAACTCAATTTAAAGAAATGATTAAAACGGAAACATAATGGCTCACTGCTTATCCAACCAAAATTTTATGTTATTACCGTTCATTAATTTGAAGGATAGCGAAGGAATTGGACACCCAATAATTCTATTTGGACACCCCAAATTCCTTAATAAGTAACAAATAACTTTTTTCGTAGCCTCCATCGAACTTTTTCGCTAACAACCACCCTACCAACTCACTCGCATCGAAATCGGCCGGTCATCGCCGCCACTTGCTCCACCACCACCAACTCGCTCCAATGTTCACTCTGTCGTTCATTCCGCCACTACCAACTAACTCCGCCACCACCATCGCATATGCCGCTAACCACCACCATCATCGTCGACCACCAGTTTTAAGTTAAAAAAAGTCTGAATAACCATGTTAATTAATTATTTGTGATTTTAATTTTCAAATTTTTAACTTTAATTGGGTGTTTATTTGGTAATGAAAAGTGTCCAAATAAAAAAGAATTTATTTATACACAATAACTTTTAATCACATAGTACAATATTTATAGAAGTATATTAAATAATAATTATAATAGATATAATAAGAGTTGTAGTGTAAAAATAACCTTTAATATAAAGGTGGTGATTTTTACACCACATATTTTAATGCATCCATCACAATAATTGCATTACTTATTTGTATAGTATGTAAAAATATTTGTATATTGTGGTATAAACATCAAAAAAATGTGATAGCAAAATTAATTCCCTTAATATAACCCCAACTTTTTTTTTTTTCCTTACACGTGCCTCCCACCTACCCTCACACCACAAATACTTTAGTTTATTTTATTTTTTCGTTTTCTTACTTTATATATCATGTGATTTAGATCTCTCCATGAATCAACTTGAATATTCTTAGCTTAACTTGCAGGTATGATATGCACCGATATAAAATATGATAGAATAATTCTTTTTCCTTCCTATTTTAACTCTATTAGGGTCAAACATAAAATTAGATAATTTTCAGCATGAAACATGTGATTTGTTTGATAATTTAGTTACAATATATTATACTTGCTGTAATTCTAAAGATATAAACAAAATCATACGTCTCTTTTCTTGAAAATTTTCAATTTTCTTGCTGTTTTGAATCAAATTGCCGTTAAAAAACACATAAGACCTTCACTTCACAGCCCGTTTTCTGATTAAACATCTTCTCTTTTGTGAAAGACCCACGCACAAAGGACTTGTTTTGTAATAAAGTTACGTTCAAGAAATTTCATCATTTTTATGAAGTTCTGATGAACAAATCTCAATCATTGATCAATAAGATTTAATGGTCAAGATAAATCACATGTTTTATATATTGAGGGGTATTTTGGTCATTTAAAAAAATATATTATTTTTTTATTTTAGAATTATTATTATTTTTTATTTTTATTTTTTTATTTTTTTACTATTATTTTAAAAAAAATTATAATTTTTCATTAATAACACATAATGTGATTGCATATTGAATCACATGTGACTGCATACTGAATCACATGCGACTGTGTACTGAATCACATGTGATTTAACTAAAACATCAAATACGATTAAGTATATAATCACATGTGATATTACTGTAAAATCACATGTGATTAAGTACCACACGTAATTATCAAATAAATATTATTTTTTAACGAAAAAAATAATAAAAGAAAATTTTTTAAAAATTGATTTTTTTTTAAGTTCCGAATGACTAAAATACCCCTTCATGTATAAAACATGTGATTAATCTTGATCATTAGATCTTATTAATCAATGGTTGAGATCTGTTCCTCGGGACTTTGTAAAAATAATGAACATTCTTAAACGAATCTGTATTGTAATAATCATATAATTAATAATCTTGAATATTTTGATGTGTTGAGTCGATGGAACTCAAAACCAAAATCGAAAGATTTTTTTGTTTAAATATATACGAAGTATAAGAGTTTTTGTTAACTATAAGTCTATTAACAAAATCAGTAGGACATGAATATTGTAATTGTGTTGCCACTTTTTTATTTTGACAAACGCATGGGACAGAATATGATTCGCTGTAAAGCTTACAAAAGTTCGAAAATATTGATTTTTTTCATTTGTGCAATTTAGCTCAGTTTATGAGTTCATTGGTCTGAGACTTTTACAACCAAAATCAAAAATTAAAAAACAAACAAAATTTAAGTTCAAAGTAACCGAGCAAATTCAAGTTCTTGGGAAGCTTTGCCTTTTTGGCCCGATTAGAGTTGGACTGGGCTTTATGGTTTGGAGCTTGGAAGGAATATTTCATGGAAACTGGACCCATTTTAAAAAACCCAAATTTTAATTGAACACAATTATATCTCGATACACAACTCTTTTAAGTTTTAACGGTTTTTCTAACATAATCCCTCCGACCCTTAATAAAGTTCTCATTTCTATCAAAATTTTTATCCCAATATAAAGTTCACATTTCTCAAATTAGAGGGACCCGCTCAATAAAATAATATTATAACTATGTACTTCACTACTAACTATCTTTTAAAAACATTTTCTTTCTCCAAAATAACCTTATATTTTAATCAAATTTATTACCAAAACCCCACCACTAACTAACTCCTAAAAACGTGTGCCCAATTAAAATGAGAACTTTATTAAGGGACGGAGGGAGTATAATTTAGGGGCATATATTGATTTGCATTTAATGAATATAAATTTCTATGTACACTGTAGAGTATGTAGACTGAGACTCGTTTCAATGAATTTTCTAAAATTATAAAAGTTTAAAGTTTATTAATATTATTCGATACATATTTATTAATATTATTCGATACATATTTAGAGGGATGCAATACAAATTACTTCCAGAATCGCATTTGCATTGCATTTACATATCTTGGTCCTATTATATGTCTTGTTGCAAGATTAACAATCATCTTTGGAATCGAAAATTCTAAACACAATAACTTTGAGATATGGTTTTCTGATATTATGATCTTTTAAATAAATACAATTATATGATCAAAGTACAAAAAATGTGTTTGTACAATATTTGTATGAAAAAAAGAAAATAAAAAAGAAGTCAATAAATTCATAGAAGAATCATCTATATCCATCCAATTAATAGCTCTCGTACTCCAACCTCTTCATATGTCAACCTTCTAGATGAATGGTAGTGGCGGTGGATCATGCCACGTGTATCATTTATTTTTATGGTTTAGATCATCTCATCAAAATTGCCCTTCTTTGTTACTATAACTATACATGTAGGTACAATTACATAG
Source organism: Calendula officinalis (assembly GCA_963853835.1). Lineage (NCBI taxonomy): Eukaryota > Viridiplantae > Streptophyta > Magnoliopsida > Asterales > Asteraceae > Calendula > Calendula officinalis. Next base: position 41,342,575 of record OY970826.1, read on the forward strand.
GTGATGTTTATTTATTTATTACCACCTTAAAAATGCTCCTTGTGGAATTCAAATTTGGTTGAACCTTTTTGGTTGTACTCATGACATAAATTACTCAGTTCCTTGGCTAGCACTGGTGCACCACAGTAGAACACACCTGTCATTAAATAAATTATTAATATATAATATAACAAATTCAAATAATAAATTACTATATCAAACTTATATTGTTTAACTCACCTATTCTAGCACCAGCATGTTTTGTACAAGTTTTTGAGAAAACTTTCTTCCAATTTGGCCTTGCGAAATGTGTTCGAACCCGCGTTCCCGACACAATATCGACACCGTTTTTAGCATGATTTAGAGCTTGAACCATGGTTATGAGAGCCGATCGAGCATCCCCTTCTTCATAGACACTCGTTAGATAATTATGCATCTCTATCACACCCTGTTAACCATACTCATAATATTTAAAAAAAAGGTCAAAATGTATTTTAGTGCCCTGAATTTGGCTGACTAGGTCCTCTAATACCTTGAATTATTACATGTGTAACATTGTACCTTGTACTTGACAAAATGGTCGATTTAGTATCCTAGCGCACTAATTTGGTATTGTTTTCTCAAGTGATTTGCTTTTAATATCAATATATTGAGATGAACGTATATTTTTTAGTGCAACGAAAGTAAGTCAAGTAAGAAAACACGATCAAATTAATGAGTCAGGTTATCAAGTTCAATTTACCATGCTGCCTAGTTATCCAAGTTCAGGGTACTAATTTAAAAAAAAAATCATGGATTTTTTAACAATTAGTTACCCGTTGATCGAGTTCAGCCACTTCATTCATGACCCCTTTGAACCAATCAAACGAACCTTGTTCTCGTGTTACCCAATAAAAGTATGCATTCGTCGTTCTCAAAGTTTTCTTCTTTCTACCATGAGATGATGAGTCACCACTCCCGGAACTTTGATCCGATCTCCTACTATGACCAGATGTTGAATCCTGTAAATTAACAATATCATGCATGTTTATAAAAAAATATTAAGGTGAATTAATTAAGATAATATTTACTTACTTCTAGTTCTTCTATTTTAACAATGTTGTTGAGTAAATCTTTAAGAATACTAATGAAAGGTGTTGCTCCAATTCCAAGCCCAACAAGCAACAGAACATCGTATTTACGGTAGTCTTGCGCTGGTGCACCGTATGGACCGTCAATCAACAATCTTGGCAACCTGATTACATGACCCATTTACTTATAAATGTATTATTCATTTAGAATTTGTTTCTATCTAAAACGGGCCAAATAAAAATATTTAGCTCCAAAAGGGGAACCTTTTTGTTTAACCATTATTATAATAGCTATTTATAAAAACCTGAAAAACAAACAAAAAACTGTTTCTGGGTCGACCCGGCCCGTTTTGACCTGTTCTATATTTTTATTTTTATTTTGTATACATACGTGGCTTTTGTAGTTTCATCAGCTCTAAGAAGGCCACTTTTACCAGCAACTGGTGGTTCACAGACTTCCGAAAATACCCTTTTTAGTTCTTGTGTCCAATCTCCTAACTGTCTTATGTGAATAGCAAGGTAATCATCATCTGGAGCAGAAGTTATTGAAAACGGATGCCTGAAAAACAATGTAATTTTACTAATTTAACATAATTAATACATGTTTAATGGTAGTTTAAGAAACGAATAATTAAATTAATTACCATTCGAATGGAGATACAATAGGGCATTGGACAAACATATATTGTCCACTTTTGTACCGAAACTGTGGAGGCTTGGACATTTGCAAAGTCAGAACATTACCAGGATAAATTGCAACCTAAATATTAATAAAATAATGAGAAAATATTTAAAAAAAAGTATTTATATTTGAAATTAGTGATACACATGGTTGTTTTTGCTAACCTTTTTAAGGCGGACAGTATACGAGCCTGATCGGAAAAATCTGAGGGTTCTTTCCCCTGCATATAGCAGAACCGGAAACGCAAGATACATCCAAGTCTATAACAAACATTTTTGACCCGTTACAATGTCAGATTATTTTAATAAATAAATAAAAAAATTGGTTACCTTAATCAAGTTTCTAGAAAATTAGATCAAACATTTTATACTTCTTCATCCGTATCACAATAAGTGGTAGAATTTTTGTTTTACCATATTTTATTAATAAAAGAGGTAGTTAGTGGTTGTGGGACTCATTACCATTTAATCCCCCCGTCCTAAAATTATGGTCCACATATAAGAAGCACACGATTTAAGAAAAATACATTTATTACATTGTGTAACCAATGAAATTTCATCTTTACCACCTTAACTATTTTTCAATAGGTGGAATTTTCAAGTTAACAATAACTTTGGGACATATTAGAATAGAAAGGCGGACAATAAAATTGAGATGAAAGGAGTAACAAATAAAATAAATTATCAAAATGTGCCACTTATTTTTAAACTGCAAAAAATAGAAGATGTAAAGTAGGAAGTTAGTTGGTATACCGTCTTTTTGTACCATTTCTTGACCAAATAAAGGAACCATCCATGAACTAGTAGCAAAACGTACACGACAACAAAAAGGTGGTGGGAATACCAGAAGGCGTTGAAGCCGGTTAATCTATCCAACGGTTTTGGTAGTTTGACTAAACTCCTTCGGAACCATCTAGTTGCAAGTACAAATGCAATTGTGACACATACAACCATTATAAGTCCGGTTACACCTTCTACCCCTCGAACAAGATCTACATAAGTTGGTTTATTTTGACCAAAATATTGACTCATGGTGAGATCGTAATTGTTATCATCTTGGTTTATAAGCCTCGGGAAATCACATGCTAAATGGTTGCCCGCGTGGAGTATTATGCCGATTACAATGCCTGCGGCTATGGTCTGCAAAATAAACAAGTAAAAGTTGATTTTATTAAGTGTAAATTTGAAAACCAACCCTTAACTAGATTAATCAAAAAAGAAGTAGAAGGATAATAAATTGGAACCTTATGAAAGTTGATGTTATCATCAAAGGGTACAAAATAAGACAACTTGGTGGACCTCAGCCAAGTTATGGTGTTCCTGCACACAGGCAACAAAACAATAGCCATATTGAATTTGAGAGTTTCTGCTGCACCTTTAGCCGTAAGAAGACAGTAGCCCATGACATCAAATGCAACCCTTTGTTTGTATTGATAGTATTTCCAAAGAAATAAACCCATCATAATTAAAATCCACAATATAATAATCCAAATTCTTCGCCAATTTTCTCGTAAATAATAGACGAATTTGGAGCCCATTTTCTTAATTGGGCTCCTGTTTCTCAGCCCGTGTAAGTTCTGGCTCAGGGCTTGGCTTGTGTAGCTCAATGCTTGACTATAGTTTAAGTAAGTGTCCTTTTGCAATAAAAGTGTTTCGAGCTGCCATAACTGTATCATCATGACAATATTTCATTTTCAAAATTAGTTACATAATCCTTCTACTAATTAAGTCTTATGTATTTAAATGCTCTTGCAACAAAAAGATGAAGTTCATTTACTTTTTACTAGTAGGAGGTTGCATGTTTTTTTCTAATGATTATAGTACAAATGAATGATAATATAAATTATGATAAACGCATATATTTCCAAATGATGACCTGAAATCCGCTGCGGAAATTGTGTTGTTATGGTATTAATTAAAGGCGGAAGGATTAATTTGGAGATGTAATATATAGTTATTAATAGTAACATATCAATACCATAAAGATGTAGGATGAATTGGTTAGTGCATTGCCTCTTTTCAGAGGTTGTTTATTTGAGAAAATTACAAATTCATTATATATAGTAAAAGATATGTTAACACTGTTCATTTGAGCTGGATTATAAAAAAGTCAAATGTTTGAGGACACATAAATGTTAGATTTTTATTTTTGTTATTTTTTTTATGGTATTGATGATGAGAATATATGGTTGACTACTTTATTACACATGGCATAGTGGAGAATACGCGCAAGTGACGGCTATACAACAAAAACCATGATAGGGAACAAAATAATGTGCATTATCAAGATAGCAACCATGTGTCAACATTCTGAGAATAGCAGAAATGGAACCGAAGTGGAAAATTAAAAAATAGAAAAATTAAATACAACATTTTCTTTTATGTTTATAAAGTTATATTGTTAAGCCATAAGATTAACATGATTCATAATTACTGAAGTATGTACTATGCAGTGACAAAGAGGCAAATCTGAATATTGTTTTTTATTTTGAAATGAAGGTTTTATATGGTAAAGGTAAATTCTTAATTTTTGTATTTTCATTTTTCTTTAATTAAAATATGATCTTTTAATCTAATAAGAATTCAAGTAGTTGAACAACCAAATTAAAGAGAATGTGCATTCCTTAATTCTTCATGGGACAGTTGAACAACAATTTAAACTGATCTTAGTTTGAGCTTAATTTATGGTCTAATTAACCACTTGGTACTGACTTTGAAAAACTAGCAATATACTTCCTCCGTATCAAAATAAGTGACACAAATTGGCTTACACATTTTTTGAGGTAAAAGATTAAAGTTGATGTTAAAATAGATTAAAGTACATAATTAGTGGAGAATGAGTCCCACTTTTCTTGAATAAAGTGATATTAATGAGTTTTAAAAGTAAAAGTAAGGGTATAAGGGTACTTTCAATTTATTAAAGTGGATAGTTAGTGGGTATGGGTCCCACTATTTTTACCAAATAAGGAAAATTTTCAAAGTGTGTCACTTATTTTGATACACCCCAAAATGGAAAGTGTGTCACTTATTTTGATACGGAGGAAGTATACACAACTTGATATTAAAATATAATTAAAATATATCCTTTTGTCAGGGATAAAGATTACCTTCCCTGTTTTTAATAACATAAATTTCTGTTTTACAATATTTATAATGAGAAAACTATTATGAGGACACCTCACATTAATTTAATTCCAAGTCAAATGTCTCATGTGGTTAAGATAGGACATTAGCACAAGTTCTAATATTTATTGATTTGTAGTTAATTTACATTGAAAAAAAAATAACTTTTAGTTAATGGCTTTTGGAATAGTAATCAGATTTGTAACAAGTAGTTAAACATCTAACTTAATTTAAACCAGAATTCTAGAATCTGAACAAAGATATATAGAATAACAAAAGTAAAAGACACATCTAATGATTCCTTGGCTGCTCCAACAAGTGAATTTTAAATATAGTTATCACAAAATGGAGAAGAGATGATAGATGACTTTTATGATGGCTAATTGTGATAATAGAAAATGTAAAAACAAATTAATAAGAGATCTATCAACGTAAACTTTTATAATATTAATGGAAAAAAAGGTTAAAAGGACACTAATCATTGAAAAATCAACCCAAAATATTTTAATAGATTAAGGAATATATACATGCATGAATCAGTTGAAATTATTCGTTCCTTTAAGCCGCTTTAACTATTTACATGTTATATCAAACATATTTACCAATCTCCATAAGGCAATATATATATACTAGACTTAATTTTTTTTTTTATTAATCAAAATTAGTTTTTTTTAATATGTTAATCATTTTATATGGGACCGACACGTACCTCAATGTAGCCAAGTCTTTCGGGATCCAACTCTTCCATTATTAAAGCTGCATATTCTTCTGCTTGTTCTTGCAATCTTAATAGTTTATTTGCTGACGCACTCAACATTATAATCTGTTTAATTAAATTTTTATTATTTAAAATAGAATAAATCTTAAATAATTTCTCCAAGAAAAGGTCATCACCAACCCCCTCTATAATTATACCAGTTCCGTCTAAATAAATTCACATAGTTTAATTTCGAAGTAGAGTTTGGCGTTTAATTTTTTATTAAGTTAAACAATAGTGGAAGTATCACGTATGTACTGGGCAGCTTGAAAAATACTAATGTTTAATACCAACCTATTATCAAAATCCTAAATAATTTGGATGTAATTTAATGTGATAAAACAAATAATTAATAAAGATGCGGGCTTTTAATCCTAATTATTTAAATTGAAAAACATAAAATTACACAAGGCTTTCAAAAAATAAGTTGCCATTGCCACGTCTAGGGGTGCTAACGATTCGAGTCGAGTCGAATATCAGGAAATTTGGGTTCGGCTCGTTTAGTAATTACTCGGCTCGAGCTCGACTCGAGCTCGAATAAACTTTTAAAATTATGCTCGAGCTCGAATATTTATATAGTGTTCGAGCTCGAGCTCGATACTCGTTTATGATTTCATATTTTTTGAAAATAACTAATTTACAAACTCGAAAAGCTCGTTAATTACTCGAGTCGTTAGCACCCTTATTAATAATATATGTATATTCTTATACTTATTGTATCAACACTTGTACTTATTGTATAAAATACGTGTTCGGCTCGTTAGGATCGACTTGTGAAGATCGCCTGGCTCGTTCGGCTCGAGATTAAACGAGCTATCGAACGAGCCTAGTCGAGTACTAAATTATTAGGCTTGATTCGTGTGATTAATCGAGTCTTGTTTTATGTTCGAGCTCGACTCGAGATCGAATTAGTATAGGCTCGAGCTCGATATAAATGAGCTCGAGCTCGAGTAGCTCGTTAAAAGCTTGACTCGTTAACACCCCTACACATGCCAATGAGTAACACTTTCCAACAACTTATACTAACTTTTTTGGTTAATTTGGTCTCCTAAAGGATAAAATTATCCGGAGGTCTCAGGTTCAATCAACATGAGCAAAAATAAATACACTCTTGTAACTACAGAGATTTACCTACGCTGGCCGACAAAAACAGGTAATCATTCTCAAATTTAATAAGCTCGCAAAAACAGTTGAAAACGAAACTAAAAAAATCTCCATCCGTACCACAAAAAAGTACCAATTTCTCATTGGCACAAGTCTTAAGAAAATAATTAGTGGTGGAGTAATTGGTATTACCTTTAATTAAAATATAAAGTTAGATTGGAGAGAGAAATATAATTATTGGATAGTTAGTGGTGGGGTCCTTTAAAATTATATTATTTTATTGAGTGGACAAAAGTTTATGGAGAAATGAGTATTTTTGAGGGGACGGATGGAGTAGTTGCTTATAATGAGGCGGGAAGATTTTGTACCACGGAATCAACTCCAAACACATGCATGAGTAACAGAAATAGACTTTATCCCTGTAACCTCTTCAACCACTCGCCACCCTTCCAAACCCACCCCAAAAATAGGATAACAAATTATATCCACACACTGTTTATTTAATCGATCAATTTGCTATCGATCAAAAGCAGGTTTGAGTTTTTCAAAGAGGATTTCAATTTATAATTTCGATTAAAAATAAGAAATTAAAACAATAATCATATGAACAACGTTTAGTTACCTCCTTAACCTCTTCTTCGGTAATTCTTCCATCTTCATTTTTGTCTACCCTGTATATGTCCGATTTTGTTGAAATATTATAATCATAATGTTAAACAGAAAATGAATTTCGTAATAATAAACAATTGATTTACATGTCGAAGAAGATCTGTAGGCGAGAATCGAAGCTCTGATCGGTGATCTGAGACCAATATTCGTATAATTCATCTTTACTGATTTTGTCAACTTTTAGTCTTCGTCTTCTGCTAATTGCATCGTAGACTTCAAGAGCAAACTCTTTTGAATCTCTCATTCCTTCAAATAGAAACAACGATCAATCAATAACATCTATAATTAAATAGATATAAGTTTTATCTAGATTATTCTAAATCAATTTGGGGGAAAATTAAACCTATGCATTGTGCGAAATCTGAGCGATATAGAAACCCATCCTTTGCAAGCTTGTCAAAATTGTTCTGAGCTTCGTTCCATCCATCTACACTGTTGATTTTACTGTTACTGATGAATCGGAGACCTTTCAGAGCTTTATGAGCACCGGAGCGAGTTCGATCAAGCTGAGCACGTTGTCTCCGCATTGCACGTGCAGCTAACGCGGAATCCAAACCTCCGGTTGTTCCGACGACGACGTTTTGCATTCCTGAAGAAGAAGAAGATGCACGTGACGCGTGCCCGTAGCTCCACGAAAACCTCTTGAATTCCATGGAGAATTGTCTCGCTTTCGCCACCGCTTCAGCTTTCAATTCCTGTGAAAATTGCCGAAATCGGTTTGATGAAGTCCGTCGCATTGTCGTAGATCGAGACGACGCCGGAGTCTCCATACCTCCTCCGAAATCGTTTTCCACTTGAATCACCGTCGCCGGCTCCACACTATGTAGCACTATAGTGTCGTCGTCCTGAAGATCAAGCGTCACTTCTACGAACTCCTCACCTGGATTAACCGACGATGTATCCGTGTACGCCGGCGATGAACCTCCACTTAACATATTATCTGGAACGGTGTCGGACGCCCACCGGCGTTCGTGACCTCCGCCTCTCATAATTCACTTCAACAAAATATTGTATCTGATAGAGATGAATTGTGAAAAATAGTAGATTTTGGAAAGTAATTACGCGTGAAGAATCAGAATAATTTAGAGAGAGACAATGGCGGAAATAGATATGTTCCTCATAGCTAAAAAAACAGAGATTCACTCATTACTGTTATGCATTTAATTGCGGAAATTAATTTCTCATTGCTTTTAATCATTCACCAACTTATTGTAAAAATGTTTATTAATTTGGAATGAGTCGTGATCAAACTATCATGTAAAGATTGTTTTATAAAATAACCATAAAAGTAATATAAACATTTTCTTAAATATTATAGACGAGGTCACTTTTTTAAAAAGAAATTTACATACTATTGAACGAGAAGTTTTAAAAATGGGGTAAATAAAACGAGAAGTATAAACTCCCTTTCTTTATAAAATTATTATTCATAGATATATAATAATCAATTGATTTAGAAAAAGTATATTTATTATCGTGTAACTTATAAAATTATATCATTAACACTTAACTGTTTTTTCTATAGAAGAATTAAGCGAAAAACATCTCAAACGATGGTCTACTATTTTTAGAACCGTTGTTGATCTCTTTCAAACTATCTACATGCATTGAGACAAACATATTTTTTTTAACTAATTGCACAGAAAAATATATTATGCAAGAGTATTCTTATTTCATCCTTTGCCCTTTGACTATTGGGAATCATTTTTATTTTTATATTATATAACGAGTAAATTACATGGAAGATTCATGTGGTATACCACTTATTATAGCCTTAGTATCTAAACTTTATTTTTTACACTAGAAGTTTCTGGTGTATACACTTTGTTACACCCATGGTCCCTGCTGCCCTCAAATTTTTTTAAATGACCAAAATACCATTATGGCTTGCTGTAACAAAGCAAAGATAAATGACTGTTAATGTAATTAGTGATAAACTACAGGGACCATCCATGAAATTTATTCTGTTATTTGTTTTTTTCTTTTTTCTCTTAGATCCATATTCTTCCACTTTTATCGTCGCGCCACCAACCTCCTGAAAAAGTCGATCCATTTCAAACTCTTACATGTATGTGCCGTGCCTTCTCCAACTGCCGCCGGTGACGTTCTATCGACCTTAATTGATTCAGACAATTGATGTACGTTGCCAGAGGAGTTGGTGTTTGGCACACGCAGGTCGATAGAGCGTTACTGGCGGCCGAGTAACTGGATAAGGCAACCACATGTAGGAGTTTGAGATTGATCGACTTTTCAGGGGTTAGTGGTGCGACAATATAGGTGGAAGAATATGGATCCAAGAGGAAAAAGAAAAAATATCAATTAACATAATAAATTTTACGGATGGTGCATGCGGTTTATCATTTATTACATTCAAAGTCCTTTATCTTAACTTATTATAAAAGGTCATATGGGTATTTTGGTCATTTCAAAAAATTTGAGGGCAGCAGAGACCATAAGTGTAACAAAGTATACACCATGTGCTTCCAGTGTAATAAATGAGGTTTATGGACTAAAATTGCAATAAGTGGTATACCACAGATACCTTCCGTGTAAGTTACTCTTAAAGGTAATGAAAAGAGAAGCGAAATTTGAGGGGGGAAATTCCATCCAAATTCTATAGCCCTAGTGCCCTACCAACTACGTTAATAGAGTAATAGGTAATGAAATTAAGGATACTTTGCATCTCACATGGATACATAAAATTTGTCACAATAAAACCACAATTACGTTATCTGTGATCGTGTCTAGATCCTTATCGCAGATGTGAAACCTACGCCATTCCTAGTTAAAATAAATGTTTAGGCTAAATTGCTCCTCACTAGGGGAGAGCTAATATAGATGGGATATCTTTAATGTGTACTCTATAAGCACACAATAAAATCGATAAATGATCTAAAACTTTCTAAGTTAATTATAAGATGAATTTAATGCATTACTTAAACATGTTATATTATAGTTTCCTTGATGATTATTACTATACTTTTATAAGTTTTGAGTGAATTTAATATCTTTTATTTTGTGTCTATAGGGCACACAATCGAAATACCTATATAAAAATAATGCCAAGTGTTGTGAAAGGAAATACCTCCTTTGCCAACTTCACATAATCAAGGGGTAAAAACTGCTAAAAGAGAAGTAATTTTTTTAGACGACACCTAATGTACTCCAATTTGTACTAGGCTACAAGCCTTGAGTAAAAAAAGTTGTTAATTAAGTAGACGTTTTCGATGTGGTGCACGACCCCAACGTTTTTGATTATTTAGAGGAAAAATATGCAAGACAATCGGCTGGAAATTCAACCGTGCCAAGAGCACCAAGAAGATTTATTTAATTAAGGTAATATATTTATTTTATGATTATTTTATTTAACTAAAAATTAGTAATGTGGCAAAGCTAAAGAGAGAATGAAGACATATTATTGTCATTAACTTGTTAGTTTCTTAACAGTAGAGAATTAGTGATTTGAGTTCTGACATTGAATATCATTAAAAATATTAGAGTTAATTAATGTTTAAATGGTTAAAAATATACTCATAGTTGAACATTGTTAGTTTCTTAACAGTAGAGGATTAGTGATTTGAGTTCTGACATTGAATATCATTAAAAATATTAGAGTTAATTAATGTTTAAATGGTTAAAAATATACTCATTACCCTATTACTGTATAATACAAATACGATTCAATTTTCCGTGAATTTACTATTCACAAAAGTTAACGGTGTTAAAGATGTCGTTGCTATACTTGAATAGAAGTGAATACAATTATGTTAGAAACAACAGCCGCCATAACTTCAATTATCTCAAACAAATTAATTAATAAAAAATTAAAAATATAGTTTAAAGTAACATATAAATATTCTTTAATATATATATATATATATATATATATATATATATATGGGAAAAGTTAGTGTATGTAGTCACATACCTAATTATAAGTGTGGAATCATACAAAATTACGTAATCTTAGTTAAAAAACTTATAACTCACTACATAAACCCATTAGTATATCAAAGCATGTCTAAAACTCATCACTTATCTTAAATCTTAATTAAGTTTTTGTTGAAATGATGTTTAAAGTTTCATATTCTTGAAATGCTATTTATATTGAACATGTAACACCGCAAAATTTAAGAAGCGTTTTTTTTTTTTTTTTTTTAATGCCCGAAGGCGATTAGGTTATCCTATAGGTTAGTTTAGTTTAGTTTAGTTTAGTTTACAAACAAGGTCCCACATAAACATTTCTTAAACAATACATTAACGGTGTCACTTAAACGACATGGCTCATTTTTTTTAAAACATATCAAGCTGAGCTTGGTCAATCATCCCGTCCAAAGCACCGATCACCTGTAAAGATTCAACGAGGGAGGGATTAGCACAAAGCTAAGTGAATGAATAAAATCTACAAATTCTGTAAAGCCCAACAAGCTAGCATAGACATCCCTACGGTCTAAAGGCCACAGAACTACGTATCACCGTCCACTAAAACACGGAAGTTCTAAAACATCTCCGGTTGGGGACAACCTGTTTGTTCGAGAAGATCGGGGTCCTGCCGGAGCCTTAAACCATGGTCGGCCAAACCACGGTAACCGATAGCGTTTCGTGCCCAACACCCGGGCAACTCCCTCCCCTTGACCATGCAACAAATACAGGTAAGGTCGGATACCCTTTAGTCGACACCCGATGCCCAGCGCAGTGACTTCTCAAACCTCGGATTAACACACACCGAGCCTCGGCTAACCAACACACCGAGTTGTTGCTTGCAAGCAAGCCAAGTCTCTTCACCTAGTGCCCATGGTCATGTATGGTATTCCCTAACACTAGGCATACATAACAAGTAGACTAGGTACGAAGAACACCGCGAAAAAAACGTCACAACAGATTTCCCGATCGCTAACTCTAGTTCACGATCGCGAACTAGAGTTCGCGACGTGAACTCGGGTCGTGAACTCTTCGCGATGGCAAACCATTTTCTCTGGACCGACTTCACGATCGCGAACTAAGTTCGCGTCGTGAACTCCTCTTGTCTGGCGATTTCCTGCATTTTATCAAGTATGCATATACCGAACCAATTGTGACCGAACACAAGTTGGAGATTAAATCCACTCACCGAAACCTTCCACTTGCCGAGCTCAGAGGTCTAATGTTTCTGAGTCCCGATCCCGATTCCTGTACACCAAAGGAATACCGAATTAGTGTATAATTCCACCAAATCATAAACAATGTTAACTACACATTTAACATTAACACTAGCACTAACTAAATAGCCAAACACTTAAACCATCATATGAACATGTCATGATCATTTACACTTACACAACAAGTCAACTAGTCATTTTGCAAGCCTTGCATTCAAACGGGTCAAACCGGGTTATTAAACAATAATACATCCTACAATTGTAAACATAACATCAACTTGCAATTCACCAAATGTTACCAATAACATTGTTAATCACATAATCCTAACCAAATACTTACATTTTCACAATCCAAGTTATTTTAAGTCATTTTACCACCAAATGGCCCAAACGGGTCAAAATCACATAATTGTCAACATGCCCAATTATTACCTCTTTAATCCTACAATGAACTTTACCATGACATTAAACCACATTTGGCAATTCATAATCATATATCAATTCATCAAGTTCAAGTTACCAACAATCCATGCATTTTACTTCCAATTTACTAGTTAACCATTTCTAACTAAAAACATCCAAACACAACCACAAATGCTATAATCTACCATTTAGCAAATCATAACTAATTAATCAATCTAACAAGTTCATAACTATCATAACCCAACTATTTTACTTCAAAATCATAAATTATAACTTTTGACCCAAATCATCCAAACACTAGTTAGCATTTCATCAATTTCACTAAATCTCAACATAATTCAAAACTAACAATTTTGACTCACACTATCACAACTAGTCGTTTTATCAATTAACACAATAGTTGATTATAATCACAACTAACATATCCAACATGTCATTAATCATAACTAGACATAAATTCCATAAATCACAAACTTTCTAGCAAGTCATAACTAGTTACCCAACTCTACAAGATTAACACTTCTTACATCTTAATTTAACTCACATTAACATTAAAACCCATATTAAGTCAAGTTAGGAGCATAATCCAAAACCACACAATTGATACACACCCCCACACACACACACGAGCACACACACACACACACACACACATGTACATTTTGCTAAAAAGGTTGTACCTTGTGCTAAATCACTTGTACCCATGCAACAAAACATATCAAACTTTGAATAAACACTTAACATAACATTTAACACCATAATCACCAACCAAATCTCAAGAACACATAAACCCTAATTTATCAACTATCATGGAATCGAAAATAAACACATATAGGTTGAAGCTTACCTCAAGAGCTTTCCAAAAACGGGTTTAGATTTAAGATTGAACAAGAGATGAGCAAGAGATCTTCATAAAACTCCAAGAACACAAATGGGTTTTAAAGGATTTTGAATTATAAAAGTCTAAAATGAAATAAAGATGGAAAGAGTTGGGAAGCCAAAAGAAGAGAAAGAGGGGGCTGCCCTCTTTCACGCCACCAGCCAAGACAAGGGGGAGAGGGGCCCACTTGTGACTTTTTCAGTTTTTAAGCAATACAATCTAAAAAGTCCCTTTCGTAGTTAATTTATTTAAAATACCAAACGAGCTCCAATTTTAAAAACGAAAGCATTTCTGGAGACGATATTAAAAGGAGAATCCAAAGATATAAAAATCACATTTTCATTTAAACATTTCAGAAAACAGATATTTAAATCCCTTGATTAAAATATCCCAAAAGGACAAAAGGTCAAACAATTCATTTAACACTTAATCAATTTATTCCACATACGGTCAAATAGATATTTTCAAATAACAAAATATACCTAAAACAACTAGGCCAGTTTTAGGATGTTACAACTCTACCCTCCTTAAAGAGGATTCCGTCCCCGGAATCCAACAACAATACCCAAATAGCAAGTATTTATCACAATACGTCTACAACTCTAATCCAATCAGTTTCATACATACCTGCTCAAATAAAATTACATTCAATTTGTCATACACTTCATAGTATAATTAGCAATTCCAACTTTTCAATTTATGCTCCCGCAAAACATCGCCATTTCAATTAACAATCAATTCATTTTTTGTAGTCTGTACTTACTCCAAATAATCTCATTACTCAAATAGCATTTACCATTCATAACAAGTTAGCATTCTTCATGCCATAACAGTTAATCAACTAGCATAAGTTACAACATCATTTCCATACACAAGATCACACAATTATTTCAAGTCTCAATTATCTACTCATTTTCTTCTTTATTCTATCAAAATTTACAATTTTGCACAATTTAACTCGTTAAACGACCCACAATTTTAAGAATTTCCAATTCAAAATTACCTGTCTTAATCATTTAATTCTCAAAACTACCCTTTCATAACATAAAGTCACACCAATTTCGCATACTAAGCACAACCGGGTCAAAATCAAGCAATTCATCGTGACACTATCAAAGTCCTCAGTTAACAATACTTCTAACAATCATCAACTATTTTACGCATAGTTAGCCATATTACAAGGATGACAAAATTTTACAAAGTCGAGTTGCACGTTTTGACAAAACAAGTCGAAGTCTACACAATTCAGGTCTACCCCACATATTTCATTACAATCATGGCAATACAAATAGCAACATCTTTTATACACAATTAGTCATACCTGTGACCTTACAGATCGAAACAAGTTTTTATTATCCAAAAATTGTTTTATTACATCCATAACATGTTAAAGCATTTAACAAAACCAACTTAAACAATTAACATCAATTTTCATCATAATCAAGGTCTAGCAACTAAATGCATCCAATCAAGTCTTGACACTAATTACCTTTAACGGTTCCACATTGAGAAATTTGTCATATCTATTTCAAACATAAAATTCGCAGTTCATTAACATGTCAAACTCATGTGATGACTAATAAGCATTTTCAATTACATGTCAACTTTTACTTAGACTTCAAGTCACTCAATCACAATTCAACTAGTCCTTAACTCTTACCTTTCAACATCCAAATAACATGATACTTTTCATCAATTCAATTCACAATTACGCATATACAACTTTTATTACAATCAATAAAACATCATCATCACCTTGAGTAATTTCAAAATTACCAATTCAAACTATGATCAATTCTTATTAACATAACCATTTTAATTTCCGAACTTGCCTCAAATAATTTCATAATCAATGCAATTCATTTATCTACAATTATTACTATCACAAGTCAACTCAAAATAATCTACACATACGGTCCCTTAGTCACTTTTCCGACTCCAAATGCAACATAGAAAAACCAATCAGGTTTGCATCATAACATTTCAGGTCATTTCAACATTTATCACTGACTATCTGCCACAATTACTGTCTATAACAAAAGCAAACATCAATTTGTTCACATTTCACAAACAAACACTAGTCCTACTTGGACTATTCAATTCACGTATACAATTCTATTCATTTTCATTACAAGCATCACCTTCACGAAGTTTACAATAATTACTATTATACTCCATTTGATCCATGGTCACATATGTTGTGACCGACACCGACATACAACCGATTCTCTTCGCTTCTCCTAAAGTGAAGGAACAAACAAACAGTTACAATCAACTTATCACCAATTTTCACAATATGGAAACAAGCAGCTCTAACCACCGAGACACTATATGTGTCCCGACAAACAAGGAAAGATTTAATCTTCTATAACATTCATTCATAACTTTGATTAAACTAGACTAATCCATTCATCATATCACCCTAAACTTAGTCCAAGTTTCAATAAAAGGAACATGTAAGCATGCATCACTTATATCTACGAAATCCCCGACACCTAGGATGTAACCCAAATCAATAAGAAATCAATTATTCCAATTCAAGTGACATAACACACCACGGGTAAGCAATTCAGTTCATCACAACATTTCACAAATCTTTAGTTAAGGAATCTTCTCAATTAACAATTCTATATAAACACAAGTATTGAGTTTATTAAAGCATACCCGAGCTATCATTGTCGGTCCACGTTTGGTGAAGATTCCCCGACCGCCCCCGTCCTTGACCCACATCCCATTTTCCCTTCCCAAGGTTAACTTCCATCTTGCCCAAATTGACCTCCTCTAATGTACTTCATTTTCCCACGTGCGTATATATGCTCCTCGGGTAGTTCCCGCATCGTTACTTGATGTGCCAACACCTCCTAGGGCCAAGGGGGTCGGGTTCTCTTTACCTGTCATATCTATAACAATCACAACAACTCACGAAAGCTTAGTTTAAATCGTTAGTAACTACAACTAACTATAAACTAACTTCATTCACATTTGCTCTAATCCCGCTCGTACGAAATGCTTGACCAAACTTGAGCCACGATTTGGGAATGAAACACCAACCCCGTGTATCCATCGCCAAACCGAAGCTCTGATACCAAATTGTAACACCGCAAAATTTAAGAAGCATTTTTTTTTTTAATGCCCGAAGGCGATTAGGTTATCCTCTAGGTTAGTTTAGTTTAGTTTACAAACAAGGTCCCACATAAACATTTCTTAAACAATACATTAACGGTGTCACTTAAACGACATGGCTCATTTTTTTTTAAAACATATCAAGCTGAGCTTGGTCAATCATCCCGTCCAAAGCACCGATCACCTGCAAAGATTCAACGAGGGAGGGATTAGCACAAAGCTAAGTGAATGAATAAAATCTACAAATTCTGTAAAGCCCAACAAGCTAGCATAGACATCCCTACGGTCTAAAGGCCACAGAACTACGTATCACCGTCCACTAAAACACGGAAGTTCTAAAACATCTCCGGTTGGGGACAACCTGTTTGTTCGAGAAGATCGGGGTCCTACCGGAGCCTTAAACCATGGTCGGCCAAACCACGGTAACCGATAGCGTTTCGTGCCCAACACCCGGGCAAATCCCTCCCCTTGACCATGCAACAAATACAGGTAAGGTCGGATACCCTTTAGTCGACACCCGATGCCCAGCGCAGTGACTTCTCAAACCTCGGATTAACACACACCGAGCCTCGGCTAACCAACACACCGAGTTGTTGCTTGCAAGCAAGCCAAGTCTCTTCACCTAGTGCCCATGGTCATGTATGGTATTCCCTAACACTAGGCATACATAACAAGTAGACTAGGTACGAAGAACACCGCGAAAAAAACGTCACAACAGATTTCCCGATCGCTAACTCTAGTTCACGATCACGAACTAGAGTTCGCGACGTGAACTCGGGTCGTGAACTCTTCGCGATGGCAAACCATTTTCTCTGGACCGACTTCACGATCGCGAACTAAGTTCGCGTCGTGAACTCCTCTTGTCTGGCGATTTCCTGCATTTTATCAAGTATGCATATACCGAACCAATTGTGACCGAACACAAGTTGGAGATTAAATCCACTCACCGAAACCTTCCACTTGCCGAGCTCAGAGGTCTAATGTTTCTGAGTCCCGATCCCGATTCCTGTACACCAAAGGAATACCGAATTAGTGTATAATTCCACCAAATCATAAATAATGTTAACTACACATTTAACATTAACACTAGCACTAACTAAATAGCCAAACACTTAAACCATCATATGAACATGCCATGATCATTTACACTTACACAACAAGTCAACTAGTCATTTTGCAAGTCTTGCATTCAAACGGGTCAAACCGGGTTATTAAACAATAATACATCCTACAATTGTAAACATAACATCAACTTGCAATTCACCAAATGTTACCAATAACATTGTTAATCACATAATCCTAACCAAATACTTACATTTTCACAATCCAAGTTATTTTAAGTCATTTTACCACCAAATGGCCCAAACGGGTCAAAATCACATAATTGTCAACATGCCCAATTATTACCTCTTTAATCCTACAATGAACTTTACCATGACATTAAACCACATTTGGCAATTCATAATCATATATCAATTCATCAAGTTCAAGTTACCAACAATCCATGCATTTTACTTCCAATTTACTAGTTAACCATTTCTAACTAAAAACATCCAAACACAACCACAAATGCTATAATCCACCATTTAGCAAATCATAACTAATTAATCAATCTAACAAGTTCATAACTATCATAACCCAACTATTTTACTTCAAAATCATAAATTATAACTTTTGACCCAAATCATCCAAACACTAGTTAGCATTTCATCAATTTCACTAAATCTCAACATAATTCAAAACTAACAATTTTGACTCACACTATCACAACTAGTCGTTTTATCAATTAACACAATAGTTGATTATAATCACAACTAACATATCCAACATGTCATTAATCATAACTAGACATAAATTCCATAAATCACAAACTTTCTAGCAAGTCATAACTAGTTACCCAACTCTACAAGATTAACACTTCTTACATCTTAATTTAACCCACATTAACATTAAAACCCATATTAAGTCAAGTTAGGAGCACAATCCAAAACCACACAATTGATACACACCCACACACACACACACGAACACACACACACACACACACACACATGTACATTTTGCTAAAAAGGTTGTACCTTGTGCTAAATCACTTGTACCCATGCAACAAAACATGTCAAACTTTGAATAAACACTTAACATAACATTTAACACCATAATCACCAACCAAATCTCAAGAACACATAAACCCTAATTTATCAACTATCATGGAATCGAAAATAAACACATATAGGTTGAAGCTTACCTCAAGAGCTTTCCAAAAACAGGTTTAGATTTAAGATTGAACAAGAGATGAGCAAGAGATCTTCATAAAACTCCAAGAACACAAATGGGTTTTAAAGGATTTTGAATTATAAAAGTCTAAAATGAAATAAAGATGGAAAGAGTTGGGAAGCCAAAAGAAGAGAAAGAGGGGGCTGCCCTCTTTCACGCCACCAGCCAAGACAAGGGGGAGAGGGGCCCACTTGTGACTTTTTCAGTTTTTAAGTAATACAATCTAAAAAGTCCCTTTCGTAGTTAATTTATTTAAAATACCAAACGAGCTCCAATTTTAAAAGCGAAAGCATTTCTGGAGATGATATTAAAAGGAGAATCCAAAGATATAAAAATCACATTTTCATTTAAACATTTCAGAAAACAGATATTTTAATCCCTTGATTAAAATATCACAAATGGACAAAAGGTCAAACAATTCATTTAACACTTAATCAATTTATTCCACATACGGTCAAATAGATATTTTCAAATATCAAAATATACCTAAAACAAATAGGCCAGTTTTAGGATGTTACAGAACACATGTGTATGTGTGTGTACATAGTTTTTCTATTTTCTAAGTGTTCTAATATCATATGGTAGGAAAGTGAGTAGTGCAAGGATAAATCTTTAACTAATCATTTAAGAAATATTAGGTCATTATCATAAATTTTGAATCTTTATTTTTGCTGAAATTTGATCATTTTGATGAAATATTTGATCATTATCAGGAGAAATTGAATCATTATCAGGAGAAGTATTTTTTTAATGCTATAATTTTTAGAATAAGCTGACAAAAAATTAAAATTAACAGAACATAACATAAAAGTGATAATTACTAAAACGATCACCGCCTAAAATATTTTGCATTTATAGGATGTTTTCCCTAAAATATAGTACTATTTTGAGATATATATTTTCTACTTTAAAATTCAAAATGAAAATTAATGTTAAATGTATTCGAGAAAGAAAATTTTGTATAAAAATTTGTCAAATACTATAACTTCTGAAAAACTAAAATCTAAAAAGTCCGCAACAACGTGCGGCCACCATTTTCCTCGTATATATATATTTGTGATACAAAATCACTGTTTCACTCTATTTTGAATGATTGAAATTTTTCTTTATTATAAATATATAGGAGCTATATGAAAAATTAACAAAAATAAGCTCCAACCGAAGTGGCCACAAGCAATCTGGTAGGATTTAGGCCACTGACCCCAACCTGAGATTGAATCCAACTATACCTTTTTCTTTTTTCTTTTTTATATTTTTTTTTTACTATTTATGTTTAACTTTTTAAGGATATTCATTAGAATTTTCTCTTTGCCCTTTAAAATTTTATAATTATATATCTTGCTAAAAAAAATTGGTCCAAAAAAAAGATTAGATAATAACCTTATTTCTTCTTGAAATTCAACATTTTTACTTTTAAAACTTAAATTTTATAATAATTTATATATTAAATGATAAATTTATTAAATGATTAATTCAAATATATTATATACTAACGCGTAACAAATAAGTACATTCGAACTGCAAATCAAATGAAAGATTAAAAATCGATAAATATAAAGAAGATGCATTTTCTAATGACTAACATACACTAAGTCTACATCAATTTAGCCACAACGAGAATTGAACCCACAATCTTATGTGACCCCTAATCATCTTGATATCGCTAGGTTGTAAGTCCTTTGGTAAATTAATATATATTTGTGTCTACATAAATTGCAAGGTTTAACGTATAACAATGGTAGATGCCATTTTACAAAATCTATATACTTTCTATTTTCATTAAAATGTTTTTATCAAAGTTTCTAACACAAGTTTTTAACACAAGTTTTTTTAAATTATAGTTTATAAATTTTAATAGGCCCTTATTTAGGTTTCACATGACGGCTCGAAAACATTCAATTACCAAATATCCCTAAATATATAATACTTTGATTTATTTCAAAATTCACTAAAACAAATTTAAATGTTTTTTATAAACTATATCTTTACATATTTCAACTTACATTTTTAAACTTCAAGAAATTACTAATAGTAATACTAATATTTTTATTTTATTATTAATTTTTAAAGTTAATGAACTATTATAACATACAATCTTATAAAAATTTGTTTATAAATAAAAAGATAAAATTCAATATAAATCAAATCTTAATTTTTGTTTAAGAAAGAAAATGCTTTAAAATATCTGGTGCAACGCGTGGATCCATCATTACTTGTGGTAGAACATAGGACGTGCACGGGATGCAAATGTTTATACAATATTGGAAATAAAAAGAATATAAATAAATTCACATTGGCTAAAATAAAATAGGGATTGTCAGTTTTTTGATGTGTTAAAGATTGTTGAATATGAACCTAGAAAATTTAAAAATAAAGTTGAAAAATGCAGTGAACCAAGTCAAGGTAACACCCAAGTTTTGTTATGTAGTCATTGTCTTACCAGTTACTCCGTACTTCCTTTCCAGAAGGAAAAAAAATCATTTTTATTAATTTTCATTAAATAGGGATTACATATCTATGGTTAAAATTATAGACACGTATATACGTTATTTTTACAAAGCACATATAGATTTTTCCAAACCTTCTCACACCATCATATTTGGTCTGGTTTGGTTTGCTGTTTGACGACTAAACAAGTCGTTTAGATAGAACCGAATTATATTCTTAAAGTACATTTTGTATTTGTATAAGTACAGCGAGAGAGATAGAGATGTCTAAAAGTTAATACACTTTCGAAGCATATAGGATAAAAGATTTAGGTACTCTACTAACTCAAAGCCGTTAAAATTGTACGTAAACTAGCAGATTTTTACCCTGTATGATACTGCAGCTAATTATTATATGATACCGAATTTTTTTTACCGATGTTCATGAAATACCCAAAAGATTGTTTTATATTTAAAAGATAAAATATCGGTTAAATGATTTTTCATTTTCAAAATATGTCAGATGACATAACATTCAAATAAATATACTAATTTTATATTTTATATTTGATATTATTTTATATTACAAAACATATGTTCCAATATATATCATATGAGTAAAAAAATCCTTAAGTACACGGAGGTTCAATACTTCAATCGCACCGAATTCAGGCGGCTATCTGCAGAGCGGGTGGTCGTTATATAATTAGTCGGCTTGCAAAGCGAGTATGAATACAGATGATAAAAAAGCAACATGTCAGGTTAAAGAAAAAAACTATTTCACTGTATATCCTGTCAAATAAACTGTGTTATATTACTAATCAGTGGATCTTGAAATATAGAAAGTTTACTTTTGTTTGGGCGATGATGTAAAGGGAACGGAAATACGATAAGGAATTGTAAAAACAAGATAAATAGAAGGGGTGTACATGTAAATTATAGTTTCAAAGAATAAAATAAATATTGGAGATGCGGGGTATCATCGATCCCCGTACCTCTCGCATGCTAAGCGAGCGCTCTACCATCTGAGCTACATCACCATATACGAAAGATAAATCATAAAACTAATAATAACTTCCTGTTTAAATTAAAAAATGACAAAAAAAGCCAAAAAATTATTTAAAATTAAACGACTAAAATAACTAATAATAATATATACTTCATCCATCACACAAAAAAAATCTCATTTTTTTAGCATAAGTTTTAAAAGATAGTTACCGGTGAGGTCATTACTAATGATTTTAATTAAAATATAATATAGATTGGAGAGAAAAAATGCTTTTAGGATTTAATTAGCAGTAAGGTCATTGGTAATAATATTATTTTATTAAGTGGAACCCTCAAATCGGAGAAATGATAATATTTTTGTGAGATACATTATAATGAAAAATGAGAATTGTTTTTGTGACGGAAGGAGTATTACATACGTTATGTTAAATGCATATGTTATATATCATTAAAAGATTTTAATAATTTCTTGATATATTTCTTCAACCTTGCGACAAGTAGAATGCATTGTTTTCAACTCAAATAAACAAATCGATATACGACTTGAAACTTTAATTTTGTAAAAAAAAATCTTAATTTAAATACATAATAATAACAGTAGCGAAAAAGAAAATAAAAAAAGGCGAATCGCTCGAGTTACGTACAAGATTACAAGCATTATCAGAGCCAATGATCTACACCCAACAAGGGATACGGTTTTTTCTTTCTGTACTACATAAGATACTACTACATGATAAACCCTAAAATTATATACACCAAAACTACAAGGATTTATAAAAGAGTGCAAATTACAATAAACTAACAACATAATTAACCAAAAGAATCGGGTTTTTAGTACTTCCCGTTACCTTTTTGGCTTTTCCACTCCATTGGTACAAGTTTTCTGAGTTTTGGAGGTTTGTTTGGTAAATTTCCAGGCGGACTTGTGATTGATCTTTTCAACGGGCTGCTTTTGTTTGGTGATGATCTGCTGGATTGAGGTGTAGTGGTTGACCAATGGAACGGGCCTTTGACCAGGTTGTTGTTTTTCTGAGTGTGTGATGATTTGGTGTCATCTGGACCGTTGATTAGGTT
Organism: Calendula officinalis; assembly: GCA_963853835.1. NCBI lineage: Eukaryota > Viridiplantae > Streptophyta > Magnoliopsida > Asterales > Asteraceae > Calendula > Calendula officinalis. Next base: position 41,366,304 of record OY970826.1, read on the forward strand.
GGCGGGTCCCACTGGTCTTGAACTTGGGATGGCGAATAATGCTTTTTCAAGTTTTTCATCTGATGTTAATTTGCTGCTTGTTCTTATGGATTTGTTGGAAGATTTTATTTGCCACCTGGCGGGCCCGGGTCCGTATTGTGATGCAATGTTGCATAGTGTTTGTGCAGCACTTAATTCCTTTGAAGAATGTGCAGCTGTTAACATAAAACAAGTTCAGCATAAATTTTATAAAAACAAGTAACAACAAATAGGGGCAAATAAGTAATTTCACCTGGACTTTTAAAAGGTGTTGTGCGAGTACCAGATTTATCTTTTTCAATCGGGCCCACCTGTTGACATTCTAACGGGACTAGGCTCTGGTTATAAGTCAAAGATTCAAAATCTGCAAGATAAGTAGTAGCAGTTTGGTCCCACAAAGTTGACTTTGACTTTCCCATTTTGACCCACCTACCTTGACAGCTACTCTTACTCGGTGCTGACTTTACCACATCAGGATTAGCTTTAAAATCCCGCCCCGAAACATGTGACCAAGGAAATGTTGGTAAACTACCTCCGTTTTGTACTGTCATAATTAAATCAAACTAAATTAAATTAATACCTTATTAATGCATGTATATATTCAAAAGATCGTCATTAATTATGACTAATCACATTAATTAAGGTTACCTTTTGAGGTTGAAGTAGGTTTCATACTGTCAAGAAGCATAAGATCAAGATCCTTTGCAGGAGGCAGAGCCAAACGCTCCAAAACATCTTTTGGTGCAAATAATGGGAGTTCAAGGATAGGGGCATTTTCATCATTATGACCCGTTGCAGAACTTTCCACCTTAAATTTTTTTTTAATTTAATATTTTTTTAATAGATTAAATAATATTGATTGCCTACAGATCATGGATTAACTAACCTTGTTACAAGAATATGAATCTTTTGCAACTGCTTTATTGTCGTCATTTGGTAAGCAAGAAGAATTGTTATGATTATAACTACCATCGGCAGTTTGTACAGTTGGAGTTTTAATAGGTTTTTGTAGATGAAGAATTGAGCAAGCTTCTCTAACTGATGGTAATATGTTTATATTTATATTTCCATTTAAATTTTCTGATTTCTTTTCTTTTCCTTTCATGGATTCCCGACACTTGTAACTACCATCAAGGAGCTCGTTTAGGCACACCTCATCTACATGCTTTTCAAAATCACAAATATCATGTTTTGAACCGTATACTCCTGACCACAAAATGAATTACAGAATGATTCAAATATAGATATAAATATTTAAATACAGTATAATTTATTTTCAAGAAAATAAATGTATACCGAGTATATTATTTCCACCAGCAGCTGAGCTGAAACTTGATAAGCCAGCCCTTAAGGAAAAAGAATCACATTTACTTTTAGGTGTTTTACCGTTTCTTTTATCACTACGTTTCCCAGAGACAGTTGACTTCTGTTTTTTCTCTGTAAGCGTACAAAATAAACCAAAAAATATATATATATATATATATAACGCACTTTAGAGACTAAAGTAAAATGCTTTTTAGTTTTTACCTGAAATGTTATATTTTCCAGAATAAGATCCTAGGTCTTTTGGTAGATCATTGACATCAACTACTCCAGTTACATGCATGGAAGCTTCCATATGTGCTACTCGTGATCTTCTAGAACTACTGCCATTACTTCTAGAAGATTTCCCGGTTTTTCTTTGTGATTGTTTAGCTTCTGGTACAGAGCCCATATCATGGTCAATGAATGTTTGACCGGGTTGCCTGTAGTGATCCTCATCTGATAATTTGTTCCAGAAAGCTGGTCTTGAACCGTTCACGTTACAGTTATCATCTGTCAACCATGTGCAATAGTTCATATAAAAGCAAATATTCACAGATACTTTTCCATCAGTTTCTATGCAAACTCCAGAAGATAAATTTCCACACACAAAAATCTCCCAAATTTCCAGAAAAGTTACAACGTCCAAATTGACATGGATTTGAACTCCCAGAGGAAAAATATTCTAATTATATTAAAGGAAATTGAAAATACAGCTAAATATGAAGAAAGCCCCATATCAGTTTTGCAATCCAAAACCCTAGGTTAGAAATCCAAATTCAAAGTTTTAACGTTTTAAGGAGCGGAATAAAGATCAAATTTGGACAGAAACTGATACAGATCTGAATTACACAAAATATATATGTATACGCATGAAATTAACAACCTTTATCCGGATGAAATGAGCTACTGCAAGTTTCACGTTCCGATTTGCTCCCTAACAACTCGACCCCACCTCCACCGCTGCAACCTGACGATCTCATAAGCTTTGTAACAATATCAGCAGGAAGTGGTAACTCCACTGCGTCCATCTATTTCAGCACCGCGGAAATTCCGATATCGTCATTTTCGATCTACCAAATTCGAGATTGAGTACTCAATTTGACCTTTTTTAGGAAATAAACTACGATTGATGAAATTGATCGAGTAGCTAGAGTGAAAAAATCGAGTGATTGAGGGTTTGTAAAGAGAAAATTTGGGGATTTCAGGGGAGAGAGAGAAAGGGGAAAGGGTAGTTGCGGCTGGGTTAGGGCAAAGATATTATGAGGATTATATATAGTTTTCGGGAAAAGAGGGGAAAGTGGGTTGGTAGGGCTCGCCGGTAAGTATATTCCGGCAACGTGTGGGGCCCACTTATCCAAGGAAAATAACACTAGTGTAAAAGTCATTCTGCATAATTTTATCCGAATCATTTTCCTAAATTAACTTAAAAACGAATTGGAACTAATGTTATCTTATCTAATATTCTATTTTCTTTTTTTAAATCAGAAACAATTATTTAGTAGTTCCAAATATATACATTTTTATCTCAATTTAAAGTTGTAATCCCGAAATTTCTTCACTTAATAGAATTTTTTGAACCGGCAAATATATATTAAAAGACCCTACTTAGCAAGAAATTAAGAGGAAAACAAAACTAGGTTCAACATACAGATACAAAACACCAGCTTAAAACGCCAAATTAAAAGGAAAAATACACCAATCCGCCCACTTGCAAACTATTTTTACTTCTATGTTTCACCCACAAAAAAGAAGTAGATATAATATCTCCAACAGTGATAGTGTATGCCTTGTGAATTTTATTAAATACCACGTCATTCATCGCCTTCCAAATAAGCCATAGTGTGCATTGAATTATCGTGTTTAACACCATCCTCTTCTTGCTACAGTTTCCCCAGGTCAAACCGAATTCGATGAGATCTTTTACTGAATCAAATGGAACCATAGGTATATCGCACCAGTTGAAAACCCAAGCAAGAACATTATGCGAGTGTGAACACTGCAAGAAAGCGTGATTCACACATTCCTCAACCATGTTACACATCGGGCAAACAAGAGATCCAACATTAATACCTCTGTTATGCAAACTTTTAGCCACTCGGATGCGACCAAGACCTAACCTCCATACAAAACACTTGACCTTCAACGGAGCAAAACATGACCATGGCATGTTGATGAAACCGGGGGATGTAAATTTTCCATCCAACCAACATCTGATATTGTGAACCGCAAACGAACCGTCAATGGAAAATTCACCCAGAGCGTCGGAGTTGTTGATTCCATGCGACCAACTCCATGTAAAACCGTTGGTGTGAATACGATCACTAACACGACAATTCTTGACCTTTTCAGTAGCAATCAGAATGGGGAATCTCATTTGCAAGGGTATAGACCCTATCCAAACATCCTTCCAGAATAAAAAGGAGATCCCATTGCCAATATGAAGAGAGAACATGTCGAAGAAATTGTACCCGATTTTTAATAAGTCTGCTTCTACTCTTTCAATATTGTTCCATACACCAACCGGATTGCTTTTGACAAAACGATGGACCGGTTTATTTTGCAGTTTATGTATCGCCACTATAACATCTTTCCAAATGCTATGGTTGTCGTTTCTGAGTTTCCACCAACACTTAAGCAACAGGGCCAAGTTTTGGGCCTTCAAAGAGCCGAAACCAAGCCCACCATTCTGTTTTGAAGCCATTACCGTGGGCCAACTAACCCAATGTATCTTTCTCTCGTTCTCCTTACCGCCCTAAAGGAATCTCCTCCGTTTTGTTCTAGTTTTTCGATTACACATAAGGGAGCTTTAAATAACGAGAAGTAATATAGTGGTAGACTAATAAGAACCGATTTGGTTAGTGTCAATCTACCACCAAAAGACAAATTCGTAGCTTTCCAACCCGATAATTTGGAGTTGAATCTATCGACCACCGGTACCTAATGTTTCTTCAAGTTCATGTTTGCACCCACCGGGACACCGAGATAATTGAATGGAAGTGACCCGGTAATGCACCGAAGTATGTTAGCCCATATGTTAAGACGATTCGATGAAATGCCAATACCGAAAACCTTTGATTTATGGAAGTTGACTTGAAGACCGGACGAAGCGTGAAAACATCTAATTATTCTTGCAAGATTCTTCATATTATTAATTGAGCCATCACCCACAAAAATTGCATCGTCTGTATAGAATAAGTGAGATATAGTCGGCCCATTGGTACCAATCTTTTGACCCTGGAATAGATATTTCTCACATGCAGACTTCATAGCAACGTTTAGGCCCTCCATGGCCAAAATAAATAATTAAGGCGATAGTGGATCGCCTTGTCTAACACCTTTCTCAATATGGAATTCTTTCGTAGGAGAGCCGTTAACTAGAACTGACGCGTAGGAAGATGATAGACAACCCTGAATCCAACTCCTCCATTTGGACCCAAAATTCATTTGTTCTAAAATGGAGTCTAAATAATCCAATTAATGGAATCGAAAGCTTTCTCGAAGTCAACTTTGAACAAAAACATCTTTTGTTTGGAACTTTTAGCCCATGAGCACCATTCGTTAATGACTAAAGGACCCTCCAAAATGTTCCTCCCATTTATGTAGGCCCATTGAGTATTTCCCACCACATCATCGATAACGGATTTTAACCTAAATGCTAATGCCTTTTCGAGAATCTTGTACAAGCAATTGATGAGAGAAATTGGGCGGAAGTCACATAGATTGACCGGATCTTTTAATTTCGGAACAAGGGTGATGAATGATGAGTTGCAACCCCGAGAAATTGTGCCAGTTTCTTCAAATTTGCGAACAAACCCCATTATATCTCCAATAAGATCTACATAGTGTGCCTAGATAAACTTGAGGGTAAACCCATCCGTACCTGGTGCTTTCTCCCCTCCGCATGCCCAGATAGCTTGTTTTATTTCTGTGGTGGAGAATGCCTGTTCAATGGATGTAGCCTGCAAAATAGATAATCTAGAAAACAAATTATTAGTAAACTTTGGCCTATACGGCCATTTTTCAGAAAATTTAGATGAGAAGAAACTGAAAACTTCCTCTTTTATCATAATGGGATCAGAAATCCATTGACCATTTATCGCCAAGCCATGAATCCGATTGTTTCTGTTTTTTGTTTTTAAGAGCACCATTAAAGAAAGATGTATTTTCATCGCCGTCAATCGTCCACTTTATGTGAGGTTTTTGTTTTAAATCCAATTTGTTATATCTTTCTAATTCCGCAAGTTTTAATCTGCGCATCTTCAGCTCATTGAATTTGTTGTCTGTTAAATGTCTTGATTCCACCAACGTATCAATCTCAGCTAATCTTACCTTTAGAGTGTTTAAATCTTTTCTTTCTTTGGCAAATTCTATACTTCTCCAGTTCTTGATTTCTCTTTTTATGTGCCTGAGTTTTGCAGCCAAGAATAAGCCCGGAGGACCATAACCCCTAAAAGATATATAAGCGGCCTTCACCAAATCAGAAAAATCGGGTCTGAGAAGCCATGAATTATAAAATCTGAAGGGTGGAGGCCCAAAATCAGCCTTGTTTATGCATAAAGTAATGGGTGAGTGGTCTGAATGTTCCCTGGGTAATGCAGTAACAGATGTACATGGCTGTGCCATCATAAAGTTATCACAAACGAGAAAGCGATCAACTTTGCTGAGCTTGCAGCAATCAGGGCTCAGATAGGTGAAACAACGACCACCCATACTAAATCCTTTCAGGCCAGTTGTACGTGTTCTATTTTGAGTATTTTTAACTGTTAAATTATATAGTAATTGGTAAATGATAAGGTATTAGGTTTGATAGTTAGAAATATTGATAAAAATATGTGTTTTTCGGTATTTGAATAAGTGGTATAGGTTAAAAGGGAAGAAAAGTTGAAATTTGTAGCATCTAAGAAGTTCGCAGTGCGAAACCATAGTTCGTGGCGCGAAAAATGCACCTAAACAATCAGAAACTTCATTTAGCGACCGCGAATTTGGTCACGAACGCGAAAAATAGGGATAATTCGTGGCGCGAACTAGCAGTTCGCGGCGCGGACTTTGAGTAGGGGACATTCGTGGTGCGAAGTAGCAGTTCGCGGCGCAAATTCTTGCGGCCAGACCATAAAAATCGCGTTTTTGACCCATTTCAGCTCATTTTCACTCCAAGACTTTTCCTTCTCGGGTGTTGGCGATTTTGGATGAATTTGGGTGTTCTTGGGCAGATTTTGGCTAGGAATCAAAGGATTTTCATCAATTGTGCTAATATCTAAGGTATTTCATCATCTCTAACCTCATGCATGTGTAGAAATTGAGCTATCTAGTTGGTAGGTCATGAACCCTAAATTAGGGATTGAGTTATAAACTGAAAATTGAGATGGTACACTAGTATAACTTAGATTCTAGATATGAGAACTGTGGTTACCATGTGATTATATACAAGCATGAATAAATTGATAGTTAGGGTTTGAGTTCATCACCACTTTGGGGGAAATTGGTGATTAGGATCAATTCTAGTTATGTTTATGGACTAGAATTTTGATCGAGATATGTGTAATTGTGATAGGTAAACAATTGGGAAATTGTGGTGATTAAATCAATCGGTGACAATGGAATTTTGACTAAAGGAAGTGAAGGATTTATGTGCACAGTTAGTCAACCTATGATGATACATCCATGCCTACGAAACACTTAAGGGTCACACCGGTGAGTGCATGTAATACGAGCAAGTTATGCAACGATACTACGAAGAGGAATGATTCATAATAGTCATTATGAATCAGTTAAGTATTAAGTTAAGTTTAACTTATTACTAGATTAGTTTAACTAACTAATTAATACAAGTAGTTGTACGTTTACTAGTTAAGTAAATATACAATGTGTTAATTATAGATTATCCATGATATGATTTAAGGCTATTAAATCATATAGTAATTGGATAATATTATTGTGTAAATTATATAAAGGTTATTATATAATTAACTATTAAAAGTATAAATACAAGTATATATAATTCGTGTATATGGGTACCGAATTATTAGTGTGTTAATACTAGACATTTAATAGTTAAGCGCAACAATAATAAACTAGTTAAACTATAAGGGATGGAAGTGTAAAAGGATAAGTTTAATTAAGAGATTAATCTTAATTAAACTAGAAGGGCCCTAAGTGAAAGTCCATCTATTATAAATAGAGGGCTTAGGCATCACTTATTAGGTTACACCTTAAGAGCCGAAACCCTAGCCTCACTTCCTCCATTCGGCCGAGATCAAGATACCACCACTTGGTGTTCTTCGTTCTTCGTGTTCTTCATTCGTTCTTCGTGTTCTTCAAGTCTTGAAGATCCAAGTTCATTGCAAGTAATCATCTAGAGGATCGTTCGTCGTGTTCATCATCAGTGGACTTATCTTAAGCATTAACCTAAGGTATGATTCATGGAACACTCTTCCTCCTTCTCCTCTTGTTCGAAGTCGAACCAAGAACCCTAGGGTTCTTGGTAGTAGTCGACGAACACACAAAAGTATGTGTGCGTGTTCGAGTTCTTCGTACAAGGTTTCTTTCTTGTTAACCTAAACTAGATTTTCAACATCCCAATCCTTTAGGGTTTAAGGATTAGGTTTAATCCCAGTTCCGCATTTAGGGATTAAATCAGCTAGTTGGTTTTAACCGGTCAAGAACAAGTTCATGTTCTTGGTCAGTCATGGTTCGAACCAAGTATACTAGGAGGTCGATCCTATGGGTCGATCAGTCGCATGGTGCATAGTGAAACCCTACAGTGGTATTAGAGCGTTGGTTTAGAGATCTAGACTAGATTAACAAAGATTGTTTGTTTACTTTAATTACAAGTTTTTTTTTTGTTTCAAGTTTTTCTTCTTCTTCATATTTTTTGAAAAAGGGAAGAACCCTAGGACCAAGAATATTAAACTAGTCTAAGTTTAATTGGTGAAGAAGGTTTCTAAGAACCCTAGCAATTTTCGAAATACAAGGAAGAACCCTAGGATCAAGTATGTTAAACAAAATATGTTTAATTGATCAAAATGATTCTTTCCTTTTCTCCTTTGAATTTTCGTGACCTAGGAAGAACCCTAGGATCAAGTATGTTAAACAAGATTTGTTTAATTGATCAAAAGGATTATTTCCTAATACCTTAGGATTTTCGAAATCTAGAGGATACTTGGAGACCAAGTTTATTAAACTAGCCTAGTTTAATCGGTGGAAAAGTTTCCTAGTCTTGAGATTTTCGAAACCCTAAAAAGAACCCTAAAAGTTTAAACTAGTTTAAGTTTAATAGTTTAAAAGTATTAATTAGGATAATAATCTAAAACCTAGTTAATTAAACAAGTTTATGTTTAAAAGGTTTAATTATTATTTTGATAGATTTATTTAACTAGTTCTTTAAACCTAGAAATTTAGACAAAGTTTTATTGTCTATAAGGTTTAAAAAGTTTAAATGAATTTATTAAAAGTTATAATCTATCTTAGAATTTAAACAAAGTTTATTGTTTAATAGGATTGATTAAAATTAATCTTTTAATTAAAATAATGTCTTTGATCAAGAAAGTCAAAACCCTAGTTTTGATTGGTCAAAAACAAGATTAGGGTTCATCTAATTAATTTAGGGAATTAATGAGGATTAAAAGAAAAAGGGTGTTAATTTTTAAGTTCGAAAATTAACAAGGTGTATTTAATTATTTATATATATGTATTAAAATTTTCGGAATTTTTAATTATTAAGTAAAATTGAATTTTAAAAGATATAATAATGTTATACGTATTTTAATTAGATTAAGTTAAAATACATATGTATAAATTAGATGTAATATTCTTATTAGAATGTTACAAGTTTATTATAAAATATACATATATACGAATACATTAAATACAAAGATAAAAATGGAACAATTAAAAAGGGTAATGTTATTTTGATCTTAAAGGATAATATCATAACTAGTTATTGTATAAGTTATAATATAATTAAAAATAGAAAGTACAAAGTTATGATTTCAATATAACTAGAAATTGTACAAGTTGAAATTATATGATTAACTAGAAATATACAAAGTTATATATATTATCATATATTAAGGTGTATAAAGTTATAAATTATTATAACTAGGTAATTATACAAGTATAATATAAGTATTTTACAAGGCATGTAATATACTAGATTAATGATCAAGTAAAAATAACAAGAACCTATATTTAACTAGTTCAAGTTAAATATAAGAAATGTTTAAACAAACTAAGAATTATTATATATAGTCTTTATATAATAAGTGTATTAGTTTAACCAAGTATAAACCGGTGATTGTGTTAGCTTAAGTTTCATCATGGTTGTTGAAGCTAGTGGGAGCTACACAAGAAGATCACAAAGTTTGTAAGTATGTCGTTAAGACATAAGTTTTGGTCAAATCTAATAAGTCAAAACAAATGTTTAATTTCTTTATTAGACATATGAAGAACTAGGTGTGTTAAACTAGGTTTATGTTTCAAGTTTATAAACCATAAAAGAATTAAAAGTTTAAAATAAGTTTTAAGGTTTTTCAAGTAAGATAAAACAAGTAAGTTTTATTCTAGATAAGTTTTTTCACAAAAATCTAGTAAAACGTTTTGTACACCTCGTTTTAGGTATACATATAAAATCGCGCAAATTCTTAAAACTATAAGTTTTAAAGAATAGTTCTTAAGTTTTAAAAAGGTGTCTTGTAGAACCCTTCAATTCACAAGTCACACATTTTAAACAAGGATTAAGATTGGAATAAAGTTTTAAGTTTAGTTTAAGACTTAAACAAACCCAAGAAAATCTTAGATCTAAGTACTATCCACCTAATGGAACACCTCACTTGTTCAACGCTATTCATATTGTAAGGATAAAGAACCTTAGATATGGATTAAAATCATTGCGAGTGTTAGGGTGCGTAAGGTTCTGTGATAATCGGGAGTCCTGGCGCAGAGCATCGCACTGTCTTAGATGGTCTGATCTACTTTGGTGATAATCGGGTGTCCCGGCCCAAAAAGTACTTGAGTAGAATAAACATACTAGACTTTATTACTAACTTAGAAATGTACAATTAGATTGTACAAGGTTGTAATAAGTTATAAGTCTAAAGATTCTACGACCCCTAGGAATCGTGTCAAGTTTTGATATGGTCGGTAAGGATGTTACCTACAAGAAATAGCATGTCTCGTCGGGAAGTGCCCAAACCTTGCGGCGAGAATGTGATATATGGATCCTAGGCCTAAAATATTAATTATGGGTTTATAATATATTTTTAGAGAATGTTTATTGATGATTACTAATTAAACTGGGTTTGATTTGTAGATGGCAGCAACAAAAACCTACAACAAACTCTCGCAATGTTTCTTCCTAGGAAAGAAAGAAAAGACTGGGTCAAATTTCCTCAATTGGAAGCGTGATTTTAAGATCATGCTCAGACAAGAGAGGGATAGGATTGACTGAGAAAGAAATGTATTGAAAACCCCTGCCAAGGATGAAGAAAACGAACCAGGACAAGCGTTTTATGCTTGTAAGGCGTTCACTTCTTGCAAGATGGCTAAGGGAGCATCAGTAGGTGCACATGTCATGAGAATGAAAGTGCACGTTGATCACCTTACTAGACTTGGTCACCACATGCCATTGCAGTTAGCAATTGACGTGATACTCAACTCATTGTCCGATGACTACAAGCTCTTTGTAGCCAACTACATCAAACGTTAAATGGATAATTCCATTACCGAGCTACAATCTATGCTTGAGGCTGTTGAGTTGAATATTGAGACCAATTCTAAAAGGGGTCGCACAACTGATGACTGCGATGAGAATGGGCATGGTGGTAAAGGAAAGGGTAAAACCTATCCTAACCAAGGAGTGCCAAATGGTAAAGGTGTCAAACAAAAGGTCAAGAAGGTTAAGCCTGATGGATTTATGTGCACAGTTAGTCAACCTATGATGTCACGTCCATGTCTATAGGACACTCAAGGGTCACATCGGTGAGTGCATGTAATACGAGTAAGATATGTAATGATACTTGGAAGAGGATTGATTCATAATAGTCATTTATGAATCAAGTTAAGTATTAAGTTAAGTTCAACTTGTTACTAGATTAGTTTATCTAACTAATAATACAAGTATTTGTACATTTACTAGTTGAGTAAATATACAATGTGTTAATTATAGATTATCCATAATATGATTTAAAGTAATTAAATCATATGGTGTTGGATAATATTATTGTCTAAATTATATAAGGTTTATTATATAATTAATTATTAAAAGTATAAATACAAGTATATATATATTTCGTGTATATATATTGTACCGAAATATATTAGTGTATTAATACTAGACATTTAATAATTAAGTGCAACAATAATAACTAAATAAACTATAAGGGTTGGTTGTGTAAAAGGATAAGTTTAATTAAGAATTAATCTTAATTAAACTAGAAGGGCCCTAAGTGATAGTCCTTCTATTATAAATAGAAGGCTTGGGGTTCCCTTGTAAAGTGCGCATTCCCTCAACCCTAGCCACGAAATTTTGGCCTCCCTTCCTCCCTATTTCGGTCGAGCAACACAAGGAAGAACACAAGCCTTGTGTTCTTCGTGTTCTTCGTTCATTCTTCGTGTTCTTCAAGTCTTGAAGAACAAGGATCATTACAAGAGCTTATCTAGAGGGCTTCTCGTTGTGTTTATCACCGGTGGATCAATCTTGAGCAATCTAAGGTATGAATTGGAAAAAACCCTTTTTCCCTTCACCCCTTTGTACGAAAGTCGAACCAAGAACCTAGGGTTCTTGGTCAGTTCGACGAACACAGAAGTATGTGTGTGTTCGAGTTCTTCGTACAAGGTTTCTTTCTTGTTAACCTAATCTAGTTCTCCAACATCCCAAACCTTTAGGGTTTAAGGATTAGGTTTAATCCCAGTTCCGCATTTAGGGATTAAATCAGCTAGTTGGTTTTAACCGGTCAAGAACAAGTTCAATGTTCTTGGTCAGTATGGTCGAACCAAGTATACTAGGAGGTTGACCCAAGTGGTCGATCGAGTACTATGAAACCCTTCAAAGCCTAACACTCGAGGACCGAGAACCGGTGCTTCAAGTGTGGTGAGGCTGGGCAGTGGAAAAGGAATTGTCCAAAGGGTGCAAGTGGTAGTGGAGGAAACGCAAGTTCCTCAGGTAACACAACCACACTTCTTAATCACTTTAAGATACTTGTAAAGTACATTACGAGTAATCTAGCTTTTGCAATCGATTATTGCAAGAGGAGATGGAAAGTGATGACGACCAGCATGAGATGGTGATGATCCCACGAGCACCAAGTTTTATAATTCAGTATTTTGTGGATTCATTTTAAACAATTTTACTTTATTGTTTGGATAATTTTATTTTTGTTAAAACAAGTTTATTTTGGTTTTAATTAAATTTCGGATGCATGGTTGAATTATATTGTGTGCATGTGTGATAATTACACTAGTCAAGGTTTATGACTAGATTGTAAGTCAAGTTTTTGATTTACTTATATTTCATGTTTATATATATTTGTTTGATTGTTGTATAAATAATGTCTTGATAGCTCAAGGTATTTAGATGCTAGTAATTAGAAAGTTTTTCTAATGAAAGTATTTAAGAGTTTTATGGAAGCATAAGGTTCAAGAGTTATTGAACTTAGTTAAAACATCTTAAGTAATAGTCATTACTTATGATAGAAAGTTTTAAAGTATTAGTATTAATATAGTATGATTGTATTGGATATAATCAAGATAGACTTTAAGGGTATTATTACAAGTCTTTTATACTTGTAGTAAAGGATTTAATGAAGTCATAATTCCCTAATAGGAATAATTGGATATTCGTATAATCCAAGTAAAATGACTTAGACATTAAATGACTCTTAAAAGGGACAAACTATATTAAAAGTATTTAAGAATTAAAAGGTATTATTGCAAGTCTTTTATACTTGTAATAAATATAATATTTAATCAAGTCATAATTCCCTTATAGGAATAATGGATATTTAAGAAATCCAAGTGATGACTTTGGCATTAAATAAAGTTCTTAAAAGTACTAATATATTTAAGAATTGGAAGTATCGTTTCAAGTGTTTTATACTGTTAGATACAGTAATCAATAAAGATCATAATTCCCTAAACAGGAATGTTAGATATTCGCAAATCCAAAGGATGATCTTAATTATTGATAGAATTCTTAAAAGGATTAAACTACAAGTTATTGACTAGGTCAAAGTAGTTTAAGAGATGCTTAAATTCCATAAAAGTAAGTGGGAGCTAGGACTAACGTAATTCATTAAAGTTGTTGATGAATTCAGTAAGTTAGTAAGACATTAACAACAAGGTTTTACCAAGTCGTTAGCCAAAGAGTTAAGAGAAATAATAAATGATCATTAATTAGATTATTGCAAACCTAATAGCGTGATCACAAGTCTTGTGATTAATTATTGCATATCTAATAGGTTGTTAACCCTTCAGTGGATAACATAGTCATTTAAGGAAATTTCTTTAACTAGTAAGAATATCTACAAATCAAGTAACTAAAAGAGGCTTTAGTTATAAGGATGATTTTATGAATTCAAGAAACTAAGGAGTTAATTTCCAATCCTCCTATGTTTACCGAATTGCATAAAAGGCAAGACTAGAATATGTTCTAGATTGTTGCAAGAACAATATCTAGCAAAGACAAAAGTGATAGTATTCCTAAAATACTCGTCTTATGTCTTTAGTTTAATAGAAATGATTGGTTTAGTGATAAAGTTACAATTAAGGTTGTAAGAATCATTAAGTAATCAACACGAACAAAAGGAATAAGTAATGATCCAGTAATAATTCAGTATCTATGTCCAGTGAGGAATAATACTTGAGTTAGTATCATTTTTATTCAGACTTTGTATGTTTTACATCACCCATGAATAAAAGTCTATTTATTCAAAATGATATAAATCCGTGACTACTCGTCTTGGTGGGAACCTCGATGGGACGTTAACGCCATCGCGGTATTTGGTGGTAGATTCGAAGTTCTTCGAATATAGCTACACAAGTTTTGTGTAAACCAAATATCGGTGATATTCTCTTGGAGCTCAACGAATATTGGATTGACCACCGTGACAATACTACGTGGTTGAAAAGTTCAAAAGTATTGTTCACTAGGATTGTCCTTAAGCCTGAGGTATTTGGTTTATGATACAATGACTAATGTGCTTTGGTTCAACTTAGACAATTCTGAAATATGTTTGTCATACGAGGCGATACTGGGTACAAAGGAAGTTGTATTTTAAATCGAAATATAACAAGATGGTAATTTCACCTCCTCTTTAGGAGAGATATTTAAAGGCTCTTTGACATGATGAGAAACTGACAAGTGCACGGCTGTGCCCAAACGAACTGATCTGTTCTTTGTCGTTTATCACAGTAGTTTGAATCAAGAAGTCATAAAATGATTTCGAATACAGGAGTTGATAATTTCTACCATGCCCGTATTCGTTATCACAAATATCGTGCTGCAAGGGATAAGCCTAACAACGTTACCCAAGAAGTAAAGACAGAGTGTTCTTTATTAGGAGACGCTATTAAGAGTTTTTCATAAAACTATACCAGGGTTACATATGCTATTTTTATGGGGTTGGTTACCTACATGCCCATCTAGAAGGCCACTGTAGCTCGTATCCTTAAGACAAATGTTACAAACTTGCATAATTGGAGTCTGAAGGATTTATGTGCACAGTTAGTCAACCTATGATGATACATCCATGCCTACGAAACACTTAAGGGTCACACCGGTGAGTGCATGTAATACGAGCAAGTTATGCAACGATACTACGAAGAGGAATGATTCATAATAGTCATTATGAATCAGTTAAGTATTAAGTTAAGTTTAACTTATTACTAGATTAGTTTAACTAACTAATTAATACAAGTAGTTGTACGTTTACTAGTTAAGTAAATATACAATGTGTTAATTATAGATTATCCATGATATGATTTAAGGCTATTAAATCATATAGTAATTGGATAATATTATTGTGTAAATTATATAAAGGTTATTATATAATTAACTATTAAAAGTATAAATACAAGTATATATAATTCGTGTATATGGGTACCGAATTATTAGTGTGTTAATACTAGACATTTAATAGTTAAGTGCAACAATAATAAACTAGTTAATTAAACTATAAGGGATGGAAGTGTAAAAGGATAAGTTTAATTAAGAGATTAATCTTAATTAAACTAGAAGGGCCCTAAGTGAAAGTCCATCTATTATAAATAGAGGGCTTAGGCATCACTTATTAGGTTACACCTTAAGAGGCGAAACCCTAGCCTCACTTCCTCCATTCAGCCGAGATCAAGACACCACCACTTGGTGTTCTTCGTTCTTCGTGTTCTTCATTCGTTCTTCGTGTTCTTCAAGTCTTGAAGATCCAAGTTCATTGCAAGTGATCATCTAGAGGATCGTTCGTCGTGTTCGTCATCAGTGGACTTATCTTAAGCATTAACCTAAGGTATGATTCATGGAACACTCTTCCTCCTTCTCCTCTTGTTCGAAGTCGAACCAAGAACCCTAGGGTTCTTGGTAGTAGTCGACGAACACACACAAGTATGTGTGTGTGTTCGAGTTCTTCATACAAGGTTTCTTTCTTGTTAACCTAAACTTGATTTCCAACATCCCAATCCTTTAGGGTTTAAGGATTAGGTTTAATCCCAATTCCGCATTTAGGGATTAAATCAGCTAGTTGGTTTTAACCGGTCAAGAACAAGTTCATGTTCTTGGTCAGTCATAGTTCGAACCAAGTATACTAGGAGGTCGATCCTATGGGTCGATCAGTCGCATGGTGCGTAGTGAAACCCTTTAGGAAGTACTTGGCTCGTATTGGCAATTGCTTAATCCCAGGTGAGTTCACTATGTGCAATGTGTATACTTCTAATTATATATGTGCAATGTGGTTAATTAGTATTCGTTTCGATTGGATGCCTTGTGTTTTGCCTTGTACATTGAGATTACCTTGTTGAACCGTAACATTACCTTGACCCGTTTGAGTGGAATACCTTGAGTGATAATTCATTTCGTGAGGACCCATGGCGGCTCGAGTATTACTTCGTGTAATATGTCAGGCGGTGCACGCGGGAGTACCTGGCGGAGGAGTGGTATGGAGCGTGGTGGTGAAGCTGGATCATGGACTCATTTAGGGGTGCCATGGTCACCTTCATCAGCCTCATTCCCTAATGGCCTGAGAGGGAATGACGCACTTTGTTGATTCCGGTATTGTACTTTGATCGTTGTTGACCCGGTATTGATATGTGACGCTTTGTGATGACATTGTTATGCTAATCCGGTATTTTGACCCGTTGACACTTGTTTGTTTACTTATGTTGAATTATATAATTATTTAGTATAAAATTATACATTGTGGAACTCACTAAGCTTTTATAGCTTACCCGTTTAGATGTCACCATTTTTCAGGAAAAGATAAAGGCAAAGGGAAAGTTAGTGGATAATTGAAGTTAGTGATTTCTAGAAGTGGATATTGAAGCTTGGAAGAGCTTCTATTTTGGTATAGACTTGTAGTACTTTGCACTTATGTTTTAGGACGGTTAGTTGGTTAGTATCCGGTATAGTTAGTCGGTCTTTTGTTATGTTTGTTTTGTGACTTATTTATTGTATAAAACTTGTATTTTTGGTTAATTATGAATGGTTTGTTGTAAATGATATAAAAGTGGTCGTTTTTATTACGGTCCTTACAATATGGTATCAGAGCATTGGTTTGAGTGTACTAGGTATCATTGTGGTACTAGACTCAAACTTAGGCGTTGATGGTATAGTGTATAGGATAAAGTTTAGGTCGGATACAAACCATAGGTTGGATACATAATGGTGGGTAAATAGAAATGCTAGGGTGAGTGTTATTTAATACCTTCATTATATTCTTATAAGTTTCAGCTAGGGATGGATCAAGGGAGTAGTAATAGTAATAATGATGGCTCGAGAAGTGCGGAGCGTCCCGAATTAAGCCCCTCGGTTCCTCGAACCCAAGGAACGAACCCTAGTAATCGTGAAGAAGAAGAGGTGGTATCTCCAAGGGAGGAGAGATTGATGAATCGGGTCACGGACATAGTCCGAGCCACTTTTGAACAGTTTAGGCGTGAGGAGAAGGAAAGATTGAAGGAAAAGGAGAATGTAGTCGATGAATCCCCGAGTAAGAAATCGGGTTCGGTTTTATTCAAAACTTTCCGTAGTAGCGGGGCCACAGAATTCTCGGGTGTGATAAACCCCGTTAATGCATTGTTATGGTTGGAAAACACCGAAAAAGTGTTTCGTATTTCTCGTGTAGACAAGATTGATCAAACGGTTTATGCCACAGCCATGTTCACGGATAAGGCCTTAACTTGGTGGAATAACACGTTTAAGATCTTGAACGAGGAAGAAAAAGATCACATGAGTTGGGATTCGTTCAAGGTCTGGTTTCTTGAGCAATATTGCCCAAATGATATGAGAAGGAGATTGGAGAAGGAGTTTTTAGAACTCAAGCAAGGAAGTTTATCGGTGGATGAATACGACACTCTATTCAATCAAAAGGCCCAATTTGCCACAAAATACATTCCGACCGAAGTCGAGAAGATTCAAATGTTTGTGGAAGGTCTAAGATATGAGATTCTGTTAGGTCACAACAACCCTGGTTTATAATGTTAATTGATAGATTAATATACTTAGTGAAATATTAAAGTGATAACACAAGAATATAGTCAATGTATAAATCCACTAAGTGTGGCTTGTTGCGGAATAACAAGACCACTGATCAATTACAAAAGATGTGAATGTAAGTTCGTAAATTTGTAAGTACTCCTTTGCAAGATGATCTCTATTTATATTGGTATAGAGATCTTACATAATGGGCAAAGGAGTAACCGAAGGACTAAACTAAGGAAATGACTAAGATCATGGGATTTGATCTTAGTCCGTTACAATACTGACTGTAACTCAGTCCTTCTACTCAGTATTGGTTTTCCAATACTGAGTGCTGATACTGAGTGGCCAATACTGGCCAAACTCAGTATCACACCTAAACTTAGCTAATTCAATCTACTATTTAATCTAAGCTAGTCTAGGTTGTTTTGTTATCCTAAGATTCACAAAGGGGTAAGGCTTTTTGCCTTAACAATCTCCCCCTATCTAATGATAACAAAACAATCACAAAGAGAAATAAAAAATACATAAATACAGGCTGCAAAGTCTTCTTCTTCATCTTTTGTTGATTGATTCGAACTCATAGAAGACTTCCTTCTTCACATGGATGAACTCTTCTCTTTTCTTCAGTTCATCTTGCCTGTTGTTCAGCACAACAACTATCTTCTTTCTGAACCAAGAATCTTCTTTCTTGGTTATCATCCATTTCAAGCCCACCAGATGGCTAATAGGAGCTGTTGGCAAATCTGCTTCAGTAATAAAGCACTCCCTATCATCTGAGTCAGTATACATATATCCAGATGTTGGATATATGGTACTCTTTTGATCCTGAAAAGTAAGGTTAGGAGGAACAAGATATTTGGGAAATATTCTGAAAGTATTAAGGCACTCAGGTTTGTTGTTCTTGATAGCCTCAGTCATCACACCGAGTGCCCTGTAATCTGCTGCATAAAGGATGCCTTTTTCATAGCATATAGCAGATACTGCCCAGATTTCGTCCATCATCACTTGGCCTTCAGAAGATCTTGAGGGCATCTCCTTTATCAGTCTAGCAATTTTTATCCAGTCTTGAAGTCCCATGTTTTGAATGTCATGGAGAAGAATTTTCATTTGCGGACTGACTGGCCCAGTGCAGGTTGCAACAATTGATCTGTCAACAGTTTTGACTTTTATTTTGTTGACAAATTCATTTAGCCAGTATATGTCCTTTACATTCGGAAATGCTTTATTCCTCAGCATACCCATCCTGGTCTCCCTATACCTTGTTCTTTGAGCCACAATGTTCCAATACTGTTCAAGCAATTCATCTCCTGTTCTTCTTACAATATGTGCTTTTCTTGGAACATCTGCATCAGATTCAGTTTCAGGTTCATCTTCCTTAACAGGGAAGAATTTCTGGGCCTCAATCTCATCCTCAGCATCACTCATTTCCTCAGTATACTGAGTAGATCTTCTAGGTCTAGAGATCAGAGGAGCTGGATCTTGTTCTTCAATTGATTCTGAGGACATAACCACATTTGTCATTCTTCTGGTTATTGGTCTTCTAGGAATTCTAAAAGTTCCTTCAGTTGGAGGAGAGATTGGTCTTCTTGGGGGCTCTTCATCATCTGAGGATGATGATGAAGAGCTTTCTTTATTTGCTTCATCCAGTGCAAAGTTTAGAAAATTTTGAGATGACACAGGATGTTCTTCATCTTCATCATCAGCAATTGGCCATACAAATGGCCTGTACACAACAATCTGCAAGTTATTTTCTTCAGTATCAACTTGCTATGGTTGGTCAGTTTCAGTCTCTCCCTGAGCAGATGGCTCAGATGGTTCTTCTTCAAGTTGTTCCAAAACTGACCTTCCCCTTTGTCCGCTTCTCTCATACCTAAACCTGAGGGGTTCAGTATGAGTAGTTTGCTGATGTTGTTGTTGTTGCTGTGGAGGTTGATCTTCAGTTAATCTTCTTCTTTTCTCCCCCTGAGCAGATGGCTCAGGTTGATCAACCTCTTCTTCTCTTTGTCTCTTCTCCCCCTTATTGTTATCATTGGATGGGGAGGGAAGAGGTTCAATATCACCACCTATGTCCCCCTGTTGATCTTCAGGAGTTGGGGAGGACATAGGTTCAGTAGCAGCATCCTGTTCACCCTCAGTATTGGCATGGGAGGGTGATCTTCTAGGCTCAGTATCAGGGCCTTCTTCATCTTTATTTCCACCAATAGGAGACTGTGGAGGTGGTGGAGACTGTTGTTGTTGCTGAAGGAGTGCCACTGACTGCTTTAATGAGTCTATCTAAGTACTCATGGCATCCGTCCTGGCCAGAATATTATTCTGAGTGTTCTGCATGGCCAAGATCTGATTGAGAATAGTCTGTAAAGCACCCTGCACTTCCTAAGACTGAGTGGCTTGTGCTCTTTGGCCCAGCACAGATGGTGCTAAAGAAACAAAAAAAATATAAACTGGTTAGAATGAAAGGTTTATCAAATAGAATTATGGTGTTGTTAAATTCTATAATGATGTAAACAGAATTGAGAAGTCTGTATTTCATCTGGTACATGATGAAATATTGTAAACTTATGCAAAACATGTGTAAGAAGTTGTTTAGTAAAAGTGAGTGCGAATATTTGAGTAGCTCAGTATAGGATAGGTCACATTTACTAAAAGGTTTGGGTTTGGGTAATCGAAGCCTGTGATGTGCTTCTGGTTATTTTCAATGTTTATCACTCAGTATTAGAGTGATAACAGAAATGTGTTTGATACCCATGGATAATTTTGGCTTATGTGGCTTAAGGTTTGTGATCATTTCTTGAATTTTGTGACCTTACTCAAAATAAGTAAGACATAATTCAAGCAGCACTAGTGAGTGTCAGTATGATATCACCACCATTGTCTCTTAAAATGTTGAGACAACTGTAGACTGACAATGATCATTGAGATGCTCAGTGTATGAATTTTGCATAGCAGCAGTGGGCTAACTATGTTGGCCATAAGTGGATATATTTGAAAGTTCGTTTGAGACTTTGGTCAGTATTGAGTTGGTACTGGCCAATACATAGTCTCTATTTGGGTAAGATATATATATATATATATATATATATATATATATATATATATATATATATATATATATATATATATATATATATATATATATATATATATATATATATATTAAAGTTTGAGAGCTTTTTAGAAATTCATACCTGAGACTTTGTCGGATTCCCTTCTAGCATCTGCAGAGGTCGGTGCTGGATCATCTAGATTTTGATTTGAGGCACCAGCACCTTCAGGAGCCTCTTGTCTTTGAGCATGTGCACCTTCCATAATGTTTTGCTCAAACTGAATTTCCACATCAAGAGGAACATGAGGTTCCTCAATTGGTTGAGCAATAGGTTCTGGTTCAGGACCTGGAAGGTCAGCGGTGGCTGCAACCAAACTTTGTGCTTGAAGAGATGCAGTTAATGATGGAACATTTCCGGGTTGCATCTTTTCTGATGATAAGTTTCCCACTGGAACTGGGGATAGGTTTCTTCTTCTTCTTCGGATGGCAAGTGGTGTGTCTTCTGAGGACTCAGTATCAGAATCTGTTGCAATATGAGGAGCATCAGGATCCTGTGAAGGTGGAGGAATATGTGGTGGTTCTTGTTCTAGTTCTGGTTGAGCTTCCATCATCTCAATATCTTGACCACCGTCTTCACTGTCATCATCATCATCATCACTTTCTGATTTAGTATCAGAATGAGGTTCATCATTTATGTGTGCCTGTACAATAGCCCACATGGAGTGACTCAGTACATGCTCTCCTCCCCTTGGCCTGTAGAAATAAATCTTCTCATGTAAAGGAGGAAGATCTGCTCTTGGACTGTTGAATTCATCATAAATATGGGCAGGCATGCCATGTTGAAAAATAAGAGAAAGAAATCTGTAGAAAGGAACATTAAGTTCTCTGATTGGAGCCCGAACTAGAGAAGCTAGTTCATTGAAGATTAGTCGAGCATAATCAATATCTCGGCCATGATACATGGCATGAACAATCTGCATCCCAAAATCATTTATTTGATCCAAAGCTCCTAACTTGTGGGTCATACATCGAATAAGTGTGGATATTAACAGACGCCACATAGGACCAAATTCATTTCGTTTAATAATGCTGGTGGTTCCTCTGCGGCCAATAAATGGTAACACTGAGCGAGCCTCTGTTCGATCAACAAAGGGCTCATACTGAGCGTGAGCAGGAAGCCTCAGTGTTTCCCGAATTATAGCAGTGGAGACAAAATCCCTTCTTTGTTCTCGAATAACCCAACCGGTAATCATGTCCGGAGAGTCAAGCTTAGCAGAGTACCAGAATTCGCAGAGCATTTCCGGATAAATTTCTCGAGGGGAACGAATCAATGCTTGCGTGATCGGACAATGCTTCAAATACGTGATCATGTGAGTGAATTCAGGGCATGCCCAAGCCTGAGGAATATTGAAATTTGCAGTTATCTTGTTCCTCGCAAACTTGGGCACTTCGTCATTCCGAAATTGAGTTGCAGGAGCAGCATATGGTACGAAAATCTGTAATTCGCCATCTACGATTGTGATTTAGAAATTTGCTTGCAAGGAGAAAGTGAAATTGTTAATCGCAGAGAGAATTGAATGAGTAAATATGAAATAACTGTTAGAAAAATTGAAAGAAAAGAAATAAACTGTTATTTATATTTAATTAGAGATAATTACGGTATTGGGAAGTAAAACTGGCTGATTTGACAGCCTTATCCTGTTTCAACGGTAACTTTCTTATTAAGAAAGGTTACCGTTGAGGAGATGAAGATTAAAAGTCAGTTTTATCACTCCAGGACTCTAATACCGGGTTAAAAAAAATTAAATTAAAAAAAATATTAAAAATTATAAACACATTTAATTTAAACTATAAATTATTAAAAAATTAAAATTTATAATATTTGATAATCAGACGAGTGATACTGAGCAGGTCAGTATAGATGTCAGTATCAGAAAATTTTAAGAAAAATTAAGGATTCAACATACCCAATTGTCCTAGTAAATACATAAACCTTTCCTCAGAGAGAGGTTTAGTGAATGCATCAGCCAATTGATCATCTGTAGAAACGAAATCTACCTCAACCTTACCCTTTTCCACATTATCTCGAATAAAGTGGTGTCTGATATCAATGTGCTTTGTTCTTGAGTGATGGACTGGGTTTTCAGTGATAGCAATAGCACTCTTGTTATCACAATGAATTGGTGTCTTCTGGAAGTTGAACCCATAGTCCATTAGTTGATACTGCATCCACAAGAGTTGAGCACAGGAACTTCCTGCAGCAACATTATCTGCTTCTGCAGTAGAAGTTGCTAATGAATTTTGCTTCTTGGATGACCAACCAACTAGTCTGCCACCGAGGAATTGACATCCTCCACTTGTACTCTTCCTGTCCAACCTACAACCTGCAAAATCTGCATCTGTATACCCTTCAAGGTCAAAGTTTGAATCTTTGGGATACCAAAGACCCATGTTAGGAGTACCTGAAAGATATCTAAAAATGCGCTTAACAACTTTAATATGTGATTCTTTATGATCAGCCTGATACCGAGCACACAAACAAGTTGCAAACATGATATCAGGCCTGCTAGCTGTTAAGTAAAGTAAAGAACCAATCATACCTCGGTATGTGGATTGACATACTGGTTTACCAGTTTCATCTTTACTTATTTTATCCTGAGTACCCATAGGAGTGTGCATGGAAGATAAGTTTTCAAATTTGTATTTCTTTAGCATGTCATGCACATACTTTGATTTATGAAAGTGCCATCAGGCTTCTGATCAACTTGTAAACCAAGAAAGTAAATAAGTTCACCCATCATACTCATCTGATACTGAGATGACATAATCTTAGCAAACCAATCACACATTGACTTGTCAGTGGAGCCAAAGATAATGTCATCTACATATATCTGAATAAGTAAAATGTCAGAACCTTTCCTTTTTGAAAATAAAGTTTTGTCAATTTTACCTCTTATAAATTTATTTTCAATTAAGTACTCAGACAGGGTATCATACCAGGCTCTTGGAGCTTGTTTGAGCCCATATAAAGCTTTATCAAGCTTGAAAACATAGTTAGGAAATTTAGGATCAACAAAACCTGGTGGTTGTTTAACATAAACTTCCTCTTGTAGTTTTCCATTGAGGAAGGCACTCTTGACATCCATCTGATACACTTTGAAGTTCTTGAAAGGTGCATATGCAAGATACAACCTTATAGCTTCAATTCTTGCAACTGGTGCAAAAGTTTCATCATAGTCAATGCCTTCTTCTTACCTGTAACCCTGAGCAACCAGTCTTGCTTTATTTCTGATGACAACACCATCCTTGTCCATCTTATTTCTGAAGACCCACTTAGTACCAATAATAATTTTGCCAGTAGGGGGTGGTACTAAATTCCAGACTTTATTTCTTTCAAACTCTGTCAGTTCTTCTTGCATAGCTTCTACCCAGTCTTCATCTAATAAAGCTTCATCAGCTTTCTTGGGTTCCATGGTAGATAGAAAGCTTGAAAAGAAACATAAATTTACAGTAGCTTGAGGTTCAAAATCTAGTTTTCTTCTTGTTTGGACACCTTGTTCAATAGGACCAATGATATTTGAATGAGGATGATCTCTGAGTTCCCTTAGATTGTTCCTTAAGGGAGCATTTGAAGCAAGGTCAACAATATCTTGTTGCACTGATGTGTTGTTTGCCTGATACTGAGCTGAATTCTGATCAGTATAAGACATTTCAGGTTGTTGTTCATCTTGATTTTGCAGATCTGAGGAGGATTCTTGAAAAGTACTGGAAGATTCACCTTCTACATATGTGGAGTTGTTCAGATCAAGTATTGGGAACTCAGTATTGGGGTTCTCAGTGATGGGAACCTCAGAATTTGATGCATTCGAGTTAGACTGAGTTCTTTCTTGATCAGTATCACTCATACCTGGATCAACATAGTATGGATAAGACTTGGGCTGTTCAACAACTGAGTTCTCTGGACTGTATAGAATATATATGCCACTTATGTCTTCCTTTGCTGAGGTAGAATGCTCATTCTGATCTTCATCAAACGTGACATGAATGGATTCTACAATCATCTTGGTTGAGATGATATACACTCTGAAAGCTTTAGAGTGTGGAGAGTAGCCCATGAACACACCTTCATTTGCTTTGGGAGCAAATTTGTTTAGGTTTTGCTTAGTACTGAGTACAAAACATTTACTCCCAAAGATGTGGAAGAACTCCACATTAGGAACCTTGCCATTGTATAACTCATAAGGAGTCTTTTGATGTCTCTGGACTATTGTAGCTCTGTTCTGAGTAAAATTTGCACGGTTGGCAGCTTCTGCCCAGAAGCTCAGTGCTAGTCCAGCATGGCATAACAAAGTTCTTGAAGCTTCAATTAATGTTCTGTTCTTTCTTTCTACAACACCATTTTGTTGTGGTGTGTAGGCTGCAGAGAAATTTTGTACGATTCCTTTTTCTTCACATAAATCTGCTAATACTGAGTTCTTAAACTCAGTACCATGGTCACTTCTTAGTTGCTTGACCTTGTTGCCTTTCTGTAATTCTTCTCTCTTGATGAAGGCAATGACTTCTGTTGTTGCATCTGATTTAGTCTTGAGAAAGATGACCCAAGTATATCTTGAGAATTCATCTACTAAGACTAAAGTATAGATCTTTTTGGCCAATGATGGTGTGCTGATGGGGCCAAAAAGATCCATATGTATCATTGTAAGAGGTTCATTAATGGAATGATTAACCTTTGACTTGAATGAACTCTTCTTCTGCTTGCCCATTTCACATGCTGAGCATAACTTATCTTTTGAATAAGTAATTGTGGGCAACCCTCTCACCAGTTTCTTCATACTGAGCTCATTAATGTTTCTGAAGTTTATGTGAGAGTTTCTTGTGCCATCACCAATGAAGTTCTGGCTTAACTTTAGACAACATGCAAACTCGAATAGTAGGGTCTATTTCAGATAGATTGACCACATATACATCTTTTTCTCTTCTAGCAATGAGTACAGGTTTCCCTTTATCACTGTAGATGATTCCTGCAACCTTTCTGAAACGAGCTTCATTATCATCATCACACATCTGGCTGATACTGGGCAGATTGTGTTTAAGACTCTCTACATAGGCAACTCTTTTAAAAGTTATGTTGCCTGCTTTGATTACTCCATATCCCCTTGTTTTTCCAACTGAATCATCTACAAACTTGACAGAAGGACCCTTCTCTGGTGTATAATTTAGAAGGTACTCCATGCTGCCAGTCATGTGTCTTGAGCAACCACTATCTATGTACCATTTTCTGTTACCCTGCATAAGACACAAAATAAGAATTAGTTCTTTTTAGGAACCCATTTTTGAATGGGACCTTTGGTAGGAGAAACCGGGGTAGACTTGATCTCTTTTGAAGAGGTCAGTATCACTTCAGGAGAAACCTTGGAGGTTTTCTGGGGTGATACTGACTTTGTTTCTCTCCTTTTCTTTGGTACTGAGTACCTGGGATTTGAGAGATCAGTCCAGCATTCATCTCCTTTATGACCGGTGTGATGACATCTATAACATTTTCTAGGTCTGTTTCTGAACATGTTTTCATAAGGAATTTTAGAAAACTGTTTTACTTTTGGTTGATCAGTATGAGTAAGTTTTGCAAATTTTTGACTTAAGACTTTGATCTGATCACCAATAGATTTCACAATGTTATTTTTGTCATTTTTTAATGGAGTTTTAATTTTATGTTTAACTGGTTTTGAAGGAGATTGTACTGGGGTCTTATTTTTATTTGACAAAGAAGTCTTATTATTATTCAACTTCTTAGTTTTACCACTTAAAAATCCTGTGGAAGTTGTTTTCTTGTTATCATGTTTTAGAATAACAACTTGAACAGGTTCTTTAGATTCTTTAGTAGTTGACTTGTCTGTTCCTTCAACCTCAGTATTAGATACAACCTTTTGAGAAGAAGAGGTTTTATTTTCATTATATATCTCAAAAGTAGTTGTGTTAAATAAAAGTTCAAATGGAGGAACAGCAGAAGTATCATACTGCACAACTTCGAGGTCAGTATCAGAAATTTCTTTTTCAGGAAATTCAATACTGAGCTCTTGTAGATAGAAGGATCAATTGGTTTTTCAAAAGTGATTTTATCCTCATCATCTGATTCAGTTTGACATCCAACTTCACAAAACGTTTTTGCTTTTACAAACTGAATAGGGTTCATATCAGAAAATTCTTCAAATAAATCAGCAAAATTACTTCTATTTTTTAACTGAGGAACAACACCAAGTGCAACCCTCACATTTTCTGGAAATTGTTGATTAGACATTTGCTTAATGTAATAGATGCATTTCCCCAAGATTTACACTGGTTTTCAAATTTTTCTTTTTCTAATTTATGTAAACGAGCTTTATCAGCTAATCTTTGGTTCATGTCTTGTAAGTTTAAAAAATTTAGTTCTAAATCTTTAAATTTTGCTAATTTATCTAAATGTTCATTATTTACTCTTTCAAGTTCAAGAATTGTTAATTTTAAAGCTTTTTCTCTCTATACTAAGGTTTTAAGATCAACAATCATATACTCAAAAATCTTTTCTTTTTCATTCACTGAATAAGTTTGAAAGGAACTCAACTTGTACAACTGAGTGGAATCCCAATCAGTATGAACACTCATCCTCTCAGCTTCTTTGATGTCCTTTTCAAAGGAACTCTTCAAATCATCTTCAGTGAAAGCCATAAAGGCTTTGTTTTCAACCTCTTCCTCATCATCACTGAGCTCTTCATCCATCCAAGCTTCAGAATAAAGAGCTTGAAGAGGTGCTCCATTTCCTGCTGCATTCTTGCCCTTGCTCCAGTTCTTTAGCTTGACATACTTGTCTCTATACCGTTTAGCTCGGTATGCAATCTTGTCATTCTGATCAATTTCAGTTGACTTAGTATGACAATTAGCAGCAATGTGCCCAGGCTTTCCATACCTATAGCAAAGACCAGATCTTGGGTCAGTATTGCAAGAGCTAACACCAAGCCTCTTCTTTTTCAACTGATCCAGCTTCATAGACATGAGAGCCATTTGAGTTTCAAGCTCTTCTGCCTTAGCATCAGCAAGATCAACTTCTGGTTCTTCAGGCTCAGTTACAGTATATGCCTGTTGCACAACTAGAGCCATGCCAGTGGAAGACTTGTCAATTTTCTTCCAGTTGATCAGTCTTGCAGCAATATTCTCATCATGATTCAACATTAACCCATACAAAGTTTGGAGAGTGTATGACTCAATGTTGTTAGCAGCATTGACAGAATTTGTCATGTCAAGAAATTGTTGGGGAAGACTATCCAAGAACTTTTGAACAAGCTCTCCTTCCCCCTTCACAATGCCTACACTGATTAAATCATGGATAACAGTATTGAACCTGTTATAGAGAGTAGTGATGTCTTCATTTGGACTTGAGAAGAAATTTTCATACTTCCTTCTCCTGTTGCTCTTCCTCTGCAACTTCACCTTTGGTGTGCCTTCATAAGTGACTGATAGGCCATCCCACATAGCCTTTGCTGTTGGCAATTTCATAATTGCATTAAGTATCTCTTTGGTAACAGCATTACCAATCACTCCCTTTGCTCTGGAGTCTAGACTGAATAATTGACGGTCAGTATCAGTCCAGGTGTGTTTCAGTTTCAGAACTGTTCTTGTGCTCTCAGGAGCATCATCAGTAGCAGTAACGGGTTCCACTGTTTGTGGAATGATAGGGCCATCATTAAGCACAGTGAGCATCTCATGATGAATAGATTCAAGATACCACTGAGCTTTAAGCTTCCATTGATGAAAATCTTTTCCATCAAAGATGGGCACTCCCTTACCAGACATAACAGGTGCAATGATTGTTGACATTTTGGATTTTTGAGTGTTTGAGGGATAAGTATATGGAATGGCTGCCAGGGTAATAGATCGACTAAATAAGGATTAATTTAGCCTGCTCTGATACCAGTTGTTAGGTCACAACAACCCTGGTTTATAATGTTAATTGATAGATTAATATACTTAGTGAAATATTAAAGTGATAACACAAGAATATAGTCAATGTATAAATCCACTAAGTGTGGCTTGTTGCGGAATAACAAGACCACTGATCAATTACAAAAGATGTGAATGTAAGTTCGTAAATTTGTAAGTACTCCTTTGCAAGATGATCTCTATTTATATTGGTATAGAGATCTTACATAATGGGCAAAGGAGTAACCGAAGGACTAAACTAAGGAAATAACTAAGATCAAGGGATTTGATCTTAGTCCGTTACAATACTGACTGTAACTCAGTCCTTCTACTCAGTATTGGTTTTCCAATACTGAGTGCTGATACTGAGTGTCCAATACTGGCCAAACTCAGTATCACACCTAAAATTAGCTAATTCAATCTACTATTTAATCTAAGCTAGCTTAGGTTGTTTTGTTATCCTAAGATTCACAAAGGGGTAAGGCTTTTTGCCTTAACAGATTCAAGATTTTGTGAACAACCGTGATATCCCGTCGTTTGCTAAGGCGGTTGAATATGCTCGAAGAAGAGAGCATGATTTGAGTATTCGTGGGGAATTGACTTCCGAATCTAAACGACAAAAAGTTGAACACACCACTTCATCACCTTCTAGTCGTTTTAATCAATTTACTCCTAACCGTCGAACCCAATCTCAAGGGTCATCTCGGCCTCGTGGCCAATCCCAATCATTCTCTATTCAAGTAAGATTGAAATTAAAATAAATACTATGATATGTATATGTTTATGAATTGTGTTTAACCATTTTAATATTTTAGTCGGATGCTAATCGAGATTGTCAAACTTGTGGAAAGAACCACCGAGGACGGTGTGCTAGTGATCGTGGGCCCGTGAAATGTTCTGGTTGTTTTGAAGAGGGCCACATAAAATCTAGGTGCCCGAATAAGGATGTGGTTTGCTATGGTTGTGGGTTAGTAGGTCATCGGAGGCGTCAATGCCCAAATCCTTCAAATCGACCTACTGAAAGTCGAGGTTCGGTACAACAACCTCCACGGGTGGGTGCATCGAGTCAAAAGGAGGGGGTTCCCAGGGCTAGAAGCCGTGCTTTTCAGTTGACCCCGGAGGAAGCCCGGGAAGATCCGAATGTTGTTTCTGGTACATTCCTTGTTAATTCCCAACCCGCTCATATACTTCCTCCGATTTAAAATAAGTGATACATTGTTGGTTTAACGGGTTTTGAGGCAAAATATGATAATGATAATTAAATTAGATTAATTGGATAGATAGTGGGGAATGAGTCCCACAAATTTTAAATAAAGTGAGGTTAATGATGTTTAAAAGTAAAAGTATGGGTAAAGATGACATTTCACTTTATTAAAGTAAATAGTTAGTGGGTGTGGATCCCACTACTTTTTACCAAATAAGGTAAGTTTTCAAAGTGTATCACTTATTTTGATAGACCCAAATATGGAAAGTGTATCACTTATTTTATATCGGAGGAAGTATTATTTGATTCTGGAGCATCTGATTCTTTCGTATCTCTGAAATTTGCTAAATTGTTAACTGTAATTCCGTCACCTTTGTTGAATCCATTCTGTGTTGACACTACGGGTAGTGTGACTTTGGTAGCCAATCGTATTTATAGGGATTGCTCGTTAGAGATAGATGATCATAAATTCTTAGTAGATCTAGTGTTGATAGATTTGCCAAATTTTGATATTATCATCGGGATGGATTGGATGTCGAAGTATCATGCCGATATTATGTGTTATGAGAAATGGATTAGAATTCTCGTACAAGGAAAAGAACCTTTGTATGTGTATGGTGATAGAAAAATGAAGAATAGGCGGGTGATTTCTTTCTTGAAAGCTAGTAAATTGATGTCTCATGGATGTTATTCCTATCTAGCTTATGTTCTTAACCCGGTTGTAGAAGTTAAGAAATCCGTGAAAGATGTTCGAATTGTTAATGAATTCCCGGATGTATTTCCCGAGGATTTACCCGGATTACCTCCCGATCGAGAGGTAGAATTTCGAATTGATCTTGTACCGGGTGCGGCTCCAATCGCCAAAACTCCTTATCGTTTAGCCCCAGAAGAAATGAAAGAAATCATGAGTCAATTGCAAGAGTTGCTTGATAAAGGGTTCATTCAACCGAGTGTGTCACCGTAGGGTGCACCGGTTCTGTTCGTTAAGAAGAAAGACGGGTCAATGCGTATGTGTATTGATTATTGTGAACTTAACAAAGTGACAATCAAGAACAAATACCCATTGCCTAGAATTGATGACCTTTTTGATCAATTGCAAGGTGCAAGTTATTTTTCTGAGATTGACTTGAGGTCCGGTTATCATAAGTTGAAGGTCTATAAAGAAGACGTACCTAAAACCGCATTCCGAACTAGATATGGGCATTATGAATTCATAGTCATGCCATTCGGTTTAACGAATGTTCTGGCCGCTTTTATGGAATCGGGTATGTCGTCATATGTTGGATAAGTCGGTTATTGTTTTTTATCGACGACATCTTGGTATATTCTAAATCCGAAAGTGATCATGCATCGCACCTTCGTGAAATTCTTGATTTATTACGAAAAGAGAAATTGTATGCCAAGTTTTCCAAATGTGAATTTTGGTTGCGCCAAGTTCAATTCCTTGGTCATGTGGTATCAGGTGAAGGAATATCGGTCGATCCTTCCAAGATCGAGGCGATTAAGAATTGGGAAGTGCCTCGAAATGCTTCCGAGATCCGAAGTTTCTTAGGTCTGGCGGGTTATTACCACCGATTCATGAAAGATTTCTCTTGTATTGTCGTGCCTCTCACAAGTCTTACCCGAAAAGACATGAATTATGAATGGGGTGAGGCACAAGATAAAGCTTTTAGTGTGTTAAAAGAGTGTTTGACTAATGCTCCAATTTTGTCGTTACCCGAGGGTGAAGAAGACTTTGTAGTATATAGTGATGCTTCGAAAATGGGGCCTCGGGTGTGTTCTCATGCAACGGGGAAAAGTCATTGCTTATGCATCCCGTCAATTGAAGGGGTATGAAAAGAATTACCCGACTCACGATCTTGAGTTATCCGCGGTGGTGTTTGCATTAAAGATTTGGCGGCATTATTTGTATGGGACTAACTTCCAACTCTTTACCGATCATAAGAGTCTTAAATATATATTTAGCCAACAATCGTTGAATATGCGTCAACAACGTGCTATGGAACTCATAAAAGATTACAATTGTGAGATTTTTTATCATCCCGGTAAAGCGAACGTAGTTGCGGATGCTTTAAGTCGTAAGCCTTATCATTCGAGTATGTGTTATGCAATATCCACCACTACATTGAAGTTTATTTTACTCGATGATCTTAAGAAGTGGCAAGATGAAGCGTTAAAACCCGAAATATTAAGAAGGAAAGGATGGTGAATTATGAGAAAGATTTGGAAGTAGATGGTCGGGGTGTCAAAGTTTTCAATAACAGATTATGGATACCGAGAGTTGGAGATTTGAGAATCGATTTGTTAAAAGAGGCTCATAGTTCAAAATTCTCAATTCACCCGGGTATGAATAAAATGTACCATGATATGACATTGGATTATTGGTGGCCGGGAATGAAGAAGGATATCGGGAAGTTTGTATAAGAATGTAATGTTTGTGCACAAGTTAAAGCCGAACATCAGAAACCCTACGGGAGTTTGCAACCACTTAGCATTCCTGTTTGGAAGTGGGAAGAAATTTCCATGGATTTGATCACCAAACTTCCAAGAACCGCTCGTCAACATGATTGTATTTGGGTGATTGTTGACCATTTGAACAAAAGTGCACATTTCCTTTCTATGAGGGAATCGACACCGATGGATTCATGGGCACAAGTATATTTAGACAAGATAATTGCTAGACATGGTGTTCCTTTGAAGATTATATCGGATAGGGATTCCCGATTTACTTCCAATTTTTGGGGAAGTATGCAAAAAGAGTTAGGATCGAAAGTAGCCCTTAGTACTGCTTATCATCCACAAACTGAAGGTCAAACCGAGAGAACGATTCGGACTTTAGAAGACATGCTCAGATCTTGCATATTAGAATTTGGTGGAAGTTGGGATAAATATGTGTCGTTAACCGAATTTTCATATAATAATAGTTATCATTCCTCGGTTCGAATGACACCTTTGTGTTGGCGAGAAGTTGGAGAAAAGGTGTTGGTGGGACCCGAGTTGGTCCAAGATACAAGCGATAAAATTCGGATTGTTCGGGAAAGAATGAAAACGGCCCAAGATAGTCAAAAGTCATATGCGGATAAAAGGCGCAAACCGATAGAATTTTCGGTAGACGATTACGTGAAGTTAAAAGGTTCACCATGGAAAGGCATCATGAGATTTGGAAAGAAAGGTAAATTGAGTCCTCGATTTATCGGTCCATTTAAGATCGAAGAACGGGTCGGCAAGCAAGCTTATCGACTCGAATTACTGAAAGAGTTGGCCGGAATTCATAATGTGTTTCATGTTAGTTACTTGAGAAAGAGTCTTAGAGAACATGAGGAAACGGTACCATTGACCGAAGTCAAAGTCAACGAGAAATTGAGATATGTAGAAGAACCGGAAGAAATCATTGACCATAAGTCGGTCAAACTCAAGAATAGAGAAATCCCATTGGCATTAGTTAAATGGAAGCATCATAGAGGGCCAAATTTCACTTGGGAAAGAAGAGAAGAGATGATCAACAAATATCCATTCTTGTTCAGATCAACCTAATTTCGGGATGAAATTCTCTAAAGGAGGAGGTAATTGTAACATACGTGTTCTATTTTGAGTATTTTTAACTGTTAAATTATATAATAATTGGTAAATGATAAGGTATTAGGTTTGATAGTTAGAAATATTGATAAAAATATGTGTTTTTCGGTATTTGAATAAGTGGTATAGGTTAAAAGGGAAGAAAAGTTGAAATTTGTAGCATCTAAGAAGTTCGCAGTGCGAACCCATAGTTCGTGGCGCGAAAAATGCACCTAAACAATCAGAAAACTTCATTTAGCGACCGCGAATTTGGTCACGAACGTGAAAAATAGGGATAATTCGTGGCGCGAACTAGCTGTTCGCGGCGCGGACTTTGAGTAGGGGAAATTCGCGGTGCAAAGTAGCAGTTCGCAGCGCGAATTCTTGCGGCCAGACCATAAAAATCGGGGTTTTGACCCATTTCAGCTCATTTTCACTCCAAGACTTTTCCTTCTCGGGTGTTGGCGATTTTGGATGAATTTGGGTGTTCTTGGGCAGATTTTGGCTAGGAATCAAAGGATTTTCATCAATTGTGCTAATATCTAAGGTATTTCATCATCTCTAACCTAATGCATGTGTAGAAATTGAGCTATCTAGTTGGTAGGTCATGAACCCTAAATTAGGGATTGAGTTATAAACTGAAAATTGAGATGGTACACTAGTATAACTTAGATTCTAGCTATGAGAATTGTGGTTACCATGTGATTATATACAAGCATGAATAAATTGATAGTTAGGGTTTGAGTTCATCACCACTTTGGGGGAAATTGGTGATTAGGATCAATTCTAGTTATGTTTATGGACTAGAATGTTGATCGAGATATGTGTAATTGTGATAGGTAAACAATTGGGAAATTGTGGTGATTAAATCGATCGGTGACAATGGAATTTTGACTAAAGGAAGTACTTGGCTCGTATTGGCAATTGCTTAATCCCAGATGAGTTCACTGTGTGCAATGTGTATACTTCTAATTATATATGTGCAATGTGGTTAATTAGTATTCGTTTCGATGGGTGCCTTGTGTTTTGCCTTGTACATTGAGATTACCTTGTTGAACTGTAACATTGCCTTGACCCGTTTGAGTGGAATACCTTGAGTGATAATTCAAATGGTGAGGACCCATGGCGGTTTCAGTATTACTTCGTGTAATATGTCGGGCGGTGGACGCAGGAGTACCTGGCCGAGGAGTGGTATGGACCGTGGTGGTGAAGCTGGATCATGGACTCATTTAGGGGTGCCATGGTCACCTTCATCGGCCTCATTCCCTAATGGCCTAAGAGGGAATGACACACTTTGTTGATTCCGGTATTGTACTTTGATCGTTGTTGACCCGGTATTGATATGTGACGCTTTGTGATGACATTGTTATGCTAATCCGGTATTTTGACCCGTTGACATTTGTTTATTTATTTATGTTGAATTATATAATTATTTAGTATAACATTATACATTGTGGAACTCACTAAGCTTTTATAGCTTACCTGTTTAGATGTCACCATTTTTCAGGAAAAGATAAAGGCAAAGGGAAAGTTAGTGGATAATTGAAGTTAGTGATTTCTAGAAGTGGATATTGAAGCTTGGAAGAGCTTCTATTTTGGTATAGACTTGTAGTACTTTGCACTTATGTTTTGCGACGGTTAGTTGGTTTGTATCCGGTATAGTTAGTCGGTCTTTTCTTATGTTTGTTATGTGCTTAATTATTGTATAAAACTTGTATTTTTGGTTAATTATGAAAAGTTTGTTGTAAATGATATAAAAGTGGTCGTTTTTGGTTACGGTCCTTACACCAGTGGAGTTAATAAAGTTGTTGAAGTTGTTGGCCGAAGTTTGACATAACGTAGAATTGATACGTTCATCAGGCCATCTAACCGAATTAAAATCGCCAAAAAAATTCCCAAGTACCTTGGAAAGAGTTCTTCAAAGTAACGTGTTCAGCCCATAATGATCTTTTTTCAGACATAGATTGCGGAGCATAAATGTTAACTAAGAATGTGTAGCCGTCAAACCCCGCTCACTGCCCGCCAACAGTTAAACAAAATCTAGATTTATTGCAAAAGTTCATTTTGAAAACATCTGGATTCCAAATATTGAGGATACCTCCTGACCTACCTGTTGAATTAATTACCTCATGACTGAAAGTTGAATTACCCCAACACCCGAGTAAATCAATGTCGTTCGAATCAGCCATATGTGTTTCATGAAGCCCCACAAAATCGATATTACGTTTTAATTTCAAATTCGTAATCCAGTCTACTTTGTGAGATTCACTCACCCCCGAATGTTTAAAGATAGTAAATTCATTGAGGCACATTGACAGCTCCATCACCATATAATATTTCACGTAAAATTGGGCCGGTTTCGTTAACTTGAAAACCCACTTCAGCACCTACAAAAGCAGCTTTTATAATTTCCGAGTTCAAAGATTGCGATAGAGATGTATCAGAGGTGGAAGGTGATATACCAGAATTGTGATTACGATTTAAATCGATAGGTGTAGGATCAGGATTCTGAGTTGTAGTGGATTTAACGACCAAAGGAGTTGGTCGGATATGAGAGAACCTCCTTCTTTTCTTTGAAGCAGAAGCAAAAGTACCATTTGAAAGTGTTGGACCGAAAACAAATGGGCTAGAGTAATTATCGTTCAGTGCGAGCCCAACAAGAGCAGTAGACAGAAAGGGCCCAAGGTTGAAACATGGCCCATCAACGAAAGGGGCAGCCCACAGTAATTTTTCCAACCCCACTATGTCGTTCCCTAGGCCACCGTTACGATTAGTAATACGTGAATTCTCTACACAATTATTACAGTCAACTTGGGGAGATGTGAATGACTTCTCGGCTACAGAATTGTTGTCGCCATCATTATTGAATGCATTGAATGCGGCGGTCTTGATTGAATCTTCTCCGGACAAATTATCTTCGTCGGTCGAGTTCTCAACCCTAGCCACCGGAGACACCACAGATTCGATATTTTTAATGTTAATGTCAGGTGGAATCTCCCCTTCCTCCGGTTCTTCATCCATGTAGTTGTAGTCAGAATCATCTTTCAATTCGCACCTGATTCGTTACAGTCAGAATCATTTTTTCAATTCGAACTCAGCACATGGATGATGTGAGAATGATTGCAAGGAGAATGGATGCCAATCGAAGTATATCTCAGATATTCCAATTTAGAAATCCCGACCATCGTGAGAGATGATAATCTCTTCAATTATCCGGATTTTTGATGACAATAAAATAGAGACTTTAACATTAGACAGATTCCCCGATTCCCATTTAATATCGTTTATTTCAACCAGGGCACCGAATGTATTGGCGATCTTTGTTACGTCGTCTTCATCTTTGAAGTGTAGTGGAAGCCCCTCGATACGGAGCCAAGCTAGCCTTTGAAAGGTTAACGATGTAGCATCAATACCGAACTTGAGCCATTTAAACCACTTTTTCCAGCAAACATCGTTTTCCAGAAACCTAATTGCTTTGGATGACGTGCCAAAACGAAGTGTGACATACATACCTCCATAGTATTGAACGTTTACGTCCGAGACACCTTCTTCATCAATAAGCATTGGTATATTCCTGAGGCAGTTTAAGTCGATCACTTCCCCTATGAGTATCATGTACTTCATTGCACTCTCCAGTCCACGAGAAGGAACTAGGGATATGACAGTTCTTGTGGATTTATTATTGACATTAGAATGTGTAGGAAAACCTTGTAGTATTCACATGGAGGAACTTGAATACCACATTACTGGATCTCTACCAGTCAATGAGATCACGAGAAGAAGGAGATGATGAACATTACCTTTAGATTGCTAAAGAAGTGATCCACCTCTACTGCAGCACCTGAACACGCTGCAAGACCGCGTTGTACCAACAAAGTATCACACAAGAACTTGTGTGTGTGTGTGTAACGAACGAACCAAGGGTTCGAAACCCTTGGGGTTTCTTTCGATCGGCCGAAAAGAGAGAGAGAGAGAGAGAGAGAGAGAGAGAGAGAGAGAGAGAGAGAGAGAGAGAGAGAGAGAGAGAGAGAGAGAGAGAGAGAGAGAGAGAGAGAGAGAGAGAGAGAGAAAGTGTGTTTAGGGTTCTTTTGTGACAAAGTGATTAGCCAAAACCCTTAACCTTGAGTCTTTATTTATAAGGACTCAAGTTACAGTTAAGTCCTTAGAGTTTAATTATGATTAATGTCATAATTAAACTTCCTATTATCACTTTAAACCCTTGGACTTTTACTAGTTAATTAATTAACTATTAGTTAACTGTCCGTTAAATACTTAACCTAATATTTAACCATCCTCACAAATAATAATTAACTTATTATTATTTATTCTCTTCTTTATAATTAACTTAACTAGTTAATTATTCCACACAACTTACTTTATTCGGTTGTCCATTATTGGGTGTGTAGTTGTGTGACCCTTTAGTGTCTTATAACATTGGACACGGTGACCTGTGTACTTATCTGTGCACATAAATCCTTCAGAATGCCCTTTGACGGCGTTTGCATAAGATCTGCCATCCGCGAAACCACCCGACATAGCCGTCTTGTGTTGGGGTTAAGGCTGAGGGTTTTGTGGCCTTGAGTATTTGTTTGTATGATTAGTATGAACACCCTTAGCGTTTTTGTTGTTCCTCTGAGAATACATTGTCCGTATTTATGTTTTCCGATGGATTTCTCGAGCATTTTTCGATCTTGTACACCAGAAAATCTTATAAAAGCAAATTTTGCTCCTCATATATCCTTCTTCTTGGCGATATAAATGTCAACAATGTTGCCGAACTGCTCGAATCTTTCCTTCGATCCAACGAGATTGTAGTAATCGGGAAGATTAGAAACAAAGATGGTGACTGGATATTTTCTCCGATTACCCACCGTGCGCCACCCATCACCGGAGTCAAAGTGACCTCTCATCTCCCAATCTCGTTGCTGGCAATTATCGGTAGAGATTAAAAAAATTAAGTAACGTCATTAATTTTCGTAAAACATGCCCTAAACGTAGTATGTTATACTTATTTTGTTGGAACTGTTGGTATTTTATTTAGACCTAGAAAAAAGACCAAGCTTACAACACCTGGAAGCCTAGAAAAATATTAAGTTATAATTATACTAAGAATCATTCACAATATAATAATGAGGATCGTGCTGATGTTGCCTGCGTCCAACTGAGTATTACATTTCCTAATTGAATTATTTATTGGTCTCGGTCAAAATCAATTAGCATGGTCAAGGTCAACTAAAATTCAAATTAAGATAGTAGCTTGTACATATAAATAGAGGAAATTACGATAGTAGTTTGCATAACATACATGAGATCATGATCAAATAGAAAAAATGTTCACGCATATAAATTGTGAATCGAAGTCGCAAAGTTAGTGAACTAAAGTGTACTTACGTATATTTAATGTTACTTTTACTTATTATTATGCTAATGATTCATTTAATTCGAAAAACTTTATGGATCCTCAAGTTTTGCACGATTATAGTTCTTAAACTTCAATTTTTATAGTTAAACCCATTAGCTAATACGATAAATTGAAAAACGTTCTTTTACATCATTACATTCTTTGAGACATTAAAACTAAATAAATACATTCTTTTCCAAATTATTTTATTCTTTTAACTTGTTTGAGTTAGCGTATTTTTTTTCCAATTTGCAGGTTTATTGGAATTACAAATATCAATAAATATTATACTTGGTTAATGTTGGAAAACCTTGTATGATTCACATGGCGGAACTTGAATCTTACATACTTGATCTCTACTAAACAATGGGATCACCAGAAGGAGATGAATAAGAACATTACCTTTAGATTGCTAAAGAATGATCCACCTCTACTGCACCACCTAAACACGCTGCAAGACCGCGTTATACCAATAAAGCAATACACAATGATTTTTGTGTGTGTGTGGCTTCGGTCGAACAAGCAATCCGAAACCCTCTTTGGGTTTTCGGCCGTCGAACACGAGAGGAGAGGGAGGAGAGATTAGGGTTTGAGTAATGTGATTGTGTAACCCTTAAGCCTTAAGCCTTAACCTTAAGTCTTTATTTATGAGGACTTAAGTTACAGTTAAGTCATTGGAGTTTAGTTATGATTAATCTCATAATTAAACTTCCTATTAACACTTTAAACCCTTGGACTTATTACTAGTTAATTAATAGACTTATTAATTAACTGTACGTTAAATATTTAACCATCCTCACAAATAATAATTAACTATTATTATTTATTCTCTTCTTTATAATTAACTTAACTAATTAATTATTCCACACAACTTACTTTATTCGGTTGTCCATTATTGGGTGTGTAGTGGTGTGACCCTTTAGTGCCTTATAACAAATGACACGATGACCCGTGTACTTATTTGTGCACATAAATCCAACAGACTCCCACTTGTGCAAGTTAAGTATCACTTACTGATCATCGTTAGCCTAAAGCGGTCCCTAGCCAGACATTTAGGATAACCACGTTATTTGAACTCTTATATCATGAGATAATGTTCATAAAATGAATAAGACTAACAGATTTTCCTTTCGCATCATGATATTTCTTAATTGGAGTAATAGACATGGAGCAGGGATCTTGTTCTATATAATCGAATTTTCTCGACACTGATTTCGACTTTCTGCAGTAACGGATTACCGAATGATCTAATCATTCTCCGAGTGCGGCCACACATTTCAGTAGTCTGAATCATCGAGCGGCCATGAAATATCTCTTCTAGTTAAAGAAGGTGAAAATCCCATCTTGATTGTCTTGCATTTTCGAACACGACTTCCGATGTCTTAGTCAAGTTCCTTATGATCACCCTTTTACGGCGTTAGATAAGTGCTAAAGATTAGAAGTTATCGAGTCTCAAACCAAACATCTCAGGTCAGAGGACATCTACACGAAATTACTCATGCTTGGGCTCCATGAAGTAATCTCGTTCTTTTGGTCACGTCTAATGTTTAGCAAACTCTGTAAACATCTATGAATATTTATTTTAACAACACTTGTTTCTCT
Source organism: Calendula officinalis (assembly GCA_963853835.1). Taxonomy (NCBI): domain Eukaryota; kingdom Viridiplantae; phylum Streptophyta; class Magnoliopsida; order Asterales; family Asteraceae; genus Calendula; species Calendula officinalis. The sequence goes on from OY970826.1 coordinate 41,407,060, forward strand.
ATTCAATAACTATGAATAGATAAATATTCATAAGGTATTAACTCCTGAATATATCTCCCACTAAATTCAAGCAACCACAGACATTTAGATACTCAAAACTTTGCGTATCAAGGATAGGTTTAAAACATGTTATGAATAGACAATGTGAAAATATTACATAAAACCTCCTATTTCAATCCCACGAAATGTTATTACATAATGTATCGATTTCAAACATGTCTATGGATCATAATCATAATTACTAGCTATCAATATCTAGGTACTGCATGCCTATAGCGTGTGCATGTTTCTCATGCTTTGATCCAGCTAGTGGTTTTGTCAACGGGTCATCAACGTTGTCATCCGTTGGTATTTTCTTAATAACAATATCACCTTCTCTGACATACTCGCGTATGCGGTGATATTTCCTGCGCACATGCCTGGTCTTTTGATGCTCTCTTGGTTCAACACCTTGCGCTATTTCACCAAGGTTATCACAGAGTATTACGATGGGTCTAGAGATAATGGCAATAAATCTAAGATCCTCGATAAAATTCTTAAGCCTCATGGCTTCCTTTCCAGCATCATTTGCGGCAATGTACTCAACCTCTGTAGTCGAATCTGCTATCGTATATTGTTTCTGACTCTTACAAGATATTGCTCCTCCGTTTAGTGTGAACATAAATCCCGATTGCGATTTGTAATCGTCTCTGTCGGTTTGGAAGGTTGCATCTGTGTAACCAGTTACACGCAATTCTTCCAACGAACCTCCAAATACCAAGAACATTTCTTTTGTCCTTCTCAAATAATGGTGATTTTCGGTTATTACAAGTAACAAAACGCAGCGGAAAGATTTAATCACCATGAACGGATCTTGATATCAATCATACAATTAAACTATAAGAAAATCAAAGAGAATGGTATAAGAATTCATACCCTAGTTGCCTTTGATTATTGTGTATTCGGATGGAGTTGGTGATGGATTGAAACCAAGTATTCAATTAGAATACCTCTAAAAGAAAGTCCACACAACACTTCAAGAACACCAAAGGAGGATGCTAGTCCTTGATTCTTGAGAGCAAATGGAAGCAAAAGATGGGATGTATTGTGTGTGTGTGTACCGTGAATTCACAAGGCAAGGGAGGGAGTTTATGGAGTCATTTACACTCCATAATGATGCCTTAATTCCCATTAATGATTTCCATAAACCATTGACCAATATTTACACACAAGTCCTTATCTTTTGTTCCTTCCAGTTTGCTCACATTAAGGTTTCAATATTAACATTTAATATTAAACTTATATATAAGCATGTAGCTTATATTAATATATATAATGTAATTACCCTAATTACACTATATATCTTATGGTGCTAAGTGTTTAAGTGTGTGACCCTTTAGGCTCACAAACTACTAGCCATATAACTATATGTTATACGCGTGAAGCATATTCCAACAGCTCCCACTTGCGCACGTGATAACATCAAGTAGTTATACAAGCAAAGGTTAGAGTCTAGCAACCCACCAATGCCCCTAGAAGTACATGAGGAGTGTCATAAAATCTTTGTTCAAAGTTTTCGAGCAGTTATCCTTTTGTTACTGATATTATGTTGAATTTTAGACAAGGATAAATGTCAATCTAAAATTTCAACGATTCTGTTTCTCGATCTATACATTGAAGTAGATTACCAAAACCAATCAAGATTCATCTTGATTACCTTTTGGGTGTGGCCACACATACATCTATTCAAATCATCGAGGGGCCCAGTAGTATCTAATCCACATGCGTGGAGGAACAAATTCTTTGTTGACTGCACGTGTCTGTCATATGCTTAATGACAAACCCGATAATGGTTGTTATAGCAGCCTTATTCAAGTCAGCGTTTAACCATATCAAAGTTTGCCCCTCTACATACACAAACCAACTTGCATATCAAGTCAGAGGATAAGTGACAAAACCTTTGTGAGATTCACTTGTGACATAAATCCAGGAAGTGATTTCTCATAGGTTGGGTCAGTCCAATTGTGCATCAATATGAACAACATGTGAGTTTGATTTTATCATCCTTAGCCATACTAAGATAATGTCATCAATGCCCTCAGATTTGTCTTAATAATATTCCCATATTATTAATATGACAATGGACAGTTTAGAATATAAAACGCAATAAATATTCATGGATATAAACATGCAAATATAGAACACAGTAGATATTCATATAAAAACAATCATATCAAATATATCAATTTATTCCAATAAAAACTGCTCAATGTTCCATTATCCAAATACTAAAACAGATTACATGAAACTACTAGCTGGTCGAAGTCCAATGTTTCTAGCATGCTCAATATGTTTGGTACATGACATTGGCTTCGTGAAGGGGTCAGCTAAGTTGTCATCTGTATGAACTTTGAGCAAGCGTACATCTCCCATTAGGATCGCATCTCTAATGTAGTGAACCTTCCTCCGGTAATGTCTGGCGCCTTTCTGAACACCAGGTTCGTTGGCAATGATGATAGCACCTGTGTTATCATAGTACATATCCATGGGTCTTTCATTACTGGGGACAACTCCAAGCCCAGAAATGAATTTCCTCATCCAAACAGCTTCCATTGCAGCTTCAGTAGTTGCAATGTATTCAGCTTCTGTAGAAGACATAGCGATAGTGCTCTGCTTCGCACTTTTCCAATCAACAGCGCCTCCGTTCAAAACGAAAACATACCCCGTTTGAGATTTGGAATCATCTCTATCAGTCTCAAAACTAGCGTCAGAATAACAAGTAACGCTTAGCTCATTTTGAGGCTCACCACCATAGACAAGAAACATATCTTTAGTATTCCTAAGATACTTCAGTATGTTCTTAACAGCAGTCCAGTGACTCTCACCTGGATTCTGTTGATATCGGCTTGTAAGGTTCTGTGAGAACGCTACATCAGGTCTTGTGCACCGCACAGCATACATGATAGATCCTACAGCCGAGGCATAAGGGACATCACGCATACGTTTCATCTCATCAGGTGAGGACGGTCCTTGAGTCTTACTCAAGTGTACATTTTGTTGCATAGGGAGACTTCCACGTTTGGAAGCATCCATTCTAAATCGTTTTAGAATCTTATCAATGTACGCACTTTGACTTAGTCCGATTAACCGCTTTGATCTATCTCGGTAGATCTTTATACCAAGTATATATGCCGCTTCCCCAAGATCCTTCATAGCGAAGCACTTCCCAAGCCAGGATTTTACATCTTGTAGCATTGGAATGTTATTTCCTATGAGTAGTATGTCATCGACATATAGGATTAGAAAGACGACAATGCTCCCACTAGCTCTTACATATACACATGGCTCGTCGGGATTCTGAGTAAAGCCAAACGTTTTGACTTCCTCGTCAAATCTTTTGTTCCAACTTCTGGATGCTTGCTTTAGTCCATAAATGGACCTTTGAAGCTTACATACTTTCTTTGGGTGTTTTGTATTAACAAAACCCTCAGGCTGAACCATATAGACATCTTCATCAAGGTGTCCATTCAAGAAAGCAGTTTTAACATCCATTTGCCAAATCTCATAGTCATAGTACGCTGCTATGGCTATGACAATCCTAATAGCTCTAACGTCGGCAACAGGCGAGAAGGTTTCATCATAGTCAATCCCGTAGGTTTGAGTGTAACCTTTTGCTACCAATCGAGCCTTATAGGTGTGTACATTTCCATCCATGTCGGTCTTCTTCTTGAAGATCCACTTGCTACCAACAGTCTTACTGTTAGGAGGAAGATCAACCAAAGTCCATACTTGGTTATCTTTCATGGATTGCATTTCCGCGTTCATAGCATCAAGCCATTTGTCAGATTCAGAATCTGCTAATGCAGCTCGATAGTTAGGGGGTTCATTATGATCCCCTAAACTCAGCTCCTCAGCATCGATTTGGAAACCATATCGTTCAGGTGCATGAGGTGTCCTTGCGGACCTTCGAACGGGGACTTCATCATTTTGAGGTGCAACAGGAACAGTTTCATGTTCAACCTCATCTTGATGTTCGCTAGTATCTACAATAGGTTATGCATCTTCATCGCTTGGAATCTCATCAAAGTCGATGGTACTCCCACTTGCTTCTTGTGAAATGAGATTGCTCTCAAGAAACTCAGCATAACGAGCAATAATTACTTTTTGCTCAGGTGGGTAGTAGAAATAGTAACCCATTGTTTCCTCAGGGTATCCTATAAAGAGGCACTTGACAGCTCTGGGTTCAAGTTTGTTCGGTGTGTCTCGTTTCACGAGAGCCTCACAACCCCAGACCTTCAAGTAAGACAAGTTAGGGACTTTCCCATTCCATATCTCATATGGTGTCTTTTCAACCTTCTTGGTGGGAACCATATTCAGTATGCGAGCAGCCGATTTGAGTGCATAACCCCAAAAGGATAGAGGCAGAGTTGTAGGACTCATCATCGATCAGACCATGTCAAGCAAGGTGCGATTTCTCCTCTCCGATACACCATTATGCTGTGGTGTATAAGGGGGAGTGAATTGTGAGACAATCCCACAATTCTTAAGATGGTCTTGAAACTCATGGCTCATGTACTCTCCTCCTCGATCAGAACGGAGAACCTTTATCTTCTTGCCGAGTTGATTTTCTACCTCATTTTGGAAGGCTTTGAACGTTCCAAAGGTTTCATGTTTATGTTTAATCAAGTAAACATAACCATAACGACTAAAGTCGTCTGTGAAAGTAATGAAGTAGGTAGCACCTTCCCTAGTTCGAGTTCTAAAAGGGCCACATACATCAGTATGTATGAGTCCAAGTAGATCATTGGCTCTTTCGCCTACATGGGAGAAAGGCTTGCGCGCCATTTTACCAGATATACAAGAAACACATTTATCAAATGATTCATAATCATCTGATTTTATAAGTCCATCCTTTTGTAATTTCAAAACGCGTTTCTTGTTAACATGGCAAAGGCGACAATGCCATAGGAAAGTAGAATCCAAGTTCTTCTTGGATTTCTTGTTGCTACATGTTTAAATAGAACTACTGTTTGTGATACGATTATGCATGTCAATCTCAAAGATACCATCACGAGGAATAGCATTAAAGTAAAAAAAACATTATCCTTTGAAACTGAAATACCAAAATCCGTAAAAGTATGAATAAAACCATTATTCCACAAACAAGAAAGCGATACTATACCCCTAGTAATACTAGGCGCATAGTGACAATTGTCTAATACAATAATTAAACCACTAGGAAAGATTAAATCATAGCTTCCTATAGCTTCGACCGGTGCACGCATCCCATTGCCTACGTACAAATCCAAAGCTCCATGGTTTAGCTTTCTACTTCCCCTTAGACCCTGCATGGTATTACAAATGTGAGTACCACAACCAGTGTCATATACCCATGATTTCTTAAGGAAAGCATATAGTTCTATTGTGAAGATACCCGATGTGCCAACCTTGTTGGCTTTGTTCTTCATCAACTCCGCCAGGTAGGCAGGACAATTCCTCCTCCAATGGCCTGTTTCACCGCAGTGATGGCAAGCAAGCTCCTTAGCAGGGTGGTCCTTATGAGTAGGTGGGGGAACCTTTGGCTTGGGCTTGTAAACTTGCTTTCCCTTGCCATGGCCCTTAGCAACTACTTGCGGTTTCGGTTTTTGGATCTTACCTTGCCTTATAGCAAGGACAGTAGGGGCCGGAGTTTTCTTGGGTAGGCTTGCTTCCGTTTGTTTCAGCATAGCATGTAATTCGGCGAATGTCTTCCCCATACTATGCATATGATAAGTCATGACAAACAGTGCAAAATCCTTATTGAGGGACGTTAGAATCAAGCTAATCCCAAGGATGTGCGGCATAGCGTAACCAAGCTTCTCCATTTGGTCTAAGTAGCTCTTCATCTTCAAGAGATAAGAGCTAACAGACTGTCCCTCCTCCTGCTTGCAAGCGTGGAAGGCTTTGACAGTGTCAAAGAGTTCCTGCTCGGCTTGCTTTTGATACATGGCTTGTAGTTCACGCATCATATCAAATGCAGTGAGGTCCTCGAGATTCTTTTGAATCTCGGGAGTCATGCTCACTAGCATAAGCGCGGCGACCTCTTGTTGTTCGTTAAACCTCTTGGTATAGGCCGTACGAACAGCAGCAGTGGCGGTAGCAGCAGGGGCAGGGGGCAGCGCCTCCTCCAAATGGTGGTACTTGTGCTCGGCCCTAAGGACAATCCTTAGGTTTCGAGACCAGTCCACAAAGTTCGTTCCATCAAGTTTCTCTTTTTCGAGAACGGAACGAATGGTGGTGTGTGTTAGGGTTTGATTGTTTGAAGTCATCTACAAAATTACAAAGTTCATTAATTAGTATTTTCAATAATAATGTCTTTTAATAAATTAACTACCCAATTAATTTTAATTAAAAGCTAAGATCCCATTGAGCTTCTATCATCGCATCAGTTGATCTTCTAGAGATGATAGATCCAATAGGTAGGTGACGATCAACAATTGCATTACAAGTGCAACTCTTAGAGGTATGGGACTTCATGGCACCTAGTGAACAAGCATCTAGGGTCAAGTGGCATGTTTGTCGCATCTTCGCCTCGAGTTAAGGTCTCACCGTTAACTTGATTAAGTCATCCAATGTGAAATCATGTCAAAATAAATCTAGGTCTCACCGTAGTGAATAATGACCTCGGATCTAAATTCAAACCACGTCTCACGTGAATTCAAAAATAGAAGCAAGTGATTATCAACCGATTGGACGGCGTGACTTAAATTTTAGGTATGTTTAAATTTTAATTGATAAAATTTTATTAAGATATGAATGAATCATGTACTTCATTCATACCACTTCATAAGTCTTGTAATAAACGGTAAAAACTTTTAGCGATTATTAAGTGATAAGTTACAAATCATATGTAAACTTAGTTTAATCTCAAAACGATTTTAGATTAAAAGTTTAATCATCTATGATTAACTAGTAATCATCGATGATTAAGGGTTTGAATGTTTTAATGTTTGTGTCTAAAAACCATTTTTAATTGTTTTACTACTTGTATCTAATAGAAAAGAAAAACAACCACAAACAAAGAATAAAACATGCAACAAATTTTGTGCAAACCTCGACCGATGAAATCCTAGGTTCGGTCACGTGAGTCATCACGACGGACCGAAGGGTCAAACTAGGGGACGGGCCAACATGAACCCAAACGGGCCTACATAAACCCAATGGGCTCCCACTTGCTCCAAGACATTCTTGAGCAAGTAGAACCCAAAATTGTGAAAAAGTGTAATCTACCAGAAAATTCCAGCAGACTTTGAAGCCCGAAAAGTCACTGAAGGAGTCTTCGTTGGTCTTCCCGGCCTTCTGGAAAGTTGTAACCCACGACTTTGCAAGCATTTTAGGCTTTTGAATCGCCCAAAACGGAGTCCGTATGCCTCTGGAAAACCTGTTTTCGTACAGCCCTCGCTTTTGTGACGGAAATTTGTTGTTTTCTTCATTAGTCTTCAATATTTTGTATCAACAATTTACAATAAAAAGATAAAATAAATACAATCTATTCTATTACTTATACATTACAAATTGCCCCAAAAATGGCACCAAAAATAAAAGAAAAATAAATGAAACAAATTACAACAATTAAGCCAAAAAAAACAAGGCTTTTCCCAAACAACCAAACATCAACCACATTCATTCACAAATGGTCTACGCTTTCATCGGTTTGCACAAACAAGCAACAATTGACAAGGCTTTGGCTTGGGATATGGCAAAAATACATGTTTTGCCATATCAACAAAATGGAATTAAAAATTAAATTCCAAGCCAAATAATCCAAAAAAAAAAAACAATAACAAGATTAATTTTTTTTGATATGATTTTGTAACAAGTGACAATAGGGTTCCAAAAATACCATATTTTAACCCATATTTTTATAAAAATCCGAAAATTAAATTAAAAAACCCGTAGGGTTTTGGTTTTTGGTCCGATCGGAATTTTAAAAACACAAAAAAGATTGGTTTTTGCCACTTTTCACAAAATCTAGCTAATTATATGATTAATGGTGATTTTCGGTTATTACAAGTAACAAAACGCAGCGGAAAGATTTAATCACCATGAACGGATCTTGATATCAATCATACAATTAAACTATAAGAAAATCAAAGAGAATGGTATAAGAATTCATACCCTAGTTGCCTTTGATTATTGTGTATTCGGATGGAGTTGGTGATGGATTGAAACCAAGTATTCAATTAAAATACCTCTAAAAGAAAGTCCACACAACACTTCAAGAACACCAAAGGAGGATGCCAGTCCTTGATTCTTGAGAGCAAATGGAAGCAAAAGATGGGATGTATTGTGTGTGTGTACCGTGAATTCACAAGGCAAGGGAGGGAGTTTATGGAGTCATTTACACTCCATAATGATGCCTTAATTCCCATTAATGATTTCCATAAACCATTGACCAATATTTACACACAAGTCCTTATCTTTTGTTCCTTCTAGTTTGCTCACATTAAGGTTTCAATATTAACATTTAATATTAAACTTATATATAAGCATGTAGCTTATATTAATATATATAATGTAATTACCCTAATTACACTATATATCTTATGGTGCTAAGTGTTTAAGTGTGTGACCCTTTAGGCTCACAAACTACTAGCCATATAACTATATGTTATACGCGTGAAGCATTTTCCAACATCAAATACTTGAGAATGTTCTTGACAGCCACCCAATGGGCCTCACTAGGATTCTTTTGATATATGCTCGTAAGACTTATCGAGTAAGCAATATCGGGCCTAGTACATAACATGGCATACATTATTGATCCAATTGCCGAAGCATATGGAATCATACTCATCCTAGCTATTTCCTTGCTAGATGTAGGACTCTGAGTCTTACTCAGTGTAATGCCATGTGTCATTGGAATGAATCCTCTCTTGGAATCACTCATACTGAATCTCTTCAGTACTCTGTCAATGTATGTACTTTGACTATGTCCAATAAGCCGCCTAGATATATCTCTGTAGATCTTTATACCTAGTATAAACGCGGCTTCTCCCAAGTCCTTCATCTGGAAACATTTACCTAACCAGGATTTTACTCCTTGTAATGCTGGTATATCGTTTCCTATGAGCAGTATGTGACAATTGCTAAATTTCAGGTCGAATATCACTCTATTACTTAGAATTCTTTTGATATATATAAGACATAATACTAAATATGACGTGAACACATTTGTAAAGATGCGTCATTTTAGTTAACAAAAAAAAAAATATGACAAGAAACCATGCAAACAATTGAAATTTGGCAATTCAATGTAAAAAAATAGGATCAAACATCCGATATGAAGATTAATTAGGTATTGTGTCAACCATCCTATATCGTGTCAATATATATATATTGTGTTGTTTAATCGATATATTATGAGCCATAAAGAGTGGATATAGTTATTTACATAATTATGGGGTTTTATAGGCAACCCGAAAGTACTAGTTAATTTAAAAGAAATATATAACTACATTTCATATTATAGAACAACACCACATAGTAATATGACAAGGCGATGCCAAGTTAAATTGGTACCTCGATCGTTAATGATAAACGTAATTATGTAACATAAGATATATTAATGATATTTAGCAAGACGGATACAATAAAAAAAGTATATATATAAATATATACATATATAAAAAAGAAGATGCATAAAACTTAACTCGTAAATAAATGGGTAAATGAGATTTTCCTACAATTTAAGTCTTGTATATCAGCATGCACAACACGTATAGAGAAGTAGAGGTACACGAAAGTCTACAAGTCTACAAATATTCTCCTGGCATGTGATCTTCTATCTGATCTGTTGGTGATCTCATCTCCACTTGATATTCAAGTTGAACTCTATATAATATTCATTCTAAAACTCACCTGATCAGAAGAAAAGATGGGTTATAAAAACCACCTCCGATCACCATAACCAACTCCTTCACCATCAATCTTAAGCATCACCATAATCTCCCCAGCACTCTCATCAAACAACACCACCATCTACAGCCACCTTATACCCCGACACCTCCCTCGAGTGAAGCCCAAACCCGCCACTTACACCACCAAATTTACAGTCCATCACCATCATCCTTGTTGATCACTATCATTATACTTGTTTGTATAACCATCATTACCAGGGACCATCAATACGTCTCTTTTGTTTAAACCCGAACCAAAACAATACCTTCCTCTTCACAATAATCCCTCGAGTAACACCACACCCGACCATCTTAACCCACCGCAAACCATCACAACCTTCCACGATCACCTACCGCTCGTTGAAAAGTTACTGACTTTTCATTGTTATACAATCAAGTAGACCGAGAACATCGTTAAAAGAATTCAAAAATAAGAGACCTGCTAAAATAAAAGAACTCCAAAAAGGGTAATTATATTTAGTGACATATTGAAGTCTTTTCTTGACACGTTCTCTCGATACAAACGTTGACGAAACAAAAAGCACGCTACGAAAGTGAGTTTACGGCCCCACTTTTACTCATTTTTTTATATTTTCGGGGGAGAATACTGATTATATATACTACTAATTATTCAAATATATATAACTAGACATGTAGATAAAGTGTCATATACAGAGTATATACATGAGAAATTGTATATGACGTTTTATCTATATTAATAAGAATCATCTCTAATAGTAAAAATATTATTAGCAATCCTTTTTCCATACACATAAATTATAGTTAAAAATACTACTGAAATAATTTGTGATGGTTACAAATATATACATGTAGAACAATATAGTTATACTTTTGGATCATTTTTATACTAATACATTTATAAGTTACACAAGTTAAAAATGTCGGTAACTTATGAAAGTAGTCAATATGTATATAATTATAACTCAAAAGTTTAAAAGAGACATTTCCATACAAAAGACCTCTGCTTATAACCGTTAACTTTGATAAGGCGCGAGTATTATATATAGATCTATATGGGTTGACGACCCCACCTATGGTTTCTAGCTACAACCTTGATTTTTATAGTCTGGATAGGTGATAATGTCTCCAAACATTTACAACGTTTTATGGAGCGTTGAGAGAGGCAACAACAAACAGTCGTGGATAGCTCGGTTATAGAAACTCTTTACATTTTGAGGAGTGATTAAATTCATTTTTTTTGTATATTATATACATATTCTACAAAATGTATAACAAATTTAAACCTGTGAACTCACCAACATTACGTTGACGTTTTTTTTAAAATATCATGTATTCTCAGGTAAGTGATCATTGGAAACACATTGGGGAGAATAAAGATGAGGGCATCCTCATACTTCAATATTTGTTAAAACTACTGTATTGTCAAAAATCGATTGTTACTCTAATTAAACTTTTTGGACTTAAATTATATTGTGATGTAAGGACCGTATTTTTTAAAAAATAAATAAATGTAATGTATGAAATATGATATCTATGTTAAAGTCACTACCATCTGGCGTTTCCGTATGTGGCCGGGGGTGTGACAGATTGGTATCAGAGCCCTTGATTATAGAGAAATCGTATCATTCCCGTTACAACTATAATCATTGGGACACATACATCAATTTAAGGAGTCTACCTTAATTTATAAATGAATTCTATAATAGATTATTATTATAAAGACTATATACTTATAAGTATTCCATAAGTATAAAGCTATAATAATATTAATTATGAAGGTAATAGACACTATATATACCCTAATGATTTAATCAGTAAAAAAAAATAAAAAAAAATAAAAAGAATATATATAAAAAAAAACAAAAATTTTCTCATCTAAAATTTTATCCAGGTTAACGAAAGATGTCTTCATGGAACTACATGTCCGACCTATTCGGTGATCAGATGGTACCATATCTAGAGAATGAAGTAAACCCCCATTACCCAGTTGTACCATCTCCTCAATGGAGTACAAATGAAAACCAAGTTGTAGGAGAATTTGAGGATCCAATGATAGAAGAGGAGGAACCAATGGAGGAAGAAGAACCAATAGAAGAGGAGGAGGAAGAGCCAATGGAGGACGGACCATCTGAAGGGCTGAATCATACAATCATACCGCCCCCCGTACAACAAGTCCCAAGACGTACCGCTAGGATACGAGTATTACCTCAGGAAAGGCTAAGTGACTGGCTGGCTGGACCTTCACTAACAAGAATGAGACGACCATTACGGAGAATCCGAAACATTATACGAAGGTGGAGGGCAGAAAATGGAATTCCTTCATCTCATGGAGTCGGAGAGTCCTCACATACACCACACATTAACCCTCAAACTGGGGAGTCTAACGATGATACTATATCATTGTTAGCATCAAGAGGATCTCGATTGGTACATCAAATGGCGGATGTGGATGCTCGTATGAACGGAGTTAGGAACATGATGGAAGTGTATGGAGGAAGAATGGCAACTATGGAGAACAGAAGTTATGAAGATGAAGTTGCAATTCACCGACTCATAGATCACATTGAAATACACCACACACGTAGCTTGAGACTAGGTGGCAACACGCTGAAGAGAGAGCTCATGATGCAACAATGAGGGCCAATAACATAGAGCAGAGGGCAGAATATGCAGCAGGTCAAGTTGACGGACTGTTGGATATGTGGATGACTAAGTTCGGGATAAATTAAGGATAGAAGGAAAAATTGAAGTCGAGTAAAGTACAAGTTTGGAAGAAGTAAGAAAGACAACAAGTAGTAGCAGTAATAATACTAAGCGTAGACTAATATGAGCGAGTGTGAGAAAAATAAAACCTCGCATTTGTCAGTTTGTTAATATATATATATATATATATATATATATATATATATATATATATATACATACGAATAAAAGTACTACTTTGTAGTTGTTAATGCCACAATTAAACACAGCTGAAATAGAGCAGATGATAGCACAACGAGTCGCCGACGCACTAGCTCTTTATGAAGCTAACCACAACAACGCCTCTGGGAACAGTGGCGGTGGAAATGGAAGCAACAACAATGCCGAACATGGGCCTAGACACTTCCCATATAAGGACTTCATGAATTGTAAACCTAGATCATTTTCAGGTAATGAAGGAGTTGTAGGATTAACCCATTGGATTGAAAAGATGGAGTCGGTATTTCATGTCAGTTTCTGTGCGGAGGATTGCAAAGTCAAGTTCGCCACTTGTACCTTTGTGGAAAGCGCACTTTCATGGTGGAATGACCATGCCAAGACAATGGGCATTGAGGCGGCCTACGCTTTGTCTTGGGACAATTTGAAACAAATGCTGGTAGAAGAATATTGCCCACGAAACGAAATACAGAAATTGGAACAAGAACTATGGAATCTAACAATGAAAGGAACAGAAATTGTAGCCTACACCACCCGATTTAATGACCTTTCAACATTGTGCCCAGGACTTGTAACTCCGGAATATAAAAAGATCGAAAGATACATATGGGGTTTGGCTCCTAGTGTACAAGGAATGGTGTTGGCATCAAATCCAAGTACTTATGATAATGCCAAGAGTTTGGCATATAGTTTGACCGACCAAGCTGTTCTTCAAGGGACTCTGTCAAAAAGGAAAGAGAATACCAAGAACGGAGATAACAAGAGGAAGTTTGATAATGACAACCGAGGGAATGCTAGGCAAGCCACCTGGAAACGACAAGATACCGGAAAGGCATATGCTGCCACAGCTCCACCCACACCAAAGCAGTACCTAGGAAACTATCCCAAATGTGGGAAGTGTAATCGCCACCACAATGGTCCATTTAGGGAATTCTTTTGTCGAAAGTGCAACATGAAGGGGGCACACTAAAGATTATTGTAGGGTGACACCGTCAAGAGTGACGAACCAAGGAGCTGGACCTAGTGGAAGCAAGGGTTGTTATAAATGCGGAGTAGTGGGACATATCAAGAAAAATTGTACAAAGTTGAAGGTTCAAGGAAATAATGCAAGGGGTAGGGCATTTGTGATCGGGACGCAGGAAGCAAGAGAAGATCCATCTGTGGTGACCGGTACATTTCTTCTCAATGACTCTTACGCATATATTTTATTTGACTCGGGTGCGGATAGAAGCTTTATATCCCTCAAATTTAGAAGTCACTTAGGTCATAAATCTACTCAATTACAAGAGCCATATACGGTAGAAATGGCAAACGGTCAAATAAGACTCACAAATGAAATATTAACAAACTGTCTTCTGACCTTAAATAATCACATTTTCCACGTCGACCTCATGCCGATAACGATTGGAAGTGTTGACATTATAATTGGCATGGATTGGTTGTCGTCTTACCGAGCTGAAATCATGTGTTACGAAAAAGCAATTCGTCTACCCTTACCCAATAACGAAACCATCCTTGTATATGGAGATCAGTCCGGAAGAAACCTAAAGATCATCTCGTGTATGAAAGCTCAAAAATATCTGCAAAAGAGATATCTTGCCTTCCTGGTACATGTCGTTAACAAAAAGACCAAGAGCAAAGAAATTAAAGACATACCTCAAGTATGTGACTTTCCTGACGTATTTCCAGATGATCTACCTGGATTACCCCCACCTAGGCAAGTTGAATTTCGCATCGATTTAGTTCCAGGCACAGATCCTATTGCAAGATCTCCTTATCGACTAGCGCCATCAGAAATGCAAGAACTAACTAGTCAATTACAAGAACTTCTTGATAAAGGTTTTATAAGACCAAGCTTCTCACCATGGGGAGCTCCTGTATTATTTGTCAAGAAGAAAGATGGTTCTTTCAGGATGTGCATCGATTATAGAGAATTGAATAAATTAACCATCAAAAATCGGTACCCCCTACCGTGAATTGACGATTTGTTCGATCAACTTCAAGGATCCAGCTATTACTCAAAAATTGACTTAAGATCTGGATATCATCAATTAAGGGTGCAAGAAGCAGATATTCCAAAAACAACATTTAGGACTCGCTACGGCCACTATGAGTTCCTGGTCATGTCTTTCGGAATGACTAACGCCCCAGCGGTTTTCATGGATCTTATGAATCGTGTGTGTAAACCGTACTTGGATAAATTTGTGATAGTATTCATTGACGATATATTAATATATTCGCAAACCCAAGAAGATCACGGTCGACACTTATGATTAATTTTAGAACTACTACGTAAAGAAAAATTGTACGCCAAATTTTCTAAGTGTGAATTTTGGTTTAGAGAAGTACATTTTCTAGGACACGTGGTCAGTAACAGAGGAATTCATGTTGATCCAGCTAAGATAGAAGCTATCCAGAACTGGGAAGTACCAAAGACGCCAACAGAAGTACGACAATTTCTAGGTCTCGCAGGCTATTATAGAAGATTTATTGAAAACTTCTCAAAAATAGCAAAACCTCTCACCACACTCACTCAGAAAGATAAAAAGTTTGAATGGGAAGATAAGCAAGAAACTGCATTTCAACAACTGAAACAAATGTTGTGTAGCGCACCAATTTTAGCTTTACCTGAGGGAACAGAAGATTTCGTCGTATACTGCGACGCCTCACGTCAAGGATTGGGGTGTGTATTAATGCAAAGAGGAAAAGTCATTGCCTATGCGTCACGGAAACTGAAAGTGCACGAGAATAATTACACTACCCACGACCTTGAGTTGGGAGCTGTAGTATTTGCATTAAAAATTTGGAGACATTTTCTCTATGGAACCAAAAGCACCATATTCACAGATCACAAAAGTCTTCAACATATCTTCGATCAGAAAGAGCTCAACATGAGGCAACGAAGATGGATAGAGTTGTTGAACGACTATGAATGTGAAATTCGTTATCATCCTGGAAAGGCAAACGTTGTAGCAGATTCCTTGAGCAGGAAGGAAAGAGTAAAATCACGTAGAGTTCGGGCGCTAACAATGACAATTATATCGAATCTCACCACTCAGATTCGAGATGCTCAAGAAAAATCTTTGGAAGAAGAAAACGTAGCGGGTGAATCCTTACGAGGTATGGTAAACAATTCGAGTTGAGAATATACGGGACACGATATTTTTTGAACAAAATTTGGACACCAAAATATGGCAACCTTAGAAGTCTTATCATGGATGAAGCACATAAGTCAAAATATTCAGTTCATCCGGGCTCTAACAAGATGTACCTTGATTTAAAGAAGCTTTATTGGTGGCCAAACATGAAGGCTGAAATTGCAACGTATGTTAGTAAATGCTTAACTTGTTCTAAAGTCAAAGCAGAGTATCAAAAACCTTCTGGGTTATTGCAACAACCAGAAATCCCTGAATGGAAATGGGAAAAAATATCCATGGATTTCATAACCAAATTACCTAAGACACATGGGGGTATGACACCATATGGGTAGTAGTTGATCGTCTTACAAAGTCTGCTCACTTCTTGGCAATTAAAGAGACAGACAAGATGGAAAAACTAATGAGGATATATATAAAAGAAATTGTTAGGATGCATGGAGTGCCTATATCTATTATTTCAGGAGATAGTAGATTTACATCACGATTCTGGAAAACATTGCAAAAATATTTGGGAACCCGTTTGGATATGAGCACGGCTTATCATCCTCAAACAGACGGACAAAGTGAAAGAACCATACAAACGCTAGAAGACATGCTCCGAGCTTGTGTGTTGGACTTTGGAAGTGCATGGGACGTTCACCTACCGTTAGTTGAGTTCTCCTATAACAATAGTTATCACACAAGCATTAAAGCAACACCCTTTGAAGCTCTATACGGACGAAAGTGTAGATCACCAATATGTTGGGCTGAAGTGGGTGACAGTCAACTAGCAAGGGAACGTGCAACTGAAGCTCTACTAACCGGACCAGAAATTATTCATGAAACGACTGAAAAGATTGTACAAATACGAGAAACAATGAAAGCTGCTCGTGACCGTTAGAAAAGTTATGCTGATAAAAGACGAAAACCGTTGGAATTTCAGGTTGGAGATAAAGTATTGTTGAAAGTTGCTCCATGGAAAGGTGTGATAAGGTTTGGGAAACGAGGAAAACTAAACCCACGATACATAGGACCTTTTGAAATTCTGTCAAGAATTGGTCCTGTAGCTTACCGACTCAAGTTACCAGAGGAATTACATAACGTACACGACACCTTCCACGTATCGAATTTAAAAAAATGCCTATATGATGATACACTTGTAGTCCCTCTTGAAGAAATTCAAGTCAATACTAAACTACAATTTGTAGAAGAACAGGTAGAAATTATGGATAGGGAAGTAAAGAGACTTAAGCAAAGCCGCATTCCCATATATAGTAAGGGTAAGATGGAACCCTAGACGAGGACCAAGATTTACTTGGGAACGAGAGGAATATATGAAACAAAAGTATCCACATCTTTTCAACGAAATCCCAACTTCAGAAAACACGAGCTGAATTTCGGGACAAAATTCTTTCAACTGGGGGAGAATGTGACAATTGCTAAATTTCAGGTCGAATATCACTCTATTACTTAGAATTCTTTTGATACATATAAGACATAATACTAAATATGACGTGAACACATTCGTAAAGATGCGTCATTTTAGTTAACAAAAAAAAATATGACAAGAAACCATGCAAACAATTGAAATTTGGCAATTCAATGTAAAAAAATAGGATCAAACATCCTATATGAAGATTAATTAGATATTGTGTCAACCATCCTATATCGTGTCAATATATATATTGTGTTGTTTAATCGATATATTATGAGCCATAAAGAGTGGATATAGTTATTTACATAATTATGGGGTTTTATAGGCAACTCGAAAGTACTAGTTAATTTAAAAGAAATATATAACTACATTTCATATTATTGAACAGCACCACATAGTAATATGACAAGTCGATGACAAGTTAAATTGGTACCTCGATCGTTAATGATAAACGTATTTATGTAACGTAAGATATATTAATGATATTTAGCAAGACAGATACAATAAAAAAAGTATATATATAAATATATACATATATAAAAAAAGAAGATGCATAAAACTTAACTCGTAAATAAATGGGTAAATGAGATTTTCCTATAATTTAAGTCTTGTATATCAGCATGCACAACACGTATGGAGAAGTAGAGGTACACGAAAGTCTACAAGTCTACAAATATTCTCATGGCATGTGATCTTCTATCTGATCTGTTGGTGATCTCATCTCCACTTGATATTCAAGTTGAACTCTATATAATATTCATTCTAAAACTCACCTGATCAGAAGAAAAGATGGGTTATAAAAACCACCTCCGATCACCATAACCAACTCCTTCACCATCAATCTTAAGCATCACCATAATCTACCCAGCACTCTCATCAAACAACACCACCATCTACAGCCACCTTATACCCCCGATACCTCCCTCGAGTGAAGCCCAAACCCGCCACTTACACCACCAAATTTACAGTCCATCACTATCATCTTTGTTGATCACTATCATTATACTTGTTTGTATAACCATCATTACCAGGGACCATCAATACCTCTCTTTTGTTTAAACCCGAACTAAAACAATACCTTCCTCGTCACAATAATCCCTCGAGTAACACCACACCCGACCATCTTAACCCACCGCAAACGATCACAACCTTCCACGATCACCTACCGCTCGTTGAAAAGTTACTGACTTTTCATTGTTATACAGTTAAGTAGACCGAGAACATCGTTAAAACAATTCGAAAACAAGAGACCTGCTAAAACAAAAGAACTCCAAAAAGGGTAATTATATTTAGTGACATATTGAAGTCTTTTCTTGACACGTTCTCTCGATACAAACGCTGACGAAACAAAAAGCATGCTACGAAAGTGAGTTTACGGCCCCACTTTTACTCATTTTTTTTATATTTTCGGGGGAGAATACTGATTATATATATTACTAATTATTCAAATATATATAACTAGACATGTAGATAAAGTGTCATATACAGAGTATATACATGAGAAATTGTATATGACGTTTTATCTATATCAATAAGAATCATCTCTAATAGTAATAATATTATTAGCAATCCTTTTTCCATATACATAAATTATAGTTAAAAATACTACTGAAATAATTTGTGATGGTTACAAATATATACATGTAGAACAATATAGTTATACTTTTGGATCATTTTTAAACTAATACAATTATAAGTTACACAAGTTAAAAATGTCGGTAACTTATGAAAGTAGTCAATATGTATATAATTATAACTCAAAAGTTTAAAAGAGATATTTCCATACAAAAGAACTCTGCTTATAACCGTTAACTTTGATAAGGCGCGAGTATTATATATAGATCTATATGGGTTGACGACCCCACCTATGGTTGCTAGCTACAACCTTGATTTTTATAGTCTGGATAGGTGATAATGTCTCTAAACATTTACAACGTTTTATGAAGCGTTGGGAGAGGCAACAACAAACAGTCGTGGATAGCTCGGTTATAGGAACTCTTTACACTTTGACGAGTGATTAAATTCATTTTTTTATATATTATATACATATTCTACAAAATGTATAACAAATTAAAACCTGTGAACTCACCAACATTACGTTGTCGTTTTTTTTAAAATATCACGTATTCTCAGGTAAGTGATCAAAGGAAACACATTGGGGAGAATAAAGATGAGGGCATCCTCATACTTCAATATTTGTTAAAACTACTGTATTGTCAAAAATCGTTTGTTACTCTAATTAAACTTTGTGGACTTAAATTATATTGTGATGTAAGGACCGTATTTTTAAAAAAATAAATAAATGTAATGTATGAAATATGATATCTATGTTAAAGTCACTACCATCTGGCATTTCCGTCTGTTGCCGGGGGTGTCACACAGTATGTCGTCGACATACAAGACCAGGAAGATTACTATGCTCCCACTGAATTTTGTGTAGACACATGCCTCGAACTCACTCTTGACAAAACCAAATTCTTTGATTCTTTCGCCAAAGTGTAAGTTCCAACTTTTAGATGCTTGCTTCAATCCATAGATGATTTTTAGCAATTTGCATACTTTATCAGGATTCTTTGGATCAGTAAAACCAGCTGGTTGTATCATGAATACGTCCTCATTCAACTTCCCGTTAAGGAAGGCGGTTTAACATCCATTTGCCATATCTCATAGTCGTAATATGCTGATATGGCCATAAGAATTCTAGTAGATTTAAGAACCGCGACTGGCGAGTAGGTTTCAGAATAATCCACACCATGTGTTTACGTGAAACCCTTCGCGACAAGTCGTGCTTTGTAAGTATGCACTTTCCCATCCACGTCAGTTTTCTTCTTGAAAACCCACTTGCATCCAACAGCACGTGACTGTGGTGGCAAGTCTGACAACACCCAAACTTGGTTGTCATACATGGATTGCATCTCTGCTTGCATAGCCTCGAGCCATAATTCAGACTCTATGCCGTCAGCAGCTTCACTGTAGGTTAATGGTTCTAGTAGACTTCCATCATCTTCATCGATCATGAATCCAAGATACTTATCTGGTTCTTGGCGTGGTCTACTGGACCTACGCGGATTGTGTGTTTCTTCTTCCTCAACCGATGGTTCTGGTTGAGGATCAACAATTCTTTGTTGAACCGCTGGTTCGACTGAAATCATCGGTGGATCTTCATTCTCTTCAATTTCTTGAAGCTCAATTTCTTTTCTTGGAGTTTCAGTTCCAATAAACTTCTCCTCCAAGAAAACACCTTTCCGAGCAACAAAAACTTTAGTGTCTTCTTGATGATAGAAATAGTATCCTAAGGTTTCCCTTGGATATCCAACGAAGATACACTTATCTGACTTAGGGTTTAGTTTGTCTTTGAAGTTACGTCTAACGTATGCTTCACAACCCCAAATCTTGAGAAAAGACAATTTTGGCTTTTTGCCCGTCCAATGCTCGAAAGGAGTCTTTTCTACCAACTTGGTCGGAACCCTATTCAGTGTGAATGCTGCAGTCTCGAGTGCATTTCCCCAAAATGATGGTGTTATTGGGCGTGACACATCATTGAACGTACCATGTCTAACAAGGTGCGATTTCTCCTTTCTGATATGCCATTCATCTGAGGTGTATACGTAGGTGTGCGTTGTGAAACAATCCCACAATCTTTCAAATGATAGTCGAACTCTTGGCTCAAATATTCGCCTCCTCGGTCAGACCGAAGTGACTTTATTTTCTTGCCCAGTTGGTTCTCTACCTCCCTCTGATATTCTTTGAACTTGTCAAAGCTTTCAGACTTTAGTCTCATAAGAGAGACATAACCATACCTATTGAAGTTTTCAGTAAAGGTAATGAAGTAGCGGTATCCACCTTTGGCTTCTGGAGTGAAGGGTCCACAAATATCTGTGTGTATAATCCCTAACAACTCCCTTGTCATTTCATTGAAATGGTTGAAAGGGTCTTTTGTCATCTTTCCAGATAAACAAGCTTCGCATATTGCATATGGCTCTTGAATTTCATCATCGTGGAGCTTCTTTATGCGAGTCTCGTTTATATGACCTAAACGACAATGCCAAAGATAAGTTTGATTCAAGTTACTTTTGGATCTTTTACTTATATGATAAACGTCTCGTTCTATGTTATTTAGATTTAACGTGTATAGACCATTATGAGAATTGGCTTTAAAATATAAAATGTCATCTTTTAAACATGAAATTATAATCCCATAAAACTCATAATAAAAACCATTGTGTATAACTAAATCAAAAGAAATAACATTTTTAATAAGTCTAGGAACATAATAACAATCTTTAAGTTCCAAAACTCTTCCTGAAGGCAACTTGAGAAGATATGTTCCTATGGCTTCAGCTCCAACCTTGGAACCTTCGCCTACTCGTAGTTCAACATCTCCTCATCCCAGCCTCCTGTTCTTCTTAAATCCTTGCAAATGAATGCAAATGTGATGACCACATTCGGTATCCAATACCCAGGATTCACTAGAAGTAACGAGACAATCAATCATAAGGATACCTGAATCGCTGACAAAGTCAACATCCAACAGTCCCACATCAGACGTGTGCTCGCAAATATCCTTGCTGCCACAAGCTGGGCAACACAAATCAGCAAAGTCTCTCAACCATTCATTGAACTCGTCCTTTGGAACCTCGAGGAGAGATTCTTCCTCTAGCCTTTAAACATCACGTATACATAAGAGATTCTCGTGTATACCTGCGACACTCAGATCAAAATTCCCGACTAAACGTACTACCTTGTCCTGATAATACTGAGTGAGAGATCCAAACAAGAACAAGACTTGTTCATGCTGGTTTGATGTGCCAGTAACTAGGGTGAGACAATCTAATAACCTTCTTATGTTAATAAGATGGTCACTCAATGTTTGATCATCTTTCATCTTTGACGAAAAGATTTCATGCAAAACGAACTGCTTACTTTCTTCAGTACTATCTTTAAACGTCTCCTCAAAATACTGGACAAACTCATAGCATGGTTTCTTACGTAGATTATCAGTAAGCTCTGATAATGAAGTAAGAATGAGAATTTACATAACTTGTGATTCATCTGCCAGATACTGATAATAAGCGTCAAGCTCATCATCCTGGGCATCATGCCCTGGTTGTCCCTGTAACGACCCGAATTTTGTGTTAAATAAATTATGAAATAAATATGATAAATAAGTATAAATCATTTAAAACACATGGGAATTGGTTTCGTGTCATTTGGACGTCGTATGAGGAAGTTCCAGACGAAATCGTGTCGAAGAGGACAACAAAAAGTGCAGACCTGCACAAGTTCGTGTCACGAAGATCTGGGTTCGTGGCACGAAGTGAGACAGAAACTTGTTTTCGTGATCCGCTGAACGCGAAGTTTCAGTTTCGTGTCACGAAGATAGCCCCGCCAAACTTCGTGCCACGAAGAATTTATTTCGTGCCACGAAGGTGCCTGGACAACATAAAACGACAAAAACTAGAGTTTTGCTCATTTTCACCCCCAATTCTTGTGCAGCCGATTTTTGAGAGCATTTGGGCGATTTTGGTGTTCTAGAGCTCAAATCTTCATCAATCTTATAAATCTTAACATCAGTGGTAAGGATTCTTGATCCTTGATAGTTGGTAGTTAGTTTGTGACCTTTTTTGGGGAAAAATGGTTGTTTGGGTAACCTACCAAGTTATCTTTGGGGAATATGACTAAGATGAGTGTAGAACACTCATTGTAGGCTTGTAAACATTGTGTTCAAGTTGGATTTGAGATTTGTTGATGGAAATCTTGAACTAGGGTTTGAGATTCCACCAAGTTGGATGAACTTGGTAGTTAAGAAGGTTATTTTGGTTTGATTAGTGACTAGTTATGGATAATAACTAGAGTATGTGGATATGTTGATGATAGATCAAGAAGACCCAAGGATTGAAGATGTTCCAATGGGGGAAGCAAGGATTCATGTTGATAAACACGATTTGAATTTAGCTTGGCTAAGGTGATTACATGAGACTTTTAAAACTGGGTACATAGCAACTGGTTTTTGAAAATACATATGATGTTTTATGGGTCTTTATTAATAATTGATTTTAATAAAGATATGATTGAAAAGATGAGAAAGGGGTAAAATAGTAGACTATCTAAGTATGTCTAAAATGATTGATGATTTTAAAAAAGATCATGATAATGAAAAGTAACTAATAACTAATTATTGATATGATGTAAAAAGAGTATGCTTTTATAATATGTGATTACTAATGATGAAACTAGTTGATTTGATTATGTGAATGCTAATTAAAATTAGTATGTGGATAGATTGTATGATGACCTTACGACATTGTTGATAGATGTGACATATAGTCACATGTAATAGTTATGACGGGTAGACAGAAATAGGACATATAGTCACATCTAATAGTTATCATGGTATCTTTAAACGGATGGATTGGAGGCATTCCGATCACGTAACAAGATGTTGGATCTTACTGATTTGGAGGCATTCTGATTAGTAAGATAAGATGGGTCACCTTGCTTGGACAAGGTGACAAAGGGGGTTCTACTGAATCGGAGGCATTCTGGTTAGTAGGACAAAAATGGGGTCTCGTTGGATTGGAGGCATTCCGAACAACTTGACGGGTCGAATAGGCTATGTACTCATGTTCGAGATTGAAGGTTTAGAAAGTCGCGATAGAAGTGGCCTAGAGATGTTTAGCTCGGGAGCCTATAGGTATATCCCGTTATCCTATGGTTATGATATTATCTTTGTAACACCATGTTTTATAACTCTGATAAAATTTTGAAAAGGTTTTTGTTAAACCGTATTTTTGGATATTGGACTTTGTAGTATTTGTATTTAAAAATATATTTTAAATGGTGTTTTAAAAATTGAGGTGTTACAACTTGGTATCAGAGCTATAGTTTAAGTGAATTAGGTAGGTTTGACCTTCCTAGTCTTAAGCTATGCTAAGTAGGACCATATGTTTCCATAGGATGTCCATGGTTAGTCTTTTGAGACTGTAAGGTGTGTGTATGGTAGGGTCGATCCCTAAGAGAAATGGCATGTTTTGATCTTTATGGGTTGTATTCGACTATTGAATCGATCGTCCGAATATTGATTATTGAATACATTTGTATAACAAAAGGGTGAACACGAGAAGAGGATGACCTCCTCTGAGTCAGGAAGAGAAATTATAATTGAGTTTTGTCATGTCGTGGTGATGATAGAGAGGGTTCCGGTTTAGATGTAACCCGACCCCGGTAACTTTGGAAATTATCCAGAATCTGTAAAATCAGATGAAAGAAGTAGTGAGTAAAGATGTGAGCCGGATCGTGGATGACTGGACGAATGATGATAGGCGGGATGATTCTAGCAACCGTAAGAAGAATAGGTCTTCGAGTAACAAGGTTGGTTCTGAGAAGTCCTCAACGGAAGAGGGTAGTGATTCTGAATCGGAAGAAAGGGAAGGATGTCCGTTCGAGACATACATGGCGTGTAAGCCCGATGCGTATTTGGGAAGTTCCGAGACGAAGGTGACGATGCGGTGGATTCGCGAAATTGAGCAAGTGATAAAAGATAATAAGAGAATGAAGAATGTTATGATGACTCTTGCATCCCAGCTGTTGAAGGCGAGACGTCGTTGTGGAAGAAAGCAAAGTGCAAAAGTTTGGAAAAGTGGTATGGTACTAGATGTCATGGAAAGAGTTCGCGGGTAGATTGTTAGGGAAGTTTTGTCTCAAAAGTGTACTTGGAAAAATTTCTAAGAGAATTTATTGTTAGAGATGTGGAGAAGATAATTCAACGAAAGATCCATGAAGCGTCATCAAGTGGAGAAAAGAGGAAGTTCGATGGTAGCTTGGAGTCAACAAAGGAAGAAAATCCCGTTCAAAGTTCATCAAACATGTTGATGTGAAAGGATCAAAAGTGTGGTAAGTTTTCCCCCAATTATAAAATTGATGGTATGAGGTTCGTGCTTTATTTGATTAATTGTCGCACGATTCGCTGCTTAAGTGAAATGACATGAAGAATTATAGACGAATCGTTTGTTATGGATCCGTATTTGGGGGATGGTCTCCCGGGTTTTCTATGTGTGTGTATTGGGGTGAGTTGACGACCGATATGTCGTGAAAAGTAAAGGTAGAAAGAGGTATATTATCATGGATTATCGAAAGGTGAATCACGAGAATGGTAAATATATTCAAGGAAAAGATAGTAGTACATAGGAGTACTAAGTTCCGCTAAGAATTGTAAAGTGTGAATGGAAAACTATTGAAATAGAGACTTTGAAAATGAAACTTTAACGTTTGTTGGGAATCCGAATAAATGATGCAATATTATTATACGCGAATGGTAAGAAAAAGAACGGTTAAAGATTTTAGAGAAAATTTAAAACTTTTAAATAGAAAATATGCGGAAAAGAGTGAGTGTCGGGAATGACAAATTTTAGATATTAGATATGATTGATTAGAAGTTGACAATTAATCATGACAAAAATTTGTATCATGGATGATGGATTCCATGCTAAGGGTAAAAGGATAAATAATGGTAAAATATCATAGAAATGATATGTTAAGTCATGGGTTGCAAGTGTGGACCGGAATCAATTGTTTGACTCAAGGATGATTGGATTGGCCGTTGAATTATGGTTAATGGAGTGGTAGTTACTTCGGTGGTGACAAAAGATTTGGAAATTATTAAGGAAATGAACCGGTTAAAGGTGGTTAATGTGTGAGTGAATCGGTAAATAACAATTGGAGATGCTATTAGTTTACTCGTGGGGTACAATGCATGTGAGCTATGTGATGGCCTTTAAAGGCATATGATAGTGGAAAGGTAACATTGTATGAAGCGTGTTAAGAAGTATGTCAAATAGAAATATGTTGAATAGGAAAGAAAACGATAATGTGATATTATGAGAGAGGTGCTAGAATGCATGATGGATAATTAGGCGATTGAATGAGTGAGAAAGTAGCAAAGCTACGTGATGCGAAAAGATGGATACCCGATGGTATTGGTGTGGCATATACATATGTTTGTATATGTGCACGGTAGAGATATTTAGATGGAATTGGCATGATGTATAGGTATATATGTGTATATATATGTATATATATATATATATATATATATATATATATATATATATATATATATATATATATATATATATATATATATATATATATATATATATATATATATATATATATGCGTATGTATATATATGACGAATGTAGAATGTTATTCCCCAAACTAAGTAAATAAGATTTGATGATCGATAGCTAAGAAGAATAAATCAGCTGAAGTATGTACTTAGCTGAAGTACAAGTATATTCATATTCCTTCAACTAAGTACGTACTTAGCTCTAGGAAACAAGTCAAATCAGCAGCTATAAAAGAGTGTTCATTCGAAGTCTATGGCCAAAGGACAAAGACCAGAAGAAGACCGTTCAGCTGATAGTGGAATCAGCTGATGGTACCTGCTGCAGGTAAAGACTTGAGGAAAATGTTCTTGACACTTTGAACACTTTCCATTCCCGCTCAAAGAAGAAGAAAACGATGAAGATCTTCTATTTTGGAATAGAAGATAATATGTCAGTACATCATCGTTTGTCCCTCCAAGCATGTAAAGGGAAAGTCAACTACTTTTGTACTATCATAGTACACCTTTTCACTGTACGTCAGAAAAGGTAGCAAAAGGAGTTGACACAAAGTACTGTTGGAATATGCTTCACATGTATAACATATAGTTATATGGCTAGTTGTTTGTGAGCCTAAAGGGTCACACACTTAAACACTAAACACCATTATATAATTAGTGTAATTAGTGTAATTACATTAATTATTAATATATATAAGCTATGAGCTTGTCTATCATAAGTTTAATATTAAAAGTTAATATTGAAACTTTCTTGTGGGCAAACTAGAAGAAACAAAAGATAGGGACTTGTGGGCAAATAAGACTAATGATTTATGGAAATCATTAAAGGATTGTAATGGCACCATTAAGAGATATAATGGTCCATAAACTCCTTTCTTTGACCACACTTGGCCGTCCCCTCTCACACACACTTTGAAGGTGTTTTGTTTTCTTTCTTTTGCTCTCAAGACTCTAGGACTAGCATCCATTACATTGGTGTTCTTGCAAGTGTTGTGTGGACTTGCTTTAGAGGTATTCCCCATTGGAATCCTTGGTTTCGGTTGCTCACAATATCCATCCGTATTCATCATTGATCAAAGGCAACTAGGGTATGATTCTTATACCATTCTCTTTGATTTTATTTTAGTTTAATTGTATGATTAATATCAAGATCCTTTCATGGTGATAAATATTTTCCGCTGCGTTTTGTTAATTGTTTTAACCGAAAATCACCTTTAGTGGTATCACGAGTCATTATATTAATCATATAATTAGCTAGATTTTGTAAAAAGTGGCAAAAATCAATCGGTTTTGATGTATAAAAATCCCGATCGGAAAGAAAAAAAAAAACCCTACGGTTTTTTGTTTTTTTTTTTTTTTTCGGTTTTTTTTTAATTTAAAAGATGGGTTAAAACATGTATTTTTGGAACCCTATTGTCACTTGTTACAAAATCAAATCAAAAAGTTAATCTAGTTTATTGAATTTTTTGATTATTTGGCTTGGAATTCTTGTTTAATTATGTTTTTTGATATGGCAAAACATGTATTTTTGCCATATCCCAAGCCAAAGCCTTGTCAAATTGTTGATTGTTTGTGCAAACCGATGAAAGCCTAGACCGTTTGTGAATGAATGTGGTTGATGTTTGGTTGTTTGTTTATTTCGGGAAAAGCCGTGTTTTTTTTGGCTTAATTGTTGTAATTTGTTTCATTTTTTTTCTTTTATTTTTGGTGCCATTTTTGGGGCAATTTGTAATGTAAAAGTAATAGAATAGATAGTATTTATTTTATCTTTTTATTGTAAATTGTTTGACAAAAATATTGAAGACTTATGAAGAAAACAACAAATTTCCGTCACAAAAGCGAGGGCTGTACGAAAACAGGTTTTCCAGAGGCATACGGACTCCTTTTTGGGCGATTCAAAAGCCCAAAATGCTTGCAAAGTCGTGGGCTACAACTTTCCAGAAGGCCGGGAAGACCAGCGAAGACTCCTTCAGTGACTTTTCGGGCTTCAAAGTCTGCTGGAATTTTCTGGCAGATTACATTTTTTCACAATTTTGGGTTCTACTTGCTCAAGAATGTCTTGGAGCAAGTGGGAGCCCATTGGGTTTATGTAGGCCCGTTTGGGTTCATGTTGGCCCGTCCCCTAGTTTGACCCTTCGGTCCGTCGTGATGACTCACGTGACCGAACCTAGGATTTCATCGGTCGAGGTTTGCACAAAATTATGTTGCATGTTTTATTCTTTGTTTGTGGTTGTTTTTCTTTTCTATTAGATACAAATAGTAAAACAAATTAAAAATGGTTTTTTGACACAAACATTAAAACATTCAAACCCTTAATCATCGATGACTACTAGTTAATCATTGATGATTAAACCTTTAATCTAAAATCGTTTTGAGATTAAACTAAGTTTAAATATGATTTGAAACTCATCACTTAATAATCGCTAAAAGTTTTTACCGTTTATTACAAGACTTATGAAGTGGTATGAATGAAGTACATGATTCATTCATATCTTAAATAAAATTTTATTAAATTAAAATTTAAACATACCTAAAATTTAAGTCACGCCGTCCAATCGGTTGTAAATCACTTGCTTCTATTTTTGAATTCACGTGAGACGTGGTTTGAATTTAAATCCGAGGTCATTATTCTCTACGGTGAGACCTAGATCTATTTTGACATGATTTCACATTGGATGACTTAATCAAGTTAACGGTGAGACCTTGACTCGAGGCGACGATGCGACAAACATGCCACTTGACCCTAGATGCTTGTTCACTAGGTGCCATGAAGTCCCATACCTCTAAGAGTTGCACTTGTAATGCAATTGTTGATCGTCACCTACCTATTGGATCTATCACCTCTAGCAGATCAACTGATGCGGTGATAGAAGCTCAATGGGATCTTAGCTTTTAATTAAAATTAATTGGGTAGTTAATTTATTAAAAGAAATTATTATTAAAAATACTAATTAATGAACTTTGTAATTTTGTAGATGACTTCAAACAATCAAACCCTAACACATACCACCATTCGTTCCGTTCTCGAAAAAGAGAAACTTGATGGAACGAACTTTGTGGACTGGTCTCGTAACCTAAGGATTGTCCTTAGGGCCGAGCATAAGTACCACCATTTGGAGGAGGCGCTGCCCCCTGCCCCTGCTGCTACCGCCACTGCTGCTGTTCGTACAGCCTATACCAAAAGGTTTAACGAACAACAGGAAGTCGCCGCGCTTATGCTAGTGAGCATGATTCCCGATATTCAAAAGAATCTCGTGGACCTCACTGCATTTGATATGATGCGTGAACTAACGACCATGTATCAAAAGCAAGCCGAGCAGGAACTCTTTGACACTGTCAAAGCCTTCCACGCTTGTAAGCAGGAGGAGGGACAGTCTGTTAGCTCTTATCTCTTGAAGATGAAGAGCTACTTAGACCAAATGGAGAGGCTTGGTTACGCTATGCCGCACATCCTTGGGATTAGCTTGATTCTAACGTCCTTAAACAAGGATTTTGCACCGTTTGTCATGACTTATCATATGCATAGTATGGGGAAGACATTCGCCGAATTACATGCTATGCTGAAACAAACGGAAGAAAGCCTACCCAAGAAAACTCCGGCCCCTACTGTCCTTGCTATAAGGCAAGGAAAGATCCAAAAACCAAAACCGCAAGTAGTTGCAAAGGGCCAAGGCAAGGGAAAGCAAGTTTACAAGCCCAAGCCAAAGGTTCCCCCACCTACTCGTAAGGAGCATCCCGCTAAGGATCTTGCTTGCCATCACTGCGGTGAACCAGGCCATTGGAGGAGGAATTGTCCTGCCTACCTGGCAGAGTTGATGAAGAACAAAGCCAACAAGGTTGGCACATCAGGTATCTTCACAATAGAACTATATGCTTTCCCTAAGAAATCATGGGTATATGACACTGGTTGTGGAACTCACATTTGTAATACCATGCAGGGTCTAAGGGGAAGTAGAAAGCTAAACCATGGAGCTTTGGACTTGTACGTGGGCAATGGCAATCGTGCACCGGTCGAAGCTATAGGAAGCTATGATTTAATCCTTCCTAGTGGTTTAATTATTGTATTAGACAATTGTCACTATGCGCCTAGCATTACTAGGGGTATAGTATCGCTTTCTTGTTTGTGGAATAATGGTTTTATTCATACGTTTACGGATTATGGTATTTCAGTTTCAAAGGATAATGTTTTTTACTTTAATGCTATTCCTCGTGATGGTATCTTTGAGATTGACATGCATAATCGTATCACAAACAGTAGTTCTATTTATACATGTAGCAATAAGAAATCCAAGAAGAATTTGGATTCTACTTACCTATGGCATTGTCGCCTTTGCCATGTTAACAAGAAACGCGTTTTGAAATTACAAAAGGATGGACTTATAAAATCAGATGATTCTGAATCATTTGATAAATGTGTTTCTTGCATATCTGGTAAAATGGCGCGCAAGCCTTTCTCCCATGTAGGCGAAAGGGCCAACGATCTACTTGGACTCATACATACTGATGTATGTGGCCCTTTTAGAACTCGAACTAGGGAAGGTGCTACCTATTTCATTACTTTCACTGACGACTTTAGTCGTTATGGTTATGTTTACTTGATTAAACATAAACATGAAACCTTTGAAACGTTCAAAGCTTTCCAAAATGAAGTAGAAAATCAACTCGGCAAGAAGATAAAGGCTCTTCGTTCTGATCGAGGAGGAGAGTACATGAGCCATGAGTTCCAAGATCATCTTAAGAATTGTGGGATTGTCTCACAATTCACTCCCCCTTATACACCACAGCATAATGGTGTATCAGAGAGGAGAAATCGCACCTTGCTTGACATGGTTCGATCGATGATGAGTCCTACCACTCTGCCTCTATCTTTTTGGGGTTATGCACTCAAATCGGCTGCTCGCATACTAAATATGGTTCCCACCAAGAAGGTTGAAAAGACACCATATGAGATATGGCATGGGAAAGTCCCTAACTTGTCTTACTTGAAGGTCTGGGGTTGTGAGGCTCTCGTGAAACGAGACACGCCAAACAAACTTGAACCCAGAGCTGTCAAGTGCATCTTTATAGGATACCCTGAGGAAACGATGGGTTACTATTTCTACTACCCACCTGAGCAAAAAGTAATTATTGCTCGTTATGCTGAGTTTCTTGAGAGCAATCTCATTTCACAAGAAGCAAGTGGGAGTACCATCGACTTTGACGAGATTCCAAGCGATGAAGATGCACAACCTATTGTAGAGACTAGCGAACATCAAGATGAGGCTGAACACGAAACTGTTCCTGTTGCACCTCAAAATGATGTAATCCCTGTTCGAAGGTCCGCAAGGACACCTCATGCACCTGAACGATATGGTTTCCATGTCGATGCTGAGGAGCTGAGTTTAGGGGATCATAATGAACCCCCTAACTATCGAGCTGCATTATCAGATTCTGAATCTGACAAATGGCTTGATGCTATGAACGCGGAAATGCAATCCATGAAAGATAACCAAGTATGGACTTTGGTTGATCTTCCTCCTAACAGTAAGACTGTTGGTAGCAAGTGGCTCTTCAAGAAGAAGACCGACATGGATGGCAATGTACACACCTATAAAGCTCGATTGGTAGCAAAAGGTTATACTCAAACCTACGGGATTGACTATGATGAAACCTTCTCGCCTGTTGCCGACGTTAGAGCTATTAGGATTGTCATAGCCATAGCAGCGTACTATGACTATGAGATTTGGCAAATGGATGTTAAAACTGCTTTCTTAAATGGACATCTTGATGAAGATGTTTATATGGTTCAACCTGAGGGTTTTGTTAATCCAAAACACCCAAAGAAAGTATGTAAGCTTCAAAGGTCCATTTATGGACTAAAGCAAGCATCCAGAAGTTGGAACAAAAGATTCGATGAGGAAGTCAAATCGTTTGGCTTTACTCAGAATCCCGACGAGCCATGTGTATATGTAAGAGCTAGTGGGAGCATTGTCGTCTTTCTAATCCTATATGTCGATGACATACTACTCATAGGAAATAACATTCCAATGCTACAAGATGTAAAATCCTGGCTTGGGAAGTGCTTCGCTATGAAGGATCTTGGGGAAGCGGCATATATACTTGGTATAAAGATCTATCGAGATCGATCAAAGCGGTTAATCGGACTAAGTCAAAGTGCGTACATTGATAAGATTCTAAAACGGTTTAGAATGGATGCTTCCAAACGTGGAAGTCTCCCTATGCAACACAATGTACACTTGAGTAAGACTCAAGGACCGTCCTCACCTGATGAGATGAAACGTATGCGTGATGTCCCCTATGCCTCGGCAGTAGGATCTATCATGTATGCTGTGCGGTGCACAAGACCTGATGTAGCGTTCTCTCAGAACCTTACAAGCCGATATCAACAGAATCCAGGTGAGAGTCACTGGACTGCTGTTAAGAACATACTGAAGTATCTTAGGAATACTAAAGATATGTTTCTTGTTTATGGTGGTGAAAGTCAAGATGAACTGAGCGTCACTTGTTATTCTGATGCTAGTTTTGAGACTGATAGAGATGATTCCAAATCTCAAACGGGGTATGTTTTCGTTTTGAACGGAGGCGCTGTTGATTGGAAAAGTGCAAAGCAGAGCACTATCGCTATGTCTTCTACAGAAGCTGAATACATTGCAACTACTGAAGCTGCAATGGAAGCTGTTTGGATGAGGAAATTCATTTCTGGGCTTGGTGTTGTCCCCAGTAATGAAAAACCTATGGATATGTTCTGTGATAACACAGGTGCTATCATCATTGCCAACGAACCTGGTGTTCAGAAAGGTGCCAGACATTATCGGAGGAAGCTTCACTACATTAGAGATGCGATCCTAATGGGAGATGTACGCTTGCTCAAAGTTCATACAGATGACAACTTAGCTGATCCCTTCACGAAGCCAATGTCATGTACCAAACATATTGAACATGCTAGAAGCATTGGACTTCGACCAGCTAATAGTTTCATGTAATCTGTTTTAGTATTTGGATAATGGAACATTGAGCAGTTTTTATTGGAATAAATTGATATATTTGATATGATCGTTTTTATATGAATATCTACTGTGTTCTATATTTGCATGTTTATATCCATGAATATTTACTGCGTTTTATATTCTAAATTGTCCATTGTCATAATTAATAATATGGGAATATTATTAAGACAAATCTGAGGGCATTGATGACATTATCTTAGTATGACTAAGGATGATGAAATCAAACTCACATGTTGTCCATAATGATGCACAATTGGACTGACCCAACCTATGAGAAATCACTTCATGGATTTATGTCACAAGTGAATCTCACAAAGGCTTTGTCACTTATCCTCTGACTTGAGATGCAAGTTGGTTTGTGTATGTAGAGGGGCAAACTTTGATATGGTTAAACGTTGACCTGAACAAGGCTGCTATAACAACCATTATCGGGTTTGTCATTAAGCATATGACAGACACGTGCAGTCAATAAAGAATTTGTTCCTCCACACATGTGGATTAGATACTACTGGGCCCCTCGATGATTTGAATAGATGTATGTGTGGCCACACCCAAAAGGTAATCAAGATGAATCTTGATTGGTTTTGGTAATCTACTTCAATATATAGATCGAGAAACAGAATCGTTGAAATTTTAGATTGACATTTATCCTTGTCTAAAATTCAACATAGTATCAGTAACAAAAGGATAACTGCTTGAAAAACCTTGAACAAAGATTTTATGAAACTCCTCATGTACTTCTAGGGGCATTGGCGGGTTGCTAGACTCTAACCTTTGCTTGTATAACTACTTGATGTTATCACGTGCGCAAGTGGGAGCTGTTGGAATATGCTTCACATGTATAACATATAGTTATATGGCTAGTTGTTTGTGAGCCTAAAGGGTCACACACTTAAACACTAAACACCATTATATAATTAGTGTAATTAGTGTAATTACATTAATTATTAATATATATAAGCTATGAGCTTGTCTATCATAAGTTTAATATTAAAAGTTAATATTGAAACTTTCTTGTGGGCAAACTAGAAGAAACAAAAGATAGGGACTTGTGGGCAAATAAGACTAATGATTTATGGAAATCATTAAAGGATTGTAATGGCACCATTAAGAGATATAATGGTCCATAAACTCCTTTCTTTGACCACACTTGGCCGTCCCCTCTCACACACACTTTGAAGGTGTTTTGTTTTCTTTCTTTTGCTCTCAAGACTCTAGGACTAGCATCCATTACATTGGTGTTCTTGCAAGTGTTGTGTGGACTTGCTTTAGAGGTATTCCCCATTGGAATCCTTGGTTTCGGTTGCTCACAATATCCATCCGTATTCATCATTGATCAAAGGCAACTAGGGTATGATTCTTATACCATTCTCTTTGATTTTATTTTAGTTTAATTGTATGATTAATATCAAGATCCTTTCATGGTGATAAATATTTTCCGCTGCGTTTTGTTAATTGTTTTAACCGAAAATCACCATTAAGTACAATTGGGACTGTAACCTATGCGAGTGCATTAAATGTTTCCGTGGACAAGTCTACATCGACGAATGATATGTTTACATGTCGAATAACTTGTGGACAAAGGAACATGGATCTTGGGCTATATATAGAGACGTAAATGCTTTCATTTATACACACCTTTTAGCATTCATAGCACAAGAACATTCTCTGAGAGTTTGTTATTGTCTGGTGTTAACTCTCCCATAGTTATTACACAGGCATTCAATATCAGCTGTTAGTATCAGCTGATATAACTCTCCTTGCATAGTCTTCGAGTTTGAGCGAACAAAAGTGTCACTTCAAGTATAGAGTTTTAGTTAGTGTGTACTATCTATTTCTGCAAACTCTGTACTGTATTAAGTTGTTTTAATAAACTCTTAATCATTGAAAACTTGTGTGTTCTTTATCTTATCGTCTTTACTTGTCATAACGCAACACATTTGTGTTGTTGGGAACCAACAACTGGTATCAGAGCAAGTGTCAAGGTTGTTTTCCATCAACTTTGAGCATCTGTTATGGTTGAACCTACAACATCCGATATTCCATCGTCTGGAAAACCCCCCAAACTCACTCAAACCAACTACCCTATGTGGAAAACTCGTATGTGATCCCACATGGTTACCTATCACCCAAAACTTCAAGACAATATAACGATAGGAAAATATATTCCCAAAACCCTTATTCCTGGTACCCCTGAAGTACCAAAACACTATGTTGTGAAATTTGAAGCACAATGGACAGACGCTGAAAAACGTCTTGTTCATCTTGAAAAATAAAGGAATGGATATGCTTTTTCAAGGAGTTGGTGATGAACTGTATCACAATATTCAATTTTGTGACTCAGTCAAAGAAATGTGGGAAAGGCTGGCTGAAGTGTATGAAGGCACATCCGTTATGCGTGAACACAACAAAAACATGCTCATTCATGACTACGAGCTGTTTAAAGCCAAACCTAGTGAGACTATAGCTCAAACATTCAACCGTTATAACATTCTGTTAAACGAGAAGAAGTCTCATGGGATTGAAACAGCTCTTCCCTCTAAATGGGCTACCATTAAAACTTGCATGAGTACATCTCCTACATTAAAATATTACACTCTTACCTCTCTCTATGGCATGTTTCTAAGCCATGAGAGAACTGTATTCAACAAATTTCAACCTCCAAAGGACTCTAAAGTGAGCTCCTTAGGATCTTCAGCTGCTCTTGTTTCTCTAAACAAACCCAGCAGAATTGAATATCCTCCCTCAGATGATGAAGTTGACAAAACTTCAGCTGTAGATCTGTTCAACATACCTGAGGTCAGCATCGAAGAGATCGATGAAGACGAAGATAATGAAGCCCTTATAATTGAGCTTGCCCTACTTGTCAAAGATAGAAAAAATTTCAAAGGAAAATCGGGTTCCTCGGCTAGAGGCTCTAGTATTAGACCTATCTCATCAGCTGCACCTTCCAGATCTTCTGGAAATACACCTGATATCTCTGAGATAACTTGCTACAACTGCAACAAAAAGGGACACTATGCAAACGACTGCAAGCAAAAGGAAGCTAGTTCATCCTCTTCAAGTGGTGAGTCCATTGAAGAAAAGTACAAAAAGCTACAAGCCTTCACCAAAAAGATCCTAGAAGAAAAGAAGGCACTTGAAGGCAAAGTTGCTGACAAGGGTCTTGTAGCTGAAACTCACGACTGGGATGACTCTGGTGACAGCTCATCTGATGATGATGAACCAATGGCCACAATGTGTTTGATGGCTCGTGCTGATGAAAGTATCACAGCTGATGATGGTCGTTCATATCAATGGGTCAACATAGTTGACAAAAAGGTATCTTCTCTAATCTCTGCTGAGGCTTCTGAAGCCACAGATATTGTTGATTCCATTATCTGTGACTTGCACTTCATTGATCAGATGAAAGGTGAATGTTTGGATAAACACAGTGCTATTCTTCGTGAAAATGCCTTTTTAAAAGAAAGATTAATTGATCAAAAAACTTTAAAAGAAACTCTTTCTGAAACAAAATTTATAAACTCAGTTCTTCAACACGATCTGAATGAAAAGGTTAAAGAACTTGAAGCAATTAAAAAGATTTGTGAATCATGATCTCGTTCATCCAAACATGTGAGTGAGTGTGTCAACTCACAGATTCCTAGTCAAGTACAAGCTGTATTAGGAGGAGATTTACTTGCTGCAGCCGTTGTACCTGACAGCAGTACGGATGATTTGTACTACTCGACAGCTGATGCTTCTGTGCCGGCTGAAGAGTTGGTGTTTGGTTGCTTTGTTAAGTCCACCAAAACCTATGCTACTAAGATGTCCAAAGAAGAACCTTCTGAAACTACTGGTGAAGAGTCATTAGCTGACTCTTCAGCCATTGTTGTTAGGACACCCACAGTAGTTATTGTTGAGCCAAGTAAGTCTATTTTGGGCTCAGCACCTGCTGTCTCTTCTGCTAGACCTCAAAGGAAGACTAGCAAGACAACATGAAAGAAAACTGTTCTTACACCCTTCAAGGGTGAGACAACTGGAGTTCGTACTGGAGTTGCAAAGAACAAAGGTAAGAGTGTTCTCAAAAACACTCCAAGTCCTTCTTCAGCTGGTCCCATTAAACAGCTGAAAGGAAAGGTCAGCAAGCTTACATCACTCGTACAAACTCTGACTATCTTAGATAATCAGAAAGGTATTTTGGGTCCAGTACCCAGCCCCGCTGCTTCGCCTTCCACTCCACTACAAAAGAACAGAAAATGTTATAAGTGTGGAGATCGTGGGCATATGGCAAGTGAGTGTGACAGCACAAGCTTAAGACCCTCTCCAACCTCAGCTTGTGAGTCCACTAAGAACCCAACCCCTGTGAGTTCCAGCAAGAAATCACAAGGACCCACAGAGGTGTGGGTTCCCAAAAAGAACTAACTTTTTTAATCTTATGTGCAGCGTGATCAAAGCGACCACGTCTGGTGCCTAGACAGTGCTTGCTCAAGACATATGACTGGATTGAAATCCCTGCTTGAAGAGTTCGAAGTTTTTGTTGGTCCTCCAGTAATTTTTGGTCATAATGGTAGAGGCTGAACTGAATGTTATGGATCCATCTCAAATGGATCTATAAAGATCACAAGAGTTGGTTATGTGAACGGGCTGAAACATATTTTAATCAGCATTAGCCAACTATGTCATGCAGAGTTCCAAGTGAACTTTAATAAGTACAGAGGAACGGTGACAAATAAAAGTGGAAAAGTCGTGCTTATCGCACCAAGAAACAACCATGTATACACACTTGACGTGAATCCTCAAAATCAAGAAGTTTGTCTATTCTCTCACTCCACTGAAGAGCTGAACTGGTTGTGGCATAAAAGGTTATCTTACTTAAACTTTAAAAACATATCTAAGTTGTCCCGAGGATAGCTAGTGAATGGCTTGCCACATATCAAGTATGAAAAAGATAAGCTTTGTTCAGCTTGTGAACAAGGTAAACAACATAAAAGCTCTTTCAAATCAAAGCAATGTTTCTCCATCGACAACTGCCTGCACATGCTTCATATGGATCTCTTTGGTCCTATGAGCACTGAAAGTCTAGGTGGAAAGAAGTATACACTTGTTATCATTGATGAATACTCACGATACACTTGGGTTATATTTTCTTCGTAACAAAAGTGATGCAGTTGATGAAATTATCAAATTCATCAAGAAGATGGAACTTCTAAATGGGTCAAGAGTAAAGCAGCTGAGATCAGACAATGGTACTGAATTCAGAAATCGTACATTGGAAGACTTCTGCTCAGAAGTTGGGATCTCACAAAACTTTTCAGCTGCTAGAACACTTCAACAGAATGGTGTTGCTGAAAGAAGAAATAGAACCCTAATAGAAGCTGCAAGAACAATGCTTGCTGAGTCAAACATGCCAAAACAATTTTGGGCAGAAGCTGTTAACACAGCTTGTTTTACTCAAAACAGGTCTCTCTATGTGAAGAGACACAAGAAAACTTCTTATGAGATTCTCCGTCAGAGGAAACCTTATATCGGTTTCTTTCATGTCTTTGGTTGTGTGTGATTTGTGTTAAACACACGAGATCAGCTGAGTAAGTTCGACTCTAAAGCTGATGAAGCAATTTTCTTGGGGTACTCCACTATGTCTAAGGCATACAGAGTTTTCAACAAAAGAAGACAAACATTAGAAGAATCTATAAATGTTACTTTTGAAGAACACTCTAAAGCCTTAAACCCCACCTCTGCTGAATCATCTGACGCAATTCAGAGATCAGCTGTACCACCTTCTGATGATACAGCTGAAGCATTCTCTGATGCTTTGAATCTCTTTGAAGTTCCAATAAATGATTCAGATGATACATTGCATGATGCTCCCACATATCTTGTAGATATTGCAGCTGTTCAATAGGAAATTCCAACAACAAGAGCATCATCCAAGGCTATCTCTAAGCCACCTCTTCATTCTTCAAGAAGATTAGTTCAAAATGAAGTACTCAATCCCGTTGAGCATTCAACCGCTCATCAAGGATCAAATTCTGCTGAATCCTCTTCCTCTTCAGCCGCTCCTCAATCCAAGTGGACCTCAGAACATCCAATTGAAATAATCATTGGAGATCCAAAACAAGGAGTGGTCACAAGAAGTAAGGCATCATGTAATCTTTGCCTATGGCCGTGTTTCTTAGCAGCTGAAGAACCGAAAAATATTAAAGCTGCCTTAGAAAACTCCAGCTGGATTCAAGCGATGCAGGAAGAACTTAACCAATTTGAGGTCAATAAAGTGTGGCAGTTCGTACCTCCACCAGCTGGTAAGACAATAATTGGTACCAAGTGGGTATTTAGGAATAAAATGGATGAAGAAGGCGTGGTTATTCGCAACAAGGCTAGACTTGTTGCACAAGGATATAGACAGGAGGAAGGAATCGATTTCGATGAAACATTTTCCCCACTAGCAAGGCTTGAGGCTATAAGAATATTCTTAGCCTATACTGCTTACAAAAAATTCACAGTTTTTCAGATGTACGTGAAGAGTGCATTTTTAAATGGTAAATTGCAAGAGGAAGTCTACGTAAAGCAACCCCCAGGTTTTGAAAATCCTAAGTACTTAGACTATGTGTATAAGTTGGATAAGGCGTAGTATGGATTGAAACAAGCTCCTCGTGCATGGTATGACACTCTCTCCACGTTCCTTCTAGCAAATGATTTCACCAGGGGAAAGATTGATAAAACCTTATTCATTCCTAAAATCAAAGGTGATATCATTCTTGTTCAAATTTATGTGGATGGCATAATATTTTGTGCTACTGATGAAAAGCTTTGTAAACGTTTCGCAAAACTTATGTCTACAAAGTATGAGATGAGTATGATGGGTGAATTAACAAATTTTCTTGGCTTACAAGTTAAGCAATCTAAAAATGGAATTTTTATAAATCAAGAAAAATATATCAGAGATCTTTTAAAGAAATTTGATATGAATTCATCATCATTTATGAAAACTCCAATGGCTCCTCCAAATAATCTAGATGCTGATACAACTGGGAAATCAGTTGATATCACATTCTATAGAGGAATCATTAGGTCTCTGCTCTATCTCACTGCCAGCAGACCAGATATTATGTTTGCTACTTGCATGTGTGCTAGGTATTAAGTTGATCCTAGAGAATCTCATTTAATAGCTGCTAAGCGAATTTTGAGATACCTTAAAGGTACTCCAAGCCTAGGTCTTTGGTATGCCAAAGACTTCGGGTTTGATCTAATTGGCTATTCAGATTCAGACTTTGCAGGTTGCAAGATGGATAGAAAGCGCACTACTGGAGGATGTCAGCTGCTAGGTGGCAAGCTAGTCAGCTGGACAAGAAAGAAACAAAATATTGTTTCCACCTCTACAGCTGAAGCAGAATACGTCGCTACTGGAAGCTGTTGTGCACAAGTCCTTTGGATGAAGAATCAGCTGGTTGATTTTGATATGAACTTTTGCAAGGTTCCTATCTACTGCGATAACACAAGTGCTATCGCAATCAGCAACAACCCAGTTCTTCATTCAAGAACCAAACATATTGATATCAGGTATCATTTCATTAGAGATCACATTGAACAAGGTGACGTTGAACTTCATTTCATTTCATTTCAACAGACCTTCAGCTGGCTAATTTGTTCACTAAACCTTTAGATGAAAAATGTTTCAACTTTTTAATCAGCGAGCTGGGTATGTTAAATTCTTAAATCATCTGCTGAAGTACTATCAGCAGCTGATAAGATCACCTTATCACTTAGTACATTCAGCTGACTAAAAACGTATTGAATCACTCAGTCAGCCGAATAAAACATCTCAAAATGATAACTTATCAAGTTTTGTAAGTTAAAACGTTTGGTTTTACCCTTGAGAAGGAATCTTTTATTCCTATCCACACGATTTCTGTGGCCAATATCTTCACTCGAGTGAAAATATTTGGCATTTATGAAGGACAAGACACCCTGACACCGAAACGGCTCCACTAACCCCTCTCCGTCACATCCGTCCTTCTTTTTCGCACATATACCAACATTTCCATAGTTGGTTTCTAACTATCCATTTATAGTCCGGTTTAATTTCAAATGTTTACCCAAACCGTCCTACAATCCCCTATAAATACCCATCCATCTCACCCTATTCATCCTCACCACCCTCTAAACTTCTTCCCAAATTATCTCACAAACCCTATTCTCTTCTTCAAGCTTTTGTCTTTCTTCTCCCAAAAATGTCTAAGAAAACCACAAAAGCACCCTTACCAGAGATGCTATCGAGTTTGCCCAAAAATTGAACTTGATAGCAAACACATCTCCACCGGAAAACCTCCAAGAGGTTTACTGTCCGGTCGGAATGTTCTTGCGCCACTGTCCTAACAGAGGTGCTTTCTTTCAATTCACCAAGAGTTTCTATGAACTCTTGCGTGATTTCTGGATGTCTGCCTCCATTTTCGGAGACGACATTGTTGCGCAGTTTGAAGATCATCAAATCACCATCACTGTTGATGATTTTCGAACAGCTTGCGGGTTCGACCACTTGCTCCATGTCCAACTCTATCAGGAGATGAAGTCTACTGATGAGGCTAAAGCGAGTCTAATCGGTATCACCGGATATCGATTAGAAAAGGACGATGTCAGGGTTCTCATCTTCAAGAAGTCTCAGCTGACGAGACCATGGTCCTCTATTTCTTCACTCATATCATTCAATGCATAGGCGGAAACCATGGGTCTCAAAACCAGTGCAACTCCAAGCTTCAGGTCTTTGCTGAAGCCCTAATCACCGGTAAGCGAATTGATTATGGGAGATTGGTTTTCGAGGAGGTCAAGACCAAGCTCAAGGCCAAGGGAACTCACATTCCCTATATTCGATTCTTTACTCTTTGCATCGCTCATGTGATGCTTGAGAAGCTGAAGATCGATTATGATGACCTTAAGGGGGAATCGTTTGAGATTCGTTCCTTATCAAACATCATTTTCTCCAAAAAGGAAGATGATGAAGATGTTCCCCTCTCCTCATACATGCTGAAGATCGTAAATGATCGGACCAGATCCAAAAGGGATCAATCACAGGGCACCACAATGAAGAAATCTGCCCTTCAAGAAGGTAAGTCCTTTTCTCATCTGAAGTGTTTTCCAGCAGCTAGTAATCCGTTAACTGCTGATGAAAATACTACCACTTCAACCGGGACCTCAGTTCCCATTGATGTGGAAAATGAGGATGAGGAGGTGGTCCTCAAGTGGTGAAGAAACGAGTCAAAAGAACGGCTCATCGGTCTCCCACTTCCTCTCATTTCCTTCCCCCATCTTTTCCCACTTCACATGCTCCTTCTTCTCCTCAACTGAGGGTAAGAGGGTTTGCTACCCGTGGAGAAGGTGTGGTGGCTGATGATGCTGACCTGGCAACAGCAGCATTATCAGGATTCAGCCAGGATCCTCTGGGTACTTACTCGAGTCCCAGATTGGAAGGATTACGATCAGATGCTATGTCAGCATCTGCAAATAGTCCTTCTCATTTTCAGTTTTGCAGTGTTTCTCAAGGAACTCCACCAACAATCGGAGCTCCTAGTCAAACACCCCTGGCTAATCGCCTTTTTGTGTCTTTTGCTCTTCAACCTCCATCTGCTGATTTCTCAACAAGTCAGCAGACTTCAATACGGCAATTTCGTTCTTTATGAGTTAGTGCCGACTCCACCCCTCTGCGTAGCTCCTCGACTGATTCATTATCAGTCGTTGTAACAAGGGAACAAACTCCACAAGCAACCTCAGTCTCTCAACATACCGCTGGTGAAGTTTTTGGCTCAACCCAAGCCACCCTTGAGTCAGCTGCACATACACCACCACCAACTTCTTCATCACTTTCTGAGTCAGCAGTTGATGATAGATTGACTGGAAACCAAGTCAATCTTGAAACTGTTCTTTCTGTTTCCCACAACGTCACCAGCTTACACCCGCTGGAGATCGAGGAAACCACCGCCGATGAAGAGACAACTGTAGACCCAAATGTTACTGAGGCATCCACCCAAACTGCCAGTGATCGCGAACGTATTCGCCAACTGAGATGTGAGGCAGCTGACACACCACTCAGAGGAAATCTTCCTCCAGTCTCTATACCAGATCAGCCGACTGGTGAGACTGAAACTCAAGGTTATCAAACAGCATACGTCGTGATGTTTGACTCTGCTGATGAACCCATTCAGCACTACTTTTCGTCTCCAAACGAAGAAGTAGATGAACCTTGGTTTCAAACTAATTTCACAGCTGATGTCGGCACTTCTGACAGAAACCCAGAAGTTTCAGCTGGACCCAACACACCCCCTATAGTTTCTGAGCATCCCATAGGAGCCATTCCTCCTAACTCAGAAACACTTACTTCCACAGCTGAGGCTACCCTTCCAGCAGGAGACATATCGGACCCCTTCCCCCAAAGCGTCCAAGTGTCCCATGTTGAATCCAGCAAAGCTGGAGAAAGCATTCCCATCAGAGCCGCTGCCGCTCTGATGCCTAGAGTTTTGAAATCCCAGATTCGACCTGGTATGGCCACGCTGAGGAAACAGATGAACACCCTTCACAGGGACGTTCCAAAGAAGTGTGCTGATGCTGTTGAAAATCTATCCTCCAACATCACTTCTCTGCATACTGAGGTTCATACTCAGACTCCTCGGCTGGCTCTTCTTGATGATCAGATTCGCTGCAACACAAGCGAGTTCATCTCCCTCAAAGAATATATTCATCGAGAGTTGAACTCCATTCGCGAATCTGGCAGAGTCGAAAAGGAAAAGCTTCTCTCCGAAG
Source organism: Calendula officinalis (assembly GCA_963853835.1). Classification (NCBI taxonomy): domain Eukaryota; kingdom Viridiplantae; phylum Streptophyta; class Magnoliopsida; order Asterales; family Asteraceae; genus Calendula; species Calendula officinalis. The sequence goes on from OY970826.1 coordinate 41,451,352, forward strand.
CCCGGGCAACAAAAGAAGAAGTCGAAAGACAGCTGAATACATTGCATTCCAAGGTATCCCCTCATTAACCAGTTGTTGATCATATTGGTCTTGCACAATCCAAGCAAGAATCCCTGCTGACCAATACTCATAGCCATCTCTCTAAGGCTACTGAGGAGTCTGCTTCTGCTGTATCCACCACAATGGACAAACTGGAGACTGAGGTCAGTTCTTTGACCTCCCAAGTAGCTGCTGGTCTTCAAGGCACCCTTAACCTCATTCTACAAAAGCTTAATGAGGGTGCCGCTGCTGTACATCCTGCTTCAGCACCAGAGAGTACCTTACTTCTCCAAGCACTCTCTGAGGGGGAGAAAGAGCAAGCTACTTCAGCAGGTGAACAATCAGGTGAACAAAATTCTTCACAAATTATAGTCGCCTCTGCTATTGGAGCCAATATAGAAGACATTCCAGCAGGTGAGACTCCAATTTCTCCATCACTCACCACTGCTGGAATACACGAAGGAGAAGAAGACGTTTCAGTAGACGAGACCCCAATTGTAACAACACTCGTCCCTACTGGAACACCTGAGGTAATTGCTTCAGCAGATGAGACAACAACGCAATCAACACTCATCTCTGCTGAAGGTCTCAGGCTGAAGAAACCTCACACTACAACAAATCGAAGCTAATGCAACCCCCATAAAAAGTTGCTTTAGTCATCTAAAAAGTTGCATTAGGCCTAAAGCAACCTTTTAGCAAGGGTTGCGTTAGGTGGAGTTGCATTAGACCTAATGCAACCTTTTTGTGAGCAAATGCAACTCTTTATCAAAGAGTTATATTTTTGTTCAAATGCAACCTTTTTAAGATGCAACCTTTTTTATATGCATATGCAACCTTTTTAAATCTTAAATGCAACCATTTTTATAGATAAATGCAACCTTTATTTACAAGAAGGCAACCTTTTATATACAAAAATGCAACTATTTTTGGACTTAAATGCAACCTTTATTAATAATGCAACATTTTATATACACATATGCAACCTTAAATCTTTAGTCAACAAGGTTCTCAATTACAACCACAACGTAAAACTAATGTTACAATAATGTACAAATTTAATATTACAAAATGTTAAACCCTTTATCCACCCTTTAGAAGCTACCTCTGTTGCTATCTGCACAAATTTAAAAAAAATATATTATTACAAAATGTACATCGTGTAAATCACTCATAATTTAAATAAAGAAAAAATCACTCATAAAATATAAACACAAGGTGGTTAAGAAAAGGTACCTTCTTTGTAACATTATTATCACGAGATACTTCCTTCTTGAACATAAACATATAGGTACTATGTTCGTGAGATATTCAATATAGACATATTTGACTCGTTTGATATTTGACCTGAATCAGCACGTTCATAGAAAAGTTAGGAGATCACAATACCTCCACTATCTACCTAACATCATAGTTGGCGCTAAATCCACTAATCCAACAACCTAGAAAAAAAAAATCATGTATAACATTTTCATTAAATTGGAATTTTACGAAATCTACGTAAATTAATTTTCTTCACAATTAAAGTGAAACAATAGCAAAAGTAACATAATTAAGTATTTTTATTCAATGATGGATTCAACATCACCACATATAACAAATCTGCCATTTGGGTTGTGTTTCAAGCTCTCTAAATACCAATTTTAAATTACTAGGATCAGCAAATTTAGGTCAGACATATAAGCAGCATGAGACAGATCAGTAGACAGACACAAAAGTAGTAACAGCTACAAAAACACCATACCTGAGTGTTGACTTCTGATTCCGATTCTTATTCTGATCCCAAGATCAATCTTTGATGAAGATGCTAATAAATCTGAGTAGATCAGCAGGTCAATTAATAAAAAAACGTTAATAAAAATCAGTAGGTCCATAAACCTGATTAGCATTAAATTAGCAGAGCACATACATTTTTCTTCAACAATTAAAATCATTTCACTATAACACAACCAATACTCGAAGTTAGGAGTTCCACCATCATACTATTTATCATCCGGATTCTACGAGCACCATATTCTAGGTCCAAATGCATCATTTCATGTAAAAAATATGAACTTACAATATTTCTTGCCGTGTCATCATAAGTATCCACATATTCACATCCTCATCCTTATGTATTCATAAAAATATAAAGATCAACAAAACAGGTCAAACACAGTAGCAGATCAGCATGTTCAGTTCAAAACATGTCAAAACAGCGGCTAATCAGCATGTTCGGGTCAAAAACAGTAACTTGACTTTTGATTTTGATTCAAATTCTGATCTTACCTAAGATTTAATCAAGCTTTAACGAAGATGCTTACATACATGAGTTGATAAGCAAACCAATTAATAAAAATGATAATAATATTCGGTTTTTTTTTTTTAATTTTACAATAGAAGTATATTAGCTGACATGGTCAATTTTTTCAACAATAAAAATCAACAAAAATCAATATAAATCCACAGATCCTTTTAAATGATCGAATACTTCATCTCTTCAATACCAATACCGGTTTATACACTGTTGGCAAGGACAACACATTTGACCTCCTTTTCCGACTTAGCAAACGAAGCATTGATTAATACCGAATCTCAAATAATGTTTGTAATTTCAGTTTTCTTGCACATTAAATCACAAGCTCGAAATCAAGAACTGATTTTTAGGTTTAGGTTCAAAATCAGGAACTGAAGGTTCGAATAGGATCAATTTTTACCCTCAAAATCAGGTTCAATAAAGTTAATGGCATCTAGCGATGGCAGTTCGAGTTACTGAACAAGGTTTAAAGAAAACCATTTTCAATTAAAGTTCGAAAATCAGTTCTTCGGTTACCTTAAAATTCAAAATCGAGAACCAAATGAAGTTACATTAGATTAAAAATCGAAAATCAGAGGCCAGCAATTAGCTAAAAGCGATGGCAGAAACTATTACCTCTGATGGAGGGAAGCAAACGATGGCCTCAAAGCTAAGTGAAGGAAGCGAAGGCAGCCAATACCTGCGATGGAGACGGTTACATAGCTAAGGGTGAAACCAATACCTTCGATGGTAGCATACGATTGAGGAAGCAGGCGATGGCAGCAGAAATTGAAGTCGATCTTGAAGGGAAAAAAAGGTAATTTGATGTCCCGTACTGATGGCAGCAAGCGTATGAGGATGCAGCCGATGATCTTGTGAATAAAGGAAAAAAAGGTAATTTGACCTAATTTTCTAATTATGGTCCAAAATAATCTCAATTCATTTTAAAAAAAATTTAAATTACCTCCAAAACATAATGTAACAAAATATGAAAGTTTAATTGCCAATTCAATTAATTAATTTATAGGTATATAAAAGTTTGTTTTTTTAAATAGTAGATACTATTACAGCTTTATACTTCCTCCGATTCAAAATAAGTGATACATTTTCCTTTTTGGGGTGTATCAAAATAAGTGATACATTTTGAAAAATTACCTTATTTGGCAAAAAATAGTGGGACCCACACCCACTAACTATCTACTTTAAAAAGGTGAAAAGACTTCTTTATCCTTACTTTTACTTTTAGACATCATTAACTTCACTTTATTTAAAAAGTGTGGGACCCATTTCCCACTAACCATCCAATTAATCTAATTTAATCATCATTATAAACTTTTGCCTCAAAATCCATAAAATGCAAAATGTATCACTTATTTTGAATCGGAGGAAGTATAAAATTAATTTTCTTATTATAATAAAATAAATATATATTAGTAATTTATGTAAATTTAAAACACAAATAATTAAAAACATTATGCTTTATGCAACCTTTTAAAGTAAAAGTTGCCTTTAAGTTATAGTAATGCAACCTTTTAAATTAAAAGTTGCATTTAAGTTATACTAATGCAACCTTTTTAGAAAAAGGTTGCAAGTTTAAATAAGATTTTGCAACTTTAAATAAAAAGGTTGCATATGGTACTCTAATGCAACCTTTATATTAAGTAATGTGAATTTGTGAGCAAATGCAACTTATTTGAAAAGGTTGCTTCTAAAAGGTTGCATTAGGCTCATTTTGTAGTAGTGTCAACTGATCTTGTTAAGATCGTTGATTCATTTAAATCAGTTGAGGTCCCACCCCCGCAAATCCAAATCCCTCAGCCCACTGTACAGGTGAATCCTCAACCTGCTGAGGGGGAGCTAATTCTTGCCGAGTTTAATGCTGGCCTCCTAGATGAAGTCAGATCTTCTGCTGAACTCGAAACAGTTATCGCTCTTCAAAGGAAAACTCAAGAAGAGCTGTTTCAAAAAGCTAAAGCAGCGAGAACTGATAACATTAGGTTGTTCAATAAGGTTCTCTATAAACGAAGGCAAGAACCAAAAATCACCAGCGTCAGAGGCCCCAAAACAACATCCAGCTCTCCACCTGAAGTCATCATATATAGAGCTGGAGGGGTTTTCGTTCCTGAAAGGGTTCCTCTGAACAAGATTAGCACTCAATTCAACTATGATGAATGGAATGAGATGCTAGCAGTTGCCAAATCTGCGAGACCATCACTTACTATAACAGATTTGGAAACTGAAGTAAAAGTCGCAATCATTTCCTTCAAGGCTCTACGCCATAAAATCAGGAGACAATCTCCTTACTTAGTATATCGCATACCAGCTGAATTGTGCGAATCTCAAGCTGCTGCTGTCAGAGAACCCGCTGGTGAAAGCTTCTCAGCAAGAGGGGAGAAACGTAAGTCAGTTCTACCCGAGCCCTTCGCTGAACCCAGAACACTTGATATTGGGTCTTCATTAATATTTTCAAAACGACCAAGACTCAATATAACAAGAGCCATCCCCATGGGAGTAAATTTTGTCCCTGGGCTGATTGTCAAAGAACCCATCTATGGCTTTTGCTATCTGGAGAACAAGCTGCCTTGCTTTCAATGAGCTGATGAATTAGACCTGTGCGACGTTGAACAACTTATGGTATATCACAAGATGCTGAGTCCCTCTACTGAAGAGGGAAAAGAAATGAAGAAATTAATCGACTCAGCCATCAGCTCAATATATCAAAGTATCGTAAAGGAAGCTATACGTACGACATTGTAATTTTTGTTTTGATTTTTCTTGTACTCAATCAGCTTTATATTAATAGAAAATCATAATTTTGTAATATACTTGTAAAGATATTGTAAAAGGATAAACATAGATAAAAGAACCCAAAGGGTCAAAGCACATAAGCATTCAGCTGATCTAAACAGTTGAATCAATACAGGTTCATACTTATATAGCCATTCGATTGCATCAAATAGGGGGAGATTGTTAGTCCCCAGACTAAGTAAATAAGATTTGATGATCGATAGTTAAGAAGAATAAATCAGCTGAAGTATGTACTTAGCTGAAGCACAAATATATTCATAATCCTTCAGCTAAGTACGTACTTAGCTCTAGGAAACAAGTCAAATCAACAGGTATAGAAGAGTGTTCATTCGAAGTCTATGGCCAAAGGACAAAGACCAGAAGAAGACCGTTCAGCTGATAGTGGAATCAGCTGATGGTACCTGCTGCAGATAAAGACTTGAGGAAAATGTTCTTGACACTTTGAACACTTTCCTTTCTCGCTCAAAGAAGAAGAAAATGATGAAGATCTTCTATTTTTCAATAGAAGATAATATGTCAGTACATCATCGTTTGTCCCTCCAAGCATGTAAAGGGAAGTCAACTACTTTTGTACTATCATAGTACACATTTTCACTGTACGTCAGAAAAGGTAGCAAAAGGAGTTGACACAAAGTACAACTGGGACTATAACATATGCAAGTGCATTAAATGTTTACGTGGACAAGTCTACATCGACGAATGATATGTTTACACGTCGAATAACTTGTTGAAAAAGGAACATGGATCTTGGGCTATATATAGAGACGTAATTGCTTGCATTTATACACACCTTTAAGCATTCATAGCATAAGAACATTCTCTGAGAGTTTGCTATTGTCTGGTATTAACTCTCCCATAGTTATTACACAGGCATTCAATATCAGCTGTTACTATCAGCTGATATAACTCTCCTTGCATAGTCTTCGAGTTTGAGCGAGCAAAAGTGTCACTTCAAGTATAGAGTTTTAGTTAGTGTGTACTATCCATTTCCGCAAACTTTGTACTGTATTAAGTTGTTTAATAAACTCTTAATCATTGAAAACTTGTGTATTCTTTATCTTATCGTCTTTACTTGTCATAACGCAACATATTTGTGTTGTTAGGAATCAACATAGAACCATGTGGTTTATGAGTATTGCTATTGTGTTATGGTAAATGAGAATTTGGTTTGAAATGCGGGTTGCATTTAGGTCATGTATGTGTAGCAGATGTCTATGATTTTATAGAAGAGGTGGAAAGAGAAGAGTGAGCAAATTATTATTTGGTATCCCACATATGGTAAACATGTATGAAATTGTGGAATGTGTTGCGGTAGGAGATCTAATACCGATAATTGAGAATAAAAGTTATGAAATTGATCGATGTATTGCAAAGATGGTTGAAAGAATACTAAGTGATGGTATGAGTGACCAAATGATGGTCAAGAATCGGTAATAGTCGATGTGACCTTAGGTAAAGGTGCGACTCTCGGATTAGTTGGGGAGAAATTGAAAGTTTGAAAATTATCCGGAATCTGTAAAATTAGATGAAAGAAGTAGTGAGTAAAGATGTGAGCCGGATCGTGGATGACTGGACGAATGATGATAGGCGGGATGATTTTAGCGACCGTAAGAAGAATAGGTCTTCGAGTAACAAGGTTGGTTCTGAGAAGTCCTCAATGGAAGAGGGTAGTGATTCTGAATCGGAAGAAAGGAAAGGATGTCCGTTCGAGACATACATGGCGTGTAAGTCCGATGCGTATTTGGGAAGTTCCGAGACGAAGGTGACGATTCGGTGGATTCGCGAAATTGAGCAAGTGATGGAAGATAATAAGCGAATGAAGAATGTTATGATGACTCTTGCATCCCAGTTGTTGAAGGCGAGACGTCGTTGTGGAAGAAAGCAATGTGCAAAAGTTTGGAAAAGTGATATAGTACTAGATGTCATGGAAAGAGTTCGCGGGTAGATTGTTAGGGAAGTTTTGTCTCGAAAGTGTACTTGGAAAAATTTCTAAGAGAATTTATTGCTAGAGATGTGGAGAAGATAATTCAACGAAAGATCCATGAAGTGTCATCAAGTGGACAAAAGAGGAAGTTCGATGGTAGCTTGGAGTCAACAAAGGAAGAAAATCCCGTTCAAATTTCGTCAAATCATGTTGATGTGAAAGGTGCAAAAGTGTGGTAAGTTTTCCCCCAATTATAAAATTGATGGTATGAGGTTCGTGCTTTATTTGATTAATTGTCGCACGATTCGCTGCTTAAGTGAAATGACATGAAGAATTATAGATGAATCGTTTGTTATGGATCCGTATTTAGGGGATGATCTCCCGGGTTTTCTATGTGTGTGTATTGGGGTGAGTTGACGACCGATATGTCACGAAAAGTAAAGGTAGAATGAGGTATATTATCATGGATTATCGAAAGGTGAATCACGAGAATGGTAAATATGTTCAATGAAAAGATAGTAGTACAAAGGAGTACTAAGTTCCGCTAAGAGTTGTAAAGTGTGAATGGAAAACTATAGAAATAGAGACTTTGCAAATGAAACTTTAACGTTTGTTGGGAATCCGAATAAATGATGCAATATTATTATACGCGAATGGTAAGAAAAAGAACGGTTAAAGATTTTAGAGAAAATTTAAAACTTTTAGATAGAAAATATGCGGAAAAGAGTGAGTGTCGGGAATGACAAATTTTAGATATTAGATATGATTGATTGGAAGTTGACAATTAGTCATGACAAAAGTTTGTATCATGGATGATGGATTCCATGCAAAGGGTAAAAGGATAAATAATGGTAAAATGTCATAGAAATGATATGTTAAGTCATGGGTTGCAAGTGTGGACCGGAGTCGATTGTTTGACTCAAGGATGATTGGATTGGCTGGTGAATTATGGTTAATGGAATGGAGTGGTAGTTACTTCGGTGGTGATAAAAGATTTGGAAATTGTTAAGGAAATGAACCGGTTAAAGGTGGTTAATGTGTGAGTGAAACGGTAAATAGCAATTGGAGATGCTATTAGTTTACCCGCGAGGTACAATGCATGTGAGCTATGTGATGGCCTTCAAAGGCATATGATAGTGGAAAGGTAACGTTATATGAAACGTGTTAAGAAGTATGTCATATAGAAATATGTTGAATAGGAAAGAAAACGATAATGTGATATTATGAGAGAGGTGCTAGAATGCATGATGGATAATTAGGCGATTGAATGAGTGAGAAAGTAGCAAAGCTACGTGATGCGAAAAGATGGATACCTGATGGTATTGGTGTGGCATATACATATGTTTGTATATGTGCACGGTAGAGATATTTAGATGGAATTGGCGTGATATATAGGTATATATGTATATGTTGTTAGGTCACAACACCCCTGGTTTGTTAGTTAGTTGATTAGATTGATTATACAAAAGACAATTAAAGTGTAAAACACAGTATTAGAGTCGGTGTACAAATCCACTAAGTGTGGTATGCTGCGGAAAAGCAATACCATTGATCAATTACAAGATATGAACGTGAAAGTGTGAATTGGTGAGTATTCCAAAGCCAAGCGATCTCTATTTATATTGCTCATAGAGATCTTACATTTATGGCATGGAACACTACACGGACTAAGAAAGGAAAGAGAGCTTAATCAAAGGGATATGACTTAGTCGAGTAAACTACTCAGTCCTTGTGCTCAGTATCACTATCTGATACTGAGCTCTGATACTGAGTGCCAATACTAATCACTCAGTATCAGACCTAAACTTAGCTATTTTAATCTACATTTTATTCTAAGCTAGTCTAGGTTGTTTTGTTATCTTAAGATCCTAAAGGGGAAAGCTTTTTTGCCTTAACAATCTCCCCCTATCTAATGATAACAAAACAATTACATAGAGATTAAAAAATAATAATACAGCAGCATGGGTAGCAAGATCTTCTTCTTCATCTGCTGTTGATGGCTTCATTCTCATAGAAGACTTCTTGTTTGATGTGGACAAACTCTTCTCTTCTCATGAGTTCATCCCTTCTACTGTTAAGAACTGCAACAATCTTCTTTCTGAACCAGGAGTCTTCTTTCTTGTTTATCATCCACTTCAGTCCAATAAGATGACTGATTTGGGCTCTTGTCAGATCTTCTTCAGATATGAAGCACTCCCTATCCTCTGAATCAGTATACATATATCCAGATGTTGGATATATAACACTCGTTTGATCACGAAAAACAAGGTTAGGAGGAAGAGGGTACTTATGAAGATATTTGTATGTATGAAGGCATTCTGGTCTATTGTTAAAGTATGATTCAGTAAACACACATAGTGTTCTATACTCTATCTCATGGACTAAACCCTTCTCATAACATACTGAAGATACTGCACAGATTTCATCCAAGACTATCTGATCATAAGTTGATTTCTTTGGAAGCTCTTTGATCAGACTTGCAATGCTTACCCAGTCTTGAAGACCAATTCTTTGAATATCATGAAGAAAAATCTTCATGGGAGGACTGATTAAGCCAGTACAAGTGATAACAATTTTTCCTTCTTTGAGATTCACTTTTACTTTATTAACATCCAGATTCAACCAGTGTATCCCCCTTACATTTGGAAATGTTTTGGTCTTCAGAAATTCCTTCCTATTCTCCTTATACTGAGTCCGAGCAGCAACCATATTCCAATAATGTTGAATATGGTCTGGACCCTTTCTAGAGATTCTGTGAGAAGGACCAGGAATATCACTCTCTGGGTCAGACTCTGGTTCATATAAAAATCTTTCTTGTTCTGCACAGAGTTGTTGAGGAGTCAGTCTTGGAGCCTGCTCAGTATCACTATCCATTGTATGGACAGGTCTTCTTCGTCTTGTTACTAATGGAGCAGGTTCCTCACTTGATTCAGAAGAAGTAAGAATTGCATTGATAGGTTTTCTTGATAAGAACCTTCTTCTTCTAATTACCAGATTTTCTGGCTCTTCATCATCAGATGATGAAGAGCTTTCTTGTGCTGCCATAGTTAGTGCATAGTTGAAAGGATTGTTACTTAGCACTAAACCTGGTTCTTCATCTTCATCATCAGCAATAGGCCAGATGAATGGCCTATAAACCACAATTTGCAAGTTATTTTCTTCAAGAGTAGGTGGCTCAGTATTAACTTGCTGTGGTTGGTCAGTGTGAGTCTCCCCCTGAGCAGATGGCTCAAGTGTGTCTTCAAATTGTAATACTGACCTATTTCTTTGTCTTCTCCTCTCATACTGAAACCGAAGTGGCTCAGTCTGAGGGCTTTGCTGATGTTGTTGTTGTTGCTGTTCTTGTGGTGGAGGTTGATCTTCATTTAATTTTCTTCTTTTCTCCCCCTGAGCAGATGGCTCAGGTTGATCAACCTCAAAATCATCTCTTTGTCTCTTCTCCCCCTTATTGTTATCATTGGATGCGGAGGGAAGAAGTTCAGTATCACCACCCATGTCCCCGTGTTGTTCTTCAATGGTAGGTGAGGGAATGGGTTCAGTCGCAGCATCAGTAGCACCCTCAATATTTGCATTTGAAGGTGATTGCGTTGGCTCAGAATCATCATCTCCTTCTCTTTCTGCATTATGTCCACCGTGTGAAGATGGTGGAGGTTGATGTGGTTGTTGAAGTAGTGAGACTGACTGTTTGAGAGAGTCAATGTCACTACACATAGTGTCCATTCTGGTCAAAATGGTAGTCTGAGTATGTTGTATGGCCAGAATGTGATGCATGATTGCTTGCAAAGTCACCTGTTCTTCTGCAGCCTGTGGTGCTTGAATACCCTGCACAGATGGTGCTAAAGAAACATAAAAAGAAACTGGTTAGATTGAAAGGTTTATCAAATAGAGTTGTGTTGTTGTTTAACTCTATAATCATATAAACAAAATTTGGAAGTCTGTGTTTCATCTGGTGTATGATGAAACATTGTGAACTTGTGCATAGTATGTGTAAGAAAAGAAATTTAGTAAAGATGAATGTGAAAAATTGAGTAGCTCAGTATAGGAAAGGTCACTTTTACTAAAAGGTTTTGGTTTGGGTGATTGAAGCCTGGGATGTGCTTCTTGTTATGTTCAATGTTTATCACTCGGTATCAGAGTGATAACAGAAATGTGGCTGAACCCCATGGAAAATTTTGGCTGTTGTGGCTTAAGGGTTTGTGATCATTTCTTGAATTATGTGACCCAACTCAAAAATAAGTTAGACATTATTCAAGCAGCACCAGTGGGTATCAGTATGACATCAACCACCATTGTCTCCGTAAATGATGAGACAACTGTAGACTAGCAATGATCATTGAGGTGCTCAGTATATGAATTTTGCATAGCAGCAGTGGGCTAACTATGTTGGCCATAAGTGGATATATTTGAAAGTTCGTTTGACACTTTAGTCAGTATTGAGTTGGTACTGGCCAATACTTAGTCTCTATTTAGGAATGAAATATATGTATATAAGTTTTAATGTTTTCTAGAAATTCATACCTGAGACTTTGTCAGATTCTCTTTTTACATCATGAGAGGTCGGTGCTGGATCATCTGTATGTTGATTTGAAGCACCAACACCTTCAGGAACCTCTCCTCTTCTATCATCTGCACCTTCCAATGTTTGTTGATCATACTGAATTTCGACATCAAGAGGAACATGAGGTTCCTCAATATGTTGAGCAGTTGGTTCTGGTTCAGTTCCTGGAAGGTCAGCGGTGGCTGCAGCTTGACTGTGATGTTGAATAGATGCAGTTAAAGATGGAATCGGAGTATGCTGCATCTCTTCTGATGATAATGCACCTAGAATTACTGGGGATATGTTTCTTCTTCTTCATCGTAGGACTAGTGGTGTGTCTTCTGAAGATTCAGTATCCAAAGCTGTTTCAATATGAGGAGCATTAGGATCCTGCGCAGGAGGAGAAATATGTGGTGGTTCTTGTACTGGTTCTTGTTGAGCATCCATCATCTCAATATCTTGATCATTATTTCCACCATCACCACTGTCATCATCATTATCATCATCATCATCTTCATTTTCTGACTCAGTATCATCATCATTGATATGCTCTTGAACAATGGCCCACATAGCATGACTCAGTACAGGCTCCCCTTCCCTTGGCCTGTAAAAGAAAATCTTCTCACTAAGAGGAGGAAGATGAGTGATAAGAATCTGCAGAAAGGAACATTACATTCCCTTGTGTTAGCCGTAACTAAAGCAGCGAATTCATTGAAAATGAGCCGTGCATAATCAATGTCTCTTCCATAATACATAGCATGTACTATTTGCATCCCAAATTCATTTATTTGGTCCAAAGCACCCGTCTTGTGAGTCATACAACGAATAATCGTAGTAATAATGTTAAGGCAAAAAGCCTTGCCCCTTTGGATCTTAAGATAACAAAACAACCTAGACTAGCTTTGATTAATATGTAGAATAATATAGCTAAGTTTAGGTCTGATACTTAGTGATCAGTATTGGAACTCAGTATCAGTACTCAGTATCAGATAGTGATACTGAGTACAAGGACTGAGTAGAAGGACTGAGTTACATTTTGTAACGGACTAAGATCAATTCCCTTGATCTTAGTCATTTGCCTAGTTTAGTCCTTCGGTTACTCCTTTGCCCATTATGTAAGATCTCTATATCATTATAAACAGAGATCATCTTGCAAAGGAGAACTCACCAATTTACTTTACACTTTCATATCTTTGTAATTGATTAGTGGTCTTGTTATTCCGCAACAAGCCACACTTAGTGGATTTATACATTGACTATATTCTTGTGTTATCACTCTAATATTTCTCTAAGTATAATATTCTATCAATTAACATTAAACCAGGGTTGTTGTGACCTAACAACTGGTATCAGAGCAGGCTAAATAAACTCTTATTTAGTCGATCTATAACCATGGCAGCCATCCCCTATACTTATCCTTCGCATACTCCAAAATCAAAAATGTCCACCATTGTTGCACCAGTTATGTCTGGAAAGGGAGTACCCATCTTTGATGGAAAAGACTTCCATCAATGGAAGCTAAAAGCTCAGTGGTATCTTGAATCCATTCATCATGAAATGCTCACGGTGCTATATGATGGTCCCATCATTCCACAAACTGTGGAACCTGTTGCTGCTACTGATGATGCTCCAGAGGGCATAAGAACTGTACCTAAACTAAAGCACAACTGGACTGATACTGACCGTCAGTTGTATGCTTTAGACTCCAGAGCTAAAGGGGTGATTGGTAATGCTGTTACCAAAGAGATACTTAATGCAATTATGAAATTCCCAACAGCAAAGGCTATGTGGGATAGCCTATCAGTCACCTATGAAGGCACAGCAAATGTAAAGTTGCAAAGGAAAAGCAACATGAGAAGGAAATATGAAAACTTCTTCTCAACTCCTAATGAAGACATCACCACTCTCTATAACAGGTTCAATACTGTTATCCATGATTTAATCAGTGTAGGCATTGTGAAAGAGGAAAGAGAGCTTGTTCAAAAGTTCCTGGATAGTCTTCCTCAACAATTTCTTGACATGACAAACTCTGTCAATGCTGCTAACAACATTGAGTCATACACTCTTCAAACTTTGTATGGTCTAATGTTGAATCATGAGGAGAATAATGCTGCAAGACTGATCAACTGGAAGAAAACTGACTAAGCTTCCACTGGCATGGCTCTAGTTGTGCAACAGGCCTATACTGTGACTGAGCCAGATGAACCAGAAGTTGATCTAGCTGATGCTGAGGCAGAAGAGCTTGAAACTCAAATGGCTCTTATGTCTATGAAGCTAGATCAGTTGAAGAAGAAGAGGCTTGGTGTTAGCTCTTCTAATACTGACCCAAGATTAGGTCTTTGCTATAGGTGTGGAAAGCCTGGACATATTGCTGCAAATTGTCATACCAAGTCTTCTGAGACTGACCAAAATGACAAGATTGCATACCGAGCAAAGAGGTATAGAGACAAATATGTCAAGCTGAAGAATTGGAGCAAGGGCAAGAGGGCAGAAGGAAATGGAGCACCTCATCAAGCACTTTACTCAGAAGCCTGGATGGATGAAGACTTAAGTGATGATGAGGAAGAGATTGAGAATAAAGCCTTTATGGCTTTCACTGAAGATGATTTGAAAAGCTCTTTTGAAAAGGATATCAAAGAGGCTGAGAGGATGAGTGTTCATAGTGATTGGGATTCCACTCAGTTGTACAAGGTAAGTTCCTTTCAAACTTATTCAGTGAATGAAAAAACTAAGATTTTTGAGTATATGATTGTTGATCTTAAAACTTCTGTACAAAAAGAAAAAGCTTTAAAATTAACAATTCAAGAACTTGAAAGGGTAAATAATGAAAACTTAGATAAACTAGCAAAGTGTAAAGATTTAGAATTAAAATTTTCAGATTTAAAAGACATTAACCAAAGATTAGCTGATAAAGCTCATTTACACAAACTTGAAAAAGAGAAATTTGAAAAACAGTGTAAATCTTGGGGAAATGCTTCAATAAAATTAAATAAATGTTTAAATCAACAATTTCCAGAAAATGTGAGGGCTGCACTTGGTGTTGATCCTCAATTTAAAAATAGGAACAATTTTGCTGATTTATTTGAAGAGTTTTCTACTATGAACCCTATTAATTTTGTAAAAGCTAAAACTTTATGTGAAGTTGGATGTCAAACTGAGTCAGATGATGAGGAAAATGAAATTTTAGAAAAACCTATTGGTCCCTCCATCTGCTCAAAGTGCTATACTGAGCTACAAGAACCCAGTATTGAATTTTCTATAAAAGAAATTTCTGATACTGAGCTCCCAATAGTTCAGTATGACACTTCTGCTGTTCTACCTTTTGAATTATTATTTAATACAATAACTTTTGAATTATATAATGATAATAAGACAACTTCTATCTCAAATGCTTCATCTAATACAGAAGTTGCAGGAACAGAAACATCATATACTGAGACATCTAAAGAACCTGTTAAAGTTGTTTCTTCAAAGCATGATAAATAAAAAACAACTTCAACTAGGTCCTTAGTTGGCAGAGACAAGAAGTCTACCACTAATAATATTAGAAAGACTTCTCTGCCAAATAAAAAGAAGCAACCAGATCCTCCATCTCCTAAACCAGTTAAAAACAATGTTAATACACCTATTAAAAATGACAAAATTAACATTTTAAAAACACTTGGTGATCAGGTCAAATCTTTAAGTAAACAATTTGCAAAACTTGTTCATACTGACCTACCAAAAGTGAAACATTTTTCTAAAATACCTTATGAAAATATGTTTAGAAATAGACCTAGAAAATGTTATAGGTGTCATCATACTGGTCACAAGGGAGATGAATGCTGGACTGATCTCTCAAGTCCTAGGTACTCAGTACCAAAGAAAAGGAGAGAAACTAAGTCAGTATCACCAAAGAAAACTTCTAAAGTTTCCCCCGAAGTGATACTGACCTCTCCATATAAAGAGATCAAGTCAAAATATGTTTATCCCACCAAAGGTCCCATTCAAAAATGGGTTTCTAAAAAGAACTAACTCTTATTTTGTGTCTTGTGCAGGGTGACAGAAAATGGTATTTAGATACTGGCTGCTTAAGACACATGACAGGCAGTATGGAATACCTTCTCAATTATACTCCAGAGAAGGGTCCTTCTGTTAAATTTGGAGATGACTCGGTGGGAAAGACAAGAGGTTATGGTGTGATCAAGGCAGGCAACATAACTTTTAAAAGAGTTGCCTATGTAGAGGGTCTAAAACACAATCTGCTCAGTATCAGCCAGATGTGTGATGATGACAATGAAGCTCGATTCAGGAAGGTTGCAGGAATCATTTACAATGATAAAGGCCAGCCTGTACTCATTGCTAGAAGAGAAAAAGACGTATATGTGGTCAACCTATCTGAAATAGACCCAACTATTCGAGTATGCCCGCTTTCTAAAGTCAAGCCAGAATTGCATTGGCTATGGCACAAGAAACTCTCTCACATCAACTTTAGAAATATCAACGAGCTCAGTATGAAGAAACTGGTGAGAGGGTTGCCCACTATTACTTATTCAAAAGATAAGTTATGCTCAGCACGTGAAATGGGCAAGCAGAAGAAGAGTTCATTCAAGTCCAAAGTCAATCATTCCATTAATGAACCTCTTACTATGATACATATGGATCTTTTTGGCCCCATCAGCACACCATCTTTGGCCAAAAAGATCTATACTCTAGTCTTGGTTGATGAATTTTAAGATATACTTGGGTCATCTTTCTCAAGACTAAGTCAGATGCAACAACAGAATTCATTGCCTTTATAAAAAGAGAGGAACTTCAAAAAGGAAACAAGGTCAAGCAACTTAGAAGTGACCATGGTACTGAGTTTAAGAACTCAGTATTAGCTGATTTCTGTGAAGAAAAAGGAATCATTCAAAACTTCTCTGCAGCCTACACACCACAACAAAATGGTGTTGTAGAAAGAAAGAATAGAACACTGATTGAAGCTGCAAGAACTTTATTATGCCATGCTGGACTGGCACTGATTTTCTGGGCTGAAGCTGTAAACTGTGCAAACTTCACTCAGAATAGAGCCACTATAGTCCAAAGACATCTGAAGACTCCATATGAGTTATACAATGTCAAGATTCCTAATGTGGAATATTTCCACATCTTTGGGAGTAAATGCTTTGTACTCAGTACAAAACAAAATCTCAACAAATTTGCTCCCAAAGCAAATGAAGGTGTGTTCATGGGCTACTCTCCACACTCTAAAGCTTTCAGAGTGTATATCATCTCAACCAAGATGATTGTAGAATCCATTCATGTCACATTCGATGAAGATCAGAATGAGCATTCTACCTCAGCAAGTGAAGACATAAGTGGCATAGATATTCTATGCAATCCAGAACACTCCATTGCTGAACAGCCCAAGTTTCATCCACACTTTATTCCCAATAAGTTTAATGAAACTGATCAAGTTCGAACTCAGTATCACTCATCTGCGACTAATACTGAGGCTCCCATAATAGAGGACCTCCATACTGAGTTTCCAACTAATGATCTGAACCACTCTACCTATGAAGAAGGTGAAACATCCAACACTTCACAAGAATCCACATCAACTATGCAAAATGAAGAAGAACAGCAACATGCGCTGTCTAATACTGACCAGAATTCCACTCAGTATCAGACACAAGACACACCAAATCAACAAGATATTGTTGATCCTATTTCAAATGCTTCTCTAGGAAACAATTTAAGGGAACACAGAGACCATCCACACTCAAACATTATTGGTCCTATTGAAGAAGGTGTCCAAACAAGAAGAAAATTAGAATTTCCAACCCAAGCAACTGCAAATTTTTGTTTCTTCTCAAGTTTCCTATCTACCATTGAACCAAAGAAAGCTGATGAAGCTTTATTAGATGAAGATTGGGTAGAGGCTATGAAAGAAGAGCTCACAGAGTTTGAGAGAAACAAAGTTTGGAACTTAGTACCACCTCCTACTGGCAAAACTATTATTGGTACTAAGTGGGTGTTCAGAAACAAGATGGACAAGGATGGTGTTGTCATCAGAAACAAAGCAAGGTTAGTTGCTCAAGGTTACAGGCAAGAAGAAGGCATTGACTATGATGAAACTTTTGCACCAGTTGCAAGAATTGAAGCTATTAGGTTGTATCTTGCATATGCAGCCTTTAAGAATTTCAAAGTTTATCAGATGGATGTCAAAAGTGCTTTTCTAAATGGAAAACTACAAGAAGAAGTTTATGTTAAACAACCTCAAGGTTTTGTTGATCCTAAATTTCCTAATTATGTTTTCAAGATTGATAAAGCTCTATATGGGCTCAAACAAGCTCCAAGAGCCTGGTATGGCACCCTGTCTGAGTACCTTATTGAAAATAAATTTACAAGAGGTAAAATTGATAAAACATTATTTTCAAAACGGAAAGGTTCTGACATCTTACTCATTCAGATATATGTAGATGATATTATCTTTGGCTCCACTGACAAGTCAATGTGTGACTGGTTTGCTAAGATAATGTCAACTCAGTATCAGATGAGTATGATGGGAGAACTTACTTACTTTCTTGGTTTACAAGTTGAACAAAAGCCTGATGGCACTTTTATAAATCAAAGTAAGTATGTGCATGACATGTCAAAGAAATACAAATTTGAAAATTTATCTTCCATGCACACTCCTATGGGTACTCAGGATAAGATAAGTAAGGATGAAACTGGTAAACCAGTATGTCAATCCACATACCGAGGTATGATTGGTTCCTTACTTTACTTAACTGCTAGCAGGCCTGATATCATGTTTGCAACATGTTTGTGTGCTCGGTATCAGGCTGATCCTAAAGAATCACACATGAAAGCAGTTAAGCGCATCTTTAGATATCTTACAGGTACTCCTAACCTGGGTCTTTGGTAACCCAAAGACTCAAACTTTGACCTTGAAGGGTACACAGATGCAGATTTTGCAGGTTGTAGATTGGACAGAAAGAGCACAAGTGGAGGATGTCAATTCCTAGGTGGAAGACTAGTTGGTTGGTCATCCAAGAAGCAAAATTCGGTAGCAACTTCCACAGCAGAAGCAGAATATGTTGCTGCAGGAAGTTGTTGTGCTCAACTATTATGGATGCAGTATCAACTCTTAGACTATGGGTTCAACTTTCATAAGACTCCCATTCATTGTGATAACAAGAGTGCTATTGCTATCACAGAGAACCCAGTCTATCACTCCAAAACCAAGCACATTGATATCAGACACCATTTTATTCGAGATAATGTGGAAAAAGGTAAGGTTGAGGTAGATTATGTACCAACAGATGAACAATTGGCCGATGTGTTTACTAAACCTCTCCCTGAGGAAAGGTTTATGTATTTACTAGGGCAATTAGGTATGTTGAATCCTTAATTTTCCTTAATTTTCTTTAAAACTGAACGCTCGGTATCACTCCTGTTGATACTGACCACTCAGTATCATTAGTCTGTTATCATCAAAATTTAAAATTTTTATTTTTTTATTAATTTCAAGAGTAAATTAATTGTTTTTATATTTTTTAAATTTTTTTTTTAATTAATTTATTTTTAACTCAGTATTTGGATCTGACGGCTCTTGCACCGAGCTTAATCCTCATACTGCTCAAACGGTAACCTTTCTTAATAGAAAAGTTACCGTTGGCAGAGGATAAGGCAGTCAAATCAGCCGTTTTTACTTCCCAATACCTTAATTATCTTTAAATCTCCTATAAATAACCGTTTTTTTACCTTCAAATATTTTTCAACAGTTATTTCATTCTTTCATCTAAAATTCTCTCTGCGATTAACGATTTCACTCTTTCTTAGCAAGCACAAACACTTAAATCAAAATCACAGATGGCAAATTACACTTTCGTCGCTCTAGAAGTTGAATCGGAAATCAAATTCCGAAACGATGAACTGCCCAGGTTTGCAAGGAACAACATAACAGCAAACTTCAATATTCCTCAAGCCTGGGCATGCCAAGAATTCACAAACATTGTGACGTTTCTGAAGAATTGCCCAATTGCCCGTGCACTGACCTTGTCTCCTCGAGCAATTTACCCAGAAATGCTATGCGAATTTTGGTACGCTGCTACACTCGATTCTCCAGATATGATTGCTGGGTGGGTAATTAGAGATCAAAGAAGGGCATTTGTTTCTACTGCCATCATTCGTGAAGCACTGAGACTTCCCGCCCAAGCTCAGTATGATCCATTTGTTGATAGAACAGAAGCACGCTCAGTTTTACCATTTTTGGGTCTAAGAGGGACAACGGGCACAATCAAAAGAAATGAATTTGGTCCTATGTGGGGTATTCTCATTACAACAATAATTCAGTGTATGACCCACAATACGGGTGCTTTGGACCAAATAAATGAATTTGGGATGCAAATAGTACATGCCTTGTACTATGGAAGAAACATTGATTATGCACGGCTCATTTTCAATGAATTAGCTGCTCTGATTCTGGCTAACACAAGGGAATGCAATGTCCCTTTCTGCAGATTTTTATCACTCATTTTTCAACACTCAATGCCCACACATATTTATGATGAGTTTCACAGTCCAAGGGTTGATCTTCCTCCTCTTAGTGAGAAGATCTTCTTTTACAGGCCAAGACAAGGAGAGCCTTTACTGAGCCCTTCTATGTGGGCCATTGTTCAAGAACACATAAATGATGAAGAAGACATGTCTGATACTGAGTCAGACAATGATGATGATGATGATAATGATGATAATAGTGGTAATGGAGCACAGGCCGGTCAAGATATTGAGATGCAGGATGTTCCACAAGTTCAAGAACCGACTCAACAACATATCTCTCCACCTGCACAGGATCCTGATGCTCCTCATATTGAAACAGTTTTTTGATACTGAGTCCTCCGAAGACACACCACTGGTCCTTCAAAGACGAAGAAGGAATCTTTCCCCTATCATTATGGGAAACTTATCATCTGAGGAGGTGCAGCCTGCAAATGTTCCATCTTTAACTGCATCTCTTCAAGCCCAAAGTTTTGTTGCAGCCACCGCTGACCTTCCAGGTCCAGAATTAGTTCCAACTGATCAACCAATTGAGGAACCTCATGTTCCTCTTGATGTGGAGATTCAATATGACCAAACTACACTGGAAGGTACTCATCAAGAAAGAGAGGTCGGTATTGAAGATGTTGGTGCTGCACATCAACAATTACATGATCCTGCACCGACCTCTGCAGATGCTAGAAGGGAATCTGACAGAGTCTCAGGTATGAATTTCTAAAAAGCCCTTAAACTTATATATATATATATATATATTTCATTCCCAAATAGAGACTAAGTATTGGCCAGTACCAACTCAATACTGACCATAGTCTCACACGATCTTTCAAATATATATCCTTTTATGGCCAACATAGCTAGCCCACTGCTGCTATGCAAAATTCATATACTGAGCACACAATTGATCATTGTCAGTCTACAGTTGTCTCAAGATTTAAAGAGACAATGGTGGTTGATGTCACACTGACACCCACTGGTGCTGCTTGAATCATGTCCAACTTATTTTTGAGTTGGATAGCATGATTCAAGAAATGATCACAAACCCTTAAGCCACAAAATCCAAAATTTTTCCATGGGGTTTAGCCACATTTCGGTTATCACTCTAATACCGAGTGATAAACATTGAAAATAACAAGAAGCACATCCCAGGCTTCGAATACCCAAACCCAAACCTTTTAGTAAATGTGACTTATCCTATACTGAGCCACTTAAATTTACACACTCACTTTTACTAAAATCTTCTTACACATGCTATGCACAAGTCCACAATATTTCATCCTAAACCAGATGAAATACAGACTTCACAAACTCTGTTTATATGATTATAGAATTAACCCACACCACAATTCTATTTGATAAACCTTTCTTTCTAACCAGTTTTAAATTTTTGTTTCTTTAGCACCATCTGTGCAGGGCATTCAGGCATCACAGGCTGCAGGAGACCAAGTGACTCTGCAAGCAATCATGCAGCAAATTCTGGCTATCCAACATACTCAAAATATAATACTGGCCAGAATGGACAAGATGAGTAGTGACATTGACTCAATAAAACAGTCAGTCTCACTACTTCAACAACCACATCAGCCTCCACAAACTCCACCATTTTCACATGGTGACCACAATGAAGAAGGAGAAGGAGAAGGAGGTGCTGGTGATACTGATGCTGCAACTGAGCCCATGCCCTCCCTACTCTTGAACAACCTGAAGGGGACATGGGTGGTGATACTGATCCTCTTCCCTCCTCATCAAATGATAACAAAAAGGGGGGAGAAGAGACAAAGAGATACTGAGGTTGATCAAACTGAGCCATCTGCTCAGGGGGAGAAAAGAAGAAGATTGAATGAAGATCAACCTCCACAACAACAACAACAACATCAGCAAAGCCCTCATACTGAGCCACTTCGGATTCAGTATGAGAGAAGAAGACAAAGAACTAGGTCAGCATTACAAGTTCAAGACCCACTTGAGCCATCTGCTCAGGGGGAGACTCATACTGACCAAGCACAACAAGCTTATACTGAGCCATCTGCTCAAGAAGAAAATAAATTGCAAATTGTGGTCTACAGGCCTTTCATCTGGCCTATTGCTGATGATGAAGATGAAGAACATCCAGTGGCATCAGAAGATTTTTTAAACTTTGCACTGGATGAAGCAAATAAAGAAACCTCTTCACCATCATTCTCAAATGATGAAGAGCATACAAGAAAACCTATCTCACCTCAAGTTGAAGGACCTTTTAGAATTTCTAGAAGACCAATAACCAGAAGAATGACAAATGTGGTTATGTCCTCAGAATCTAGTGAAGAACAAGATCCAGCTCCTCTGATCTCAAGACCTAGGAGATCTGCTCAGTTTACTGAGGAAAAGAGTGATGCTGAGGATGAGATTGAGGCCCAGAAATTCTTCCCTGTTAAGGAAGAACCTGAATCTGAGTCTGAAGATGTTCCAAGAAGATCTCATACTGAAAAAAGAACTGGAGATGAATTACTTGAACAGTATTGGAACATTGTGGCACAAAGAACAAGATATAGGGAAACAAGGATGGGTATGCTGAGGAATAAAGCATTTCCAACTGTAAGAGACATATACTGGCTAAATGAATTTGTCAACAAAATAAAGGTCAAAACTGTTGATAGATCAATTGTTGCAACTTGCACTGGGCCAGTCAATCCTCCAATGAAGTTTTTCCTCCATGACATCCAAAATATGGGACTTCAAGATTGGATAAAGACTGCTAGACTGATAAAGGAGATGCCCTCAAGATCCTCTGAAGCCCAAGTGATGATGGATGAAATCTGGGCTGTATCCGCTATATGCTATGAAAAAGGCATTCTTTATGCAGCAGAATACAGGGCACTCAGTGTGATGACTGAAGCTATGAAGAACAACAAACCTGAGTGCCTTAATACTTTAAGAATAATTCCCACATATAGTGTTCCCTCTAACCTTATATTTCAGGATCAAAAGAGTACTATATATCCAACATCTGGATATATGTATATTGACTCAGATGACAGGGAGTGCTTCATTACTGAAGCAGATTTGGCAACAGCTCCTATCAGCCATTTGGTGGGTCTTAAATGGATGATAACCAAGAGAGAAGATGCTTGGTTTAGAAAGAAGATAGTTGCTGTACTAAACAACAGGCAAGATGAACTGAAGAAAAGAGAAGAGTTCATCCATGTGAAGAAAGAAGTCTTCTACGAGTTTGAGTCGATCAACAAAGACTAAAGAAGACGACTTGCAGCTTGTAGCTTATTTTTTGTTGATTTCTTTGTAATTGTTTTGTTATCATTAGATAGGGGAGATTGTTAAGGCAAAAAGCCTTGCCCCTTTGGATCTTAAGATAACAAAACAACCTAGACTAGCTTTGATTAATATGTAGAATAATATAGCTAAGTTTAGGTCTGATACTGAGTGATCAGTATTGGAACTCAGTATCAGTACTCAGTATCAGATAGTGATACTGAGTACAAGGACTGAGTAGAAGGACTGAGTTAGATTTTGTAACGGACTAAGATCAATTCCCTTGATCTTAGTCATTTGCCTAGTTTAGTCCTTCGGTTACTCCTTTGCACATTATGTAAGATCTCTATATCATTATAAATAGAGATCATCTTGCAAAGGAGAACTCACCAATTTACTTTACACTTTCATATCTTTGTAATTGATTAGTGGTCTTGTTATTCCGCAACAAGCCACACTTAGTGGATTTATACATTGACTATATTCTTGTGTTATCACTCTAATATTTCTCTAAGTATAATATTCTATCAATTAACATTAAACCAGGGTTGTTGTGACCTAACAAATAAGAAGACCCCACATAGGACCAAATTCGTTTCTCTTGATTGTGCCCTTTGTTCCCGTTCGACCTAAGAATGGTAGTGCTGAGCGTGCCTCTGTTCTGTCAACAAATGGGTCATACTGAGCTTGAGCTGGAAGCCTCAGTGTTTCTCAAATGATAGCCGTAGACACAAATACCCTTCGTTGATTCCTAATTATCCAACCAATGATCATATTTGGGGAATCAAGTTGGGCAGTATACCAAAATTCACAAAGCATTTCTGGGTAAATTGCTCGACGGAACGGGTTAGCGCACGAGCAATCGGGCAATGCTTCATATAAGTGACGATGTGTGTGAATTCTTGGCATTCCCAAGCTTGAGGAATATTGAAATTGGCTGTAATGTTGTTCCTCGCAAACTTGGACACTTCATCATTGCGGAATTTGATTTCCGATTCAACCTCTGGTACGACAAAGGTGTAATTCGCCATATGTGATTTAGATTTAAAAATTCTAGCAAAGGAGAGTATGAAATATTTAATCGCAGATAGAAATTAAGATCGAAAGTAAGAAATAACTGTTAAAAAGTTTAAAAAATAAACGGTTATTTATTTTTGATTGACGATAATTAAGGTATTGGGAAGTTAAACCGGCTGATTTGACAGTCTTATCCTGATCCAACGGTAACTTTCCTAGTAAGTAAGGTTACCGTTGGGGAGTATGAGGATTAAACTCGGTTTTAACGCCGCCAGAACCCCAATACTAAAAATAAATAAATAATAATAAAAAATTAAAGAATATATAGAAAACATTTTAAATTTAAAAAAAATTAAAATTTTGATGATAACAGACTAGTGATACTGAGTGGTCAGCGCCCAGTTTTAGAAAATTTAAGAATGATTAAGGATTCAGCATACCTAATTGTCCTAGTAAATACATAAACCTTTCCTCAGAAAGGGGTTTAGTTTACACATCGGCCAATTGGTCATCTGTAGGAACATAATCTACCTCAACCTTACCCTTTTCCACATTATCTCGAATAAAGTGGTGTCTGATATCAATGTGCTTTGTCCTTGAATGATGGACTGGGTTTTCAGTGATAGCAATAGCACTCTTGTTATCACAATGAATTGGTGTCTTCTGGAAATTGAACCCATAGTCCATTAGTTGATACTGCATCCACAAAAGTTAAGCACAACAACTTCCTGCAGCAACATATTCTGCTTCTGCAGTAGAAGTTGCTACTGAGTTTTGTTTCTTGGATGACCAACCAACTAGTCTTCCACCGAGGAATTGACATCCTCCACTTGTACTCTTCCTGTCCAACCTACAACCTGCAAAATCTGCATCTGTATACCCTTCAAGGTCAAAGTTTGAGTCTTTGGGATACCAAAGACCCATGTTAGGAGTACCTGAAAGATATCTAAAAATGCGCTTAACAGCTTTCATAGGTGATTCTTTAGGATCAGCCTGATACCGAGAACACAGACAAGTTGCAAACATGATATCAGGCCTGCTAGCTGTTAAGTAAAGTAAAGAACCAATCATACCTCGGTATGTGGATTGACATACTGGTTTTCCAGTTTCATCTTTACTGATTTTATCCTGAGTACCCATAGGAGTGTGCATGGAAGATAAATTTTCAAATTTATATTTCTTAAGCATGTCATGCACATACTTACTTTGATTTATGAAAGTGCCATCAGGCTTTTGTTCAACTTGTAAACCAAGAAAGTAAGTAAGTTCTCCCATCATACTCATCTGATACTGAGATGACATTATCTTAGCAAACCAGTCACACATTGACTTTTCAGTGGAGCCAAAGATAATATCATCTACATATATCTGAATGAGTAAAATGTCAGATCCTTTCCTTTTTGAAAATAATGTTTTGTCAATTTTACCTCTTATTTATTTTCAATTAAGTACTCAGACAGGGTATCATACCAGGCTCTTGGAGCTTGTTTGAGCCCATATAGAGCTTTATCAAGTTTAAAAACATAATTAGGAAATTTAGGATCAACAAACCTGGTGGTTGTTTAACATAAACTTCCTCCTGTAGTTTTCCATTAAGAAAAGCACTCTTGACATCCATCTGATACACTTTGAAGTTCTTGAAAGTTGCATATGCAAGATACAGTCTAATAGCTTCAATTCTTGCAACTGGTGCAAACGTTTCATCATAGTCAATGCCTTCTTCTTGTCTGTAACCCTGAGCAACCAATCTTGCTTTGTTTCGGATGACAACACCATCCTTGTCCATCTTGTTTCTGAATACCCACTTAGTACCAATAATAATTTTACCAGCAGGGGGTGGTACTAAGTTCCAAACTTTGTTCCTCTCAAACTCTGTGAGCTCTTCTTGCATAGCTTCTACCCAGTCTTCATCTAATAAAGCTTCATCAGCTTTCTTTGGTTCCATGGTAGATAGAAAGCTTGAGAAGAAACAAAAGTTTGCTGTTGCTTGGGGTTGAAACTCTAACTTTCTTCTTGTTTGGACACCTTCTTCAATAGGACCAATAATATTGGAGTCTGGATGGTCTCTGTGTTCCCTTAAGTTGTTTCCTAAAAGAGCATTTGAAGTAGGATCAACAATATCTTGTTGAATTGGAGTGTTGTCTGTCTGATACTGAGTTGAATGATGATCAGTATCAGACAGCGTAGGTTGCTGTTCAACTTCAGTTTGCAAATTTAATGAAGATTCTTGGGAATTGTTTGATGTTTCACCTTCTTCATAGATAGAGTGGTTCAGATCATTAGTTGGGAACTCAGTATGAAGGTTCTCTGTTGTGGGAACCTCAGTATTTGTCACATTTGAGTGATACTGAGTTTGAACTTGATCAGTTTCATGCATATTATGGGGAATAAAGTATGGATGAAACTTGGGCTGTTCAGCAGTGGAATTTTCTGGATTGCATAGAATATCTATGCCACTTATGTCTTCACTTGCTGAGATAGAATGCTCATTCTGATCTTCATCAAATGTAACATGTATTGATTCTAAAATCACCTTGGTTGAGATGATATACACTCTAAAGGCTTTAGAGTGTGGAGAGTAGCCCATGAACACACCTTCATTTGCTTAGGGAGCAAATTTGTTGAGATTTTGTTTAGTACTGAGTACAAAACATTTACTCCCAAAGTTGTGGAAGTATTCCACATTAGGAATCTTGCCATTATATAACTCATATGGAGTTTTCAGATGTCTCTGGACTATGGTGGCTCTATTTTGAGTGAAGTTTGCACAATTTACAGCTTCAGCCCAGAAACTCAGTGCTAGTCCAGCATGGCATAACAAAGTTCTTGCAGCTTCAATCAATGTTCTATTCTTTCTTTCTACAACACCATTTTGTTGTGGTGTGTAGGCTGCAGAGAAGTTTTGAACGATTCCTTTTTCTTCACAGAAATCGGCTAATACTGAGTTCTTAAACTCAGTGCCATGGTCACTTCTTATTTGTTTGACCTTGTTGCCTTTTTGAAGTTCTTCTCTTTTTATAAAGGCAATGATTTTTGTTGTTGCATCTGACTTAGTCTTAAGGAAGATGACCCAAGTATATCTTGAGTATTCATCAACCAAGACTAAGGTATAGATCTTTTTGGCCAAAGATGGTGTGCTGATGGGGCCAAAGAGATCCATATGTATCATAGTAAGAGGTTCATTGATGGAATGATTAACTTTTGACTTGAACGAACTCTTCTTCTGCTTGCCCATTTCACATGTTGAGCATAACTTATCTTTTGAATAAGTAATAGTGGGCAGCCCTCTCACCAGTTTCTTGATACTGAGCTCATTTATATTTCTGAAATTTGTTTGAGAGAGCTTCTTGTGCCATAACCAATGTAATTCTGGTTTGACTTTAGACAGCAGGCAAACTCGAATAGTAGGGTCTATTTCAGACAGATTGACCACATAGACATCCTTTTCTCTTCTAGCAACGAGTACAGGTTGCCCTTTATCATTGTAGATGATTCCTGCAATCTTTCTGAAACGAGCTTCATTATCATCATCACACATCTGGATGATACTGAGCGGATTGTGTTTAAGGCCCTCCACATAGGCAACTCTTTTAAACGTTATATTGTCTGCCTTGATTACTCCATACCCTCTTGTTTTACCTATAGAATCATCTCCAAACTTGACAGAAGGACCCTTCTCTGGAGTATAGTTGAGAAGGTACTCCATACTGCCAGTCATGTGCCTTGAGCAGCCACTATCTAGGTACCATTTCCTGTCACCCTGCACAAGTCACACAATACAGATTAGCTCCTTTTAGGAACCCATTTTTGAATGGGACCTTTGGTAGGAGAAACAGGAGTTGAGTTGATCTATTTTGTTGGAGAGGTCAGTATCACTTCAGGAGAAACCTTTGAGGTTATCTTTGGTGATACTGACTTAGTTTCTCTCCTTTCTTAGGTACTGAGTACCTAGTACTTGAGAGGTCAGTCCAGCAATCATCTCCTTTATGTCTAGTATGATGACATCTATAACATTTTCTAGGTCTGTTTCTAAACATATTTTCATATGGAATTTTAGAAAATTGTTTGACTCTTGGTTGATCAGTATGAGTGAGTTTTGCAAACTTTTGACTTAAGACTTTGATCTGATCACCAATAGATTTTAAAATGTTATTTTTGTCATTCTTTAATGGAGTTTTAATGTTATGTTTGACTGGTTTAGTAGGAGATGGTTCTGGGGTCTTATTTTTATTTGACAAAGAAGTCTTTTTAGCATTAGACTTTTTGTTTTTGCCACTTGAAGATCTTGTTAAAGTTGTTTTCCTGTTATCATGTTTTATAATGACAACTTGAACATGTTCTTTAGATTCTTGAGTATTTGACTTTTCTATTCCTGCAACTTCTGTATTACATGAAACATGTGAGGTAGTAGTTGTCTTATTATCATTATAAATTTCAAAAGTTATTGTGTTAAATAATAATTCAAAAGGAGGAACAGCAGAAGTGTCATACTGAACTAGTTTGAGGTCAGTATCAGAAATTTCCTTTACAGGAAATTCAATACTGAGTTCTTGTAGCTCAGTATAGCATTTCGAGCAGATGGAGGGACCAATAGGTTTTTTTAAAATATCATTTTCCTCATCATCTGACTCAGTTTGACATCCAACTTCACAAAAGGTTTTAGCTTTTACAAATTGAATAGGATTCATAGAAAATTCTTCAAATAAATCAGCAAAATTATTCTTATTTGTAAATTGAGGATCAACACCAAGTGCAGCCCTTACTTTCTCTGGAAATTGTTGATTTAAACATTTAATTAATTTTATTGATGCATTTCCCCAAGCTTTACACTGTTTTTCAAATTTTTCCTTTTCAGGCTTGTGTAAATGAGCTTTATCATCTAATCTTTGGTTAATGTCTTTTAAGTCTGAAAAGTTTAATTCTAAATTTTTATATTTTGCTAATTTATCTAAATTTTCATTATTTACCCTTTCAAGTTCTTGTATTGTTAATTTTAAAGCTTTTTCTTTTTGTACATAAGTTTTAAGATCAACAATCATATACTCGAAAATCTTTTCCTTTTCATTCACTGAATAAGTTTGAAAGGAACTTACCTTGTACAACTGAGTGGAATCCCAATCAGTATGAACACTCATCCTCTCAGCTTCTTTGATATCTCTTTCAAAGGAGCTCTTCAAATCTTCTTCAGTAAAAGCCATGAAGGATTTGTTCTCAATCTCTTCCTCATCATCACTTATCTCCTCATCCATCCAAGCCTCTGAGTAAAGTGCTTGATGAGGTGCTCCATTCCCTGCTTCATTCTTCCCCTTGCTCCAGTTCTTTAGCTTGACATACTTGTCTCTATACCTTTTAGCTCGGTATGCAATCTTGTCATTCTGATCAGTTTTAGTTGACTTAGTATGATAGTTAGCAGCAATGTGCCCAGTCTTTCCACACCTATAGCAAAGACCTGATCTTGGGTCAGTATTGGAAGAGCTAACACCAAGCCTCTTCTTTTTCAACTGATCCAGCTTCATAGACATAAGAGCCATTTTTGTTTCAAGCTCTTCTGCCTCAGCATCAGCAAGATCAACTCCTGGTTCTTCAGGCTCAGTTACAGTGTATGCATGTTGCACAACTAGAGCCAGGTCAGTAGAAGACTTGTCAGTTTTCTTCCAGTTGATCAGTCTTGCAGCATTATTCTCCTCATGATTCAACATTAAGCCATACAGAGTTTGAAGAGTGTATGTCTCAATGTTGTTGGCAGCATTGACAGAATTTGTCATGTCAAGAAACTGTTGAGGAAGACTATCCAAGAACTTTTGAACAAGCTCCCCTTCCTCCTTCACAATGCCTACACTTATTAAATCATGGACAACAGTATTGAACCTGTTGTAGAGAGTAGTGATGTCTTCATTTGGACTAGAAAAGAAGTTTTCATACTTTCTTCTCATGTTGCTTTTCCTCTGCAACTTCACCTTTGGTGTGCCTTCATAAGTGATTGATAGACTATCCCACATAGCCTTTGCTGTTGGCAATTTCATAATTGCATTAAGTATTTCTTTGGTAACAGCATTACCAATCACCCCCTTTGCTCTTGAGTCTAGACTGAATAACTGACGGTCAGTATCAGTCCAGGTATGTTTCAGTTTAGGAATTGTTCTTATGCTCTCAGGAGCATCATCAGTAGCAGCAACGGGTTCCACAGTTTGTGGAATGATAGGACCATCATTTAGAACAGTGAGCATCTCATGATGAATGGATTCAAGATACCACTGTGCTTTAAGTTTCCATTGATGAAAGTCTTTTCCATCAAAGATGGGTACTCCCTTACCAGACATAACTGGTGCTATGATTGTAGACATTTTGAATTTTTGAGTGTTGGAAGGATAGATATAGGGAATGGCTGCCAGGGTTATAGATCGACTAAGTAAGAATTAATTTAGCCTGCTCTGATACCAGTTGTTAGGTCACAACACCCCTGGTTTGTTAGTTAATTGATTAGATTGATTATACAAAAGATAATTAAAGTGTAAAACACAGTATTAGAGTCGGTGTACAAATCCACTAAGTGTGGTATGCTGCGGAAAAGCAATACCACTGATCAATTACAAGATATGAACGCGAAAGTGTGAATTGGTGAGTATTCCAAAGCCAAGCGATCTCTATTTATATTGCTCATAGAGATCTTACATTTATGGCATGGAATACTACACGGACTAAGAAAGGAAAGAGAGCTAAATCAAAGGGATTTGATTTAGTCGAGTAAACTACTCAGTCCTTGTGCTCAGTATCACTATCTGATACTGAGCTCTGATACCGAGTGCCAATACTGATCACTCAGTATCAGACCTAAACTTAGCTATTTTAATCTACATTTTATTCTAAGTTAGTCTAGGTTGTTTTGTTATCTTAAGATCCTAAGGGGTAAGGCTTTTTGCCTTAACAAAGATGCTTATGTATATATATGACGAATGTAGAACCATGTGGTTAATGAGTATTGTTATTATGTTATGGTAAATGAGAATTTGATTTGAAATGCGGGTTGCATTTAGGTCATGTATATGTAGGAGATGCCTACGATTTTATAGAAGAGGAGGAAAGAGAAACTCCTAGTGAGCAAATTATTATTTGGTAACCCAAATATGGTAAACATGTATGAAATTATGGAATGTGTTGCGGTAGGAGATCTAATACCGATAACTGAGAATAAAAGTTGTGAAATTGATCGATGTGATGTAAAGATGGTTGAAAGAGTACTAAGTGATGGTATGAGAGACCAAATGATGGTCAAGAATTGGTAAAGGTCGATGTGACCTTAGGTAAAGGTGAGACTCTCGGATTAGTTGGGGAGAAATTGAAAGTTTGGAAAAACGGGGACGATTGTTAAGGAAACAATAATGAGTGAAACCGGAAGTGATAAGTTGGTAATGGTACCCCGTGAGTACGGAATATGTTAGTTTGGAAAAAGTATGATTGGCTTTATGCAAAAGTCAAGGTTAGTCAACTTGTGATTGGTTGAATTGGTCAAAGATGGGCTTTGACTCTCGTTTTGATTGACTAGTGAATGTTGAGAGCATAATGTATCGATTGTATGTATGTGAAAAGGTTAATGGAATAGTTGAAAGAGTTGTAGTCGGATTACATGACTTTGACCCGTTTGGGTGTTTTCAAGATTGAATTTGGGAATCGAGTATATGATTGTAGATGGATCATAAATTAAAGGTCGATTGTACAGGAAAGGAGGATTTATGGAATCCTTAACGAGAAGGGAAATTGTTAAAGTATAGTTTACTTTGTTCTTAAGTCAAAGGTTAGACGATGTTGGAATATGGCAACTTGGTCGAAGCTAGACTTTGACATTCGTGTTGGTCAATTAGTTGATTGTAACGTTTGGGTCATGTCATTTCTATGTGTATAGAAGGATCGGTCAAAGGATTGAAAGTGTTGTGGTAAAAATCGTGCAATTTTGATCCGATTGGGTACTAAGGGCTAAAGATTGATTTTTGACCCGTTCGGGCCTTTCAGGTTATGAGAATGTTTAAATGTATATTATCGATTTAATTGTAATGGGAAAAGTTCGATAGTAATAACCACAAGAGAATGAGATCGGAATGCTCGGTCGAATGAGGACCATAAATTTTTGAAGTGATTCCGAGGACAGAATTGGTTTCGTGTCATTTGGACATCGTATGAGGAAGTTACGGAGGAAACCGTGTCGAAGAGGACAACAAAAAGTGCAGACCTGCACAAGTTCGTGTCACGAAGATCTGGGTTCGTGGCATGAAGTGAAACAGAAACTTGTTTTCGTGATCCGCTGAACGCGAAGTTTCAGTTTCGTGTCACGAAGATAGCCCCGCCAAACTTCGTGCCACGAAGAATTTATTTCGTGCCACGAAGGTGCCTGGACGGCATAAAATGGGAAAAACTAGGGTTTTGCTCATTTTCACCCCCAATTCTTGTGCAGCCGATTTTTGAGAGCCTTTGGGAGATTTTGGTGTTCTAGAGCTCAAATCTTCATCAATCTTATGGATCTTAACATCAGTGGTAAGGATTCTTGATCCTTGATAGTTGGTAGTTAGTTTGTGAGCTTTATTTGGGGGAACATGGTGGTTTGGGTAACCTACCAAGTTATCTTTGGGGAAGATGACTAAGATGAGTGTAGAACACTCATTGTAAGCTTGTAAACATTGTGTACAAGTTGTAGTATTTTTATTTAAAAATATATTTTAAATGGTGTTTTAAAAATTGAGGTGTTACAGTCCCTTAGGCACCTCGTCTATCACGTACAGTAGATTCTGTGCTTTTAGGTAACTCCTAAAATGCACTTTCCAAACTTTGTAGTTCGGACCAGTAAACTTCCATTTCCCAGTGATGAACTTTCGCGATTCGTTTGGTGAGTAAAATGGAATTTCTGACGGTACAGACATCTATAAGAAAAACAACAAACAGTTAGTATGATTAGATAAATAAATAACTTCTAACATTATTACCTTTTAAGAATAATAGTTAGACTAGGATCCATATTTCACGCCCTCTAATGCAAGATTTGGGTACTTCTCATTAGAGCCACGCTATTTCTGGTAGGTATAGCCATACCGATCGCCTCTAGACTAGAAACGATTCCTAGATGCTCGGGATATCAAGTTGAACAACAAACTTGTACATGTTTTAATCCCTCTAGTGCATTTTGGACTGGGACTCCCGATTATCACCAAAATAGATCGTACCACCTAAGACAGTGCGATGCCTTGCGCCGGGACTCCCGATTATCACAAGACCCTACGCACCCTAACACTCGCAATGATTTGAATCCACATCTAAGGTTCTTTCTCATTACAATGTGAATATCGTTGAACAAATGAGGTGTTCCATTAGGTGGGTTGCACTCAGATCTAAGATTTTCTAAAAATGATTTTCCTTTGTTCGAAAAACGTTAGCCAGTTTTTAACCTTTTAAAATTACTTAGTTTTATAAACTAACTGTTTATAAATTCCATTTTTAATTTTGTCTTTTAAAACTTGATTTAAAAACAAACTGTTTACTTTGCCATTATTGATTTAAAACTTGGTTTTCTAAACAAACTGTTTATAATCACCACTTTTTATTATTAAAACTTGGTTTTCTAAACAAACTGTTTATAATTACCATTAAAGAAATAAAAAAAAGAATGCAATTTCGAAAATTGCTATGACATAACCCCAAAGACTTGGTTTTTGTGTTTTGTATATTTAAAAATAAAAGATTAATTAATTTCAAAAAATTTGTATAAAAATTCGAAATTTTTTAAATAAACACAATATCACGACTTTTGGGTTATGTCATACTAAATAGATTAATTAAACTGATAATAATTAAATTACTCATAAACTGATTTCAGTTTTCCCCTTTAATTTCATAATTATCTTGATTTTAATAGACTATTAAAACCATTAGGTTTAATTTAAATGTTTAAACTTATTATTATTATTTAAACGAAAAAATTAAATAATCTAGTCAACTAAATACTTATAGATTGACTTATAATAATAAAATTTTACATAATAACTTATAGAATTTATTTCTTGATTTAGATCATATCTTGGACTAAAATCAAAAGGGTATCTTGGTCTTCAAGAAACACCACCTAACCGAAACTCGGTGGGTTCGGTTTTTGGTCGACCACTCGGTCGTCGATCCGAGCCCTAACCGAGTCTCGGTTGGTTCGGTTTCGACTACCGTTATATATATATATATATATATTAATTAATTATTTCGTGTAATAAAAATAACAATAAACAAATGAAACATTAAACTTTATAAACGAAAATTTTAACATAACTTTTTTCTTAATTTTGTCTTAAAACCTATTTATTCCAATAATTCAAGAACTTTGAATAATATACTTGGATCAAACATACTAGGTTTTATTTTACTAAACAAAAAGAAAGAAACCTAGTTCTTTTTATCTTGAACCCTATGTAGGTATTTACTACGCACCATGCGACTGATCAACCACTTGGGTCGACCACCTAGTACACGAGTTCGAACCATACTGACCAAGAACATGAACTTGTTCTTGACCGGTTAAAACTAAATAGCTGATTTAATCCCTAAATGCGGAACTGGGATTAAACCTAATCCTTAAATCCTAAAGGATTGGGATGTTGGAATTCTAGATTAGGTTAACAAGAAAGAAACCTTGTACTAAGAACTCGAACACACACATTGCTTGTGTGTATTCGTCGACCATCAACCAAAGAACCCTAGGGTTCTTTGGCCGAAATTCGTCCAAGAGGAAGAAGGGAGTAAAGGGTTTCCCAAAACATACCTTGTTGTTTGCTTAAGATTGATCCACTGATGATGAACAAATCGAGCGATCTTCTAGTTGATCTAAGCAATAAACTTGTTCTTCAAAACTTGAAGAACACGAAGAACGAATGAAGAACACAAGACTTGTGTTCTTCCCTTGATCTTGTTC
Organism: Calendula officinalis; assembly: GCA_963853835.1. Classification (NCBI taxonomy): domain Eukaryota; kingdom Viridiplantae; phylum Streptophyta; class Magnoliopsida; order Asterales; family Asteraceae; genus Calendula; species Calendula officinalis. The sequence continues at coordinate 41,486,657 of OY970826.1, forward strand.
GGCCGAAATAGGGAGAGGAGAGGGAGGGAATTTTCGTGGCTTATGGTGTGTGTTGAGGGGTTTAGGGTTTACCCTAAGCCTCTTATTTATATACAAATAAGTTACGCTTAGAACCCTTCTAGTTTAATTAATATTAGAACTTTAATTAAACTTCCTTTTAACACTTCCATCCCTTATAGTTTAACTAGTTTATAATTGTTGCACTTAACTACTAAATGTCTAGTATCAATACACTAATAATTTTGTACCCATATACACGAATTATATACTTGTATTTATACTTCTAATAGTTAATTATATAATAACCTTTATATAATTTATACAACAATATTATCCAATTACTATATGATTTAATAGCTTTAAATCATATCATGGATAATCTATAATTAACACATTGTATATTTACTCAACTAGTAAACGTACAACTACTTGTATTAATTAGTTAGTTAAACTAATCTAGTAATAAGTTAAACTTAACTTAATACTTAACTAATTCATAATGACTATTATGAATCATTCCTCTTCGTAGTATCATTGCTTATCTTGCTCGTATTACATGCACTCACCGGTGTGACCCTTAAGTGTTTCGTAGGCATGGATGTATCATCATAGGTTGACTGACTGTGCACATAATTCCTTCAGACTCCCACTTGTGCAAGTCTGTAACCTTTATCTTAATGATACGAGCTACAGTGGCCTTCTAGATGGGCATGTAGGTAACCAACCCCATAAAAACAGCTTACGTAACCCAGGTATGGTTTATGAAAAACTCTTTAATAGCGTCTCTAGTAAAGAACACTCTGTCTCTACTTCTTGGGCAAACTATGTTAGGCTCATCCCTTGCAGCACGATATTTGTGATAACGAATACGAGCATGGTAGAAATTATCAACTCCTGTATTCGAAATCATTTCATGACTTCTTGATTCAAACTGTTGTGATAAACGACAAAGAACAAATCAGTTCATTTGGGCATGGCCATGCACTTTCAGTTATCTCATCACGTCAAAGGACCTATAAATATCTCTCCTAAAAAGGAGGTGCAATTACCATCTTGTATATTTCGATTTAAAATACAACTTCCTTTGTACCCAGTATCGCCTCGTATGACAAACGTATTTCAGTATTGTCTAAGTTGAACCAAAGCACATTAGTCATTATATCCTAAACAAAATACCTCAGGCTTAAGGACAATCCTAGTGAACAATACTTTTGAACTTTTCAACCACGAAGTATTGTCACGGTGGTCAATCCAATATTCGTCGAGCTCCAACAGAATATCACCGATATTTTGTTTACACAAAACTTGTCTAGCTATCTTCGAAGAACTTCGAATCTACCACCAAATACTGCGATGACGTTAACGTCCCATCGAGGTTCCCACCAAGACGAGTAGTCACGGATTTTGTGTCTTCTTGAATAAATAGACTTTTATTCATGGATCTTGTAAAACATACAAAGTCTGAATAAAAATGATACTAACTCAAGTATTATTCCTCACTGGACATAGATACTGAATTATTACTGGATCATTACTTATTCCTTTCGTTCGTGTTGATTACTTAATGATTCTTACAAACTTAATAGTAACTTTATCACTAAACCAATCATTTCTATTAAACTAAAGACATAAGACGTGTATTTAGGAATACTATTACTTTTATCTTTGCTAGATATTGTTCTTGCAACAATCTAGAACATATTCTAGTCTTGCCTTTTATGTAATTCGGTAAACATAGGAGGATTGGAAATTAACTCCTTAGTTTCTTGAATTCATAAATCATCCTTGTAACTAAAGCCTCCTTTTAGTTACTTGATTTGTAGATATTCTTACTAGTTAAAGAAATTTCCTTAAATGATTGTGTTATCCACTGAAGTGTTAACAACCTATTAGATATGCAATAATTAATTACAAGACTTGTGATCACGCTATTAGGTTTGCGATAATCTAATCGATCATTTATTATTTCTCTTAACTCTTTGGCTAACGACTTGGTAAAATCTTGTTGTTAATGTCTTACTAACTTACTGAATTCAATAACACATTTAATGAATTGCGTTAGTCTTAGCTCCTACTTGCTTTTATGGAACTTAAGCATCTCTTAAACTACTACTTTGACCTAGTCAATAACTTGTAGTTCAATCTTTTAAGAATTCTGTCAATAATTAAGATCATACTTTGGATTTGTGAATATCCAACATTCCTCTTTAGGGAATTATGATCTTTATTGATTACTGTATCTAACAAGTATAAAACACTTGAAATGATACTATCAATTCTTAAATTCATTAGTACTCTTTTAAGAATCTTATTTAATGCCAAAGTCATTTCTTGAATTTTTCAAATATCCATTATTCCTATAAGGGAATCATGACTTGACTAAATATTATATTTATTACAAGTATAAAAGACTTGCAATAATACCATTTAATTCTTAAATACTTTAATATAGTTATGTCCCTTTTAAGAGTCATTTAATGTCTAAGTCATTTTACTTGGATTATACGAATATCCAATTATTCCTACTAGGGAATTATGACTTCATTAAATCCTTTATTACAAGTATAAAAGACTTGTGATAATACTCTTTAAAGTCTATCTTGATTATATCCAATATAATCATACTATATTAATACTAATACTTTAAAACTTTCTATCAAAAGTAATGACTATTACTTAATATGTTTTAACTAAGTTCAATAACTTTTGAACCTTATGCTTCCATAAAACTTTTAAACACTTTCATTAGAAAAACTTTCTAATTACTAGCATCTAAATACCTTGAGCTATCAAGACATTATTTATACAACAATCAAACAAATATATATATAACATGAAATATAAGTAAATCAAAACTTGACTTACAATCTAGTCATAAACCTTGACTAGTGTAATTATCACACATGCACACAATATAATTCAACCATGGATTCGAAATTTATTTAAAACCAAAATAGAACGTGTTTTAACATAAAATAAAATTATCCAAACAATGAAATAAAATTGTTTTTACTGAACCCATAAAATACTGAATTATAAAATCTTGGTGCTCGTGGGATCATCACCATCTCATGCCGGTCATCTCACTTATCATCTTATGCAATAAACGATCGCTCAAGTTGATTTACTTGTAATAAACTTTTACAAGTAGGAAGTGAGTATCTAGAAGTTGGTCAAGTCAACTAAGAAGCAAGCATTGCCTCCTACCCTTTGACCTTTGCCACAACCAAGACACCGTTTCTCGGTTCTTGTTTGGCTTTACCTTCTTGACCCTTTTGTTTTACTCCATTACCCTTTAGGCACGTTGTGGCTGGGATCGGTTTTATCCTTTCCCTTTCCACTGCGCCTCTTTCTCTGATCACTACCATCATCAGTTACTATGAGATCATTCTTAAACTTGGTCCCCAAATCAACTCAGTAGTCTTGAGCACGGAATGTAGCTCAACAATGGATTGCTCCATGTTATGCATGTTGTAGTTGACTACATAAGACTTGTAGTCATTTAACAACGAGTTGAGTATCATTAGTGTTGCCAACTGCAACGATACTGGGTGACCTAATATGATCCATGTACTCTTTCATTTTTATGACGTGAGCACTTACCGATGATCCCTTTAACCACCTTGCGAGATTTGAACACCCTATAAGCGTAATATGCTTATCCTGGTTCATTTCTAGCATTTGCGGCAGGAGTACTTAGTATTGCTCTTTCTAGGACATTTCCTTTTCTCTCATGCGTAAGCATAATCCGAAGATCACGCTTCCAATAGAGAAACATTGACCCAGTCAATTCGTCCTTTTCTATAAACAAGCGTAGTGAGAGATTGTTGGTACGTGTCGTTATGTTTGTTGCTGCCATTTACAAATCAAACCCAGTTTAATTAGTAATCATCAATAAACATTCTCTAAAATATATTATAAACCCATAATTAATATTTTAGGCCTAGGATCCATATATCACATTCTCGCCGCAAGGTTTGGGCACTTCCCGACGAGACATGCTATTTCTGGTAGGTAACTTCCTTACCGATCGTATCAAGACTTGACACGATTCCTAGGGGTCGTAGAATCTTTAGACTTATGACTTATTACAACTTTGTACAATCTTATTGTACATTTCTAAGTTAGTAATAAAGTCTAGTATGTTTATTCTACTCAAGTACTTTTTGGGCCGGGACTCCCGATTATCACCAAAGTAGATCAGACCATCTAAGACAGTGCGATGCTCTGCGCCAGGACTCCCGATTATCACAGAACCTTATGCACCCTAACACTCGCAATGATTTGAATCCATATCTAAGGTTCTTTATCCTTACAATATGAATATCGTTGAACAAGTGAGGTGTTCCATTAGGTGGATAGTACTTCGATCTAAGATTTTCTTGGGTTTGTTTAAGTCTTAAACTAAACTTAAATTTTTATTCCAATCTTAATCCTTGTTTAAAAAATGTGTGACTTGTGAATTGAATGGTTCTCCAAGACGCCTTCTTTAAACATAAGAATTATTCTTTAAAACTTTATAGCTTCAAGAATTCATACGATTTTACATGTATACCTAAATCGAGGTGTACAAAACGTTTTACTAGGTTTTGTGAGAAACCTTATTTCTAATAAAACTGACTTGTTTTATATTACTTGAAAAACTTATAAAACTTATGTTAAACTTTTTAAGACTTTTATGATTCATAAACTTGAAACATAAACCTAGTTTAACACACCTAGGTTTTCATAAGTCTAATAATGAAATTAAACACTTGTTATACTTATTAGATTCGACCATAACTTATGTCTTAACGACACACTTACAAACTTTGTGATTTTCTTGTGTAGCTCCCACTAGCTTCAACAACCATGATGAAACTTAAGCTAACACAATCACCAGTTTATACTTGGTGAAACTAATAAACCTATTATATAAAAACTATATATAATAATTCTTTAGTTTGTTTAATCCTTTCTTATATTTAACTTGAACTAGTTAAATATAGGTTCTTGTTATTTATACTTGATCATTAATCTAGTATATTACATGACTTGTAAAATACTTATATTATACTTGTATAATTATCTAGTTATAATAACTTATAACTTTATACATCTTAATATATACATAACTTTGTATATTTCTAGTTAATCATATAATTTCAACTTGTACAATTTCTAGTTATAATGAAATCATAACTTTGTACTTTCTAGTTTTAATTATATTATAACTTATACAATAACTAGTTACACTATTATTTCTTTAAAGATCAAAATAACATTATCCTTTTAATGTTACACTATTGTTTCATTTTATCTTGTATTTAATATATATATATATATATATATATATTCGTATATATGTATATTTATACTAATAAACTTGTAACATTCTAATAAGAATATTACACCTAATTTATACTTATACATTTTAACTTGAACTAATTAAAATGTGTATAAACTTATTATATCTTTTAAAATTCAATTTTACTTAATAAAAAAAACGAAAATTTAAATACATATACATATTTATACATAATTAAATACACCTTGTTAATTTTAGAACTTAAAAATCAACACCTTCTTTATCAATTCCCTAAATTCATTAGATGAACCCTAATCTTGTTTTTGACCAATCAAAACTAGGGTTTTGACTTTCTTGATCAAAGACATTATTTTAATTAAAAGATTAATTTAAATCAATCCTTTTAAACAATAAACTTTGTTTAAATTCTAAGATAGATTATATCCTTAATAAATTTATTTAAACTTTTTAATTTAAACCTTATAGACAATAAAACTTTGTCTAAATAAACTTATCAAAATAATAATTAAACCTATTAGACATAAACTTGTCTAATTAACTAGGTTTTAGATTATTATCCTAATTAATACTTTTAAAATATTAAACTTAAACTAGTTTAATCTTCTAGGGTTCTTTAGGGTTTTCGAAAACTTAAGACTAGGATACTTTTCCACCAATTAAACTAGGCTAGTTTAACAAACTTGGTGTTCAAGTAATCCTCTAGATTTCGAAATCTCTAAGGTAATTAGGAAAGAATCCTTTTGATCAATTAAACATATCTTGTTTAATATACTTGATCCTAGGGTTCTTTCTAGGTCACGAAAATTCTAGGGTTTATGGAAAGAATCCTTTTGATCAATTAAACATATCTTGTTTAATATACTTGATCCTAGGGTTCTTTCATGGTTTCGAAAATTTGCTAGGGTTTTCTAGAAACCTTCTTGACCAATTAAACTTAGACTAATTTAATGTTCTTGGTCTTAGGGTTTCTTCCCTTATTTTCAAAAATATGAAGAAGAAGAAAGAAAGAAAAAATACTTGAAACAAAAGAATAATTAAAGTAAACAAATAATCTTTGTTAATCTAGTCTAGATTTCTAAACCAACGCTCTGATACCACTGTAGGGATTTACTACGCACCATGCGACTGATCAACCACTTGGGTCGACCACCTAATACACGAGTTCGCACCATACTGACCAAGAACATGAACTTGTTCTTGACCGGTTAAAACTAACTAGCTGATTTAATCCCTAAATGCGGGACTGGGATTAAACCTAATCCTTAAATCCTAAAGGATTGGGATGTTGGAATTCTAGATTAGGTTAACAAGAAAGAAACCTTGTATGAAGAACTAGAACACACACATTGCTTGTGTGTATTCGTCGACCATCAACCAAAGAACCCTAGGGTTCTTTGGCCGAAATTCGTCCAAGAGGAAGAAGGGAGTAAAGGGTTTCCCAAAACATACCTTGTTCTTTGCTTAAGATTGATCCACTGATGATGAACAAATCGAGCGATCTTCTAGTTGATCTAAGCAATAAACTTGTTCTTCAAAACTTGAAGAACACGAAGAACGAACGAAGAACACGAAGAACACAAGACTTGTGTTCTTCCCTTGATCTTGTTCGGCCGAAATAGGGAGAGGAGAGGGAGGGAATTTTCGTGGCTTATGGTGTGTGTTGAGGGGTTTAGGGTTTACCCTAAGCCTCTTATTTATATATAAATAAGTTACGCTTAGAACCCTTCTAGTTTAATTAATATTAGAACTTTAATTAAACTTCCTTTTAACACTTCCATCCCTTATAGTTTAACTAGTTTATAATTGTTGCACTTAACTACTAAATGTCTAGTATTAATACACTAATAATTCTGTACCCATATACACGAATTATATACTTGTATTTATACTTCTAATAGTTAATTATATAATAACCTTTATATAATTTATACAACAATATTATCCAATTACTATATGATTTAATAGCTTTAAATCATATCATGGATAATCTATAATTAACACATTGCATATTTACTCAACTAGTAAACGTACAACTACTTGTATTAATTAGTTAGTTAAACTAATCTAGTAATAAGTTAAACTTAACTTAATACTTAACTGATTCATAATGACTATTATGAATCATTCCTCTTCGTAGTATCATTGCTTATCTTGCTCGTATTACATGCACTCACCGGTGTGACCCTTAAGTGTTTCGTAGGCATGGATGTATCATCATAGGTTGACTGACTGTGCACATAATTCCTTCACCCTATTCAATCCAATGCTAATTCAAAACTTGAAGAACACATGCTTGGTTCGAAAATTCTAGGTTTCATTTCTAGATAAAAAAAACTTAATATATATGTATATATGTGTACGAAATCGGAAAAACAATGAAGGAAAAGAAACCTAATTTCTTTTTATCTTGAACCCTATTCAATCCAATGCTCATTCAAAACTTGAAGAACACATACTTGGATTTCGAAATTCTTAGGGTTCTTTTCTAGACAAAAAGAAACTCAACTGAATCCCATTGAGACTAGTAGAAAGCTCTGATACCACTGTAGGAAAACCTTGTATGATTCACATGGCGGAACTTGAATCTTACATACTTGATCTCTACTAAACAATGGGATCACCAGAAGGAGATGAATAAGAACATTACCTTTAGATTGCTAAAGAATGATCCACCTCTACTGCACCACCTGAACACGCTGCAAGACCGCGTTGTACCAACAAAGCAATACACAATGATTTGTGTGTGTGTGGCTTCGGTCGAACAAGCAATCCGAAACCCTCTTGGGGTTTTCGGTCGTCGAACACGAGAGGAGAGGGAGGAGAGATTAGGGTTTGAGTAATGTGATTGTGTAACCCTTAAGCCTTAACCTTAAGCCTTTATTTATAAGGACTGAAGTTACAGTTAAGTCCTTGGAGTTTAATTATGATTAATCTCATAATTAAACTTCATATTAACACTTTAAACCCTTGGACTTATTACTAGTTAATTAATAGACTTATTAATTAATTGCCCGTTAAATATTTAACTTAATATTTAACCATCCTCGCAAATAATAATTAACTATTATTATTTATTCTCTTCTTTATAATTAACTTAACTAATTAATTATTCCACACAACTTACTTTATTCGGTTGTCCATTATTGGATGTGTAGTGGTGTGACACTTTAGTGCCTTATAACATTGGACACTATGACACGTGTACTTATCTGTGCACATAAATCCAACAGTTAAGCCCAATAAACTCATAAAAAATAAGCTTTTTAGTCTTAGCTTGTAATTTTTTAAAATTTCATTTAGGGGTTGTTTGGGAAAACTTATTTAGGGAGTGTTTGGGAAAACTTATTTATAAATGTTTATGAGCTTATAAGCTTATTAGCTTACTTAAGTTAATAAGTTTTTTTTTTAAAAAAAGTGTTTGCAGGAGCTTACATAAGCTTATTGTAAAATGACTAAAAAGGAGTTAGACTTCCATGAGGGTGAATTAAGGTTATGGTGAAATGAGAGGGCAATGAAGTAAAAATCACAAATAAGCTTATAATAATCTCTCATGTAGCTTAGAGAAAGGGGTACCACAACGAAGCATCCCTGCGCCATCTCCACTTTTGCTTACATGGCATGCTCCCCGGCTTGCTTGACCCTCGCCACCACACCGCCCGTTGGGTGAGTGAGGGTGTGCGTCGGATGGCTGGCGAGTCCGACGTGAGTGGGTGAGATTTCCAAGGTATTTTTTGATGTATTTTGTGAGTGGGAAATATTTTAGTGATGGTAGAGGGGGTATTTGGGAGTTTTGAATGTGAAATGTGAAATAGTGATGTGACGCAAAGGTGGCGCGATGTGGCATCCGACCCCAAGTGACCACACCTAATGCTCTTATATAAAACCCCTTAAATCTACTACTGTAATAAAAGAAAGCGTATATGACCACATGACACATTTTTAGACCCCCTTTGTACACTTGGCAGCATATTAAGAAGCCTCTGATTTCAATTCCTGCTCATTTATGAATTTTAATGATTAATCTGTTTTTTTTAATTTATTAATCAACAATATATTTGAATTCCAAAATTTAAAATTTCATTAATTAGTCACCTAAATTATTGGCGTTGATTACTCCCCTTACTTGCAGATAATAAATCCTAATTCTTCTAATCGACAAAATTTCATTAATCTGTTTTTGTGTATAAAATTACACCTGATTGATAAAATTCCACAACAACCTATTTTAAAGTATTTTTGTGATTTTTAACAAACCATCTTTTGTGTATATTGTTCGGGAATTCATTTTGGTACCACACTTTTTATAGCTATATGTACAACTACCTAAAGCAATAGTTGTGGTGTAACCATTAAAAGTTGTGGTGTATTTATCACCACCTATATTGTTCTCTTGTCATTATGATTTTTGAATAAACTTTTGGCACTCATCTTGCAATTATCATGGAGTATGTACATTATCTGCTATGGTTTCTGCTCCTAGGTTTTAATGTGGTTCGAATAAAATCCCAAGGCTATCCTTGGTGGTCAATCGATTATTTTTTTTATTTCTTATTTTGAATAATGAGAGATTTTCATTGATAAAGATCATTTTCTTATACAGATAAAGAAATTATTGATAAAATCTCAAGGCTATCCTTGGTGGTCAATCGATTATGATATTAGGATTTCAATTATATCACTCCATGAGGTAAAAATTGTTTCTTTACCATTTGATCACTTCAGAATTTTTGTTTTTAACTAACCACAGTTCTTTTAATTGCGGTAATATTTCAACATGCAGGAGACCTTTTTGGGCCACACCAGTCCATTTAGTTGTTGCAGGTTTTCTACATCTGATTAGTGATAAAATCCTCTTACTAATTAAACAAAAGACATATTTACTGGAATTTGTCAGAGAGATTAAAAGAGATGCTAATAGATTTCATTCATTGTAGTATTATATAGTGAGACCTTAGATTTGGAAAACAATTTTCTATTCAGTCATAACAATAGCCTATATTTATATATGTAAACTCACATGGTAGGTTTTATAACGAAGTAAAAATCACCCACCCAAACTTGCTCTATTTCCATCGATTTCCGACGTTTATTTCAAGAAACTTCTTTACAAAGTTTTAAACTTTAATTTTGTTTGATATAAAATAGCTTCAATTAGGTTCTCACAAATCATGTATTTAAAAGATTGTGAATTTGCATGAGCGAGGAAACTGAAATGTCTCCTTTTTAATATTATTTTTATTAAATTTCCAAATTTCACAATATTACATAAATTTGTATTGTTAATTTAGGAGAAACATGTGAAACTGAAATGTCTCCTCTTCATAACTTGAAGATTATCTCAATCAGTTGATTCATAAACTCAATTTATGGTACTAAAAATATTAGGTTAATTTCAAATTCCCTTTATCAGATGGACTGTTACTTTATCAAATTAGAGTCATTCGGTTATGAATTTATTGAAGAAGTAATCCATATTTGAAGTTATACTATAAAGGAATCATTTGTAAGTAAATGGAAATAATTTGACCCATACCCTTTTTGGCTAAACCTTTTATAGTTAACCAATTTGAACGATACAATTCGACCTTTTTTTAGCTAACCAATTTGGACAGTACAATTCGATCTATCCGTAAGTTATTGCCTTATTGGTATGTCAACAAAAAAATCTACTCTACGTATTGTTTGAATAATGGTCAAATCAAGTGTTTTTTTTCTTAATTATATTTATTTTAATCCACTTTTTTTTTGTCTCACATAAAAATTAACTCTACATATTGTTTGGTATCTTATTTACCGGATTAAGCTTCTTTTTAATGCCTAATTAAGATTATACAATTGTTTTTCAATAGGGATATCATGTGACAACAGCCACAAATGCTTTTCCGCTTTGTATTAATATCTATTAGGGTATGATCATGGTCCAAAAATCAAACCGAACAGAAACCAAAAACGATAAATTTTCAACACCGAAACCGAACTAATAACATGTTATCGGATTCGATTTCGGTTCGGTTTCAAAATCGAAACCGAACCGATAACAATAACATATTATCGGTTTCGGTCGGTGATCGGTTCGGTTTTTTTTTTTGTCCAAATGCTCACCCCAAATCTAATATCTATATCATCAGTAACAACTAAATACCAATCTTTAAACTATATCAATCACACAAATAACAATATATATTTCTATACAATGTAAAGGTTACCTTCAACAAATTTACGAAAATCCGTGAATTTTCGCAGGTCATAATCTAGTAAGTTTATAAGCATAAGCTTATAAGCTCTACCAAACATTTAAAAATACTTTAAATTTAAATAAGCTAAAAAAGCTTAAGGTTAAATAAGCTAATAAATACTCCCTCCGTCCCTAAATAAATTTCCCATTTCTCTTGGGCACAATATTTAAGGAGAAAGTTAGTGGTGGGGTTATTGGTAATAGATTTGATTAAAATATAAAGTTGATTTGGAGAGAGAAAGATTGTTAGTGGATAGTTAGTAGTGGGGTCCATGGTAATTATATTATTTTATTAAGTGGACCCAATCAACTTGTGAAATGGAGAACTTTATTTAGGGACAAAAACTCAAGGTGAAATAATAACTTTATTTAGGGAGGGAGGGAGTAATAGGAAAGACGTTAGCTAATCCAATCTTCAATGACGTCACCTAATCGTGTAAAATCGAAGGCTGATTTAGCCTATTAATAAATATTTCAATTTACTAACTGCCTGCGATAATGACCGGAGCGGTGATGACACCGAGTGGGGCTGCCGGAACGGACAAGACACTGTCGCCGACGTACGTCAACTCTTTCCGCATCTCCGCCGTCTCTAGTCGATTACTTGCGCACCTTCACGGTGACGCAAACACCGATAATACAGAATTCTGCAATCTCTGCCTCTCTCTTGCCAGGTAGTCCTTAGTGTTACGGTTTTTCATAAATCACTTGTTTTATGTCGTCAAATGTCGTATATAATGCTTTATTCTGTTCTGTATTTTTTTTTTTTTGTACGATCATGGTGAAACAGCTGTTAATATGTATGTTTCAAGCCCTAATTCTTCACCGCAGATTGTTTAGATGAACTTTGATGTATGTCTCACGTACACACATTAGCCGATTTTGCAAAATTGATTAACTGATTCGGTAGAAAGAAAGTTTTCATGACTATTTAAGAATGAGCTGCATTCTGAATTTTTAGTTCAAACTTAATCTAATTTTTTTTACAAGCCTAATTCTATCAGTGGTAAACTGTAATCTGGTTATCATTTCAGCTTATTAAAGCAATCCAAATATTATTTGTTTACTTTAAATTGAGCATATTAATTTGTAATTTTGTTTACTTTAACGAATCTTAGCATTATTGTTTAAATCATTACAGAGGTATTGACTATGCTGTAGCTAACAATTCTATCCCAGGCAGAGCTCCATATTTACCCTATTTGTTAAAAGAGGTTACTTTGTTCTTCCAATATTTGTTTTAAAAACTCCGTTTAAGAAGTTTAATGTCGTCTTACCTAATAATAATAATAAATTATGCTCTTAGGTATGTCATCGAAAAAATGATCTCACATCACAAGCAGCTGTTATGGTACTCATGATTTCTGTAAAGGTACATAAAATTATCACATAATAACTATTGCATATTCTTCAGTTCCTTCTGATACAAGCAATCTCATTTTTTTTATTTTTTTATTTTGTTTATGGTAGAGTGCGTGTAGTAACGGTTGGTTTGGTGAGAAGGAGAAGGATGAACTTCATGTTCTTTCAGATGAGGTTTTTGAATGATTTTAGAGCCCATATTTTTATAAAAATTCTTAAAAAATCATATATCTTCTTATCATAGATGCAAAGCAGTTTCTGTAGTGTTAGTGTTAAAGATATGAAGAACAAGGAGATAAACCCTAATCCCACCATCTCCACAATCATGTCAAGGTTTTATCCGGGAATGAAGATGGGTGAAATACTTTTTGTTATCGAGACCACGGTATTAAATTAATAATATATGTTTTTTTTGTTAAAAAGGTTGTCATGCAAATTTGTAATTTGATTATTGTTCTATATATATTATATTATTATAGCCTGGTTATGATTCATATGTGACGGATCTGCATGTATCAAAGCCATCAAGAACTTCTCCTGATGAAAAGATAGTAAGTTTTTTATTTTTATTTTTATGTTTGATATTTCTATGTGAATTACATATCCTATTATGTATCATCAGCAATAATCCTTAGTTATCCATCATGATTATGTTTTTTTATTTTTTATTTTTTTTTGCGTGCAGTATTTATTTGTTGCTCAAACAGATAATTTGGAAACATCATTATGCATTATAAGTCCCCAACAAGTCAAGTATGCCCTTTCTTTGACCACATAAACTCTCTTTTAACCAGATATAAAGTAGGTAATTTTATTATTTGTTTTGTAGTTTTTTATTGAATGGAGAAGGAGTAGACAGGAGGACTTGTGTTTACAAGGTTTGTAAACCCTGCTTCATGGCTTGTACTATATAATCTGGTCTTGATGAACACTAACATGTTTCTAGTTCCTAAATATCCCAATCAGGATCCTGGACCACAAATGCCAACACCTGTGACACATATGATTAAATATGGAAGCAATCTTCTTCAAGTGGTTGGCCAATTTAATGGTAGTTACTTAACAACTTTACAATAACATAATAATCTCTTTGAGTCTTGACCATAAAATCATAATCATACTTAATTCCACCATCTGAATTTAATGATATTTAATAGGGAAATATACTATAGCAATCGCCTTCATGAGGGTTGTCTCAAACCCTAGCATTCCCAACATTCCCGATTATATTCCACCAGTTATTGCTCTACCTGATTCAGGTATTTGTGTCAATTTGTTAAAGTCAAAACCTTTTCTTTAACGTTTTTTGCTCATTTGTTTTTGTTATAATGATAGATAATGAAATAATTGAAGGGCCATCTAGGATATCGCTAAAGTGCCCCATAAGGTATAATCCATTCCATTCCATGCAATAAATATAAAAATTAAAAATAATAACTTATTAATCGAATTAGTGTTCTTATTTATTGTACAGTTCTAGTCGTATCAAGACCCCTGTTAAAGGACTTACATGTAAACATCTTCAGGTAAGCTAGATCACTACCCAAAAACAATTCAATACATGTAAATATCTTAAGTTTTGGGCATTTTGGTAATTTAACATGCAGTGTTTCGATTTTGATAATTATGTGGACATTAACTCAAAAAGACCACTATGGCGTTGTCCCCATTGTAATCAGTCTGTCTGCTTCCATGACATTCGAATCGATCAAAGCATGGTCAAAGTAAGTCAACATTAATATTAAATATATATTTAATATTTTTCAGAAGTCATAACCAATTAATTACATTGTTAGGTCTTGAAAGAGGTAGGAGAAGATATTCATTATGTGAAAATATCTGCAGACGGTTCATGGCAACCTGTCGCTGAAAACGACGATAATACAGAAAAACCAAATGATGTACCGATTTCAAATCAAGAAAATAACATCCAAAATTTAGATGATATTATGGACCTTAGGGGAAATGATAACGAAATCGAAAAAACCGAAAAAGATGATTGTATAAAACCTTTGCCAGCTGGCAAATCTAGTGCCATGAGACCACATATGGAAGATGGGTTTTGGAGTTCATCGGGAATTTCAAGTGGGATGAATAACCTAATTTTCAACTCCTCAAGTCAAAGTCAAAGTCAAAGTCAAAATCAGAATCAAAGTCAAACGCCTGTTTTGAATAACATGCAGGCACAACAATATGACAGTATGATGTTTCCCTCTCAGAGTTCTGCTAGAGTGACTGATGGTGACAGACAGCAAAGCTTTTCAAGATCTCATCTAAATCAGTCTCATGTGCGACTACTTTCTGTTTCCTTTTACAGTTTAAATCTTTTTATGCATTTAAAGATTAATTTTTCTTGTGGAATTAATTAGGGTCAACGTGAGCACCCGCATATTTCAAGTCAAACATCCGCACAGCTTGGTTCTCATTCAGTACAAATAAACAGAAACCTACATACTTTACCACTTTCAGAAACCCGGTTCAACTCACACCAACACCAACAACAACAAACCATGAACCAGTGGACCCCACATCCAGTTCGGTCAACAGGTCAACCGACAGTTCGCCTAAGTCCTGTGACTAGTCAAAGTCAAAACCCTCAGTATTCAATGGCTGCTATTCACCGAGCCACTCAAATTAGAAGCCAAACACCCGGTTCCCAAAGTGGTAATATTTAAATACATTTATTGTACTTCAATTTTAATTTATTTTTTTAATATGTACAAATACAGAGGAAAATTGGAGGCCAGCTGGACGTATGCGAGGGAGTCTATCAGGGCGCGCAAACACGGAAACTTTAAACATAATTCACCCGAACCAACCGGTCCAAGCGGCTAGACCACCACCTGTTTTGAACACACCTAGACCGTTCATACCGCCTCATTTACAAGCCCTAATGGCTAATAACTTGAGAGCCGCTGGAACTGGTTCAGGTTCAGGTAGCACTGTGGCAGCAGCTTCTGGTGGTAGTGGTGTTTTGCCAAAGAATTAAGTGAAGTATGCTCACTAGGTATTCTGTCTAGTTATGTATGTATGACTGTTTATATCTTACCTCTATTCTACCTATCTTTTGAAGAGATTGTGTGTTGTTGTGTCTAGTTATGTATGTCTTTTTGATCCTTGTAAGGGTGCTACTGCCTGGGTAGGGCTCGTATTTGTACTTTTGTATCCGTGTTATAAACAAACACAAATGTGCCTATTTACTAAACCATATGTGAAGTCAAAATCAGAAATCTTTTTGTTCTATTCCATCAACACAAAACACGAGTTATACATTATACATACAATTTCATGTTTCTCTCTCAATTTGGACTTCCGTTTTCGGTGGTTCATACGCAATTAGGAAAGTGGTCGAGGAGAAAAACGTCATTTGTCAATTGTAGGTAAAACTAAAAGTAAGTGGTTTGTTTAGAATCTTGCGAGAAACTGGAGTTGCTTGAGAAGTGGAGTCAAAGTCTCCATGAGCTTTTCACAAGGATGGTTGTGAGTGCCTTCATAAGTTGTGACCACAATAGACTTGTCTTTTGATAGCCTTTGAATTTGCTTCTTCACATTGCATGTATGATGAGTGCACCGGTAGTAACTCCTTCCATCATAAAAAAACCAACAAACAATAACAATTAACATATATCTCCACTTGTAAACAATATATTTTTTAAATATATTAAGGTATACACATCATCAATATGCATGTATGTGCGGTAAGGACTTCCAATAACTTCATATAGGTTACGACTTCGAACTCTCTCTTAGTATTTACTAGATAATCAGAAGAAGATTTAAAAATGACCACAACAACAATCATATCGCATACATCTAAGTATAAATGGGAATTCCTTCTTTAAAAGAAAGAAAAAGTATGGGTATGCATGTATATTTGTACGCTTATATATGAAACATACATTTTAAAAGTTCTTACATTAAAAGTTCTCCTAATCACCTATCTTTGATGAAACTATGAAAGTAGAGAGTGCTTTCAATAGTTGTTAGGGGAAGAAATGTTAGGTCAACTTTACTCTTTCTTGCTCACCAAAGAGAGACAGAGGTCAAAAAGGGGGATATTTCTTTATGAATTAAAGTGTCAAGGATTTAATCACTCTTTCAACATGGTAAAGAAAAGGCATACGGGTGAGATAAATTACTTAAAAACATGCAAAATTAATAATCTAAAGTATTTAAGGTTTTGGAACGAGGATGAATCTAATGATTAGCATTTTTGCAAAATATAATTAGTAGCAAATCGTCACTATTTTTTCATTAGAGTCCAAAACAATTTACACACTATACACGTTTTTTTAATTCCATATTTCCATGCAAAAAGTATTTATCAGGAAGAAGTTAACACTTTAAAATCAGATGTATATTTTGCTCATGCAATAATTACTTTGTTTGTAAGATTCCATAGATACTTATAAATTATCATCATATAGAAAAAGGAGGTGATATTTATACCCAAAAAGCCATATGATACATCACGGCCTATATTTTGATATATTTGTATAGTCTTCTTTATGACTTGTGCAGTATGGTAAATGAAATCATTTTTATGGTGGATTTTTCACTCATTAATCTGGACATGGATTTTCGAGATTCAAATTTATACGTGACTAATATATATCGATCGACACACACATAGCATTCTATCCTGAGATATATCAATATAGTTATATATAGAAAAACATATATTAGTGAGATAGAGTGAGGTATATATACATATGTAATGAAGTTATACCTTGGATGATGACTATTTTTGACAGATTTTCGGCCATATTTTCTCCATTTGTAACCATCATCAAGAATATCCTCGGTGGTTCTTGTATGAAATGCAACTCTAGATGGAGTTACTTTCTTACCCCTCCCACTTGTTATATATTTACCACTCCTCCCCTCATTCTTCTCATGTCCTTCACTTAACCCCCTCCCCATCACTGATCCCTGCTGATCCACATTCATGAAACCAGAAAGAAGGCTAACCCAGTCCACATTACTGCTCTCCAAACTAATATTATTATTGTTATCCAAATTACTATCCAAAGTTACTTGTAATTCGGGTAAAAACGGAGAAGATGTCGAAGATGAAGGGGGGTATTGAAACATCGGATTGTTAATCAAAGGGTTGGTATTCATGTAATCCAATATATATGGATTAAAGCTGTTCATGTTATCCCCTTCCATGCTCGGTCGAGACAAGAATATTGATCAAAGAGAGATACGAAAATTGTTGTGAAATTTGAAGGTTTCTTGGCAGATGAAATTAGAGGTTCGTCTGTCTCGTGAACTTGGTTATATATATATATATAAGTATATATATATATAGAGAAAGGGAATGTATATCGATCATGACTTAGCTTGTATCAGTTAAAGAAAACCAACTAAATATTACCTAACTTTGTTGAACTGTACATTTTTGTTAAAAGATATAGCTAGCTAAGCTAAACAAATTAATACCCAAGATTTATATCCTAGTGGTATTGATGTATATGATATTGCTCATGATCTAAATGTCATAGATTCAAGTCCCAGTAACGACAAATGAGTAAATTACTGTCCTTTATGGATGTCACTGACTCACTGTCCAACTCGTAACACTTACTAATTAACTTGTCATTCAAATAAAAAAAATATTCATGCATGCATTTATTTACTTGCATGGTAAATATATATTTTAACATATCTCTCTCGCACACATACACACACATGATTTGTTGTTAAACAACTAGTCAGTTTATTACGAGTGAAGACTGAAGAGAACATATAAATCGTTGTTGTGGGTAGTTTGGAAAATTCATATTCACACTGGCATGTTTACATGTGTCAGTTATATATTATTAACTATAACTTACCAATATAATTCATGTTATTTTATATTTTTTATTAAAGGGTATCCCCGTTATAAAGTTCCCTTTGGGTGGCCGAGTTTATATTCGTGATATACACGACCTAACTGTTGTCGTGACTCTTTTTCAAATCTTCCCCTGACAATGTGGTTACTGTTTAGCCAATGAGGGATTAAACCAATGATCTATATGAAGTTATTCGTGAACCCTTTCCGTTAGGTCACCATCAAATAGTTTAGTGTATATATGTATAGTCTATACATCAATTAATTAAAAGGTATAAATTAATTAATTCGCGTTAAAAATTATAGATTATTAATGATTAACTTGTAATTGTTCCCATGTCTAGCTAGCGACTTGCATAATTCATTAATGATGCATATCGTGTGAAATAGAATAAATTAATTAAGAAATAGTTATTAGGAGTAGATTAGGTTGCCGTTCAAAAAAAAAAAAAAAAAAATATTAAGAAATAGTTAAAAGATCATGCTTCAAGCATACTACTCTTATTAGAAAAAGTTGTTAAGGTCCCTTCAACCATTATCGGTTTGCCATTCTTTTACGAAATAGGCATGCATATATACAATTATATATACATGCATCCCATGTAAGGGTGTTTCTAAAATTTTAAAGGCCTTATCTGAATATATGAAAATGGACCCCTCTAAATACTAAATATATATAAAAACTTAGAATTTCTAAAATACTGATCGCTAGTTAAGTAGTATATTCTAACAGATATTTTCAATGAAAATCTGACGCTAAAATATGTGATCAACTTAATGATAGAAAACGAGGAAAAAGCAATAGTTCTGTCACAGATTTGTCACTAGTGACACTCGTTTAGCGACAAATTTCCGCCAGATTTAGCTACTAACGAAATTATAGATGTTGCTGTTAGCCAGTTCGTTACTTTGTTAGTTACTGTATATTTAATACTTTTTTGGATACATTTAATTGTATTATTTGTAGAGTTG
This sequence comes from Calendula officinalis, assembly GCA_963853835.1. NCBI lineage: Eukaryota > Viridiplantae > Streptophyta > Magnoliopsida > Asterales > Asteraceae > Calendula > Calendula officinalis. The sequence goes on from OY970826.1 coordinate 41,506,373, forward strand.
TGTTCAGGGAAGTACACCCAAATTATAAAGTCTCAAAGGTCAATCCACAGCCATCAGATCAGATCTAATCAACGATCAAGATCATTTCATTGAATTAGACACGGAGGGGTATTATCGTCCAAGCGTCCAAAAATTGATTCAGACCTTCTTTCTCAGTCGACTTCTTTCTTCAATCGGCAGCTTCTTTCTTCCGCTGGACTCATTGATTTTGCGATTTCTTCAATCGAGAGCTTCAAAAATCACTCGTAAACGACAGATCTTAATCTCAAACATCGAATCGACTGTAGCAAAACAAATCAAAAACTGCGAATCGCGTTTTTTTATAAAATCGCTGAAATCGAACGCAGATCAGAAATCGAAATCAAAAATAACTGACGTTATCAATGAATCTGAATCCAGACACTGTCAGTAACAATTATACAGATAAAAGAACCGATGAATCAGGTAATAAAATTTATTTCAAGTTTTCTAGATAATATAATCACATGTGATTGTTTGCTCTGCTTTAGTTGACTGATTCATGTGATTTTGCTAAGAGAATCACATGTGATTTGATTGCTTAGAGACAGGGAGGTTGATAAGAAACAAATCACAAGTGATTCAATTTACAAAATCACATGTGATTGTTTGCTCTGCCTTAGTTGACTGATTCATTTGATTTTGCTAAGAGAATCACATGTGATTTAATTGCTTAGAGACAGGGGAGGTTGATAAGGGACAAACCACAAGTGATTCGCTTTACAAAATCACATGTGATTGTTTACTCTGCTTTAGTTGACTGATTCATTTGATTTTGATAAGAGAAATCACATGTGATTTGATTGCTTAGAGAGAGGGGAGGTTGATAAGAAACAAATCACAAGTGATTCAATTTACAAAATCACATGTGATTGTTTGCTCTGCCTTAGTTGACTGATTCATTTGATTTTGCTAATTAAGAGAATCACATGTGATTTGATTGCTTAGAGACAGGGGAGGTTGATAAGGGACAAATCACAAGTGATTCGCTTTACAAAATCACATGTGATTGTTTGCTCTGCTTTAGTTGACTGATTCATTTGATTTTGATAAGAGAAATCACATGTGATTTGATTGCTTAGAGACAGGGGAGGTTGATAAGAAACAAATCACAATTGATTAAATTTACAAAATCACATGTGATTTATATTCTGATTGATTATGTCAACACGCAGATTTTGATGGGAATGGCACTCCAAAACAAGTTAATTCATTGTACATGGATACACCAGGAGGATCGATATTTTATGCTCCAATTGTAGATGAGGGACTACTACCAATTATGGGGCAAAAGTTTGAAACACTTGAGGAATGTATTCAAATGAATAAAAATTATGCGTTTAAAGGAGGTTTTGACGTACTATTGTCAACACAGAAAAAGACAAGGTCAGGTTTAGTAAAAGACAGATATGTTCGGTGCGATAGAGCTGGTTACCCAAGGAATGTGTCTATTGACACCCTCGGTGGAGAAGAAAATGTTACAAGAATTAGAAAAACACACACCAGAAAAACAGGATGCATGGCTCATGTTAGGTTTCTTTGGGATGACCGATCAACAAAATTTTCAATTGTTGGCTTCGAGGATAAACACAATCACGAGTTGGTTCCTCCAGAGTATATGCATTTATCTAGGAAAAGTAGAAATTTGAAGTATGCTGAACAACTGTTTGTATTCAATGCTGCAAATGCAAACATAGGTCCAACAAAAGCACATCTTCTTTATAGTAATATGAAAGGATGTGAAGAGAATGTCAATGGAACAGTTGATGATTTCAGGAATTGGAGGAGGGATTTAAATGTCTATATAAATGAAAGTGATTCACAAATGCTTGTAAATAAAATGGAAGAAAGGATGAAATACGCTCCAGGTTTCTCATTTGAATACAAGACTGAAAACAATCAATTACACTCAATATTTTGGGCAGATGAAGTGGCAAAGTGTAACTACAAAGAATTTAGCGATGTCATGTCATTTGATGCAACATATAGAACAAACAGGTAAACTACTTATTTAAAATCACATGTGATTCATAATATATCACATGTGATTTTGAAAAAACATTTTCAGAAGTTGTTTATTAATAATAAAATCACATGTGATTTATAGGTACAACCTCATATTTGTGCCTTTCACTGGAATAGATAATCATCGTAGGTGTGTGACTTTTGCTGCGGGATTGATAAAAGATGAAACAGCAGAGACTTACACGTGGCTTCTTAACTCATTCATGAAGACTTTTAAGAAAGAGCCAATTATGGTTGTAACAGACCAGGATAAATCTATGAAGAAAGCTATTGACATTGTATTTAGGACTGCTAAGCATAGACTTTGCATGTGGCATATTACTCAAAAGTTGCCAGCAAAGGTATTAACAAGTCATTACATTATAAAATCACATGTGATTTGCATACATATTCTTGAGTCACTAAATCACATGTGATTCGTATTAATTATAGTTAAGATCACATGTGATTTGTTATAGAATCCCCTGTTTTTATGAAAAACTCTGTTTTACATTATAAAATCACATGTGATTTGCATACATATTCTTGAGTCATTAAAACACATGTGTTTCACTGTATCTACTGAATCACATGTGATTCGTATTAATTATAGTTAAGATCACATGTGATTTATTATAGAATCCCCTGTTTTTATGAAAAACTCTGTTTTACATTATAAAATCACATGTGTTCTTAAGCATATAGAATTTATGGTCCCCTATAAATTATGATATAGGTACATGATGCAATTCCGGGAATTGAATTAGAAGCTGAAAGAGATTTCAAAAACAGATTTGATAAAATTGTTTGGAATATGTACATCGAACCTGAAAAATTTGAGGAAAAATGGGAAAAGTTGATGAATGATTTTGATTTAAAGAACGATATTTGGTTCAAACATATGTTTGACATTAGATCAACTTGGATACCTGCATATTTTATTGAAACCGAAATGTTTGGTTTAATGTGAACAACTTCAAGGTCTGAAAGTGAGAATGCATTTTTTTCAAACTTCATTAAACAAGGAACAAATCTAATAAATTTTATGGGGAGCTTTGATTCAGCAATGTTGAAACAGAGGTCAAAGCAAGCAGAAATAGATGCAAAGACCATCAAAACTACTAGAAAGTTGTGCACCAAACTGAAAATTGAAGAGCATGCATCAAAATTGTACACAAATACAATATTTGAAATCATTCAAAAGGAGATAGAAGCAGCTATATATAATGGTTCATTACATAAAATGAATACAGAGGAGGATTGTCAGATTTCTATTGTTAACGAAACCTCAAAGGAAAAAGAAGGTGATCTTCAATACAAGGTATAATTACTAAACAAAAATTGATTTCTACAACAGAATCACATGTGACTGTTAATAAAATCACATGTGATTGTGTGTTGAATCACATGAGATTGTTAATAAAATCACATGTGATTGTGTGTTGAATCACATGAGATTGTTAATAAAATCACAGGTGATTGTGTGTTGAATCACATGAGATTGTTAATAAAAATCACATGTGATTGTGTGTTGAATCACATGTGATTGTTAATAAAATCACATGTGATTGTGTGTGTGATTGTTAACTTACTAACATTGAAACTATTTTTTCTGATTCCAAAGGTACTCTATAATCAGAAGGATGGATTATTAGTGTGTAGTTGTAGACACTATCTTAGATTTGGACTCCTATGCCGACATTCTTTTTGGATTTTGAAGAATTCCAATATTGATAAAATCCCTAATCAATATATAATGAGACGTTGGAGAAGAAACATAATACCACCTGAATTAAGAGCAAGAAGAAACAGATATGGCAATGAGAATGTAGGAGTTCAAAATTTGGTTAATGAAATGACATCTGTTTTTGAGGATTCCGTGGAGCTGCTCAGCATTGATGAAGAAAAGCTCAAATCATATCTAGAAAAACTGAAATTGTTGAAGACTGAAATTGAAAATGATATGCCAAAACTGTAACATCCCGAGACCCGACCTAGAATTTTAAATTACTTTCGATAAGTAATTCTATTTGTTTATTATTTTTGTATAAATTATGTGATTTATTTAGAATATAACATATTGTAACTAAGGGGCTAAAAATTAGTATTAACTGTTTTAATCAAGCATGAAAATGATAAATTACACTTTTAGTAAACTTTGAATTACAGTTCTAAAAATATATTCGTTATTAAAATCTGAGTAAGATAAGTATTTTTAAATAAATCAAACGCGACCTAGACTTTCAGTATTATACTGTGTTTAAATAAAAAAATCAGAATTTTAAGCTTAGATGGGCACGTGTCTGTGAAGTGTCCATTTTTCCCCTTCTCTTGCCTGCCTTAGTCGACACACACACACACCACACACAAAACTTGAAGCTTTTTCTCTCAAATTGAAGAGAAATCCTTGTAGTTCTTGCCTATCTTGTGAAATTTTCGGAAATTGAAGCTTAAGTAAGTAAATCTTCTTCCTTCTTTAGCTAGGGTTTCATAGTCTTGAACTTTGGAAGAACTAGGGTTGTCTTGTTTATGGGTTTTTATGGAGTTTTGTTGAATTCTAGCCATAATCCGAAATTGATACATGATTTGGTGTTTATTTGAGTTCTTGCAAGTAATACATGAATTGTTGTTAGTTTTAGTCCACTTGGTGAAGCTTCCATAAAAGCTCCATCAATGGTGTTCTTGGGAAGAAGATGGAATCTTTCCCAACTTGATGAAATGTGCATTATTGTTGTTCTTGAAATGTTAATTAAGTTATATAATCATGTTAGAAGTGATAATTGTTGTATAGGTTTGATTGTAACTTGATTTGTTGAAATTGGCATGAATTAACAAGTTTGGGTGAGTTTTTGGTCTAATTCCCGTAGCTAAAGAAAAATGGCAGATTTTGACCATTTTGCAAAAATCATATAAAATCAACCGTAACTCCGTTTTGGGCGTGCGACCAGTCGTTTCGAAGGTCTATGAGTCTACTTTAATAATATAATATTTTCCTGGACTGATATGGTAATAAAAATGAGCAGATTTCTGAGTTAATAGCAGGTGGTCAAATGTATCTTTTTTAGGTTAAACTTGTATTGATTATTTTGGGTGTTCAAAGTGTGTAACTAATTAACATGAAGTTGGTTATTATATGGTAATTGTATACTTGATGAAATGTTAATTAAGTGTTTATAAACATTGGAAGTTAATAAAACGATTTTGACCCGTTTGGGCCTTATATGATGAAACTTGACTAAATGCATAATTTTAACATTGGACTTATACTTTGAATGTTTAGATGGAAGTAAAATAGCATTAGTATGTTTATGAAAGTATTAATTGATGAATTGATCATTTCATGATAGTGTGTGGATGATATTTAGGTAAAAGTCATGAACTAGTCAAATTGGTAATATATGACTTTAACTTGGAAATTGTTAGCCATTGTTGTAGTTCAATAAATTAATCATATAAGAGTTTTATAAAGTATATTAACATGTCTTAATTGGTAGTTTGTGGTTTTGACCCGTTTTCTAGAATTGCTAGTTAAATTCATGAATTGTTGACTTTGGTCAAACCTGGGAAATTGACTTTAGTCTTGGTCAATTAGTAAACTTTAATTATCAATTTCATAGCATAAATGTGTTACTTGATTAATTGGAAGTATGATTGCGATTGTTCCGGGTCTTGACCCGTTTGGTTGTTAAATTGTGCAATTTGACTTAAATAAAGTCAAAGTTGGTTAAGCTTGTATATGGATGCAAGTAGTATGTCAATAACTTAAATTAGTGATAAATGGATAACTTGACAATGTGGTATTAGTAAATTGCAAGTTTGACTTGATTAAGTGTCCCGACCCGTTTGGGCCGATTATGTGCAACTTGGATAAAAATACATGATGAATTGCTTGGAAGTGACTTAATGGAATTCTAGACATTGTCAATTAATATGTTTTGAAATGCAAGTGTTAAGTTGTCAATTGGTTGTACACATATAATGGTTTGACTTATAATTTGTACTTGTTGCAAAGTTAATGATTTCGGGTAACTAATTCGGTATTCGTTTTGTTACAGGAAAAGGAAAAGAAACTCAGTGATATAAGACTACTGAGTTCTTCACAAGGGAAGCTAAGGTGAGTGGACTTAACCTTCTTTCTTGTGTGATGTACAAAATTAGGGAATGGTAGGGTTTTGGAGAAAAAGTGCAGGAATTGGGTATCTGGGAGAGTTCGCGTCGCGAACTTATGGTCGCGATCGCGAACTCGGGACAGAGAGTTTGGGGTCTGGTCGTGATGTAGTTCCCGAATCGTGAACTCTTAGTTCGCGACGCGAACTCTGAGTTCCCGACGCTAACTATGTCAGGAACAGGTTCTTGGCTGCAATTCCTTTTACAAGTTTATTCTTGGTCTAGTGGTCAATGGTAGTATGTGCACATGTTTTTTAGAGGTTAGCTATGGTGGTTTTCGGCTACGCTTCGTTACTCTTGGCAGGGGCGATCGGACTCCTTCGTATTCGTTATGTAAGGAGGGATCACCGTGCCTCTAGTAAAGAAGCCATCGGTTGACTGTTGTTGGCCGACAACAGTTGAAGGTCCTCGCCCGACCGCCGATCCTCTTTTAACGTCCAATTGCTTGTGGAAGTTTGGACGGGTTTCCCTATTGATTTTCCCTCGATGTTCTAATTTGTTGTAGTTATGCAAATTGACGTTTATTTCTATTCACTTAGCTTTGTGCTAATCCCTCATTCGTTGACTCTTTTCAGGTTGTGGTTTTAGCTTGACAAGAGTCGGGTTTTGGAAGTCTGACCGTACTCTGATTTTGTAAACCGGGTCGAGCCTGTTTTTAGTAACACCTTTAAATGATTTATATATTTTGGTTAATATGTAAATGGCCTTTATAATATGTAATAATTAGGATTTATAGTTTTTCTTAAATCGCTTCCGTATGCATATATTTATATATATAAAAAAAAAAAAAAAATGGCTCTAAGATTGTGGTGTTACAATTTGGTATCAGAGCCTTGGTTTGGCAATGGTTGCACATTTAGGTGTATCATTCCCAAATCTTGGCTCGAGTTGGTCAAACTTCCTTAATTTTGGAGTGGATTAGTAGAGTGAATATGAATTGTGGTTTAGTAGTAGTTAGTATAATAGGTACTAACAGATTAAACTAAGAGTTTGTGAGATGTTGTGTTTGTTACAGGTATGGCCGATAACGATCCCAACCCGTTGGTGACCCTTTCGAACCCCGAACCGGAAATCATTGGTACATCTAGAAATGCAAATGCAGATAGAGAAGATTATATTATAAGAATGGAAAGTCGATTGGAACACCTCCAAAATCTTGTTGATAGCATGAACCAAAATCAGAATAACCAACCACCAAACATCCCTCACATGTTTACCCCTATATTATCCGCCCCTACTATGCAAATTCCCACAACTCCAGCCTTTACCATGACGGTTCCCCTAATGTCAACCACATCCGAACCTCATCCTATAATGTCACAACCACAATACTATTATGTTAACCCAAGCCAAGGTTTACCTCAATATCAATTCCCGAACCAACTTTATCCATTCAGTATGAAACCGACTTGCACCTTCAAACAATTTCTAGATTGTAAACCCCCTGAATTCAGTGGAAGTAGAGACCCCAATGTCACAATGAATTGGTTGAGGGAAATGGAGAGAACCTTAGATGCTTGCGGGTGTGATGACCAACATCGGGTGATGTATGCCACACGAAAGTTAGTAGGTGGTGCTATGAATTGGTGGGATACCTTGATCGAACATTTACCCAAAGAAGTTAAAAACAGTATAACATGGGATCAATTTAGAGAACAGGTGTGTAAGCGTTATTGTAATTCGTTCGAGATGGATAGAATTCGATCTGAATTCTTAAATTTGCGGATGACCGAGAAGATGACGGTTGATGATTTGATCGAACAATTTAATGAGAAATTAAGATTTGTACAACAGTGGGTGCCTGATGAGTCATCAAAAATAAAGCATTTTATTGGTGCTTTGCGACCCGAGTACCGAACTACAGCGAGGCTCGCAACCACTTTGTCACAGGCCTTCGATTTAGCCAAAACAGTAGAAGGTGATTTGAATACTCGAGATTGGGTGATCAGGGATAGGTCAGAATATCAAAAGTTTACGTCTGCACAATCAGATTCCCAACAAAATAAGAAAGGGCAGGGAAATCAAAAGCATGAAAGCTCGAATCGTATACAGTCAAGGGGTAATTCGGGTCAGAAGGCACAGTGGTGTGCTAGATGCAGATCGTCTCACACGGGTGCTTGTACAACTCAGACGATGCGATGTGGCAAGTGTGGTCAGTTCGGGCACAAGTGGAATGATTGTAGGTTTCCGCGAAATGTATGTTGGAATTGTCAGAAAGAGGGTCACAGGGTCGGTGATTGTCCTTCAGAGAGGAAATCGGGTTCAGGGTCGGGGTCGGCGAGTGGGTCGTTATCTTCAACAGGCCAGAAGAGAAAGAATTACCCTCCACCCGAGGGTAGGTCATTTCAGATGATCGTGGGAGATACTACCTCCATTGATGATGATGATATCACAGGTATGTTTCGATAAACTAATTACTTATACGTATGTTAATTGTATTGAAGCAAATTGCTTATTTGTGATTATGAAGTATGTGATGAACTGAAAATTGTTTACGTGTGTGTTTACTCCATTAGGAATAAAGATAGTTAGTGATATATGGATTTAAGTCTTCATCTAATTGTTGAGGTTCAATTTTTTTGTGGTAAATGATTGTTGTACTCGTCCGTTAATGTGATGCCTATAGTTAAATTGGTGTAATCTTAGGCATTGTCTAGTAGTTCTATGTAGGATTGCTACTTAATTTAAGAAAATTTAATTATTTGCCGTGACCTATCAAGTCACATGTAGTGACTCGATAAGTGTTAGCCGAATTTATTGACCACTGTATATTGAATTATGATTATATTGTTAAATGATATACTGAATTGCTAACAAATGAAGATAGTAGTGGTTTAAAAAAAAAGTGAAGACTGACATGTTGACTTTTATTTTTGCATGGCCACTTAGTTGAAATACATCGTTGTATGCTTATAAAGTGTTAATTGTTTTCTTTCATGTGATATAGATGTTAAAAAAGGAAAGAAAGTTAATGAAATATATCTGAATGATTTCTCCATGACTCGAATTGTTATAGGTTGGATTTTTTCTAAAAATGCCTTTTATGTTCAATGTGTAAATGAAAATTGACATGAAGAATTAAATTTATTGACCATATTGAATTGATTTTCGTTTATGTTGATGGATAAATTTCAGAGTTAATATATAATTTAATAATATTGTGAAATTTATTAAAGATACATTTGGAAATAATGAGATTTAATGCCGTTATATGTGAAAATTGATTAGAATTTAGAATTCGAATTGTGTAATTTTGAGAATTAGTGAATTATGATTGCGGATTTAGTAATAATAATTCTAAAATTTTGAGATTTTAACTGCTTAAGAGTGCAAAATTTCGTTGATATAATAAACAAAAGAGGATATTTGAGAATCTAAGACACCTAAATGTTAAATTACATTAAATAAAAATAGATAGTCTATGCTTTTTAATGTTTATAATAGTATAAGTGGAGTTATGCGAACCATGACTTGGATATTGTGATTAATGACATTGCGTAATTATCAACTTTTAAATATAAAACGTGCGAATTATACATACCGAAAGAGTTTACAGTGTGTGATTATCTGAAGAAATTATGATTAATATGCGAATTGCTTAAGCAGAAATGACTTCTCGCTAAGTGGATAAATTAAAAACAACGTAACTAAAGAATTTGTCAAATGAGATACCAAGTCTGAAACTATAATGAAAAGAAAATGAGGATTTAATAAATTAAAATTTCGATAATGATAGTAATATAGAGGAACAATAAAGATTGTTATTTTGACTTGTAAATATAAGACTAAGATATAATAATATTTGTAATCATGTTTCATTTCTTTTGCGTATAATCAATGAGATTTCGAGGACGAAATCTTTTTAAGGGGGGTAGATTTGTAACATCCCGAGACCCGACCTAGAATTTTAAATTACTTTCGATAAGTAATTCTATTTGTTTATTATTTTTGTATAAATTATGTGATTTATTTAGAATATAACATATTGTAACTAAGGGGCTAAAAATTAGTATTAACTGTTTTAATCAAGCATGAAAATGATAAATTACACTTTTAGTAAACTTTGAATTACAGTTCTAAAAATATATTCGTTATTAAAATCTGAGTAAGATAAGTATTTTTAAATAAATCAAACGCGACCTAGACTTTCAGTATTATACTGTGTTTAAATAAAAAAATCAGAATTTTAAGCTTAGATGGGCACGTGTCTGTGAAGTGTCCATTTTTCCCCTTCTCTTGCCTGCCTTAGTCGACACACACACACACCACACACAAAACTTGAAGCTTTTTCTCTCAAATTGAAGAGAAATCCTTGTAGTTCTTGCCTATCTTGTGAAATTTTCGGAAATTGAAGCTTAAGTAAGTAAATCTTCTTCCTTCTTTAGCTAGGGTTTCATAGTCTTGAACTTTGGAAGAACTAGGGTTGTCTTGTTTATGGGTTTTTATGGAGTTTTGTTGAATTCTAGCCATAATCCGAAATTGATACATGATTTGGTGTTTATTTGAGTTCTTGCAAGTAATACATGAATTGTTGTTAGTTTTAGTCCACTTGGTGAAGCTTCCATAAAAGCTCCATCAATGGTGTTCTTGGGAAGAAGATGGAATCTTTCCCAACTTGATGAAATGTGCATTATTGTTGTTCTTGAAATGTTAATTAAGTTATATAATCATGTTAGAAGTGATAATTGTTGTATAGGTTTGATTGTAACTTGATTTGTTGAAATTGGCATGAATTAACAAGTTTGGGTGAGTTTTTGGTCTAATTCCCGTAGCTAAAGAAAAATGGCAGATTTTGACCATTTTGCAAAAATCATATAAAATCAACCGTAACTCCGTTTTGGGCGTGCGACCAGTCGTTTCGAAGGTCTATGAGTCTACTTTAATAATATAATATTTTCCTGGACTGATATGGTAATAAAAATGAGCAGATTTCTGAGTTAATAGCAGGTGGTCAAATGTATCTTTTTTAGGTTAAACTTGTATTGATTATTTTGGGTGTTCAAAGTGTGTAACTAATTAACATGAAGTTGGTTATTATATGGTAATTGTATACTTGATGAAATGTTAATTAAGTGTTTATAAACATTGGAAGTTAATAAAACGATTTTGACCCGTTTGGGCCTTATATGATGAAACTTGACTAAATGCATAATTTTAACATTGGACTTATACTTTGAATGTTTAGATGGAAGTAAAATAGCATTAGTATGTTTATGAAAGTATTAATTGATGAATTGATCATTTCATGATAGTGTGTGGATGATATTTAGGTAAAAGTCATGAACTAGTCAAATTGGTAATATATGACTTTAACTTGGAAATTGTTAGCCATTGTTGTAGTTCAATAAATTAATCATATAAGAGTTTTATAAAGTATATTAACATGTCTTAATTGGTAGTTTGTGGTTTTGACCCGTTTTCTAGAATTGCTAGTTAAATTCATGAATTGTTGACTTTGGTCAAACCTGGGAAATTGACTTTAGTCTTGGTCAATTAGTAAACTTTAATTATCAATTTCATAGCATAAATGTGTTACTTGATTAATTGGAAGTATGATTGCGATTGTTCCGGGTCTTGACCCGTTTGGTTGTTAAATTGTGCAATTTGACTTAAATAAAGTCAAAGTTGGTTAAGCTTGTATATGGATGCAAGTAGTATGTCAATAACTTAAATTAGTGATAAATGGATAACTTGACAATGTGGTATTAGTAAATTGCAAGTTTGACTTGATTAAGTGTCCCGACCCGTTTGGGCCGATTATGTGCAACTTGGATAAAAATACATGATGAATTGCTTGGAAGTGACTTAATGGAATTCTAGACATTGTCAATTAATATGTTTTGAAATGCAAGTGTTAAGTTGTCAATTGGTTGTACACATATAATGGTTTGACTTATAATTTGTACTTGTTGCAAAGTTAATGATTTCGGGTAACTAATTCGGTATTCGTTTTGTTACAGGAAAAGGAAAAGAAACTCAGTGATATAAGACTACTGAGTTCTTCACAAGGGAAGCTAAGGTGAGTGGACTTAACCTTCTTTCTTGTGTGATGTACAAAATTAGGGAATGGTAGGGTTTTGGAGAAAAAGTGCAGGAATTGGGTATCTGGGAGAGTTCGCGTCGCGAACTTATGGTCGCGATCGCGAACTCGGGACAGAGAGTTTGGGGTCTGGTCGTGATGTAGTTCCCGAATCGTGAACTCTTAGTTCGCGACGCGAACTCTGAGTTCCCGACGCGAACTATGTCAGGAACAGGTTCTTGGCTGCAATTCCTTTTACAAGTTTATTCTTGGTCTAGTGGTCAATGGTAGTATGTGCACATGTTTTTTAGAGGTTAGCTATGGTGGTTTTCGGCTACGCTTCGTTACTCTTGGCAGGGGCGATCGGACTCCTTCGTATTCGTTATGTAAGGAGGGATCACCGTGCCTCTAGTAAAGAAGCCATCGGTTGACTGTTGTTGGCCGACAACAGTTGAAGGTCCTCGCCCGACCGCCGATCCTCTTTTAACGTCCAATTGCTTGTGGAAGTTTGGACGGGTTTCCCTATTGATTTTCCCTCGATGTTCTAATTTGTTGTAGTTATGCAAATTGACGTTTATTTCTATTCACTTAGCTTTGTGCTAATCCCTCATTCGTTGACTCTTTTCAGGTTGTGGTTTTAGCTTGACAAGAGTCGGGTTTTGGAAGTCTGACCGTACTATGATTTTGTAAACCGGGTCGAGCCTGTTTTTAGTAACACCTTTAAATGATTTATATATTTTGGTTAATATGTAAATGGCCTTTATAATATGTAATAATTAGGATTTATAGTTTTTCTTAAATCGCTTCCGTATGCATATATTTATATATATAAAAAAAAAAAAAAATGGCTCTAAGATTGTGGTGTTACAAAAACAACCTTCAAAAAACAAAAAGGTTACTATAGAGAAATTTTACGGTCCTCAGCCTGATCCTAATAATTTAGGAAACCCAAGTATTGGTAAATACAAAGGATGTGGAAGAGATAAACGATTAATGAGTGGTACAGAAATAGGAATTAAAGAAAGCAACAAGAGGAAAATAATATGTGGTAAATGTAAAAAGACTGATCACAATACAAGGACATGTGATAGATATCATGAAAAGCTAAAACAAAAAGAACAAGATGAAAAAGCAAAATCTGAAGCCGCTGTGAACAAGGAGTGAAGCAATTCTTACACTTTGAATTTTTTGCTTGATTAAAAGAATCTGTAACACAGAACTATCTCATTTGAATACTATATTTGAATAAAGACTTTTTAGAATTTTGTAATACAGAACTATCTCATTTAAAATAGAAAAAGAATCACATGTGATTCTTGATAACAATCACATGTGATTGTTAACAATCAAGGGCAGAACAACAGTTAAATAAGTGATTTTAATAATCACATGTGATTTCTACAGTAAAAATCACATGTGATATGAAAATTGAGTATGAAGTGCATAAAAACAGTACTCGGAAAGTAAAAAATCACAAGTGATTTCAATACAGGATCACATGTGATTTGTTTGCTTAAAAATAAAGTGCAGAAAAACACAGTAACATAAGTGATTTATTATCTATCACTTGTGATTCTACACACAATCACATGTGATTTTGTTACTAAAAAACAGAGTTTTTATTATAAAACGAGTACTCTATATAAAATAACAAAATAACATGTGATTGGAAAAGAGAATAAAGTGAACAAAAACAGAGATATTTGATTTAGTACTAAATCACAAGTGATTTTAGCATTCTATACATTAATACATAAAAAGCATCAAAAAGTGCATCATTACTAAAAATCACCTGTAATTGTAAGTATGTTAACAAAATACCATAGGACCACATAATACATCAGTTCTAAAATTCAAAATAAGGATAACACAAACTAAGCACAAATTGTTTGAAAATGAACATTGTTTATGTAGAATTAAAAAAGTTTCACAAACATTAAAGATTTATCTGACGTCTCGACTTGATCTGATTTTACGAGCTTCAAGTATCACCTGTCTGATTTCATCCTTGGAATGTTGATTGTAAAAAATTGAAGCCTCATCAATTATCATTTTTGCAAAGATGTTAAGCTCATGAGTTAAAATCTTGCTTGCAAAACGCATCCTTAGCTTGTTAAGAACCAACTGTTGTTTAGAAATATCTGAGGGCATCCCTATATCCCATGAATTGTCATATTGACCTAGATATAACTCCATGTGCAACATCAGAAACACACCACAATCAACAAAATTTTGGTCCGAAAACCATGGCATCTTCAATCTCTTAACAGATAACTTTGATACGGCATCAGCAACTTTATGATTTTTCTTTTGAAGATGCTTCGAGAAACAATATTGCTACAAATAAAAGATTTAATAAAAGAAACAAAATATAATAATTTAAAAAAAAATAAGTTTGATATACAACTTACAATAAAGCATGATATTCTTTTGTATCTTGAATTAAAATTGCCTCCAGTTAAGTTATCAATAATCAGAAATTTTGATTACTTCTAATGTCAAACACAAATGTATAGAAATGTGATTCATAATAAATTGGGAAGAAAACCTGAAATAAATTTAAATGTCAAAAAAAATACAAATCATTAGAACTACAACATATATGATTGATAATGAAATCACTTGTGATTTGATAAGCTATATATACTCCCCTGTTTCATGAAAACTCTGTTTCACATTACAAAATCACATGTGATTGTTAAGAAAATCACATGTGATTTGCATACATATTCTTGAGTCACTAAAAAAGATGTGTTTCACTCTATCTACTGAATCACATGCGATTCGTATTAATTATAATTAAAATCACATGTGATTTGTTATATAAATCCCCTGTTTCATGAAAACTCTGTTTTACATTACAAAATCACATGTGATTGTTAAGAAAATCACAAGTGATTTTGATATGCATATAGACCCCAATATTTATTGAAAACACTATTCTACAGAATAAAATCACATGTGATTTTGTTATGCATAAAAACTCCACTGGTATGCATAAAGACTCCACTAAAATCACATGTGATTGAATCAACAGTTGAAATATTCAGAATCACATGTAATTTCAATACAATATGCTTTAGAAAAATGTTATCGATCACATGTGATTTAAATACAAAATCACATGTGATTGTTAATAAAATCACATGTGATCGTTAACAAAATCACATGTGATGTGATTTAAAAAAAAAACTCATTACCAAATCATAATTTCTAAATGATAATTTATCTTGATCATCCCCAAGAAACACCGCTAGTTTTTCTGAAAAAGTTTTATATCTCTGGAACTTTGAAACTTTGCAATCAGGTTCTAAATCATTGTTTTGCTGTTCAATAAAGATAAATTAATAATCAGAAAAAAATATAAAAATATAATGAAAATAAAAAATTAATAAAACTTACAAATAGACAGGTTTGCATAAAAAGTCTTCTAGGAGCAGAGGGATTTTTATACTTTTCTTCATAGTTTAAAATGTAGGCCCACGTATCAATAACAGATGCCTCAAGAAACAATCCCGGGCACAAAGTCTCTAGTCCCAAACGATCACCAAAACACGGATCATTAGAAGCCTGAAAGATAATAGATCTATTTTGAAAGAAACAAAACAACACAACATTAGCCACTTAGAATTAAAAAAAATTATTAATTACGATTAACTAATTTTAAGAAGTGAACAAACTAACCCAGAATCACCCGTCATGCAAAACAAATGTGAAGCAACTGCATATTCATTATTATTCAAATAAGAACGACAAGAAGTCTTCTTATTAACGTAAGGTGACCTCAAAACAGCTGTTGGTTTTTTTAGTCTTTTAAGTACATTGTTTGCTGTAACGGCCTTTTCACTTGCAGCTTGACATAAAGCATCCAACGTCTCAGCATTCTCGGACCACCAATCATCATCAATATACTCTTCTGGAACAACCACATCTTCCTTCTCAACAGGCTGATCTACAACATCAGCTTTTTCAGAAACAACACCAACACCTTCATCTTTCTCCTCAACAGAAACAACATCACCAACAACATCAGCTTCATCTTCCTTCTCAACAGAAACATCCTCACCAACAACATCATCATTTGGAGAAACATCAACATCAGCTTGGCTCTCAATAATAGGAGAGAAAACAACAACATCTGAAACATTCTGAGCCATATCTACATCTTCACACACCAATGATTCCAAATTAAAGACTCTTTTAAATTCTGATTTTATATAATTATACGCAACATTCCTCTCAGGAAATTTGACATCAGCCCTATCAAACATCTCGTATGCTAAATCTTTATGTTTGTTTAAAAATTCCTACAAGACATAAACGATGAAGTTAAATTCACAAAGTGACTCAAAAAGAAACAGCAGTTGTAATATTCACAATCACATGTGTTTGACAATAAAAAAATGACATGATGGACAAACAGTTTAAAAATACGATTTCAATCACATATGATTGAAAAAATATTTTAAATCACATGTGTTTGACAAAATATAATTTAAAAACAATTTTATCAATCACATGTGATTCAAACACTAAGATCACAAGTGATTGAAACAGCAGTTGAAATATTCAGAATCACATGTGATTTCAATACAAAAATATCACATGTGATTCAAAAACAAAATCACATGTGATTGAAGCAGGAAATGAAAAATGTTATCAATCACATGTGATTCAAATACAAATATAATTTGAATACCTTTTGATACATATTCAGGACTCTTATTAACATCAGGATTTAAGAATCCTTCATCATCATTTTCATTATCTTCAAAAGGAGGTAATGGATCAAGTGAACTGAAAGAACCCAACTCCAATTCTTTTAGCTCCCGGGTACCCAAAAATCCCTTCCAATTCTTAAAAATTGGACGTTGCCGAACAACGGGAAGAGAATCAAGTTGTGTTCTAACGCAATACAAAAGCTACAAAAATAAATAAGAAACAACATAATATTAATAAACAAGTTTTTTAAATATATATAACAAAACAAAACAAAAAAAAAAGAATATACTTACAATTAAAAAAGTGTCGGGTCCACAGTAAAAGTTTTTCTCAACTTTCTCCCTATCCCAAGTTTTCTTGCTGATTTTAGCACAGTCAAGAACAAACAAACACCAATCCAACGAACTAACATCAACATCTCTTGAGACATAATTCAAAACATCCAGTTTTACTGTCCCATTTCTATCACAAGATGCCATTGTATTAGCAAATAACATCAGTATATTCATCTTAAATATATGATCAGGAGCAGATACTGAATTTTTAATTTGAAATGTAATGTTAGAAGGCCTAATCTCTTTATCTGCCGGAAACTGATCAAGCCATTCCTTAATAAAACAGGGATCAGATTTACACGATAATGATTGAATACTAGAACCACCTTTTGGAATACCAAAAACATCATGAACGGCATCAACATCGACAGGTATGACTCCTTTATCAGTTCTAATAACCATATCCACAGGGTCAAACCTATCAACAACGTAATAACACAATCTCCCCGGAAGCTTTTGTATGTCAAACCCTATCAAAGAACCAAAACCAAAACTTTTGACTAATTCTTGTTGAGCAGAAGACAAAGAATTCATAACTTTGGACAGTTGATAAGGAGTTGTCCTATTTCGAATTGATCTAAGTGTGTTAGCCACAGATATGTTTTCATCAGCAAATTTTTTTCCCTTTTTTTCGGTTTTGGATTTATTTTAGATTTAGAAATTTTTGCTTTTTTCGAAATAGGCTCTTTGGATTTGTTGGATGATATAGGCTCTTTGGCTTTGTTGGATGACATAGGCTCTTTGGATTTGTTGGATGATATAGGCTCTTTGTCTTTGTTGGATGACATAGGCTCTTTGGATTTGTTGGATGATATAGGCTCTTTGGATATGTTGGATATAGGCTCTTTGGATTTGTTTGATATAGGCTTTCCGGCTTTTTTGGATATGAGCTTTTTAGATTTTGTTTTCTTAGCCTCGTCAGGTGAAATACAAAATAGAATTGGTCCATGTTTTTTTGCTATCGATTTCTTTCTAGGTTTTGTTTTCTTAGACTCCTTAGATGGAGGTTGTTTTTCATCTTGTAATTTTCTTTTTTTGGAGATTTCTTCATCCGGTTGCAACATAGGCAACTTGATTATTAACATATCTAAATTGTTGTCGCCACCTACAAACAGAAAAAAAAAAACACATAAGATATCACAAATGATTAGATTGGGAAATAATTAAACACAAACATGTGGTTAAAATCTAAAAAAAATCAAAATCACATGTGATTTACCAAACACATTTATCTTAAAATTAGACAGATCTAAATCACATGTGATTAACTAAAAGCAAAATACATGTGATTTAAAACAGAGGTTTCACAAAAACAATAGAGCTATTAACATTTAAGTATATCACATGTGATTTAAAACAGTGGTTAAATTCTAAACAGAATCAAAATCACATGTGATTTACCAGACACATTTATCTTAAACTTAAACAGATCTAAATCACATGTGATTTACTAAAAGCAAAATATATGTTTTAAAGCTAATTATATGCGCAATCACATGTGATTTAAAAGTGAGGTTTCACAAAAATAATAGAGCTATTAACATTTAAGTATATCACATGTGATTTAAACCAGTGGTTAAATTCTAAACAGAATCAAAATCACATGTGATTTACCAGACACATTTATCTTAAGCTTAAACAGATCTAAATCACATGTGATTTACTAATACAAAACATTAGAAAACAAACACATTAAGTGAATCGTATCAACAAAAAATCGTACAAAATCGAAGGATTATAAAATAGAAACCCTAAATAAAAGTTCGCAATACAATAATACAGATAAATGAACAAGTATTTGTGGATAAACAGTAAAAAAATATAATAATAAGAAGAAAATCGCGTTTGAACTTACATAGAATTTCATCGGAGGGTTTTTTTGGAGAAGAAGCAGAATCGGCCATTCTAAGTCGAGTAAAAGTTGAATGCAGAAGTGTAAAACTAACAATTTCAGTAAACGACGGCACAAATCGGCGAAAATGTGTTGAATCACGACGGTTTCTGATCAAATTGATTGAGATGAAAAGGGTTTTAAGAGAGAGAGATAGAGAGAGAGATAGAAGGAAAACACGATATAAGTGAGCGGGAATGATGAAAAGTAAAGCACAAATTAGTTTTAACACTCGGCGCAAATGACCAACATACCCTTGCCCTCACTTATTTAGATATTTAAAAGAGCCAAATAATTCACATGTGATTTAAAAACAGAGTAAAAAATAATAATGATAAAACATGTGAACACAGTAAAATCACATGTGATTTACAACTAAAAAACACTAGAAAGTAGTGATTTTTAATCACAATTGATTTTAATAAGAATAAATCAATATTTTTTTAAAAATCACATGTGATTTTGTAATGTAAAACAGAGTTTTTTATGAAAACAATGGAGTCAATATACAAAACAAAATCACATGTGATTTTAGATCAGTATCAAGTGCACAAAAACATGATTTGGAAAAGTAAAAAATCACATGTGATTTACAACTAAAAAACACTAGAAACCACAAGTAATTTTAATAAGAATAAAATCAATATTTTTTAACAAATCACACATGTGATTTTGTAATGTAAAACAGAGTTTTTAATGAAAGCAGGGGAGTCAATATAAACAACAAAAATCACATGTGATTTTAGTTCAGTATCAACAAAAACTGGATAAACTGTTTGCCATAGCCCATATAACAAAAACACATAACTAAAATATAAAAACTAGAATAAATAAACTAGAAACTACGATAATTAAACTACAATGTACATTGTTTGAATATAACAAAACACATAACTTAAAATATAAAACTGTTTTAACACAATTGTTTATTTATCACGAACTGATCGATTAGAAATGGCATGAAGAGTATGAAGCTTGATTTGTTCTTTTGTGTTGGACTTGGTGAAATCAGAAGCCTTTTGAATCATTTTTGAAGCATGTATATTAAGGTCATGAGTAAAATTTTTGATGCGAACCGCATCCTAAGCTTCTTTAACATCATATTTTGTTTCTCAAAATCAGATGGCATATCAGTTACCCATAAATTTCCTGATTGTCCATTGTATCCTTCCATATGGAACATAAGAAAAACACCACAATCAGTGGAATTCTTATTAGAGGCCCATTTCAAATCCAACAACTGCGGCTCCAAGTTCGAAACATCTTCACCAAAACGATGACCATATGCGATTAAATGGAAAGAAAAACAATGTAGCTGTATACAAAAAATTTTATTAAATATTTATCAAAATGTAATAATTTTATAGAAAACTAGATGAATATTTATTTAAAAACTTACAAACAAATCACATATGTGCTTGTATTTAGAATCAAAATCATCCACAACTCTATTGTCGAGAATATAAAATCCTGGTTTCTCCCTTAAATCAAATACCAAACAATAAAAGTGTTCATGAGCACATATGGGGAAGAAAACCTGTAATAAATTAAAATCGAAAAACACAAATTAGATAACAGTTACAAAATTATAGAGAATCACATGTGATTGTTAAGAAAATCACATGTGATTTTTATCTTTGAAATTTAAAAAAACAAAAGCACAAAATCAAGTTACCAGATCAAAATTCTCAAACGGCAGCTTATCAACATCGTCATTAAAAAAAGCACGAACACTTGATGAAAAAGTATTGTATACCCAGTCTTTTGTATGTTTGCTACTAGATGAATAAACAGGGGAAGACTGTTCATGAAAAGATAGTTAATATTAATACAAAAATATACATATTAAAAAAATTAGACTTACAAATATAGTGGATGGAAAAAACACTCTCTTCAAAGCTTTATGATGTTTGAACTTTTCTTCATGCTTTATAATAATTGACCAAAGATCAATGATACTTGCATCAACATAAAGACGAGGAGTAAGTGACTCTAGAGTCAAACGGCAAGCAAATGTCACTTGATCATCAGTTTCAAAAATGTTATCCCTGTTATGGAAGAAAAGAAAAAAATACAATGTTACATAAAAAAATAACAAAAATAAACATTAACTAATACAAAATTAAATAATAATTCAAAAAGCTCACATCCGCTCTTCAAGAGCTGCAAAAAGCTCACTTGCAACAGCAAATTCAGAAGCTAAAAGGCATGGACTTGCAGCAGTCTTCTTATTTATATATGGTGATTTCAGAGGTGGTGAAGGTTTTAAAAATCCTTGATCATTTAATGGCTGCACTCCTTTTTTTGAAATATCAGCATTGAGAGACCACCATTGAGGGATAATTTCATCATTATCAGGAATCTCATAATCTTCATAAACATCACTCTGAACTTCAACAACCTTAGAAGTAACATTCTCAGCGTCATTAACTTTCTCAACAAAAACGTCATTAACTTTCTCAACCTCAACAACCTGAACCTCAACCTCAACATTCTCAACAAACTCAATATTTGAAACACCAACTTCAGCCTATAAAAAACAGTTAATACTATTAAAACTCAAATAATACTCTGCAAATCACAAGTGATTGAAGTACGTTTATAAGAAATTAAAAAGAAAGATAAATGATAATACCTCAGAAGCAATCACTAACTCAAGATTAAAAGCTCTGTTAAATTCAGATTTAACAAAATTATAGATCTATCGCCTTGAGGGAACTGAGCATCAACACGAGCTAAAATTTCATAAACCAAATCCTGGTGTCTTTTGAGAATTTCCTACAAAATTTCAAAAAAGAAGGTTAATATCACATTAGATTGGAAAAAAATAAACACAAGTTATGGTATTGAAAAATACATGAGATTTTAAAAATACAAAATCTTTATAAAAGAGGTTTCTAAGTGAATCACATGTGATTTGTTTTCTTAAAAACATGGGAAGTTGATAAGGGACAAATCACAAGTGATTCGCTTTACAAAATCACATGTGATTGTATGCTATGCCTTAGTTGACTGATTCATTTGAGGTTGGTAAGTGAATCACATGTGATTTATTTGCCATAAAAACAGGGAGGTTATTAACAATCACATAAAGAGTTTTATATCACATGTGATTTAACAAGTACAATCACATGTGATATAAAAATGTAAAATCACAAGTGATTCAAGAAAATTATAATAACTTTTGAAAAAATGTAATACCTTTTTCGATACCATATCATCAGGGTCAGCAATGTTAATATTCTCAGCATTGTTAATATCATCATCATTGGCATTTGAGGGTTCTGCAGCATCTAAAGGAGGTAATACATCAAATAAACCAAATGATCCACAGTTTGCTTCTTTACTCTCTCGAATGCACAAATAACCCTTCCAGTTTTTACACACTGGACGCCGACGAGGTAAAGACAGAGAATCACATTTTGTGCGATCACAATACAAAAGCTATAAAAAAATAAAAAAAAAAATATTAATACAAAAACTTATAAAATTATATCTAAGAAAAAAAATTAAAATAAAAGAAACTCACTATCAAAAATGTAATAGGACCACAATAAAAAAAATTATTAACAGCATTCCTATTCCAAAGTTTTTTACTGTCTTTACGATTGGCCAATAAAAACGAGCACCAATCAAGAGACTTAATATCCATATCTTGAGATACATAATTCAAAACATCCATTTTAATTATGCCATTGCAATCACAGGATACCAATGTATTGGCAAACAGCATCAATATATTCATCTTAAAAAACTCATCAACAGCACCATTTAAACTTAAAATTTTTTCCTTGATAACAGATGGCCTAATATCCTTGGACGATGTGAACTGATTAAGCCATTGTTTAATAAATTTAGATTCGGAATTGAGTGGTAAAGAGTATATTGGTACCACCCTTGGGAATACCAAACACATCATGAACAGAATCAACATCAATTGAGATAACACATTTCTTAGTACTAATAACCATCTTTGCATCATCAAAACTGTCAACAACATAATATCCTAACTTTCCAGGAAGTTGATGAAAATCAAAATCAATTAAAGAACCAAAGCCAATATCTTTTACAATTTCCTTCTGTTCAAGAGATAAACCACACATAACACATGAGAACTGAGATGGAGTTGACCGAGTCCTAATGGATGGAAGATGTTTAGAAACAGAAACATTTTCTGCAGCCTTTGATTTTTTTGTTCTCTTTTCTGTTATTGGTTTTAATTTTGTTGGAGCCTCGGGAATGATTTCTGATTGAACTGAAGAAGAAGATAGGCCTTTTGTAGAAAACTTTATTTTTAAACTTTTTGGAGGCATTGGCTGAACTTCAGAATCAACTTCAGAAATTTTCTCTTGTACAGATTCGGGTTCAGAACGTCTAATAAGCTTAAACCTTTTATTGATTTTTGATTTACCCTCGGCAGTTCCTCTTGTTGATGATGACCTAGGTCTTTTAGTTCTTATCTCAGGCAACTCAGATAACGGAGTAGACAAATCATCAACACCTATAAAAACAGAAAAAGAAGAAAGTTATGACAACTAATAACAATATGAGATAGATAAACTGAAATCACATGTGATTAAACTCACAATCTCAAATAAACAAACTGTAATAATCAAATAATAAAAAACAATCACATGTGATTTAAAAACAGAGTAAACATTAAAATAACATTAAAATCACATGTGATTACAATTAAAAAACACTAGAAAGCTGAAAATCTATAATAAAAACGATACCATCACATGTGATTTACAACTAAAAAAAACTAGAAAGCTGTAATCTATAATAAAAACAGTAAAATCACATGTAATTTACAGCTAAAAAATACAATAAAGCTGAAATCTATAATAAAAACAGTAAAATCACATGTGATTTACAACTAAAGCAAAATAAATAGCAATAATCGACAATAGAAACGGTAAAATCATATGTGATTTACAACTAAAAAACACTAGAAAACAAGTAATCAACAAAAAAACGGTAAAATCGACGGATTACAAACCCTAGAAAAGCCGAAAATAGACAAAAACACATAAACGAAAACCTATGTATACAAAAAAACAGTAAAAAAACTAATAATAAGAAAAATACAAAATTAAAATGACCTGATTGTTGTACGGCATTGACGGAAGCTTCAACAGAAGGTTCTACTGGAGAAGATGATCGTAAATCAGACATTGAAACGCGCAAAAAGGTATTTCTTCGATTGATATTGTGCGAGGAAGAAATAGGAAAGAATAATCACCAGAAATCGACGCAAAATCAACTTAAAATCGAGAATTTTGACGGAAAATTATGAACGGTTTCGAGAGGTTTTGAGAGAGAGAAAGAGACGTGACCGAGAGCGGGAAAGGAAGAAATGACAAAGTGATGGGGGTTACATCAAAGTGTAAAATGACGGATATACCCTTCACGCACAAAAACCATTTAAAATAGGATATAATCTAAACCATTGATCAACATTGATCTAAAGGCTGAAAAATATTCCTTCAGACTTTAAAATATATGAGGACCTCCTTGAACATTTATCATTATTTGTATTACAAATAGTATTGTTATAATGTTATCTTTCATCAACCAAATTAAATATATTGTATTTTGTAAAGCCTTAATACAATAATTGGGCAGGCCCATTTAGGCAATGACCTTAAAAAGGCCTTAACGTAAAAAAGGCCTTCATATCTACTCCTTACCTTTGCAATTGAAACCGAATGTTTCAAAAATTATCGATCTTATGCGTCATCAAAAAGGTGTAGGTCTCGAGTAGGACTTATAACTCTTTTACGAAGTATTAATTATTTTACTGTAGAAGGTAAACGTTCTTTTTTTCTTTTTCTTTTTTTGTAGGTCGAGTAGGACTTGTTGTTTGAACAAAAACGTTTTTATTAATTATTTTACTGTAGAAGGTAGACGTTTATTTTTTTCTTACTGGCATAAGTTAGTGGTTCGAGTTTACACAGTAACAACCACAAAGGACAGTATGTCTTCCCTTGAACCCTCCACCTACGGGGAATAAACTTCATCATTTGTCTACGACGAGACTTGAATCCATTACCTAGATCATGATAAGCAACACTTTATTTATATTTTTTCATCAATACTAATAGGCTTAAGTATTGAGTAGGTAGACGTTCTTAAAAACGATCATAAACATTTACTATCTTGTTGTAGGCTTTGATAAAATATACAAATTCCAAATAAATGGTATCTTTATCTATAATAAATAAAAAGATTTTTAAGTGTATGCCATATCATTGATGAGTCATTGATAAGTCAGCACATTGTCAGTTTTTTTATGGCATGTAATTGGCTGATTTCGTAAAAATAACTGTGTATACAAATTCAACATGGGATTCAGTTTTAGATTTTAAACCCACGTACCATTTGTGGGGCATGATTTCCGGGTTTCATATATCAGCATGTAAATCGAGCATTCCATAATTTTAGAAACTGATGCATTTTTCACCTTACGCCTCCATCTCTCCCACTGCATCATCAATCGACTGCTTAAATTTCTTGATTTCTTAAGGGTGACGTATTATTATGGTGCGTTAGGATTGTGCTTGTCGGTATGATGATTCTTTTTAAGTTCCTCTTAATTTCTTATCTTGGTTCTCTCAATTTGTTTAATTTCATGTTTGATTGTTAACCATTTTGGTGTATTTAATTCAATCCTATAACTTTGATTTTTAGTGTTTACAGGTCCAATTTTGACTTTTGAGTTGTGAATTTTGACTTTTGGTTTGTTTTATATTTTAGATGAGAGTTTTCCTGCCTTTTTGTGGTGCGGAGTTAGTTGATTGTAAAGAGGCCCTCCAAGTGTTTGATATAATGTCTACAAGAGATATCATTCATTCCCTCATGCTCTAAATTCTATAATTTTGTGAGTTCAGTTCTATAGCAATATCATTGTAAGTTTAGTGCCAACAAATCAAGTAAGTTATCATTCATTCCATCATGCTCTAAACATATTTTTGTTTCGTTCAGTTCGTATTAAGTTTAATTTTATCCAATAATTATAATATTATATGATTTTCATATCGTAGTTTTTATGACATTGGAATGGCTCAACCAATAATTTTACTTTCTTTTATGTTTCAACTAACATAAAGAATCACTCAAATATATAATTATGTACTGTCAATATTGTCATTTTTTAACTTATTTGTTTTTTTTGTTTTTTTAATTATATAGAAATGTACGGAGGGGACGGTGAAATATTCTGAAAGATGTTGTGAACAGATCATGTGCTCCTGAATATGACCTTGTAGGGATTGCATGTCTTTTTCTTCATATAAGACTGCTTCGTCTTTTGCGTGTTTTCTGCCATGGGGGTGCTGATGTCAGCGATTCCATGAATGACATTCTTGCACAGGTCGAAATTCTGTATTTTATATTGAAGATTATCAAATGTTAAGTCATATAATGGGACATTATTAAATGATAATGTCTACTGACGAATTTCATGTCTAGGTGGCAACAAAAATTGAGTCAAACAAGAATGAAGGGAACACAATACTTTATGAATGTGTAGAAACAATTATGAGCATTGAAGATAATAGTGGTTGCGTGTTCTTGCAATTAATATTATCATGTCGATTTTTGTCTTATTGTGACAATAATATCAGGTCAGTATTCCCTCTATTGTTGCTTAATTGCATTTTAATGTTTATGAAGTGATACCAGTATTGGTTAATTCATCTATCAGGCAATAACTTTTTGCATAATTAGTCCATTATAGTTTAGGTAATTTAACCACTATATTTCCTGATCAGTTGAGTCTTCTTACATGGCAGATATGTGGCATTAAACATGCGGATAAAAGCAATATCCATAGATGATTAATTCACTTATGGTGTATACACACATATGTTATAAAGTGATATTTTTAATTAATTAATAATTTGACAATTACATATGTTGCTCCTTTATTATTAAGGATTCAGATGCTTCAATCTATAAAGTGGTTCTGGATGTTGTATGCATTTAAATTAGACTTTGGATGACTTTTAACCCATTTGACTCGTATCCTGTTGGCTTGCTTATTTCTTTTATCCGTTTGAGATAAAAATCATAAAATGCATCTCAAATTGACCCATTCATCAATAAAGGGTCAAAATGAAAACCTCTAAATTGTTAATTTGCAACTTCTTATGTAATGCAATAGACCCTTTAATATTGCCAGATGACTCAAACTCTGTTTCTGATTCTGATGAAGAAGAGGAGTCAAATATTGTTAATGATATGAAGCAAATTAATGATCTAGATCTTCATGAACTACATACTCAGAAAGTCAAAGTCAATGAATCAACCGAGAAACCATTGTTTAGAAACATCTGAGCATGTATATTAATTAAGATAATTTAATGTGTTATGAAACATCTGGGCATGTTTACAGAGCTCAATTCAAAAATCATTTTGATGCAAGTGTTAAAAAAACTCCATGGTATAGGACAAGATGCACAATGAGGATTTGAGGTAACTTTTGATTTTGGAAAATATTATTTTCTCAATTATTATAATTGAAGTACCTATCTTAATTTATGTTATTTATTTTTTCTTTTTTCAGAATGAACAGTAAACTTAAGCATTAAAATATCGTTAATATCTTCAGTTATTATGTCGATGATGACACAAGGTTTCTGAAAAATACATGAAAATATTCGAAAATTATTTCAAATGTATAAAATTAGCAATGAATAAGGTATTCTTAAAGAATTAAAATATTATGAAAATTTCTATAAGCCGCCCATGATTTATCACGGATTATATGCTAGTAATATTTTTATTCATTAAACAATGTTTGACCATCCTTTTCAATTACGATCAAAAGCGTGAGCGCAAAAATCGGCGTCCCCAAACTACCATACACTTTCACATTTCAAAATTCCCATATGCCCACCTCTCATATTATTGTTTATTTTCTTACATCATTTCCACCCATAATTCCAGATATTTTTAATATAATCTATAAGAATTATAATTAATACATAGATATTAACATATTCAATAAACTAAACTGTCTCATAAAATAATAAATAGGGTAAATTACAGTTTTTGTCCCTGACCTATGGTGGGGTTTTTGTCCCTAATGTTTTTTTATTGGTTTTTTTGTCCCTTAAATTTTTCAAATTCTAGAAATTTGTCCTTCCTTCAATTTTTTGCCGTTAAGTGACAGTTTTTTTGTCCATTTTACCAAATTACCCCTGTTTTAACTCTTTTTCTTTTACCCCTTCATCTTCTTCATCTTCATCATCTTCCCTGTAAAGAGAGAAATATGCCTTCTTCAAGCATTCAACAAGTAAAATCAATAATTTCTACAAATCCTCGAGAACAAATCGATTCCATATCTACAATAATAAAGATCAATTTCCACAAATCATCAAGCAAAAATCCAGAACAGCCTTCGTAACCACAAATCATCAATAATTGAATTAATTGAACACAATGTTTTCATAATCAAAGTCTATGAACACAAAGAACACAAATTGATTTCTGCAAATATAAGCCCTAATTTTTGGGGCAAGCCCTAATTCGTTTGCAAGGGGAAAGCTTGGAGAAGACGGTGGCGGAATCCTAATCAGATCGATCGGTGGCGGAGGTAAGAGCTTTGATCATGCCGGCACGACGACCTTTGAAATCCCTAAAAACCTCTTCAACTGTGCGTGGATTATACTGTATTCCGTATTTTCTACGTATTGTTTATGGATCGTTGGCTCAGAAGTTTGCTAATTGAAGCATCTGGATATAGCTCTGCTTGCTACTTTGGATAAATTATTAATCTGGATTTCAATTTAAATTCATCGGTGGTAAGTTCGTCCGGCAATACTGGGAGTTGTATCTGTATGGGGTGTTTAAATCGGTAACGAATTGAAATTGATGCTCGTTTAAGAAAATGGAGACGTTTATGGCATCATGATTTAGGCTTTATTTCTACTTAATACGGAATACACGTAATCGTATTTCATCAAGCAAACAATCCATGAAGAACATGGATTTCTAATTAGGTGTGGTTTGGGTATAATAAAGAACATGGATGAAGAAGGGGAGGTCAGATCTGGGTTTTTGAAGAACATGAAGAATGAGGAAAAAAGACGAAAATACCCTTTTTTTTTTTTTGCATTTTTAGTCACTTAACGGCAAAAAATGGACGGAAGGACAAATTTCCAGAATTTGAAAAACTTAAGGGACAAAAAAACCGATAAAAAAACATTAGGGACAAAAACCCCGAATCGGCCATAGATCAGGGACAAAAACTGTAATTTACCCTTATAAATATCGTAAGTTGAAATGTATAACACAACAAATCATGAGTCCTAAGGACAGCCTTAAGGGCTGTCTTTAAGTGCATTAAAAATTATACAAATGAATAATTCCTATAATTCAGGAGTCGGTTAGAGATGGATCTACAATTCTTTTATGCATGTCTTGTGACAGCCCTAAGAGTTGTCATTATCAAAACCCTAAAACTTAACAGAGCATTTTAATATTTTAAAACTCAAATGTGTTAAATATTTCGTAATTAGTAACTATCTATGTAATTTTTTTTATATTTAAGGACCAAATCCAATTTTTTTTAAAAACCACATAGACCATATATTCAATATAATCAATCTTTTAATTTGAACAATTTAAATTTACGTATAACTCAAACCAATATGCTCGAAAAATATGTAATTTGAACCAATATATTAATTTACATACTTATATTTGAAAATTGAATTAGCAGTATAATTATCCACTCTTTTATACCCAATTGGTTTAGATAATGAATATATAGAAATGTGATTATTTTAATCATAACTCAATGGTTCGAATTCACTAACAAAAACCCTAAAATAATGTATAGCCTCTATTGTGTTATTTAATCAGAGTTGAATTAGTATTAGGCTTCGCATCTACATTTACATTATTAAATACCTAGCTAATTTACTAATATATAGAAATATACAGATACGATTTTATATCCAACTTCAAAATAAAATAAAATACACAACTGTACTTTACATTATTGAATTAGTAGTTGCATTTCATTTTTATTTAAAAAAGATAACTATATGCTTAGAAAAGAAAATAAAATACACAACTGTACTTTGTACTAGGCGTGTTCAAAAATAACAGAAAAAATGGGTACCGAAGAAATATCCGATACCCGAAATCCGGATACCCGAACAACCGGATACCCGAAAAGTCGGATACGGTTACAGATACTAATATTTAGATATTTTCGGATGGTCGGATACCCGGTATCCGGTTTTAATATATACTCCCTCCATCCCACAAAAAAGTTCCCATTTCCACCTTAAGTTTTGTCCCACAAAAAAGTTCTCATTTCTATAAAATAATATTATTATCATAGACCTCACAACTAACTATCTCTTAAAATCACATTCTCTCTCCAAATAACCTTATATTTTAATTAAAAATAGTACCAAGGACCCCACTACTGACTATTGCCTAAATACTTGTGCCCAAATAAAATGAGAACTTTTTTGTGGGACGGAGGGAGTATTTATTTATTTTTAATATTTTTTAAAATGTAAGGCCTTTAGCCCTCAGTTCACTTTCCGAAACTCAATCGTTCAAAGAGATGATTCAATCGTTGTCTAAACTCAAAAAACTCTAAACCTCCATAGCAGTTCTTGTCGCCACCTTGCTGCTCGGAGTGCTCGCTTGCTACGCTGCTCCGGTCGTCGGCCGCCATCGTCGTCGTTCGTCATCTTCTCACTTCACAGGTCTGTAAATCGAACTATATATACTGTATTTTCAGTTCGTCGGCTTAAAATGATTCAAATTAGGATTTTTTTTCTTAATTTAGGTTTAATTTATTGAAATATTATATCTGTCTTAGACTCTTAACTTATATATTGTGTGTTATGTGCCTCACTCGACCAGTTTCAAAAAATAATCAGATTAAGTAGTCTGATTACATTTATCGAAATTCTATATATGTCCTTCTATAGCTTACTCGACCAATTTATGGATTTTACTTGATTATGTAGTCTGATTATGGAATTTACTTGATTAAGTAGTCTGATTAAGTGATTATTACTCTCTGATTGGTTAATGACTTTATCTTGACGATTGACTTGCTATAAATTAGATGGAAGAATTTAATTCCTTTGAAGAAAGTGACCAAGTCAATCCAACAAATGATGATTCTAGCAACTCTAGTTGTGAAATAGTTTCTGAAAACAAATGTGTGCAAGACAAAGCAAAAGGGAAGAGGAAGGCACCCCGAAAACCACCACGTGTACCCAAAGTAAGTGAATCTCCTTCTATTGGAAAAAAAAGACTAGAAAAAATCCATCTCCGGTGTGGGATCATTTTAAAAAGTTAGATAATTTTATCGCCGAGTGTCTTTATTGTCAAAGACATATTGGTAGTGCAACTTCAGGAGAGAATTTTTAATCATTGGGAGTGTGGTTTGTTGAATGAGAATTTTTTACACATGAGATGTGCGGCTCATATTTTAAATTTGTTTGTTAAAAATGGTTTAAATAATGTTAGTTTTTCTGTGACAAAAGTCCATGCTCTTGTGAAATATGTGAGGTCTTCTCCCGCTGGGCTTACAAAATTTAAGTTGTGTTGTGAAGAGGAAAATATAGAAACTAAGAGTCTTGTATGTACGTATGGATGTTGATACAAGATGGAACTCAAATTTTTTAATGCTTGAAAGTGTTGTAAAGTTCAAGAAAGCCTTTATGAACTTAATTTTGAAAGACTCTAGTTGTGAGAAAGAATTAAAAAAGTCTGAGGGTGGGTTGATTAATGATGTAGATTGGGTTAATGTAAGTAGTTTGTTGTCATTTTTAAATATCTTTTATGATGCTACATTGAGGTTCTCGGGTACTCGTTATATAACTTCTAATGCTTATGTCCATGAAATATATGGAATTGGTCTCTTTATTGATAAATATGTTACTGATTCCGATAAATCTATTGTCTCGATGGCATGTAATATGAAATTGAAATTTGATAAGTATTGGGGTAACATTGACAAACTAAATCATTTTTTGTTTGTAGCATTATTCCTTGACCCGAGGTGAAAGTGGCAATATATTAAATGGGTGATTGAAGAAAACTATCCTGATACAACCGCTCAAGATAAGTTTTTTAAATAACTAAATGAAAGTATTTGTGCTTTGTTCCATCATTATAGCATTTTATTGCCTAAAAAAATGGATGAAGAGTTGTCATCTACTTTTAATACATCTACTAGCACTAGTAGTAGCTCTAAGTGGGGTGTTGGGGTAGAAATGAATGTTGATAAACTTATGAATAATCTATTTGAAAAGGCCATGGGAAGTTCGGAAAGCACTTTAAGAAAAACAGAGTTGGAAAAATATAAGGCTGAAGAACGTAAATCAACTGAAACAAATTTTGACATTTTACAATGGTGGAGGGTTCAAGAATGTAGATATCCCATTCTTGCTAAAATGGCTCGAGATATACTTGCTATTCCGGTTTCTACGGTTGCCTCCGAGTCCGCTTTTAGCGCCGGAGGTCGGGTTCTTGATTCTTTTCGAACCTCTTTAACTCCACGAATGGTGGAGGCTCTTGTTTGCACACAAGATGGATACGAGCTTCTCGTAAACTCATTTGCCTTGAAGACACTTTTGTTGAAATAGAAAACATGGATGAAGAACGTTAGTTTGTAACTTTTAATATATTATTTCATTTTTAATTATGTGTTTTATACTTTCCAGTAATTAATATCATGTACTTTTTCTTGTGAATAATAGGTTTGAAGAATTTGATATTGGAGCAACCCACAATCGTCATTGATGAAACTTTAGAAAATTAAACATCAAATATTGCTTTTGTTTTTTGTTTACTGATTAGTATGGTTGTTTTAAGTTGGTGTATTTTGCATTTAAACTATGTTTAGACCTGTTTTCATTCGGTGTACCTTTTGCTATTTTTTACATTTAAACAGAATTTGTGGTTTGTGTTTTAGTGTTTACTGCTGCTGTAAATCTGTAATGCTGATTATTTTCGGGTATTTGGGTATCCGAATTTCGGGTATCCGAAAACCGGGTATCTGAAAATTCGAATACGGTTATCGGTTAGCAAAAACTAGTATCGAATTTTCGGATACCCGAATTTCCGGATACCCGGTTTTGAACACCCATACTTTGTACATAATTCCTTTTGAATCAGCGAAAAGGCAACAAAAAAAACAAGCATAACACTTCAACAAATTAAGTTTGTAAAACTAACCAAACATTTAATGAACTGTTCATAAACCATTTATCGGGAAATATGTTTATTCGTTTATGTTCATTTTTGGTAAACAAACGAATATGAATAAAAAAAAATTATTTAGTTAAATGAACTAACATGAACGTAGGTCTCGTTCGTTCATTTACGTTTATAAACATTCTAGAATACGTTCTTTAAGATAGGTTTGTGTGTCTTTATTAATATATGTGTTCGGTAAACATATATGCTAAGTATCTTTAATAAATAACTGAGCCATATCTAGTGACTAGTGGTATATATATCTAGTGTTGAAAAATGTTCCATATTGGTGTAGGGTTTCATAACACTGATCGACCACTTTGGTCAACCTCCTAGTATGCTTGGTTCGACCATACTGACTAGGGGTGCCCAAAGGGTTGACCCGACCCGACCCTAACCCGAACCCGAACCCGATTACGCTTATCGGGTCGGGTCTATTCGGGTTCCATGTTATTATCGGGTTTTTCAAACCCGACCCGACCAACCCGATTCGTTATCGGGTCGGGTTTCGGGTTAGAATTTCTAACCTTTTTCGGGTTCGGGTTGACCCGATTAGACCCGATTAAAGTTTAAGTATTTTATTTCCTTTAAAAAATTAACATATTTTTACTATTAAATCAATTAATTAGCAAATTATATGATAAAGTATTCAATAAAGATCATTTAATAATTAAAAGTGTTAAATAAATACTCATAAAATTCAATATATTAAATAATTTCTATAGTTTTTACTAAAAATTCCTAACTCAAGTGTAACCCGACCAACCCGATCGGGTCAACCCGACAAACCCGAAACCCGACCAACCCGAACCCGACAAACCCGAATCCTTATCGGGTTGGGTTTCGGGTTAGAATTTTTTAACCTCAAACCCGACGGACCCGACCCGATAAGAGCCGGGTCGGGTCGGGTTGACCCGTTGGGCACCCCTAATACTGACCAAGAACATGAACTTGTTCTTGACCGGTTAAAACCAACTAGCTGATTTAATCCCTTAATGCGGAACTGGGATCAAACCTAATCCTTAAACCCTAAAAGATTGGGATGTTGGAAATCTAGATTAGGTTAACAAGAAAGAAACCTTGTACGAAGAACTCGTGTGTGTGTTCGTCGACTACTACCAAGAACCCTAGGGTTCTTGGTTCGACTTCGAACAAGAGGAGATGGAGGAAGAGTGTTCCATGAATCATACCTTAGGTTAATGCTTAAGATAAGTCCACTGATGATGAACACAACGAACGATCCTCTAAATGATCACTTGCAACGATCTTGGATCTTCAAGACTTGAAGAACACGAAGAACGAATGAAGAACACGAAGAACGAAGAACACCAAAGTTGGTGTTCTTGGTTTCGGCCGAATGGGGTAAAGGGGGCAAGGGTTTCGGCTTGTGTAGGTGTAACCTAATAAGTGATGCCTAAGCCCTCTATTTATAATAGATGGACTTTCACTTAGGGCCCTTCTAGTTTAATTAAGATTAATCTCGTAATTAAACTTATCCTTTTACACTTCCATCCCTTATAGTTTAACTAGTTTATTATTATTGCACTTAACTATCAAATGTCTAGTATTAACATACTAATAATTCGGTACCCATATACACGAATTATATATACTTGTATTTATACTTTTAATTGTTAATTATATAATAACCTTTATATAATTTACACAATAATATTATCCAATTACTATATGATTTAATAGCTTTAAATCATATCATGGATAACCTTTAATTAACACATTGTATATTTATTCAGCTAGTAAATGTACAACTACTTGTATTAATTAGTTAGTTGAACTAATCTAGTAATAAGTTAAACTTAACTTAATACTTAACTGATTCATAATGACTATTATGAATCATTCTTCTTCGTAGTATCGTTGCATAACTTGCTCGTATTACATGTACTCACCGGTGTCACCCTTAAATGTTTCGTAGGCATGGATGTATCATCATAGGTTGACTAACTGTGCACATAATTCCTTCAATTGGCATATGGTTATGTAACATCCCAAAACCCGGTCCAGTAGTTTATTGACCCTAAGTTATCTTATTAAATGATTATTTGATTAAATGTTATGTGAAGTTAATTAGCCTTTTGTCTTTTGCGTTATTTTAACCAAGGGGTTAAAATATCCGACTTGTGATATATTTGAAATGAAAATGTGATTTTTATATCTTTAGATTCCTTGTTGAATTTCGTTTCCAAAAATATATTCGTTTTTGAAATTGGGGTCCGTTTTTGAAAAGTTGACTGGGTCAAACTTTCTCTATTGGGAGCTCAATCTTCGCATTGTGCTCAGGCATGAGAAAAAGTGGTATGTCTTGGAGAGAGCAGTACCGAATGTCCCTGCCACAAATGCTAGAGCTTAAACGAGGCAAGCTTATGATAAGCATGTCAGTGATGCACTCGATGTGAGCTGTCTGATGCTCGCCATTATGAGTCCAGAATTACAAGCGGGACTTATGGATGTGCCTGCATTTGAGATGATCCAGCAACTAAGGGATTCATTTCAAGAGCAAGCTCGCACTGAGAGGTTTGACATCAATCGAGCCTTCAACTCGTGCAAGATGGTCAAAGGAACACCGGTGAGTGCCCACGTCATGAAAATGAAAGGGCACATGGATCACCTCGCTAGACTTGGTCACCCCATTCCGTTGCAGATGACGACGGACATTATACTCAATTCGTTGTCTAATGACAACAAGCCTTTTGTGGTCAACTACAATATGCATAATATGGAGAAATCTATTGCTGAGCTACATTATATGCTCAAGACAGCTGAGTTGAGTTTGGGATCAAAGTGTAAGGATATTCTGATAATCGGTAACGGCGGTGGCAATGGGAAGAAGAAGAAGAGAAACAGGCATGGTGGGAAGGGTAAGACCAATCCCAACCAAGGAATGCCGAATGGTAAAAGTGTCAAACAAAAGGTCAAGAAGTTGAAGCCTAACACAGCGAGGAACAAGAATCGGCGCTTCAAATGTGGCGAGGTTGGGCATTGGAAAAGAGATTGTTCAAAGATTGCCAGTGGTGGAGGACTTGCTAGTTCTAATGGTGATTTCGGTTAAAACAATTAACAAAATGCAGCGGAAAGTATTTAATCACCATGAACGGATCTAGATATTAATCATACTATCAAACTATAATCAAAATCAAAGAGATTAGATGAACATTTCATACCCTTTAAGCCTTTAATCTTGATGATACAGATGGATGAATATGGACGGATTGAAACCAAGTATTCAATAGGAATACCTCTAAAAGTATCCACACTACACCTCTTCAAAAACACCACAATGATGCTAGTCAAGTTCAAAGAGGAAGAATCAAACTTTGAGCCTTTATTTTTCTGCCTCACGTACACAACTAGAAAACCCCTTTAAACTCAAGAATGAGTTGTTCTTGTTTGTGCACGTCTCCAAAACAATTAAAAGGAGGAAATATCTTTTTTATTTTATTTTGTGCGTATCACCCTCTCACACAAAACACTTCTCCTCTTCAAGTTTTATTTCGGACGTCCAAAGGAATAGGGGGGAATTAGGGTTTTTAATACACTTGCCTAATCTCTCCCTTGTTTCCTAATTGCAATATAGAATTATTACACTTAGGTCCCTTGCTTTTTGATTCTCCTTTTTGACACACCAACTAAGTTTCATACTTAACAATTTAACACAAAACTTAATGGTTAATTTATATAAATAATATAATTATACTAATTATATTACATATATTTAATGGTGTTTGGTGTATAAGTGTGTGACCCTTTAGGCTCACAAACAACTAGCCATATAACTATATGTTATACGCGTGAAGCATATTCCAACAGCTCCCACTTGCGCACGTGATAACATCAAGTAGTTATACAAGCAAAGGTTAGAGTCTAGCAACCCGCCAATGCCCCTAGAAGTACATGAGGAGTTTCATAAAATCTTTGGTCAAAGTTTTTCGAGCAGTTATCCTTTTGTTACTGATACTATGTTGAATTTTAGACAAGGATTAATGTCAATCTAAAGTTTCAACGATTATGTTTCTCGATCTATATATTGAAGTAGATTACCAAAACCAATCAAAATTCATCTTGATTACCTTTTGGGTGTGGCCACACATACATCTATTCAAATCATCGAGGGGCCCAGTAGTATCTAATCCACATATGTGGAGGAACACATTCTTTATTGACTACACGTGTTTGCCATATGCTTAATGACAAACCCGATAATGGTTGTTATAGCAGCCTTATTCAAGTCAGCGTTTAACCACATCAAAGTTTGCCCCTCTACATCCACAAACCAACTTGCATCTTAAGTCAGAGGATAAGTGACATAGCCTTTATGAGATTCACTTGTGAGATAAATCCAGAAAGTGATTTCTCATAGGTTGGGTCAGTCCAATTGTGCATCACAATGAACAACATGTGAGGTTGATTTCATCATCCTTAGTCATACTAAGATAATGTTATCAATGCCCTCAGATTTGTCTTAATAATATTTCCATATTATTAATATGACCATGGCCAATTTAGAATATAAAACGCAGTAAATATTCATGGATATAAACATGCAAATATAGAACACAATAAATATTCATATAAAAACGATCATATCAAATATATCAATTTATTCCAATAAAAACAGCTCAATGTTCCATTATCCAAATACTAAAACATGTTACATGAAACTACTAGCTGGAGGAAGTCCAATGTTTCTAGCATGCTCAATATGTTTGGTACATGACATTGGCTTCGTGAAGGGGTCAGCTAAGTTGTCATCTGTATGAACTTTGAGCAAGCGTACATCTCCCATTAGGATCGCATCTCTAATGTAGTGAACCTTCCTCCGGTAATGTCTGGCGCCTTTCTGAACACCAGGTTCGTTGGCAATGATGATAGCACCTGTGTTATCACATTACATATCCATGGGTTTTTCATTACTGGGGACAACTCCAAGCCCAGAAATGAATTTCCTCATCCAAACAGCTTCCATTGCAGCTTCAGTAGTTGCAATGTATTCAGCTTCTGTAGAAGACATAGCGATAGTGCTCTGCTTTGCGCTTTTCCAATCAACAGCGCCTCCGTTCAAAACGAAAACATACCCCGTTTGAGATTTGGAATCATCTCGATCAGTCTCAAAACTAGCGTCAGAATAACAAGTAACGCTTAGCTCATTTTGAGTTTCACCACCGTAGACAAGAAACATATCTTTAGTATTCCTAAGATACTTCAGTATGTTCTTAACAGCAGTCCAGTGACTCTCACCTGGATTCTGTTGATATCGGCTTGTAAGGTTCTGAGAGAACGCTACATCAGGTCTTGTGCAACGCAGAGCATACATGATAGATCCTACTGCCGAGGCATAATGAACATCACGCATACGTTTCATCTCATCAGGTGAGGACGGTCCTTGAGTCTTACTCAAGTGTACATTGTGTTGCATAGGGAGACTTCCACGTTTGGAAGCATCCATTCTAAACCGTTTTAGAATTTTATCAATGTACACACTTTGACTTAATCCGATTAACCGCTTTGATATATCTCGATAGATTTTTATACCAAGTATATATGCCGCTTCCCCAAGATCCTTCATAGCGAAGCACTTCCCAAGCCAGGATTTTACATCTTGTAGCATTGGAATGTTATTTCCTATGAGTAGTATGTCATCGACATATAGGATTAGAAAGACGACAAGGCTCCCACTAGCTCTTACATATACACATGGCTCTTCGGGATTCTGAGTGAAGCCAAACGTTTTGACTTTCTCGTCGAATCTTTTGTTCCAACTTCTGGATGCTTGCTTTAGTCCATAAATGGACCTTTCAAGCTTACATACTTTCGTGGGGTGTTTTGTACTTACCAAACCCTCAGGTTGTACCATATAGACATCTTCATTGAGGTGTCCATTTAAGAAAGCAGTTTTAACATCCATCTGCCAAATCTCATAGTCATAGTACGCTGCTATGGCTAGGACGATCCTAATAGCTCTAACGTCGGCAACAGGCGAGAAGGTTTCATCATAGTCAATCTCGTAGGTTTGAGTGTAACCTTTTTCTACCAACCTAGCTTTATAGGTGTGTACGTTGCCAACCATGTCGGTCTTCTTCTTGAAGAGCCACTTGCTACCAACAGTCTTACTGTTAGGAAGAAGATCAACCAAAGTCCATACTTGGTTATCTTTCATGGATTGCATTCCCGCGTTCATAGCATCAAGCCATTTGTCAGATTCAGAATCTGATAATGCAGCTCGATAGTTAGGGGGTTCATTATGATCCCCTAAACTTAGCTCCTCAGCATCGACATGGAAACCATATCGTTCAGGTGCATGAGGAGTCCTTCAAACGGGGACTACATCATTTTGAGGTGCAACAGGAACAGTTTCATGTTCAGCCTCATCTTGATGTTCGCTAGTATATACAATAGGTTGTGCATCTTCATCGCTTGGAATCTCGTCAAAGTCGATGGTACTCCCACTTGCTTCTTGTGAAATGAGATTGCTCTCAAGAAACTCAGCATAACGAGCAATAATTACTTTTTGCTCAGGTGGGTAGTAGAAATAGTAACCCATTGTTTCCTCAGGGTATCCTATAAAGATGCACTTGATAGCTTTGGGTTTAAGTTTGTTTGGCGTGTCTCGTTTCACAAGAGCCTCACAACCCCAGACCTTCAAGTAAGACAAGTTAGGGACTTTCCCATGCTATATCTCATATGGTGTCTTTTCAACCTTCTTGGTGGGAACCATATTAAGTATGCAAGCAGCCGATTTGAGTGCATAACCCCAAAAGGATAGAGGCATAGTTGTAAGACTTATCATCGATCGGACCATGTCAATCAAGGTGCGATTTCTCCACTCCGATACATCATTATGTTGTGGTGTATAAGGGGGAGTGAATTGTGAGACAATCCCACAATTCTTTAGATGGTCTTGAAACTCATGGCTCATGTACTCTCCTCCTCGATCAGAACGGAGAGCCTTAATCTTCTTGCCAAGTTGATTTTCTACTTCATTTTGGAAAGCTTTGAACGTTTCAAAGGTTTCATGTTTATGTTTAATCAAGTAAACATAACAATAACGACTAAAGTCTTCAGTAAAAGTAATGAAGTAGGTAGCACCTTCCCTAGTTCGAGTTCTAAAAGGGCCACATACATCAGTATGTATGAGTCCAAGTAGATCATTAGCCCTTTCGCCTACATGGGAGAAAGGTTTGCGCGCCATTTTACCAGATATAAAAGAAACACATTTATCAAATGATTCAGAATCATCTGATTTTATAAGTCCATCCTTTTGTAACTTCAAAACGCGTTTCTTGTTAACGTGGCAAAGGCGACAATGCCATAGGTAAGTAGAATCCAAGTTCTTCTTGGATTTCTTGTTGATACATGTATAAATAGAACTACTATTTGTGATACGATTATGCATGTCAATCTCAAAGATACCATCACGAGGAATAGCATTAAAGTAAAAAACATTATCCTTTGAAAAACTGAAATACCATAATCCGTAAACGTATGAATAAAACCATTATTCCACAAACAAGAAAGCGATACTATACCCCTAGTAATACTAGGTGCATAGTGACAATTGTCTAATACAATAATTAAACCACTAGGAAGCATTAAATCATAGCTTCTTATAGCTTCGACCGGTGCACGCATTCCATTGCCTACGTACAAATCCAAAGCTCCATGGTTTAGCTTTCTACTTCCCCTTAGACCTTGCATGATATTACAAATGTGAGTTCCACAACCAGTGTCATATACCCATGATTTCTTAGGGAAAGCATATAGTTATATTGTGAAGATACCTGATGTGCCAACATTGTCGGCTTTGTTCTTCATCAACTCCGCCAGGTAGGCAGGACAATTCCTCCTCTAATGGCCTGTTTCACCGCAATGCTGGCAAGCAAGCTCCTTAGCAGTAGGGGTGTGCATGGGGCGGTTTTGGGCGGTTTTAGGCTCAAACCGAACCGAATCTGCTAATTTTGGTTTTAGGATTTTCCAACCCAATGGTTTCGGTTTCTATCGGTTTCGGTTTTAATAGTTTCTGGGCGTAAACGGTTCGGTTTCGGTTTTAAAACCGAAACCACATGGTTTTCAACATTAATATATAATTTCATGCAATAATTCTTATTTTCTAAACATTATGTAAAAATTTAAGCAACAATATCTAATAATTAAGATTAAATTCAGTGTCTAACAATATATTTAAACATTTAATATCATTTTCCACCAAAAAAATCCAAAATTACACGTAATTTGTATCGTATAATCATAATATTAAATGGACCCTAATTGTTTATAGACTCTAAAAGTCAATTGGAATAACAAGTTAATGGACTCTACACTAGTTAGACATTTAAATATTTAAATGGATTGACATATATTTAATATATAAAAGTAAAAAATATATATAATATTAAATATTAGTGGGGCGGATTCTTAATGGGGCGGTTTTAGGTAAAAACCGAAACCAAACCGAAACCATCGGTTTTTTCAAAATTTAAAACCAAACCGTCGGTTTTGAAATGGTTTCGGTATTAACGGTTCGGTTTTGGCGGTTTTAACGGATTGGTTTCGGTTTGACGGTTTTTATGCTCACCCCTACTTAGCAGGGTGCTCCTTATGAGTAGGTGGGGGAACTTTTGGCTTGGGCTTGTAAACTTGCTTTCCCTTGCCATGGCCCTTAGCAACTACTTGCGGTTTTGGTTTTTGGATCTTTCCATTCCTTATAGCAAGGACAGTAGGGGCCGGAGTTTTCTTGGGTAGGCTTGCTTCCGTTTGTTTCAGTATAGCATGTAATTTGGCGAAAGTTTTCCCCATACTATGCATATGATAAGTCATGACAAATGGCGCAAAATCCTTGTTGAGGGATGTTAGGATCAAGCTAATCCCAAGGATGTGCGGCATAGCGTAACCAAGCTTCTCCATTTGGTCTAAGTAGCTCTTAATCTTCAAGAGATAAGAGCTAACAGACTGTCCCTCCTCCTGCTTGCAAGCGTGGAAGGCTTTGACAGTGTCAAAGAGTTCCTGCTCGGCTTGCTTTTGATACATGGCTTTTAGGACACGCATCAAATCAAATGCAGTGAGGTCCTCGAGATTCTTTTGAATCTCAAGAATCATGCTCACTAGCATAAGTACGGCGACTTCCTGTTGTTTGTTAAACCTTTTGGTATAGGCTGCACGAACAGCAGCAGTGGCGGTAGCAGCAGGGGCAGGGGGCAGCGCCTCCTCCAAATGGTGGTATTTGTGCTCGGCCCTAAGGACAATCCTTAGGTTTCGAGACCAGTCCACAATGTTCGTTCCATCAAGTTTCTCTTTTTCGAGAACGGAACGAATGGTGGTGTTTGTTAGGGTTTGATTGTTTGAAGTCATCTACAAAATTACAAAGTTCATTAATTAGTATTTTTAATAATAATTTCTTTTAATCAATTAACTACCCAATTAATTTTAATTAAAAGCTAAGATCTCATTAAGCTTTTATCATCGCATCAGTTGATCTGCTAGAGATGATAGATCTAATAGGTAGGTGACGATCAACAATTGCATTACAAGTGCAACTCTTAGAGGTATGTGATTTCATGGCACCTAGTGAACAAGCATCTAGGGTCAAGTGGCATGTTAGTCGCATCTTCGCCTCGAGTCAAGGTCTCACCGTTAACTCGATTAAGCCATCCAATGTGAAATCATGTCAAAATATCTCTAGGTCTCACGCGTAGAGAATAAGGACCTCGGATCTAAATTCAAACCACGTCTCACGTGAATTCAAAAATAGTAGCAAGTGATTATCAACCGATTGGACGGCGTGACTTAAATTTTAGGTATGTTTAAATTTTAATTAATAAAATTTGATTAAGATATGAATGAATCATGTACTTCATTCATACCACTTCATAAGTCGTTTAATAAACGGTAAAAACATTTAGCGATTGTTAAGGGTTAAGCTTCAAATCGTATTTATATTTTAGTTTATTCTCAAAACAATTTTAGATTAAA
This sequence comes from Calendula officinalis, assembly GCA_963853835.1. NCBI lineage: Eukaryota > Viridiplantae > Streptophyta > Magnoliopsida > Asterales > Asteraceae > Calendula > Calendula officinalis. The sequence goes on from OY970826.1 coordinate 41,549,757, forward strand.
GATTAATCATTAATGATTAACAAGTAATCATAGATGATAAAATGTTTGAATGTTTTAATGTCTGTGTCTAAAATCATATTTTAATTGTTTTATTACTTGTATCTAATAGAAAAGAAAACAACCACAAAGATAAATAAAACATGCAACAAATTTTGTGCAAACCTCGACCGATGAAATCCTAGGTTCGGTCACGTGAGTCATCACGACGGACCGAAGGGTCAAACTAGGGGACGGGCCAACATTAAGACAAACGGGCCTACATAAACCCAATGGGCTCCCACTTGCCCCATGACATTCATGGACAAGTAGAAACCAACATTTGTGAAAAAAAATACAATCTGCCAGAAAATTCAGTCTGACTTCAAGGCCCGAAAAGTCACTGAAGGAATCTTCGGTGGTCTTCCCCGCCTTCTGTAAAGTTGTAGGTCTCTAAGTTGCGGAAAGTTTGGCGGTGGTTTCAGGTCCAACGGAATAGCCAATCTCCGGGAAAGTCTGTTTTCGTCCAGCTGTGCAGGAGGTGCCGAAAATTGTTGTTTTGTCCTCATTTTTTCTCCATCTTTTGTCAACAAATTACTAAATACAAAGAAATAAAATACAACTATTCTAATTACTTTTACAATGAAATTTGCCCCAAAACATGGCACCAAAAATAAAAGAAAAAATTGAAACAAATTATAACAATTTAAGCCAAAAACACGGTTTTTCCCAAATCAACCAAACAACCAAACATCAAACACATTCATTCACAAACGGTCTAGGCTTTATCGGTTTGCACAAACAAGCAACAATTGGCAAAGCTTTGTCTTGGGATATGGCAAAAATACACGTTTTGCCATATCAAAAAACAAAATTAAAAAGTAATTCCAAGCCAAATAATCAAAAAATTCAATAAACTAGATTAACTTTTTTGATTTGATTTTGTAACAAGTGACAATAGGGTTCTAAAAATACAAGTTTTAACCCACTTTTTAATTAAAAACCGGAAAAAAAACACAAAACCCGTTGGGTTTTGTTTAGTGCCGATCGGTACTTTCAAACATAAAAAAAGATTGCTTTTTGCCACTTTTTACAAAATCTAGCTAATTATATGATTAATATAATGGCTCGTGATACCACTAATGGTGATTTCGGTTAAAACAATTAACAAAATGCAGCGGAAAGTATTTAATCACCATGACGGATCTAGATATCAATCATACAATCAAACTATAATCAAAATCAAAGAGATTAGATGAACATTTCATACCCTTAAGGCCTTTAATCTTGATGATACAGCTGGATGAATATGGATGGATTGAAACCAAGTATTCAATAGGAATACCTCTAAAAGTATCCACACTACACCTCTTCAAGAACACCACAATGATACTAGTCAAGTTCAAAGAGGAAAGAATCAAACTTTGAGCCTTTATTTTTCTGCCTCACGTACACAACTAGAAAAACCCTTTAAACTCAAGAATGAGTTGGTTCTTGTTTGTGCACGTCTCCAAAACAATTAAAAGGAGGAAATATCTTTTTTTATTTTATTTTGTGCGTATCACCCTCTCACACAAAACACTTCTCCACTTCAAGTTTTATTTCGGACGTCCAAAGGAATAGGGGGGAATTAGGGTTTTTAATACACTTGCCTAATCTCTCCCTTGTTTCCTAATTGCAATATAGAATTATTACACTTAGGTCCCTTGCTTTTTGATTCTCCTTTTTGACACACCAACTAAGTTTCATACTTAACAATTTAACACAAAACTTAATTGTTAATTTATATAAATATATAATTACACTAATTATATTACATATATTTAATGGTGTTTGGTGTATAAGTGTGTGACCCTTTAAGTTCACAAACAACTAGCCATATAACTATATATTATACGCGTGAAGCATATTCCAACAAGTTCTTCAGGTAACACCACTAAACTTCTAAATCACTTTAAGTTACTTGTAAAATATATTACGAGTAATCTAACCTTTGCAATCGTTTATTGCAGGAGGGAATGGAAAGTGATGATGACCGGCATGAGATGGAAATGATCCCACGAGCACCACTTATCTTTGATTCTGTATTTTGGATTCAGTAAAACAATTTTTGGTTTTAGTTGTCTTTGAACAAAATTACAATTTTTATTTTATGATAAATTTCGGTTTTGAGTTTATCATCATTGAATCCATGGTTGAATTATATTGTGTGTGCATGTGTGTTGATTATACTAGTCAAGTTTTATGACTAGATTATAAAGTCAAGTGTTGTCTTAATAATAATCTCATTGTTTACATTTGTTTGATTGTTAAGTAATATCTTAGAAGCTCAAATTACTTAGATACTAGTAATTAGAAAGTTTTTCTAAATATAAGTATCTAAGAGTTCTTATGGAAAGCATGAAGTTCAAGGTACATTGAACTTAATTAAAACAACTTAAGTAATGGTTACTTATGATAGTAAGTTTTAAGGTCATAGTATTAATATAGTATGATGATATTAGATATAATCAAAATAAACTTTAAACAGTATTATTACAAGTCTTTAATACTTGTGATAAAGAAATTTAATGAGGTCATAATTCCCTAATAGGAATAATTAGATATTCGTGTAATCCAAGGAGAATGACTTAGACATTAAATGAACTCTAAAAAGATAAAACTATATTAAAGTATTTAAGACATAAATGGTATTATTGCAAGTCTTTTATACTTGTAATAAATACAATATTTAATCAAGTCATGATTCCCTAATAGGAATACTGGATATTTGAGAAATCAAAGAAGTGACTTTGGCACTAAATGAAGTTCTTAAAAGATACTAATATATTTAAGAACTAGCTTCATAGCCCGCCCGAATGGACGGACATGCTTCATAAAATAAAAAGGAAAATTCTAAAAAGAAACTTAAGATATCATATATTAATCTATAGTTACAAATGGTACACACAATATATAGACGAAATAAAACTTATTTGTATACGACAAGTTGTTATTGAATTAGTGTAATTGTCATCTTGGTCGCAATAAATAACTTCCAATCATTTCTTGCTCTTAAATCTAGAGACATCGACATGCAATTGACCGTGTGAGAATACTGGATTTTGAAGAAACAACCCAACTTGTGACAACGTCTGACATTGGCTTTTATTAATAGTCATAACAAAGCGTACTTAAACATAAAACAGAGGCATCTTGTTATCGAAAGAACTAATAACCATGCCTTTTCAAATAGTCCAACGATTAGTGTGGCACAAATGTAGACATCTGGGTCACATATATTATAAGGGAATGTTCGGACTTTGTCACAATCAATTTTCGTAGATTTCTTGAATTATATAAGACTATAAGTAACGCAGGACCGGAATGTCGGCCGCGACCGGCCACCTCACTCTCTCCGACGCGTCCCGCCCGTTGCCGCCCTCCCTCCCCGACGCGTCCCCTGTGCTGAGTGGTCGAGTAGACGACCGATGGGGGGTGTTTGGTCGTCTCTTTCTTTACCCCTCTTTCTCCTTCTATGCCTAATATATATAATAAATATAATAAATATATAATTTAATTTAGAGTAAATTACAGTTTTTGTCCCTGTGGTTTTCCCGATTCTGCGTTTTCGTCCCTGTACTTTTTTTTCTTTTTTTTTTGTCCCTGAGGTATGCCAAATTCCGTTTTTTTGTCCTTCCGTCCACCCTCCGTTACTTTTTAGCCGTTAAACCCATCACGTGCTGAAAACGTGAGGGTACATTCGTCCTTTTCATTTTCTTTCTTCTTTCTTGTAGAAACCCTAACACCCCCTCTTTCTTCATTTCAAAACCTACAACTTCCAATGAATTCACTGGAAACACAACTCATCTCACCATCTCATGACTCACATCTCATATCTTCTACTTGAATTCACACCCTGAGACAACCACTCGCACCTTAGACCTGTAAATCCAAGCTACGACGGCCCAGAAACCCAAACATCAAGATTGTGTCCAAACTCAAAGGCGAAGGTTTAACTAAATCGAAGCTTTTTAAGGTAAATCGAATCTTTTTAAGGTAAATCGAAGCCTTCATGTGTTCTTCTTCTTCCCCATTTCTTCAATGACCTTAGAGATGTTCACAATCCCTCCATCCATGATTTGTTCAAAACCCTAGATCTATTGAAACGGGATTTGTGTTGTTCAAATATGAGGTTAAAGTGGTAGAGAAACTGAAGATTCGAAATGGTGGATGATGAACAGAAGTTCAATTAAATTTATGAATACGGAAGGATGTTGCGTGTATAGAGAAATATGTACAGAGATGCTACTGATTTTGTTGACTGATGAACGATTGATTATTTGCTGAAGGAATAGTAAAGTAGCGGGAAGAACATCAACAGTAGCAATTACCTGCGGGAGCTTGTGATTATGAATCCTCTCATACTCCATTAGATTCTGTATAATCAAATAGTATTTTTGAATTTGGAGTTTGAAGCCTGTGTTGAATTTAGAGTGGAGTGAAACTTATTGCAAATATTATTTTCATTTGGGTTTCTTGTTCTTCGATAAAGGGTTCATACTAGAAGACGAGTGAAACTAACGATTGATTTATTTTAACTTTTAACTTTGATTTGTAATTTACTTTATGAAGAAATCGACATTCATTATAAATTACTTTTACTTTGATTTGTAATTTTTTTGATTTATGTGGATTTTCAACGAGATTTTTTGTGATTTGTATAACATTTGGTTGGAGCTATGACTTTGGATTCCGATTTTGGATTTTGAGACTTTATGATTTCTGGGTTTGAAAAAAAGAAAACAGGGAAGAACAAGTGGGGAAGAGGGGTTTAAAAAGACCAAAATACCCTCATGTTTTCAGCACGTGAGGGGTTTAACGGCCAAAAAGAAACGGAAGGTGGACGGAAGGACAAAAAAAGGGAATTTGGCATACCTCAGGGACTAAAAAACAGAAAAAAAAAAGTACAGGGACAAAAACGCAGAATTAGGAAAACCACGGGGACAAAAACTGTAATTTACTCTTTAATTTATATTATATATATATAATTAATATTATATATAAATTAATAAAACTGAAAAAAAAAATAAAAAAAATTGGACGCCGATTCGGTCACCCGTTACGGGGGTTTGGTCGCTGTATGGTCATGTGTTTGATCAGGAGAGAGAAAGCTGATGTGGCGCAGAGGTGGCAGGGGTGACCAAACTTTAATTATAATATTTCTTAATTTACTTTAAGTAGTTAAGGTAATATCCCTTTAATTTGAATTTTGATAATCGACAATATCAACCTATTTTAACATTTTTAATTATAATAATAGTTTTAAATTTTGTCAAACTAATTAAAGGAATTTGCTCATTATTTGATTGTGTCAAACGAATTTGTTCATTATTTGTCTAAAGTTCCGAAAATTAAAATATATATTCCTACAGAATTACCTAAGTGATTGATTTGACAAAATATATATTTTAAAACTTAATTGAAAGTTGAGATGGAAAGTCATATAATAGTGTCAAACGAATTTATTAAATTTTTCTAAAGATTCGCAAATTACCTAAATAAGATTACAGTTATTTATTTATTATTTTTAAATTTCAAATGGCAAACCCAATATTCTGTAGACATGATCTTGTTACCTAATATAATTGCATGATTTGCGGAAATATGAATATTTGCGGAAACAATGGATGTGAAATTTGTAGAGGAATATAAGGAGGATTTCGTTGGCCAATGGTTGAATTACAAGTGGCATTCTCGACCAATGAGGGAGCTTCAAACTGCTGAGTTGGCAAACGTAAATAAAATGTAGGCTCATATATAGAAGAAGATTGGGAGTATCGTTTCAAGTATCTTATACTTGTTAGATACGTTGATCAATGAAAGTCATGATTCCCTAAACAGGAATATTGGACATTCGCAAATCCAAATGATGACTTTAATAATTGATAAATTCATAAAAGGTTAAACTATAAGATTTTGACTAGGTCAAAGTAATAGTTTAAGTGATGCTTATTTTCCATAAAATTTAGTGGGAGCTATGACTGACGTATTAATTAAAAGTACTAATGAATATAGTAAGTTAGTAGGATATTAACGAGGTTTTACCAAGTCGTTTGCCAAATAGTTAAGAGAAATAATAAATGATCGTTAATTAGATTATTGCAAACCTAATAGCATGATCACAAGCCTTGTGATTAATTATTGCATATCTAATAGGTTATTCACACTCTAGTGGATAACATAATCATTAAAGGAAATTTCTTTAACTAGTAATAAGATATCTACAAATCAAGTAACTAAAAGAGGCTTTAGTTACAAGGCGAATTTATGAATTCAATAAACTAAGTAGTTAATTTCCAATCCTCCTATGTTTACCGAATTGCGTAAAAAAAGCAAGACTAGAATATGTTCTAGAATGTTGCAAGAACAAAATCTAGCAAAGACAAAAGAATAGTGTTTTTCAAACACTTGTCTTATATCTTTAGTTTAATAGAAATGACTAGATAAGTGATAAAGTTACAAGTAAAATTGTAAAAGTCATTAAGTAATCAACACGAATAAAAGGAATAAGTAATGATGCAATAATAATTATGTATCTATGTCCAGTAAGGAATAATACATGAGTTAGTATCATTGTTATTCAGACTTTGTATGTTTTACAATATCCATGAATAAAAGTCTCTTTATTCAAAATATATAATCCGTGACTACTCGTCTTGGTGGGAACCTTGATGGGACGTTAATGTCATCGCGGTATTTGGTGGATATTCGAGTTTCTCGAAGATTGCTACACAAGTTTTGTTGTTAACCAAATATCGGTGATATTCTTTTGGAGCTCGACGAATATTGGATTGACCACCGTGACAATACTTCGTGGTTGAAAAGTTCAAAATATTGTTCACTAGGATTGTCCTTAAGCCTGAGGTATTTGGTTTGGGATACAATGACTAATGTACTTTGGTTCGTCTTAGACAAGTCTGAAATATGATTGTCATACGAGGCCTTACTAGGTACAGAGGAAGTTGTATTTTGAATCGAAATATAACAAGATGGTAATTGCACCTCCTTTTTTGGAAAGATATTTATGGGTCCCTTGACATGATGGAAAACTGGTAAGTGCATGGTCATGCCCAAATGAACTGATTTGTTCTTTGGCATTTATCACAACAATATGAATCAAGAAGTCAAGAAATGATTTCGAATACAGGAGTTGATATCTTCTACCATGCTCGTATTCGTTATCATCAAATATCGTGCTGCAAGGGATGAACCTAACAAAGTTGCCAAAGAAGTAGAGACAGTGTGTTCTTTACTAGACGAGGCTATTAAAGAGTTTTTCGAAACTATACCTAGGTTACATAAGTTATTTTTATGGGGTTGGTTACCTGCATGCCTATCTAGAGGGCCATTGTAGCTCGTGTCATCAAGCTAAGGTTACGAACTTGCACAAGTAGGAGTCTGTTGGAATTATGTGCACAGTTAGTCAACCTATGGTGATACATCCATGCCTACGAAACACTTAAGGGTCACACCGGTGAGTGCATGTAATACGAGAAAGATATGTAATGATACTACGAAGATGAATGATTCATAATAGTTATTATGAATCAGTTAAGTATTAAGTTAAGTTTAACTTATTACTAGATTAGTTTAACTAACTAACTAATACAAGTATTTGTACATTTACTAGTTGAGTAAATATACAATGTGTTAATTATAGATTGTCCATAATATGATTTAAAGCTATTAAATCATATAGTGTTTGGATAATATTATTGTTTAGATTATATAAAGTTTATTATATAATTAATTATTAAAAGTATAAATACAAGTATATTTCATGTATGTATATACCGAAATATATTAGCGTATTAATACTAGACATTTAATAGTTACGTGCAACAATAACAACTAGATAAACTATGAGGATAGAAAGTGTGAAAGGATAAGATTAATTAAGAAGTTAATCTTAATTAAACTAGAAGGGTTCTAAGTGAAAGATCTTCTATTATAAATAGAAGATCATAGGCTTAACCTAAAGGGTTGATTGGTTACACCACCCTACACGAAAATCCATTGCCCCCTTTCTTCCTCTCCCATTCGGCCGAATACACAAGCTTGTATTCTTCGTGTTCTTCGTTCGTTCTTTGTGTTCTTCGAGTCTTGAAGAACAAGTTCATTGCAAGGATCAACTAGAAGGTCGCTCGTTGTGTTCATCATCAGTGGACTTTCTTAAGCAAACATTAAGGTATGTTTTGGGAAACCCTTTTCCCCTCTCCCCTCTTGTGCGATCGGACGAACCAAGTGTTCGACGAACACACACAAGCATTGTGAGTGTTGACGAACACACACAAGCATTGTGTGTGTTCGGGTTATTCGTACAAGGCTTCTTTCTTGTTAATCTAGTTTGATTTCCAAGTTCCTATAATCATTTAGGGTTTAAGGATTAAGTTTAATCTCAGTTCCGCTTTTAGGGATTAAACTAGCTAGTTGGTTTAACCGGCAAGAACACCCTCATGTTCTTGTCAGTATGGTTCGAACCAAGATACTAGGTGGTCGACTCAATGGGTTGATCAGTGTTATGAAACCCTTCACCACAACTGCCGACGAAGGAGATGGAGATGTGCTCTAGTCGACATAAAGATTTGAAGGTGGGAAATAGCTTTGTCGGCAGCTAGGGTACAGGGAACGAGGTATGGGGTAATTGTGATCACGCATGTTAAAAGTCGGTGTTTAAGAGTATTAAAAACGAGTTGGGCTTCTTAGTGGTGAATCACGTGGCCTTGGGCTTCATTCCTCACAACATGGCCGAATTAATAAAAGAAGACAAAGACTCTGTTTCCTTTAAGTCTCTTGGGACGAATTAATAAAAGAAAAACAGGAATTATTGGCCAACTAACTCAGATTGCTTGCGGAATCTTAACGACTCGGGCCCGGCCTTGGCCTGCGGCCGACCTCACCTCGACATGAAACTAGACAAATAATTGCTAGATTAATGAGGACTCGGGTTTTTAATTAAATCAACGGAATAGAAAACTAATGTTCTCGGGAATTACTAACGTCGCGAAAGTAAAACATCACGAAACGATACACGTTAGCCACATACTTATAGTTAATGCTCAGACGAAACGTCGCGCATGATTAAATGATTTAAACCCGAAATGTCACACTATTAAATTCACACGCATAATCACCAACGTCACATAATTACCGTACGGTCAACTCACAGTCCAACTAAAAATGTAATTTAAATTAAATTTAAATATTATTTATTCCTCTGAAATTTCAGGGCATTACAGAATAACCATAAGAAGTCTCAAGGTAATCAAAAGTCGAGCAACGACCGCCGAAAATAAATACTTCAAGGATCCAACCAAAAGAACCCGTGGTGCCTACCGTGTAAGTCCTCTCATGCCGGTCCGTGTACGACACAAACTAGAAGGTGTATTAACTGTGGGCAACATGGGCACGAGTCTTCGGAATGCACGTTGGAGAATAGTGTTTGTTGGAACTGTCAGAAAGAGAGGCATAGGGCCGTGAATTGTCCAACGAAGAAAGGCTCGGGTTCGGGCTGGGGATCGGCGTCGTTGGGTGGTTATATAAGAGGAAGGGTAATCCGCCACCGACGGGTCGAGCTTTCAAAATGACGGGTCGAGCTTTCATAATAGGAGGTTATTTGTTATTATTTTTTTATTTTTTTTAAAAAGTCTTTTTTTAATTTTTTTTAAAAAAATTAAATTTTTTTAATATTTTGAACGATTTTAAAATCTGAAACATACAAAATATTCAAATTTGATAGTTCACTAAAGGGCAGTAATTGAATTCATTGGTTGTCGGGACGAATTTAAATTTAAACGAATATCGTATTTCGAAATTACGTCGTAATTGAATTACGAAAAAAAATGCATCCAAACTTCCCTCCGTAATATAATTGAATTACAATTATGGAGGATTACGTCAAAACAAACGGGGCCTTAGTTTGAACTTTTTATCGTAATTTCATTAATAACATTTATTAATATAAAAACTATATAATGAACGCAAATAAACAAAAGTTTGTTCTAACACTATACCTCTGCTAGAAAATTTACAAAATATAATAGAAAAAATCACTTGTACTATAGAATTTGGTGCTAAGAAAACACGCGAGGAAATTGCTTGTTTGAGGTGTTATAAGATGACGATTCCATTTTATACCCTCCCAAATCCTCCAAACCGTCAAAGAAATCGTCGCTAAAAACCGTATAGTCATCATCGTTGACTCCCGCCATCATCGCCTGTCCTTGATAGTTGACCTTGTTGTAGGACATTGTCTCTTGTTTAATGTTTGATTCTTGGAGGACTTCATCGTCAATAGATGAAACTGAAGGGGTTGTTGGAGAAAGAGAGGGTGAATCTTTTAACATTGCGACAGTTTTGCCGTCGCTATTGGTTGGACACTTTGGAGTAGCTTTGAATCGGTTGCGGTTGATTCCTGCTAACGAATTCCTTCGAGTTGGTTGTGGATGGTTGTGATCTGCGGTGTAGGTTAAAATGTAAATGCTTGAATCCGTGCAACTTTGTTCGACTTGTCTTCTTGCCATACAACCTTTTAAACTGCTACATCTGTAATAGCTTCTGTAATTTCAAGCATCAAATAGTGATCAGAACCTAAGATTTGTAACCTAGTGATATTAGAGTTTGGTAAAATTATGAGTTTAAGTCCGGTTATAGTTAAAAATTGGGTAGATTTAGAAGATGTTAAAAAAATATAATTAGAGTTGTAAATTGTAATAGCATTAAAACTTCACAAAGCAATTAGTGCAGACTAGATTTATTAACTATTCAAACTAATTGTAGCAACAATAGTATTAATGCTCACAAATGATCATCTGATTAGTCTTTTTAAGTGCATGGCTGAATTTATAACCTGATCTAGAATATATATTGAAGAATTTAACACATGCAATGCACAAATAATGCTACCATCTATTTCATCATATAAACGATAAATGAGACAAAAAAATTTCTCTTTTTTTCTCCAATCAAGAACAAAAGGAGACGTATTTAAACCTGGAAAATCAGACACGACATGACAACTCGACACGGAAATTAGTGGGTTTGGGTTAGAGGTTTCGACACGTTTAAGTAAATAGGTTAACTCGACACGACACGACACGAAAGGTAAACGGGTTGGGTTAGTGTCAACATTTTCAACTCGAAGTTAACCCGAATCACACCCGTTTAATTATATATTTTTTTAATAAATTTTATATTTTTAAATATACAGTAGTTGTAGTAGAAAAAAGTGAGCTTTTATTTCATATTGTGATTAATATCTAATTATATTACGTTTTTTTGGATTTTTATCAAGTATTTTTTGAATTTTTAATATATTTTTGTTGGAATTTTATTACGTTTAATCGTTGTACATGAATTTTTATGGTTTAAACGGGTTGGGTTGGGTTGGGTTGATACGAAATTAATCGTGTCGGGTCTGGGTCAACATTTGAACCCGTTTATTAAACGTGTCGGGTTTGGGTTTAGGGGTGTTAACACGTTTAAGGTCCCGACGTACATGATACGAACCCAACACGACACAGCCCATTTGGCACGTCTAGATGTGTTAGTTACCTTGGATAGATGGAGGCTTTGATTGGTTTTTGACCATATTTACGCCATGCCCATGGATCTGACGATAAACCGTCGGCTGTTACTTGAACCACCACCCTCTTTTGTTGATTCTTCCTGTTCATACACACAACAAAATTAGTGTCATTAAAATTATCAGAATTAATATCACAATCCGAAAAAGAGGAAACCTTATTAATTGATAAATAGCAAGAAGACGAATTAAATTAAAGAGCTTGTAGACTAGCAGTATAAATTGTTTGACGGTGTTCATCGTATGATGTAGATTTATGAGTATTTTAGAATTGAAAGTGTGTGTTTGTTGTTAAAAAAAACAGTCACAAAAACACACCTTTTTTTTAGCTTTGGTGCATGTTGAGAGATGTTTGAAGAAGACCCACGAAATTTCTTGACATTTTGTTCTTGGTCTTGTTGTAGTTCTTGATCTGAATCATGATGATGAATGGTCTGAAGACCATCAATGGTAGCAGTAGCAGTAGTAGGAGAAAACTCACTCTGGGTACCGAAATTAACACGATAAAAAGGCTTGAAAAGTTGGTCTAAATCATCTCCAACAACTTCTTTTTCCATGGTTGCATGATCATGATCATGATCATGATGATGATGATGATCAGAGAGGTGAGGGAAACAAAAGAGAAGAGCTTGATCATATTCTTTCTTGATATCAATGGTTCCAAATTCACCATGATGATGATGAAGTTGTTCATCGTATTCTGTAGGCCTCATGATCACGGCTTGTATACCCCAGTTTTCCATTTTTTGAGATTAATTTGTTGATGAGAAAGAGAAGATGAAGATGATATATATATGGAAATGAATTTTTTTTGTATCAGAAATATCTCAGAAGGTTGGTTTATATTAATATTATTTTGATGGCAAGTGTGTGTATACTATACAAGTGGGATTTTGACTTTAGTGTTAAAGTCAAAGGGGTTTATAGGGTTGGATGGATATGTAACTGTAACACGGCAAGCAGCTTTTACTCGCTCCTCAAACTCAAGCTTGACCCGCGGACTTTTGCATGCTTTTTTTTGCATCTATTTTCAAACCGTCACAAAATAAACTATGATATTAAATTTTCTTAAAAAAGTCTAGAAACGTGATTCCATATAAGTAAATCTAGAGTACTGAATGATTGAACCTCTGTTCATGTATGATAATTTGATTAGATGATTGTGAGGGGTGTGTTTGGTCTAGAAACCAAATTGAATTCCAGTATCATTAAAACTGACAATAATAAATTTTCAAAATCCAAAACAAACTAATTACCTCCTCCGATTCAAAATAAGTGATAAACTTTAGGTTTCATGGTTTTGATGCAAAAAATTATAATGATGATTAATTAGATTAATTGGATGGTTAGTGGGTAATGGGTCCCACACCTTTCGGATAAAGTGAGATTAATGATTTTTAAAAGTAAAAAGTAATGGTAAAGGGGTTATTTTACTTTTTTAAAAGTAGACAGTGGGCGTGGGTCCCACTATTTTTTATAAATATTTTTCCAGTTTGTCGTCCCCGATTATAATTTATGAAATTCCTATTTGAAGACTAGGGCCTTCTTCTCTTCTTCTTGTGAGCTAGTAGAAGTTTGATCGGTTTAGATAGTTAGGGAGTCTTCCATTTCAATGGAAGTTTAAAAAGGCAATAAGGCAATTTTTTAAAGTGTAATACTTATTTTGAATCATCCAAAAAGGAAAGTCAAGTATCACTTATTTTGAATCGGAGGAAGTAAATGTTTTAGGTTTGGTTTGGTTTCAGTTTGGTTTTTTTAAGCTTAAATGTTCAATCCTATACGAGGACATAATTGAACCGAAATAAAAATTGATGAATTTTCAAAACCGAAAACTGATTACATGTTTTTGGTTCGGTTTAATTTTTTCAACCAAAATGCCCACCGCTAATGATAATCTTCACACATTGATTTCCGTCTTGCAATGTGGGGACAGAATTTATAAATATTTTTTTTTTTGTTTTTAATTAAGGGTGTACGTGTATATATTAGTGTTTAGTAGCACTCGTTTTTACAAAATTAGTTTTGTTGACACAAAAAAAAAAAAAAAAAAAATTTGTTTAGTAATATAAGAAAGACTGTGCAGTCGATTTTGGTTTTATATGTCGTTATAGTAATTTATTAATACGGAGTATAGGGTACGCGTAAAAGAAAATGTGAAAGTTATGCATTATGATGGGCGGCCCCAACCCCTAATTTTTATAAATTGTCCATCTATGCTATGTTTGCGACAAGTAGTTAGTCGGTTTTACTTGACAATATTTGATGGATATTTATAATTTTCGATAATATGTATTAAAAAATTAATTTGTAAGTAATCTTTTATAAAATAAATGAAAATAAAATGGTATGATGTGGTGTGGTGTGGTTGGTATTTCTTAGGCTATCAGGTATGGGTCTCACCATAACTTGAAATTTTTTGCCACATCATCTGCCACCTCAGTAACCACACCACACCACACCACATCACTTTATCCAGGAAATACCAACCACACCACACCACACCATTTCTTTTCCATCTAATCATTTCTTTTCCATTTAATTTTCCACATAAAATTAAAATTTCATTAAAATAAAAATTAATACATTACAATACTAGAAATTAAAAAATACAATACTTGAAAAAAAAAAACTAGCTTAAATTGCGGAAAGCGGCCCTCGCCTTCGCTTTCGCTTCCCTCAAAATCTCGAGATCCTCCCCATCCAAATCGTCCTCTTTATGCTTCAAAATGGAGATGGTATTGAGCATTAGTGTTCCCTCGGTAGCGGTCTTGCCCGTCAGTCGTTTTTCCCTCCTCAACTGAACCTTCACTTTTGACGTCACACCATGGTCGGCTAACATCTTTGCCACTTCATCCATCGTATTGTTCGACGATGACTGTTGCGCCGCATGGCGTTGTGCTCGTTTGGTCTTATCTCTTCCTACCAGTGGGGTTGGAGTGGGGGTTTCTTCGACTTCATCGAATATGTCATCGGGGATGTTGTCGTCCCCAGCATTAAGGTCGATACACGAAGTATTTGTATGACCATCAGAAACATCCACCGATTGAGAACTACGAGACCGCTTTGATTGTTGTTGTTGTTGCTTTTTTTGTTGTTGCTCTTGTGCAGTAATTGCAGCTAACCATTTTGGGTCGTCTTTTACAACTAATTGCTGCTTTTCTGACTCAAAACCATGACGGCCACCAGCTTTGTATTCTAGCCTTGCCGCGTCCATAACATCAAAATCACTTTGCCCGCTCCGTTTTTCGGACATAAGCTTGTTGTAGATATCGTTAAACTTTGTTAAAATGGTGACTAGTTGACGCCACTTCCCAGACAGTTGGTCGTGGAATCTGTACACCGGGCACTTCATGAGATCGTGAAAAACATTGGACGCGGTCTCCCATAACCCTTTCGTTTTCTTGATATTCCCATCCTTTGGGTATTTTAAGGCGGTGCACCAAGCTTTACACAAAGCGACTTCTTCAGTGGTCCAAGTCATTGGACCGTCAGTATCAACAACTACTTTCTCATTGCCTTTCCTATTTCCTTTCTTTTTTGATTTGCTACCGCCAGCCTCTGTGTAACACCCGTATTTTTAAAACATCGTTTAAATCATTTAAAATACATTTTCCCAATATCTGATATATTGTCCAAAATACAGTTTAACAAAAACTTTAAAACTTATATCAGAGTTTACAAAAATACGGTGTCACCAAGTATATCAAAACCATAGGCAACGGGATCTACCTATTAGCTCCCGAGCTAAACATCTCTAGGCCACTTCTAGTGCAACCTTCTATCACTTCAAACCTGTACCTGAGTACATAGCCACAAAGCAAACGTAGTACATGAGACAAAATAGTCTCGTGAGATACATGGGTTTAGACCCCGATAAAACAAGCAAATTTCACATTATATATAAACATATATATATATATATATATATATATATATATATATATATATATATATATATATATATATATATATATATATATATATATATATCTCATCATCATACGTCTAGTCACCCTATTGTGACTCCATCATTCTTGCTTCCTTAGCAAGTCTACCTAGTTATCTGGAACATCTCCAAATAACCCGTCATCTCATATACTTATTAATCGGGGATCCCCCACCTTAATAAGCCTTATGGTAACGGCAAGAGGGAATCGCCCAATCTACCGTTACCCGACTTCTAGCCGGATCTCGTCCGGTAGCAAGCCTCCTAACACATGATGGTCCATGGGTCGATGCCCAATCCGCCCCATCCCAAGTGACCGGGGATCCCCCGAATCACCGCCAAATCTATCACTCATAAGCACCCGTGTGCTTAGTGTATAAACATATATACACTCGGTGTATAAACATATATACCACCGCTCAGTGACCGGGGATCCCCCGCGTCACCACCATTTGTCTCCTATTATAACCTAAAGGTTATGTCAATCAAAGCCTTCAGCTATCACATCTATCATCAAACAAGTTAGTTATCTAAAAATAACTAAATATAATTACTTCACCACAGTGTGAACGTACCCATATAGTCCCATGGACTCGATCATAAGCAATCACATTTACTTAATTCATAAGATTCATTTCTTATTTATCAACATCAGAATCCTTTTATCTTTTCCTTGACTATTATATATATTTATTACAAGTCACACCATTTTCATTTTCATATACATTCATTCATCACTATTATTAGTATAATGTACTAATCAATACTCTTTTACTTAATATCATCATCATTAGTTTTATTAATGCATATTATTAATAAACCAAATATCATACATCATATTAATAATTAGTTATTAATCACCTTTTCATTATCATGATCTCTTTCAAAATCATCAATCATTTTAGACATACTTAGATAGTCAAGTATTTACATTTTCTCATCTTTTCAATCATATCTTTATTAAAAACATTTATTAATAAAGACCCATAAAAATCATATGTATTTTCCAAAACTCTTTGCTATGTACTCAGTTTAAAAGTCTCATGTACTCACCTTAGCGATAGCTATATCCACATCGTGTCTATCAACACGAATCCTTGCTTTCCTCCTTTGGAACATCTTCAACTTTTAGGTTCTCGCAACCTATTAACATAATCATCACAATTCTAGTTATCATCCATAACTAGACATCATTTAACATTAACATAATCAACCCCAACCACCAAGTTCACCAACTTGGTGGAGGTCCATAAACCCTAGTTCTTGAAACTACATTCAAGATATAACTTAACCATAGATCCATGGTCTACATACTTCCTATGGGTGTTCTACACCCTCAATACTCATCTTTACCAAGATTCCAATCCAACACATTCAAAATCATCATTTCCCCCAAATCTTGTTTACAAACTAGCTAGGAGATGAAAATACCTTAGATCTTTAACAAGGATTGAAGATCTCCAAGAATGGTGGTGGTCTATGCCCAAGAACACCCAAAATCGCCCCTAAGAACCCTCCAATCGGCTGCATCTCGAAAATGGTGGAAAAATGGGTGAAAACCCTAGCTTTTCCCGACTTAATGCTGTCGGCCAGAGTTCACGGCGCGAACTAAGTTCGCGTCGCTAACTCCAAGCCTTGCACGCAGACTTAGCGATCGTTAACCCATCGCGAACTACATCACGCCTCGTAGCCAAACTCCCTGGCCCGACTTCCCGATCGTTACCACAAGTTCGCGTCGCGAACTTCCTAAGGCAGCAGGGCTGCACTTTTTCATCTTTGCCCCGACCCGGTTTCGCCCATAACTTTCTCGTACGGTCTCCAAACGACACGAAACCAATTCCTACGTTCTTTAAACGATTTATCCTTATTTATCATATTTTTATACAATTTATTTATTTACAAATTTCGGGTCGTTACAATTATCTACCCCTTAAAAGGATTCCGTCCTCGGAATCGCTAAGAGTTCCAACCCACATACGACCGAGCATTCCGCACACATTCCCTTGTGGTCATTACCATCAAACTTTCCTCATTCCTGTTCCATTACATTACATATCCAAACGTTCACTTAACTCCGTTAAGTCCGAACGGTCAAGACCCAATATTTAAAAACTCATAATACTCAAACGGGTCAAAATTTCACAATTTGACCAAACGCCGACATTCTCTCAACCGATCTTTTCATTCTCATAACAATGGTATGACACTATCATACCATTAACTAGTTGATTTAAATGAATGTCAAACTCTAGCTTTGACCCAACCGATATATCCCGACATTGGTATATCCCCACATTATCTACCCTTTGACTTAAGCACAAGGTCAACTATACTTTAACATTTCCCTTCTCGTTAAAGGTTTCATTAATCGTCCATTCCTTTACTATCGTCTTTAATTTCATAATCTTATCAATAATCGTATAATCGGTTCCCAAAGTCGCACAATCCGACTATAACTCTTTTAGTTATTCCATTAACCTTTTTCACGCATATACCATCGACATATTATGCCTTCAACATTCACTAATCGTTCCTAACGGAAGTCAAAGCCCATCCTTGACTAAGTCAACCAATCACAAATTGGTCAACCTTGACTTTTGCGTGAAGTCAACCATACCCTTCCAAACTAACAAATTTCATACTCACGGGGCACCATCACTAATATATCACTTCCGGTTCTACTCATTATTGTTCCCTTAACAATTATCCCAGTTTTTCCACACCTTCAATTTCTCCCCAATTATCTGAGGGTCGTACATTCACATATGGTCACATCGACCTTTACCGATCCTTGACCATCATCTGGTCACTCACACCATCACTTAGTTTTATTTCAACCATCTTTGCATCACATCGATCAATTTCATAACTCTTATTCTCAATTGTCGGAATTAGTTCTCATTTCGCAACATATTCCACTATTTCATACAAGTTTACCATACTTTGGTTATCAAATGATAATTTGCTCACTAGGAGTTTCTCTTTCCTCCTATTCTATGAATCGTAGGTATCTCCTACACATGCATGTCCTAAATGCAACCCGCATTTCAAACCAAATTCTCATTTACCATAACATAATAACAATACTCATTAACCACATGGTTCTACATTCATCATATAAACACATAAACATATACACACATATATCATGCCAATTCAATCTACACACTTCTATTGTGCACATATACAAACATATGTATATGTCACCAATACCAACTATACATCTCTATTGTGCACATATACAGACATATGTATATGCCACACCAATGTCATCTGACATTCATCTTTTCGCATCGTGTAGCCTTGCTACTATCTTACTCATTCGATCATCGAATCATTCATCATGCATTCTAGCACCTCTCCCATAAAATCACATTATCGTTTTCTTTCCTATCCACATATCTCCCATTGGACATACTACTTAATACATTTCATATAATATTATCTTTCCATTATCATATGCCTTCCAAGGCCATCACATAATGCACATGCATTGAATTCCGCGGATAACTAGTAAAATTTCGTTTCTCTTACACATTAACCACCATTAATCGGTTCATTTCCTTATTACCACATTTCCAAATCTTTGTCACTACGGGAGTATCTATCACTCCATTCCATTAACCAACTCGCCGGTCATCCCGGTCATCTTTGAGTCAACCAACCGACTCCGGTCTACACTTGCAACCCATGACTTAGCACCCAATGGCCCGACACTCGATTTTCTACTTTCATACATCGTGGGACTTAGGATTATTCCTTTCCCCATCGTAGTCTCATACCACACTACGTCATACATTATCACGCTATTGCTATGACACTTTTACCGACAATCTTCTTCTCACCCTAGATTGTCGAATCCATCAATCCTGTCACATAACTTGCTATGGCTACGCGCCAACTTTTACTCAATTGATTCCAACGATTAATTTTCGTCGTTCCCGACATTTATTCTTTTCCACATAGTTTCCATTTATAAATTCTAAGGCATCACTATACCTTAGTCATTCTTTCCTTTACCGTTCACGTATAATAACATTACATTGCGTATCCGGATTCCTGCCGAATATCAAAGTCCCATTTCCAAAGTTTCTATTTCTATAATTCTCATCCAACTAACAATTCTTACCAAGACTTAGTACTTCATTATACTATCATTCTTTTGTTGACAACATCTACCATTCTCATGGTTCCCCCTTTGACACTACATAGTAGCATCAACCCATATATCTTTACTACATGCGACACACCGGCCCATTATCATTTCCAATGTATGATTTCTATTCACATACTAACCGGGAAGACTATTCCCGAAATTAAATCTCCACATCATACAACTTATCTACAGTTTCTATAGGCACCAATTCGTGCAACAATCAAACAATTAAGTCATAATCTCAAATCACTCATTTTACCCAAGATCTTCGAGGTGGCCCTTCCGGGTCAATTCCCTATTTCAACTCACTCGCGAGTTCACTTCACAACATCTTGTACCGTGCTCTCCTTCACAAAGTTTCATACAACACATTCCACCGTGTCAACACCTCATCCTTCAATAATGGTGACGTCAATGTCCCCATATTGTTCTCCCTTCATGTGCTACTCTCTAGCACTTGCTAAATCTACCGAATCCACCACATCGTGACCTTCGGCTCAAAACTTCCGAATTACTCAACGGTTTTACATGCTATGAAAACCCTATACAACATCCTTCCATTTCTTCCGACTAGGTCTTGCTACCTTTTTATGTAGACACCTCCCACTACGGGATTCACCATTTGATTACTCTTCCTTCCTATGGGTATTGGAATCATTCCGCCTACCCTCATTCATACGGTTATCATACGTCTGGTTCACATTCTCATTCATAACTCTTCCCAATTTAGTGAGGCTCATTCACTTTTCACATTCATTCTTTCGCCATACTATCGTATCCAACAGACAAGATTTAAATGGTCAACTCGACCATCGAAGACAACACAATTAGTTCAAAACATGGCATTTCTCATAGGGGCCGACCCTATCATACCAAATCCCTACGGTCTCAAAAGACTCACATTTCATAATTCATAACAACTTCTATAGGTCCCCCTAGGTTCAACCCTAAACTTAACATAAATTCTCAAGGTCAACCTATCGATCTCAAGGAATCTTACATTCCTATTGCTACAGTCAAAGACTAGGATGGACATCCAACCTAATTCACTTAAACTATAGCTCTGATACCAAGTTGTAACACCCGTATTTTTAAAACATCGTTTAAATCATTTAAAATACATTTTCCCAATATCTGACATATTGTCCAAAATACAGTTTAACAAAAACTTTAAAACTTATATCAGAGTTTACAAAAATACGGTGTCACCAAGTATATCAAAACCATAGGCAACGGGATCTACCTATTAGCTCCCGAGCTAAACATCTCTAGGCCACTTCTAGTGCAACCTTCTATCACTTCAAACCTGTACCTGAGTACATAGCCACAAAACAAACGTAGTACGTGAGACAAAATAGTCTCGTGAGATACATGGGTTTAGACCCCGATAAAACAAGCAAATTTCACATTATATATAAACATATATATATATATATATATATATATATATATATATATATATATATATATATATATATATATATATATCTATATATATATCTCATCATCATACGTCTAGTCACCCTATTGTGACTCCATCATTCTTGCTTCCTTAGCAAGTCTACCTAGTTATCTGGAACATCTCCAAATAACCCGTCATCTCACATACTTATTAATCGGGGATCCCCCGCCTTAATAAGCCTTATGGTAACGGCAAGAGGGAATCGCCCAATCTACCGTTACCCGACTTCTAGCCGGATCTCGTCCGGTAGCAAGCCTCCTAACACATGATGATCCATGGGTCGATGCCCAATCCGCCCCATCCCAAGTGACCGGGGATCCCCCGAATCACCGCCAAATCTATCACTCATAAGCACCCGTGTGCTTAGTGCATAAACATATATACACTCGGTGTATAAACATATATACCACCGCTCAGTGACCGGGGATCCCCCGCGTCACCACCATCTGTCTCCTATTATAACCTAAAGGTTATGTCAATCAAAGCCTTCAGCTATCACATCTATCATCAAACAAGTTAGTTATCTAAAAATAACTAAATATAATTACTTCACCACAGTGTGAACGTACCCATATAGTCCCATGGACTCGATCATAAGCAATCACATTTACTTAATTCATAAGATTCATTTCTTATTTATCAACATCAGAATCCTTTTATCTTTTCCTTGACTATTATATATATTTATTACAAGTCACACCATATTCATTTTCATATACATTCATTCATCACTTTTATTAGTATAATGTACTAATCAATACTCTTTTACTTAATATCATCATCATTAGTTTTATTAATGCATATTATTAATAAACCAAATATCATACATCATATTAATAATTAGTTATTAATCACCTTTTCATTATCATGATTTCTTTCAAAATCATCAATCATTTTAGACATACTTAGATAGTCAAGTATTTACATTTTCTCATCTTTTCAATCATATCTTTATTAAAAACATTTATTAATAAAGACCCATAAAAATCATATGTATTTTCCAAAACTCTTTGCTATGTACTCAGTTTAAAAGTCTCATGTACTCACCTTAGCGATAGCTATATCCACATCGTGTCTATCAACACGAATCCTTGCTTTCCTCCTTTGGAACATCTTCAACTTTTAGGTTCTCGCAACCTATTAACATAATCATCACAGTTCTAGTTATCATCCATAACTAGACATCATTTAACATTAACATAATCAACCCCAACCACCAAGTTCACCAACTTGGTGGAGGTCCATAAACCCTAGTTCTTGAAACTACTTTCAAGATATAACTTAACCATAGATCCATGGTCTACATACTTCCTATGGGTGTTCTACACCCTCAATACTCATCTTTACCAAGATTCCAATCCAACACATTCAAAATCATCATTTCCCCCAAATCTTGTTTACAAACTAGCTAGGAGATGAAAATACCTTAGATCTTTAACAAGGATTGAAGATCTCCAAGAATGGTGGTGGTCTATGCCCAAGAACACCCAAAATCGCCCCTAAGAACCCTCCAATCGGCTGCATCTCGAAAATGGTGGAAAAATGGGTGAAAACCCTAGCTTTTCCCAACTTAATGCTGTCGGCCAGAGTTCACGGCGCGAACTAAGTTCGCGTCGCTAACTCCAAGCCTTGCACGCAGACTTAGCGATCGTTAACCCATCGCGAACTACATCACGCCTCGTAGCCAAACTCCCTGGCCCGACTTCCCGATCGTTACCACAAGTTCGCGTCGCGAACTTCCTAAGGCAGCAGGGCTGCACTTTTTCATCTTTGCCCCGACCCGGTTTCGCCCATAACTTTCTCGTACGGTCTCCAAACGACACGAAACCAATTCCTACGTTCTTTAAACGATTTATCCTTATTTATCATATTTTTATACAATTTATTTATTTACAAATTTCGGGTCGTTACAACTATCTACCCCTTAAAAGGATTCCGTCCTCGGAATCGCTAAGAGTTCCAACCCACATACGACCGAGCATTCCGCACACATTCCCTTGTGGTCATTACCATCAAACTTTCCTCATTCCTGTTCCATTACATTACATATCCAAACGTTCACTTAACTCCGTTAAGTCCGAACGGTCAAGACCCAATATTTAAAAACTCATAATACTCAAACGGGTCAAAATTTCACAATTTGACCAAAACACCGACATTCTCTCGACCGATCTTTTCATTCTCATAACAATGGTATGACACTATCATACCATTAACTAGTTGATTTAAATGAATGTCAAACTCTAGCTTTGACCCAACCGATATATCCCGACATTGGTATATCCCCACATTATCTACCCTTTGACTTAAGCACAAGGTCAACTATACTTTAACATTTTCCCTTCTCGTTAAAGGTTTCATTAATCGTCCATTCCTTCACTATCGTCTTTAATTTCATAATCTTATCAATAATCGTATAATCGGTTCCCAAAGTCGCACAATCCGACTATAACTCTTTTAGTTATTCCATTAACCTTTTTCACGCATATACCATCGACATATTATGCCTTCAACATTCACTAATCGTTCCTAACGGAAGTCAAAGCCCATCCTTGACTAAGTCAACCAATCACAAATTGGTCAACCTTGACTTTTGCGTGAAGTCAACCATACCCTTCCAAACTAACAAATTTCATACTCACGGGGCACCATCACTAATATATCACTTCCGGTTCTACTCATTATTGTTCCCTTAACAATTATCCCCGTTTTTCCACACCTTCAATTTCTCCCCAATTATCTGAGGGTCGTACATTCACATATGGTCACATCGACCTTTACCGATCCTTGACCATCATCTGGTCACTCACACCATCACTTAGTTTTCTTTCAACCATCTTTGCATCACATCGATCAATTTCATAACTCTTATTCTCAATTGTCGGAATTAGTTCTCCTTTCGCAACATATTCCACTATTTCATACAAGTTTACCATACTTTGGTTATCAAATGATAATTTGCTCACTAGGAGTTTCTCTTTCCTCCTATTCTATGAATCGTAGGTATCTCCTACACATGCATGTCCTAAATGCAACCCGCATTTCAAACCAAATTCTCATTTACCATAACATAATAGCAATACTCATTAACCACATGGTTCTACATTCATCATATAAACACATAAACATATACACACATATATCATGCCAATTCAATCTACACACTTCTATTGTGCACATATACAAACATATGTATATGTCACTAATACCAACTATACATCTCTATTGTGCACATATACAGACATATGTATATGCCACACCAATGTCATCTGACATTCATCTTTTCGCATCGTGTAGCCTTGCTACTATCTTACTCATTCGATCATCGAATCATTCATCATGCATTCTAGCACCTCTCCCATAAAATCACATTATCGTTTTCTTTCCTATTCACATATCTCCCATTGGACATACTACTTAATACATTTCATATAATATTATCTTTCCATTATCATATGCCTTCCAAGGCCATCACATAATGCACATGCATTGAATTCCGCGGATAACTAGTAAAATTTCGTTTCTCTTACACATTAACCACCATTAATCGGTTCATTTCCTTATTACCACATTTCCAAATCTTTGTCACTACGGGAGTATCTATCACTCCATTCCATTAACCAACTCGCCGGTCATCCCGGTCATCTTTGAGTCAACCAACCGACTCCGGTCTACACTTGCAACCCATGACTTAGCACCCAATGGCCCGACACTCGATTTTCTACTTTCATACATCGTGGGACTTAGGATTATTCCTTTCCCCATCGTAGTCTCATACCACACTACGTCATACATTATCACGCTATTGCTATGACACTTTTACCGACAATCTTCTTCTCACCCTAGATTGTCGAATCCATCAATCCTGTCACATAACTTGCTATGGCTACGCGCCAACTTTTACTCAATTGATTCCAACGATTAATTTTCGTCGTTCCCGACATTTATTCTTTTCCACATAGTTTCCATTTATAAATTCTAAGGCATCACTATACCTTAGTCATTCTTTCCTTTACCGTTCACGTATAATAACATTACATTGCGTATCCGGATTCCTGCCGAATATCAAAGTCCCATTTCCAAAGTTTCTATTTCTATAATTCTCATCCAACTAACAATTCTTACCAAGACTTAGTACTTCATTATACTATCATTCTTTTGTTGACAACATCTACCATTCTCATGGTTCCCCCTTTGACACTACATAGTAGCATCAACCCATATATCTTTACTACATGCGACACACCGGCCCATTATCATTTCCAATGTATGATTTCTATTCACATACTAACCGGGAAGACTATTCCCGAAATTAAATCTCCACATCATACAACTTATCTACAGTTTCTATAGGCACCAATCCGTGCAACAATCAAACAATTAAGTCATAATCTCAAATCACTCATTTTACCCAAGATCTTCGAGGTGGCCCTTCCGGGTCAATTCCCTATTTCAACTCACTTGCGAGTTCACTTCACAACATCTTGTACCGTGCTCTCCTTCACAAAGTTTCATACAACACATTCCACCGTGTCAACACCTCGTCCTTCAATAATGGTGACGTCAATGTCGCCATATTGTTCTCCCTTCATTTGCTACTCTCTAGCACTTGCTAAATCTACCGAATCCACCACATCGTGACCTTCGGCTCAAAACTTCCGAATTACTCAACGGTTTTACATGCTATGAAAACCCTATACAACATCCTTCCATTTCTTCCGACTAGGTCTTGCTACCTTTTTATGTAGACACCTCCCACTACGGGATTCACCATTTGATTACTCTTCCTTCCTATGGGTATTGGAATCATTCCGCCTACCCTCATTCATACGGTTATCATACGTCTGGTTCACATTCTCATTCATAACTCTTCCCAATTTAGTGAGGCTCATTCACTTTTCACATTCATTCTTTCGCCATACTATCGTATCCAACAGACAAGATTCAAATGGTCAACTCGACCATCGAAGACAACACAATTAGATCAAAACATGGCATTTCTCATAGGGGCCGACCCTATCATACCAAAGCCCTACGGTCTCAAAAGACTCACATTTCATAATTCATAACAACTTCTATAGGTCCCCCTAGGTTCAACCCTAAACTTAACATAAAGTCTCAAGGTCAACCTATCGATCTCAAGGAATCTTACATTCCTATTGCTACAATCTAAGACTAGGATGGACATCCAACCTAATTCACTTAAACTATAGCTCTGATACCAAGTTGTAACACCCGTATTTTTAAAACATCGTTTAAATCATTTAAAATACATTTTCCCAATATCTGACATATTGTCCAAAATACAGTTTAACAAAAACTTTAAAACTTATATCAGAGTTTACAAAAATACGGTGTCACCAAGTATATCAAAACCATAGGCAACGGGATCTACCTATTAGCTCCCGAGCTAAACATCTCTAGGCCACTTCTAGTGCAACCTTCTATCACTTCAAACCTGTACCTGAGTACATAGCCACAAAACAAACGTAGTACGTGAGACAAAATAGTCTCGTGAGATACATGGGTTTAGACCCCGATAAAACAAGCAAATTTCACATTATATATATACATATATATATCTATATATATATCTCATCATCATACGTCTAGTCACCCTATTGTGACTCCATCATTCTTGCTTCCTTAGCAAGTCTACCTAGTTATCTGGAACATCTCCAAATAACCCGTCATCTCACATACTTATTAATCGGGGATCCCCCGCCTTAATAAGCCTTATGGTAACGGCAAGAGGGAATCGCCCAATCTACCGTTACCCGACTTCTAGCCGGATCTCGTCCGGTAGCAAGCCTCCTAACACATGATGGTCCATGGGTCGATGCCCAATCCGCCCCATCCCAAGTGACCGGGGATCCCCCGAATCACCGCCAAATCTATCACTCATAAGCACCCGTGTGCTTAGTGTATAAACATATATACACTCGGTGTATAAACATATATACCACCGCTCAGTGACCGGGGATCCCCCGCGTCACCACCATATGTCTCCTATTATAACCTAAAGGTTATGTCAATCAAAGCCTTCAGCTATCACATCTATCATCAAACAAGTTAGTTATCTAAAAATAACTAAATATAATTACTTCACCACAGTGTGAACGTACCCATATAGTCCCATGGACTCGATCATAAGCAATCACATTTACTTAATTCATAAGATTCATTTCTTATTTATCAACATCAGAATCCTTTTATCTTTTCCTTGACTATTATATATATTTATTACAAGTCACACCATATTCATTTTCATATACATTCATTCATCACTTTTATTAGTATAATGTACTAATCAATACTCTTTTACTTAATATCATCATCATTAGTTTTATTAATGCATATTATTAATAAACCAAATATCATACATCATATTAATAATTAGTTATTAATCACCTTTTCATTATCATGATCTCTTTCAAAATCATCAATCATTTTAGACATACTTAGATAGTCAAGTATTTACATTTTCTCATCTTTTCAATCATATCTTTATTAAAAACATTTATTAATAAAGACCCATAAAAATCATATGTATTTTCCAAAACTCTTTGCTATGTACTCAGTTTAAAAGTCTCATGTACTCACCTTAGCGATAGCTATATCCACATCGTGTCTATCAACACGAATCCTTGCTTTCCTCCTTTGGAACATCTTCAACTTTTAGGTTCTCGCAACCTATTAACATAATCATCACAATTCTAGTTATCATCCATAACTAGACATCATTTAACATTAACATAATCAACCCCAACCACCAAGTTCACCAACTTGGTGGAGGTCCATAAACCCTAGTTCTTGAAACTACTTTCAAGATATAACTTAACCATAGATCCATGGTCTACATACTTCCTATGGGTGTTCTACACCCTCAATACTCATCTTTACCAAGATTCCAATCCAACACATTCAAAATCATCATTTCCCCCAAATCTTGTTTACAAACTAGCTAGGAGATGAAAATACCTTAGATCTTTAACAAGGATTGAAGATCTCCAAGAATGGTGGTGGTCTATGCCCAAGAACACCCAAAATCGCCCCTAAGAACCCTCCAATCGGCTGCATCTCGAAAATGGTGGAAAAATGGGTGAAAACCCTAGCTTTTCCCAACTTAATGCTGTCGGCCAGAGTTCACGGCGCGAACTAAGTTCGCGTCGCTAACTCCAAGCCTTGCACGCAGACTTGGCGATCGTTAACCCATCGCGAACTACATCACGCCTCGTAGCCAAACTCCCTGGCCCGACTTCCCGATCGTTACCACAAGTTCGCGTCGCGAACTTCCTAAGGCAGCAAAGCTGCACTTTTTCATCTTTGCCCCGACCCGGTTTCGCCCATAACTTTCTCGTACGGTCTCCAAACGACACGAAACCAATTCCTACGTTCTTTAAACGATTTATCCTTATTTATCATATTTTTATACAATTTATTTATTTACAAATTTCGGGTCGTTACAACTATCTACCCCTTAAAAGGATTCCGTCCTCGGAATCGCTAAGAGTTCCAACCCACATACGACCGAGCATTCCGCACACATTCCCTTGTGGTCATTACCATC
This sequence comes from Calendula officinalis, assembly GCA_963853835.1. Taxonomy (NCBI): domain Eukaryota; kingdom Viridiplantae; phylum Streptophyta; class Magnoliopsida; order Asterales; family Asteraceae; genus Calendula; species Calendula officinalis. Next base: position 41,578,493 of record OY970826.1, read on the forward strand.
AAACTTTCCTCATTCCTGTTCCATTACATTACATATCCAAACGTTCACTTAACTCCGTTAAGTCCGAACGGTCAAGACCCAATATTTAAAAACTCATAATACTCAAACGGGTCAAAATTTCACAATTTGACCAAAACACCGACATTCTCTCGACCGATCTTTTCATTCTCATAACAATGGTATGACACTATCATACTATTAACTAGTTGATTTAAATGAATGTCAAACTCTAGCTTTGACCCAACCGATATATCCCGACATTGGTATATCCCCACATTATCTACCCTTTGACTTAAGCACAAGGTCAACTATACTTTAACATTTTCCCTTCTCGTTAAAGGTTTCATTAATCGTCCATTCCTTTACTATCGTCTTTAATTTCATGATCTTATCAATAATCGTATAATCGGTTCCCAAAGTCGCACAATCCGACTATAACTCTTTTAATTATTCCATTAACCTTTTTCACGCATATACCATCGACATATTATGCCTTCGATCATGCACGCCGTTGAGAAGCGGCCACCTCACCACCACGGTAACGGGGCATTGCCCATACCGAACGGTCTCAGAGATGATGTGGTATGGTGTGGTTGCTGAGGTGACAGATGATGTGGATAGGAAAAAAAAGTATGGCTAGTGGTACTCATTCCCACTGGCCTTACTCTTAGGAATAGTATCGCTTTTATTACTCACTCGATGAGAAAAAATAATATTTTTCATTTTATTTGTCTTTTATTAGCGGATTCACATCAAGTGTGTAAAAATATGAGTGAGACCAAATGATAAGATTAAATATTATTATTTTTTAAAATCATTTGAGAGTATATTCTTTTAATATTAAACAACGTGCAAGTCAAGCATTTTAAAGTATACTACTATACTCCGTATATGTAAGCAGCAATTTATTAATAAGAAATATTATATGTTGTCATAAATCATTTATTATATTAAATAATATCAGATACATACGTCCATTGTATCGACATAAAATAATCACGTAATTATCTTTTTAATATTCTTTTTGAATTTAATAATACATGTTTTATATCATATTCATGTAATGGATAGGCTATAAGATCCACGTCTTATGCTATCAAACAACCAAGTTGATTGTCTCAATTGTATATTACAGGGTTCTATATTTTTGTCCTTTGCACCGCGATCAGGGGCGGAGAGAACTTACAGGTAGCATGGGCAGCTGGCTTTTCCTTAATCTTTTTCTAAGATTTTATTAATAACTTTACTTTACCTACACTAATAACTTATATTTTAATTAATAGAAGGATAATATTACAAATAAAATACAAGAGGTTGTTGATTAATGTAGTACGAATTCATAAATATTGTAAAAAAGTGTGTTTACCACCTCCCATTTGGTTTAGTGAAATATATCTATATATACATTTATTGTTCATATGTTTTCATTTGGAATTTGAACGGCGTTCCGTTATATAATTATAGCAAAATGGGGTTTCTATAGTTGAAATCTGAAAGTCCACAAAAGAAATCCTATGAAGCAATTTTTTATTATTTTTTGTTTTAACATAACATCATTATAATATACTGGCTTTATGTATTCACAATTCAATCCCTTTGATTTTTATAATTCTTTTCTTTTGATCCTCAACTTTTTTAGAACTTACACTTTTACCATTATTAAATATATCTTAGGAATTATTGATTACTAACTTAATTTTCTCCCTAAAAAAGTTAAGACTAGCATTAAGACTAGCATTTTACTACTTAAACTTGCGTATTAATCATTAAAGTATTATATACTTTTATTTTTACATATTTCACATCTTATATTATGCCTATGTGGTATTAATAATAAAGTTTACATAAAATATTAGTTTATTATCATTGTTATTTTTATTATGAGTAATCTGTTTTTTAGAAGTAAGATTTTGGTGAACTTGACCATAAGTATAACACATTATCCACAAACGACATATTTTGTTAAATCAATATAAAATAGGTTTCATATTTACTTAAAAAATATATGCTTTAAAATATTGCCGTAACGCGCGAATGAACATTGACCGTATAATACATTTACCGTACCTAAAACTACGCTATGAACAGTACTTCACTATCTTGCGCCAGACATGATTAATATATAAACATATTGTTGTGAAATGAAAACAAGTGGAAGTGTTGTTTCTTTTAGTTTAGTTTGTATTATTTTATTTTAGTTTCTTTGTTTTTGTTTTGATGTACGAAGTATTTTATTTATCTTTATTGTAACTGAATTTATATAACTCATTATAAATGTAATAGTTGGTATAATAATTATTTTGATTTTGTTAATGACAGCTCTTAAGGCTGTCTCTAACGTGCATAAAATGTTTTTACATTCATTGATGGAATAGTGTTTCTAAAATTCAGGAGATGGTTTTTACACTATTTTTGTCTTCTTATTGACAGCCCTAAAGGGATGTCGTTATCATATTCCTAATTATTTTAATCAAACGTAAAAACTAAGAGTGAATTTATTATATAAATAGTTTAATTAATTTATGAGGTTTAAAAAGGAGAATATTATATACTTTAAAATATTTAAATCCAGAATATTATTAAATTTATTCTAAGTTTTAATTTAAGTCCCAATGGATTAATATTAGCACGTGGATCATTTTTATAATGCAAACAATCAGACCAAATCTGATAGAAACCAATTTTTAATATTTGCTTAAGAATAAAATGCTTTAAATTCCCGCTGCAACGCGCGGGGTCCAAATATGACTCGTATAATCTAAATAGTATATATTCTACATTAATTCATTAATTACTAAAGCTACAAAATTTCTTATTTGAATATAAATGTGATTTTTCATATGTGCATGTATATGAGTGTGTATGCAGTTGTGTCAAATATCTAAAGGCTTATATAGCCCAGCGGTATTCGATGTTTATGGTGTCCCATATGATTGTGAGTTCAAGTCTTAACATAGACAAAAAATATGTTGAATTAGAGAATGTGTTAACCGTTTAAAAAAAGTTGCGCCAAATTAATAAAATAACAAAAAGATTTTATTAAAGAAAACATTTGTGATAAAAGTTGCAACTACACATAATTGACAAGTTTTCCTCTTGTGTGTAGCTCAGTTGGTATGCATATGTAGATACTTGCAAGATAACCGATAGGTTTGCAGCCTTGCAGGTTCAAGCTCGACATCCTATGATTTCTAACCTCTGAGTGAGTTAAAATAAGCTTTTTCATTGAGTACCTTTAGAAGGGCTAAACAGAGTTGTTGGATTCAACCTTTTTGCAAGGCATAATTGACACCTTTGCAGTCTAAGTTAGACTATACATGTGCAACTTGTGGAGTTCATTTTGAATATTTAGTTGGTATGAAACTAAACTTTCCACATAAATTTCCAAATGACACTTTCTATTTTCTTGCAAGTTGCCTAAACCCCCATATCCTATGCCTACTTACAACTTGCTTTTAGATAATATATGACAGGATGTTTAAATCGTATGTGCTAATAAATATCAATAAAATCATAGTTTTTAGGCGTAAGTATCGGTTTGTTATTGTCAGTAATGACTAAAACTCAACTTTTTATCATCACAATTTAGAATTAAGCCTTGGAACCAGATTAAAAATGAATCGACTCGTGAATGATTTGAACATAAACATCTCCAAACTCAAGACTATACATATCCTACAAATCCACCTAAGCTTAATAGAAATTGGTTGCAAATATACGGTTTTATTGTATTCCATTACTAGGGGTTTATTACTTCCTCTGTTTCAAAATAAGTGATACAAATTAGAGTTCACAGTTTTTGAGGCAAAATATAATAATGAAGCTTAATTAGATTAAATTTGATAGTTAGTGGAGGATGAGTCTCACATATATTGATTAAAGTAAAGGTGAGGGTACATGTGTCTTTTCACTTTATTAAAAGAGATAGTTAGTGGTGCGGTCTCCACTACCTTTTACCAAATATGGTAAATTTTCAAAGTGTATCACTTATTTTGAAACACCCCAAAATGGAAAGTGTATCACTTATTTTGAAACGGATGAAGTATATGATTTGTAAATAGCTAGGATGGATAAAAACCATATACTAGCATGTTATATTATGCCATTAAAATAAAATTAATCATATTCTCATATCCTTTAGTTCAAACCCCATAAGATATACATGTAAATAAATAAAAAGTTATATGCTTATGGTTGTATTTTCTTTTATACGAACGAGATAATTTTCTTTTTTTTAAGTGAGTCAAAATGACGGGAGTTGGAATGAATTTTTTTTTCAAAGATGATGGAAAACAAGAATTTGTTGGCGTGAAGCCATGTATTTTTTGGACCACCAACTACTTGCTCCTCCCTCAGTATACCTATTTTTCTAGGCTTGGGTTTCTAATGGATAAATAGACAACAACGAATTTTTAACATAGATGTACACAACCTAGTCAAAAGTTATATTGTATGAGTTATGTACAGATTTTAATCTTACTACTATATAAAGCATTTAGGTCTATCTCATTAGGCAAGTTTAAGGAGCTCCTTAAACTTGATTTTAAAAACCTTTCCACTTTTGTTAGTTAGTTCTCTACCTTAAAAAAAAATCGCGGCTAATAAGATTCGAACCCAAGCCCTCTCCTAACTTATCACTATGTGTTAACCACTTGCTATACATTACACTTTGGTAACACCACCCACACTTAATAACAAAAGTCTGTTACTCGAAAACCATTTTACCCAATAACATTAAATATACGACGCTGTAAATCATCAACTCTTACCAAAATTCACATTTACGTTTAATTATTTATTTCTAGCAACAATTATTACTGTGTAAATGAACAACACTTGCTCGCCACGAAATATGGTTTCTGGGTACCCGCCGCCGCATTGCACGGGTACCCTGCTAGTGATATATAATTTCTATATAAATATGTATCTGAATGAATAACTATTGTTCGCACATCATAATAATTGTCTCTGAATGATGAAATCATTTTAATTTTTTAAATTATTTTTTGTTATAATTGTATAAAATAAAATTATAACAAAATATATTGCATATATAATCAAAATTAACATAATACCATATCACACTAACAATTCATATTATGTTTTAAATCTTAACAATTCAAACTCATATTAGCCACATCTTATCGATTCAGACACATATTAGTCTTTAAACAGACTAAATCTTACCGATTCAAATCCAACCACTTAATAAAATCTTGCAAAACAAAACCGAGTATATAATTAAATTTACAACAGTTGGTATAAACTTTTTAGCACAACATAGCCTCAACAAAAATGTTCAAAATTTGTAATGCTATAATATGAATATTGGGACCAACTTATCAGAATAATAACAATAATAATTACCAACTAGAAAATCCAATTTGATTGCTAAATAATAATACATTTATAGGCAAACTCTTCACTCACTTCGGTCCCAAAAATCTCACTTCAATGACAGATATACCCTCTTTCCTTTCAGCGTGAAGTTTTCACTGCTTTCAAGCTGCAGTAAAATAAATACATTATTATTTTTATATTTGTAAAAAAACTTGACCAATTAAAAAGGAATATACCTTTTTCCTCAAAAGCGAAATTGCGTCCTTTTTTGAAGAAAAATTGGAAAAGATTAAAGAATGCTGATCAACAAGAATTTTAAGTTCTTTAAGCTTTAATGATTTCTCCGGTACCTGAAAATACAAGTTAATTAGCAACAAAAAAAATGTGTCATTAAGCCTATAAATATGAACCACTATTAATTAATTAATTAAATAAACGTACTCGGCTAAGAAGCTTTCTGCACAGTTTTTTTAACTTTACTTTTGACTCGTTACAATTTTCTGATTCTGATATATCATCAAATTTACGTTTTGCTGATACATAATTATCTTCATATTCAGATTCAGATCCGGATCCGGATTCAGATTCTTCATTTTCACTGTCGCTAAAAGACGTTTTTTTACCTAGAAAGTGGACCCCGCCTATTTTCCTAGGACGGTCTTTTATACCAAGTCCTTGTTTTCCAGAAGTTGCTTTATCCTGCAAAAAGAAAAAACTTACTTTATAACGAAAAATGTAGATTTTATATTATATAACAAGAAAACCAAAATGCATTTTAGTATTGTGAACTTTGCTGACTAGGTCATCTACTATCCTGAACTATTAAAGGTGAAGCATAGTACCTGAACTTGACAAAATGGTCGATTTAGCACCCTGACTCATTGATTTGAAAGCATTTTCTTACCTCATTTACTTTCGTTGGAGCTTTTGGTGGACTAGAAAATATACGTTCGTCTCAATATATTGATATTAGAAGCACGTGAGAAAACAAGACGAAATTAGCAAGTCAGGGTGCTAAATCAACCATTTTGTCAATAGTTTAGGGTAGTAGAAGACCTAGTCAGTCAAGTTCAGGGTATTAAAATGCATTTTGGCCTGATAAAAATGGTACATACTTGAACAAGTTTGTAAAGATTCTCTTGATCTTCTTCATGGAATGCAGTCCTTTGGTTACAATTTTGAGTTGACCAAGATTTTTTTCTTTTGGATTGTGCTCCAAGTAATCCTCCGGATACAAATCCAAATTTGTTGCCCCACCATTCTGGCGGGATTTCTTTTTCATATTCAACTGCTAAAAAAAAGTTGTTTTAATACGAAAAAAGTTATAAAATTATAACAAAATGCTAATATGAATAAAAATTAACCTTCTGCTTGAGGATTATCTACCAGCTCTAAGTCTCCCTTTTCACAGGAATCAGGATCAAATTCTGGATTACAATTAACTTTTTTGACCTGCAAATATATAAAGAAAATAACATCATGAAAAAAGTAAGAAATCCAAAGTCAGTAAAAATGCTTGTAAATTACTGTGTTACCTTCAAATGTATTATATAAATTTAAGAAATAACAGGTTAATGAGAAAAATATGAGTTTTCTAAGCAGCTTAATATTTCTTTGGGGGTGTTTGGGAGAAAATAGATAATGCGTCTAGAAAATGAATAATCAGATAATCAGCAGTTACAAAACGTGATTATGAAAGAAAAATAATGTTCGGATTTGATTATATTGTTTGAAATCGCAATAATTAAATACACAGTTTTTTTAGTGTTTGGAAAACTCGGTTATTTATTTAATTAATAGGTAAAATATTTATAATCAGTATTCAAAAAGCAATCAACACCACCCCACCCGCTTTTCCAAAACTCCGTTTTGGATACCCCAAAAAAGCAAATAACTGATTTTTTCAGACTTTTTGTCAAACACTCATTTTAGATTATTTGTAACACAATAAACAGATAATCACTTCATTAATCATTAAATAAAACAGCAACAGTTAGCAAGAAAACATACAAGTATTCCTTCAAGATCCCGAGCAGAGTATGCATTCACACGTTTTCCATTCTCTCTTCTCTTGTATCTGGTTATAAACGAATTATGCATTAATACTTTAATATTATCATTAATTATAAATTAAACATGATTAGTGTAGGATTATGGACCTTCCTTGGGGACGTGTAGCCTTAGCAGTCGTTTCATTTGGTGAATTTGTTTTTTCATCATCATCCTTCCCAACAACTATATGATGACATCAGCACCAAAACAAACAATCATAAGTTAAACAAATGCTAAATCATAATTTTGGTAAAATGTCAGACACACCTTCGTCTATTTTTATTTCTGCTGCTTGCTGTAGAAACATACATTTAACAAAAATGATTAGTAATAATACATAATTGAAAATGAAAAATTAGCAACTTACCACTTTTAATTTTTTGAGAATATTATCGAACTGTGTAGTATCAAATGCCCATGCATTCGGCTTCTCTACACCAACACCTGTATTGATTCATATGTGAAATTCAAAAACAATGTTACATCTATATTTATAATCATATATCTCATCATTTTTAGAACCTTGATCATATAACATGATTGAGACAAAATCACACAGACACATTGAAAATATGATAGATGTGATATAGTTACAGCTTCAAATGGTTATTCAATATAACATTAAGCAATAAATCATTTACCAAGAGTATCTTGTTTATTTGTAACCCTAACATGACCTTTAATCCCTTGTTTGTCCTTCCCAAGACCTTCACCTTCCTCCCATCCCTACACAATTCATAAATTATTATTATAATCCACAAATCAAACATACCTCTGGATCTAAAAACCCTAAATGTATTAGAGTTTAACCTTCGAATCAACTAGATTTAAACTTATATTGTAGATGTGTGCGGAATAAATTTAACTAACCATTTGTTTCATGAGACGAAAGGCGGCGGATTTCTTCGCAACGCCGACGTAACATAGAGGAGCTTCCGGCGAGGCCATGATTCAACCGGAATTTGATTCCGCTGACGATATGTTGTTTCTCTCGATATTGCTAATGCTAGCGGAGGAAGAAGAGGAGCAACAAGGGTTTAGGAGGAGGAGGAGAAATATATGCGATCATACGGCGCCGTTTTACTTCACCAACCGCAAAAAAAAAAAAAAAAAAAAAAAAAAAAAAAAAAATATATCCGTTCCTTGTATTTTCAATATTTTATACGCCGACGTTTTTCTTACTACACGCGTATAAAATAGTTATGAATTATGATTATACTCCGTAAATTTTTTTACTAACTAAATAAAAAAACAAGAAAACAAATATCATTATAGATGTTTAAATTATAAATTGATGGATCATTTAGTTGCAAATAAGTGAAGAATTTCAATGTCGGTTATTATATTCTTATTTGTTTATGAAAATTCTACATGAGAAACTCATGTTACATGTGTTTATCTTTATTTTGTATTATGCCTAGTTTCTATATCAAAAGTTTTTAAGAAAGTCATCGATTTATATACAGTTAAAGGGGTCACACAAATAATATATAATTTGGTATTCTTTATACAGACATGATAAAACTCAGTGTAAATGCCCTAGCATAAAAATGTTATAACATAGAAATTTAACATTATTTAACATATTTTTCATATTTTTTTTATGTATGATTCTCTTTTAAAGGTAGCATTTTTTTTGTATAAATCAATGCCGTTAATATTATATTTTGGGGTAATAGACCCCGTGTTTTAAAACCCGAATCGACCCGGTTGGTTTAACTAGGGGTGAATATTTGGACCGAAAAAACCGAACCGAACCGAAACCGATAACATGTTATTGGTTTGGTTTTGGTTCTGAAAATTCATCGTTTTCGGTTTTTATTGGTTTCGATTCGGTTCGGTTGGGTTCTCGAATAAAAAATGAGCATTTGGCCTCAAAAAAACCGATCCGGAACGAAACCGAACTAAACCAAAACCGATAACATGTAATCGGTTCGGTTTCGGTTTTGAAAATTCATCATTTTCGTTTATATCGGTTTTTGGTTCGGTTCGGTTCGGTTTTGGGACCGAGCTCACCCTTAGGTTAAACAATTTAAACTGAGGCCGGTGAAGAGAGCGGGTAAAAGGTATGCGAGGTTTTGCTCATTAATGACCCCTTGCGACCTGGTGTGTTTTTGTTAAACCCGAAAACCATGTGTGACCTTGTTTTAGTCTATAATCTCGTTTCAAATTAAATTTTGGAAGTTTATTCATTGAAATTGGAAACCGAATCAAACGTTTTGAAAGATGATACGAAGATTTTGGAAAAAGCGAATAATGGAAAAATTAAATGATTTAGAAGGCGACTAGATAATTTTAGAAACCGAATTAAGGGTAATCGAGTGATGTGATTGATATTTCGTTTCAACCGGTTGAATGGTAATCCGGTAATTATACTAAAAACCCAGTTAGAAAAGAATTAGACCAAAAAAACGTGTTTAACAAAATATGTAATGTACGCATACTGTACGTATATGTATATCTACTATGAATTCATCCATCCCCCAAAAAACATAAACACCGTCAATCTGAATCTCCTAAATCAATTTCCTGATCGATCTGATATCCAGAAAGTGCGATTGATTATTGATTACTAGTTACTGAATAGGAAGCGTAACTATAAACTCTAATCGATTTGAATGGGGTCTTGGAGCGTTGGTAATTGGCCTTCCTTCGACCCCCATAACTTCAGCCAACTTCGTCCCAACGATCCTTCTGCTCCTTCCGTAAGCTCTCATTTTCCCTCCCTTTTTCTTGTAATTTGATCACAAATTTCACATAAAATGCTCGTCGATTAACCAACTGGCCCTTCATTATGTGCATCTGTTGAATCTAACTTGCAAGTAGTGTTTACTTTTGAAATTGTGTTATGTACTTATTAAATGTTACTTCTTTCGAAATTGTTGTTGGTGTTCAGTTGTCGATGTGCAAATATTGAGGGATTTGGAGAGTGAATTTGGAAATTCGAATGATTTTGTTTCGTGTGGTGTATTAGGGTTTATTGGGCATACTTTTATGCTGATTCTGTCCTTATAAACATGTTGATAGTCTAATCACATAAAAAGTTTATACTGGTTGCCAGAAATAAAAAATTAATCATAGTATTTGGATAATTCAATCACTCATTATTAGTTATTGCATCTGTTTAATGAAACTAAATTGATAACACTAGTTTACTGCATCCAATTTAATGGAAAATGTGTTCTTTTATCCGCTCAGAAGAAGACACCAATTACATATCATCCAACTCATGAACGCACTCTTCCACCACCTGACCAAGGTAACATAATCACATATTTACCTTTCTTGTTTTTTTCATTTTTTAAAATTTACTTTTTACATGATTTACATCAAAATTTAACCATGTTATAACATTGTACAACAACAATACCCAATGACTACAAAGAAGGGGTATGAGGAGGTAAGATGTAGATAGTCATACCTTTACCCGGGTGTAAAGCACTGCTTCCATGTTATGTTATAACATTGTCTGATATATAATTATGCAGTCATTCACAATTTAAATTTTTGAATCAATCAATATGGCTTCAATCAGTCAAAATTTACCAAAGGGCTTGTAGCCTAGCTGTATAACTCATGGGTTCAGGTCCCTCTGTGGACAAAATTGTTCAGATTTAGGATTAGTTTAGAGGGTGTGTGTTATGCTGTTAAAAAAATGTGTTTATCAGTTTTGTTGATTTAATAATCGTTTGTTGCAGTAATATCTTCAGAAGCCAAAAACATACTTTTGAGGCAATTCTATCAACGCGGTGATGAGAAGGTAAGCTTCTTACAAAAGATCAATATGTATATATAGTTATATACATACAAATACATGTACCAACTTAAAAAGACAATTTTTCCCTCTTTGGTTTAGTGTATTCATATCTAACTCAAACATGTCCCATGTTTTTGCCACTAATGCGAAAAGACAAGATTACCCTTGTTGAGTTCTGATGATCATTTGTTTCCATTGGCAGTTGAGACCAAAGAGAGCTGCCCCTGAAAATCTGGCACCCGAGCAAGAATGCAAGCATCAAAGAGCTTCTGCAGCTTCATCTTCAGAACCACAACCACCATGAAAGCTTCATTTCTGCACATTTATGTAAATATTTGTTGTTAATGTTATTTTGTTGTGTGTTATTATTAAGGTATGATACAGAGCAAATTGTTTGCGTGTTGGTGTGTACTTTCAGCTATATAGACTTGTACATTATACACTTATAAATAGCCAGAAAATGCATATGCAAAAGGTTGATATTTCTTTAAGATTTGGTATTAAAAATAGGCATGTAATTTGTACACCATAAAAATAACTCTATACACTAAAATTATTATTTTATAGTGTTTGTATTGTTTGCTTTAAATGTTGTACTGCATGTAGTAGGTTATGTATTTTAGAAATCAGTTCCATTAAAAATATTTGTATGTTGTTCATTGCCAACTCACAAGTTTGGTATTATGTGTGGCTTGAAATGGTTGATTTGTCGCTTCGCACGCATGCATAGACAAACAATATAAACTAATGGTTGATGTCTTTTGTACTATTATGTTCTTGCATCAATGTACTTGTTCCTCGTGCATTAGAGTTTGTACCTTGAACTAGTCTATCACTTATGTGTTGGACTTGGACCACAAATGGTCTTGTTCAGTTGTTCGTTCACATAAGACGACTTCTGTGAACAATTTTCTTCTAGTATGCTTGTAGGTACTTGTACAATACGCATTGAAGCTTGTACTTTTGAAAACTTGAATATCAGACTTGATTACAGTAATATTTTACTGCCACCATCATTCAATACTTTATACCATGGAGGACCATTTCAAATTAAACATCCCATGGTTTTGTTTGAATCTAACATATTCAACGGTCCAAAATCTTGGAGACTATTTATTTGACTTGAATGAAGTCTCTGACTAAATTACATCTTTGACCCACTACTTTTCTCTTTATATCTAACACCTCCCCCCACCAAGAAATTGACTTCAAATCCAACTATTAGCAGCCTCTATCTTAAATTCATATTGATTTTGCACATTAAATAACAGGAAAACCTGCATTTTGACTATCAAGTACTTTGACTCCTTGTAGTGGGACTACCATCTCAACCTAACTTTATTTTTCTGAAATGAGTTAGATCTATAAGTCATAGAAACTGATTAAATACATTATAAAATCAACTTATTAGACAACGAGTTGATATATAAATCACAAAAATTACTTCACTCATCATATTATATAAGTTTTTATAGTAAATTGTACAAATATATCAAAGCATAGAGACTGTGGTATGAGAATTAGTTAATCTGGTGTAAAAAGTATTTTGTATTACATAAAGCGTATTCTGTTTTTTTTAGTGTGGGTAAAATAGGAGGTGATTCACATTATTTAAGTTTTATAGGGGTATATAAAGTATATTTTTTGTCTCTAAAATGATATTTTCGTTTATAAAGGACTCCCAGAGTGGCCGAGCTTTTCTTATGACGTACCTGTTGATGTATATGGGGTTTGTTATTAGGCCTCTCCCAACAGTTGGCCGTCAGTAAACCCATCAGTAGCGCCACGTCAGCACATCCTTACTGACACGCTACTGACACGGTCGTGCCAACCATAACCCATCACTAACCCTTAAAATATTACATTTAACCCCCTCCCCACACACAAAAAGGCTACTGACGCACAGTGTATCACGTCGTGGTGGAGACGGTTTTTTGTTGACGCGCTTAGTGACGGGGTGGTGCCAAAGGCGTCACTCCCCGACGTGTTGAAGATGCTGTTGACGTGCCTCACGACGTAGGCGTTGGGAGTGATCTTATAATCTTGATCGAAACAAAATTCATGATAATCACTTTACGACTTAGATAAGTTGACCATATGTTTAGGTATATTATAAAAAAGTGATTTTTACACCGTATCTTTTAATCTATGTACCACAATAATTGATTTATATGTTTGTACAATTTGCAAAAATATTTGTACAGTATGATGGATGGATCAAAAAATTTAGTGTGAAAATTAATTATCACAACAAAATTCTAGCTATGCGGATAATTCCTAATAATCAAATTGGAAATTTGGAACAAGTGAGGGTGTTAAGTGTAATGAATCTTTACTCACCAAACTAACAGATTTTGTTCATTTGACCTTTACGTGAGGTCGTTCAAGTGTAATGAATCTTTATGGGCGGGACCAAAGTGTTTAAAGGCAATAATTCAGGAGTGAAAGTTGAAAGTAGTAGTAGTTACCAAATAAGCAACTTTTAGGGGGTGTTTGGGATTGCTTACTAAAATAGATTATGCGTTTTAAAAATAAATAACAGCGGTTATAAAATATGATTATGAAAAACAGTATTTGGATTTGATTATGCTTTTTAAAATCGCAATAATCAGATAATCCATTTTTTAGTGTTTGACAAACTTAATTACTTCCTCCGATTCAAAATAAGTGATACACTTGGGGTTTCACGGTTTTTAAGGCAAAAGATTATAATGATGGTTAAATTAGATTAATTTGATGGTTAGTGGGGAATGAGTCCCACACCTTTTGAATAAAGTAAAGTTAATGATGTTTAAAAGTAAAAAGTAAGGGTAAAGGGGTCATTTCACTTTGTTAAAGTAGATAGTTAGTGGATGTGGGTCCCATTTTTTTTGCCAAATAAGGAAACTTTTCAAAGTGTATCACTTATTTTGAATCACCCAAAAAAGGAAAGTGTATCACTTATTTTGAATCGGAGGAAGTATTTGTTTAGTTAATAGGTAAAATTCAAATAAGCAGTTTTCAAAACGCAATAAGCACCAACCAACCTACTTTTTCAAAACTCCATTTTAGAACCTCCAAAACGCAAATAAGTGATTATTTCATACTTTTTGCCAAACACTAATTTTAGATTATTTGCGTTTTCAAAACGCAATAAGCAGATAATTTGCTTCAAATCACAATCCCAAACACCCTCTTAGTCAAAGCTTTTGTCTTTAAGTAGTCATCTAATTATACCCAAAACAGAATCGATGTTTCTAATGGTGACTGGTGAGGTCAGTCAGGTCAAGCAATCCAAACGGAAGCCGTTCTTGATTTTCATTTTCGCTTTTAAAATTAGAAAAATCTAGCCGAATTTCTTAATTTGATTACTGCGGCTGATTCGTACAAAATATTTTTTATTTATTTTTATTTATGCAGAGCAATCTTACATCAAAAGACAATTATACCCTTCACCAAACATCCCTCTTACCTCCTTCCATCTCCCTGTTCTCGTCTTCTCTCCTCTTTCTGGTGAACACGCCCACCATAATTTTTTCTTCTCTGTACTCTTCTTCTTCTAAATACTAACAAAATATTAGAAACCATAAATTAACAAAAGCAATAAACAACAGTGCGGCAAGTCATCCAACATTTCTTGAAATTTACAAATTGATAATAGAAATCTTTGCAAATATGAAATCGCACAATTATATTCACGTTTGTTACTGTGTTTTAGTTGCAAATGTTAACAATTGCAACTAGTAAACACACACACGATATTACATCCTCCATCAAGCTCCCCAACCGGAGATGGTTTTACAAAATTGCTCGGCTGCTCACCGGCGGTCACCGCCAGTAACATGATTCTTCCTCACGTTGCAGTCCAGACAAAAATAGCACATGATTCGGGCTTTAACTGCGGCGGAGATGAGTGCTTGACAGGTGATGATCCATCCTCCGCCATTGATTCCGGTGAGGTTGAAATCTTCTTCTCTTCTCGGATTTGACATGCGATAATCCATCTTCCACCATTAATATGTGTGGCCGGAGTGGTGGTGTTGTCGGCCCTCTGGTGCGGGTGACAGTGAAGCAGCGGTGGTGACGGACCCGCCAACGTAGCTGTGGCGGTGATGGCTGCGTTCTCTATGGGTTCGGTAAAAGTTTTGGACGCTAGGGTTTTAGGAGAGGGTAAAATGTTAGTAAAGGAGATAAGGGTACAATTGTTTTTCTACAAAAAACTGATCTACACATTTATAAAATATGCAGCTCCCTTTTTTAATCAGTAATAGTAAGAAAAAGGCTATTTTGAGAAAGTACATGTATTGAACATTTTGATGTCCACATTTTATTTTATGGGTTTCGCTAACTCATGTCCTAAGGGCATAAGATAAGCGGATTTAATGAACTTAAACTTACCGTTATTAGTTAAAAAAACATTTAATACATGCAAAAAATAGACATTATGAATATGTAATAAATATATTTATTCATTATAAAAAAAAATTTCGAGTTCATTAAATGCTTCTAATCTCATGCCCTTAGGGCATCAGTTAGAAAAACCCTTATTTTATTTAGCTTTTTATATATAGTCAATGCGTTAAATACGGTTAACAATTCCTTTTATAAATCAAATCTATCTTGTAATGAAAAATTAATGTTCATTTAATACGTGTTAATGTTGTATATATGTTTTTTTGTTTTTTCTTTCAAACGTCAAAAAAAAAATATTACGGAGTAATATGTATCCAAATGTGTATGATTCAAAGACGACTTAATGTAATGTAATTATTAATATTAATGATAAAGTGTTGTTGGGTAGAATGTACTATTTAGATTCGATTAACCAATTTTATAAGTACACTAATTATTTAACAATATAAATAAAATGGAAAAATATTTTTACACTTTATAAACACATTAAAATATAGTGGTTATGTTATATATCTAGATCTATTTTAACAAAAGAATTTAGATATATAACATAAGATGTATTTTAACATATATCTAGATCTATTTTAACAAAAGAATTGATACTATTGCAGTGTATCAGAAGATGTGTTAAATCAAGTTGTACAAATTTTAGCATCGGATTATCCATATATGAAATAGTTTTTTTTTAATGTATATAAAAAGGCATACATTAAGGTCGTGTTTATTTTTTTTGCAAATAGTATATTTGTGGTCTTATATCTGTAGGTGGGAAGACATTCTGGAAAAAAGAACGTTCGTTTTTTAGAAGTCAGAAGATGAGGAAAAGTCTTTTTGAGGTTGCTGTGAAAAGACTTGGATCATAATCTTCCAAGTTTAGAAAACATTTTACTTAAAGCTAAAAAGGGACTTTATTCACCACCACTACCATTACCACCCATACCGACGCCACCACCTACCTCGACCACCACCACTCGCCACCACCACCGCCGCCGCCAGCACTGCCGCCACCACCACCCACCACCACCTACCACCACCACCTCCACTACCACCACCTGCCACCACCACCGCACCACCACCACCTACCGCCACAACCACCACCTACCGCCACAACCACCACCTACCGCCACCACCTCCACAACCTCCACCACCCACCACCACTTACCTCCACCACATACTGCCGCCACCACCTACCGCCACCGCCAAACGCCGCCACCACCACCCACCGCTACCATCACAATCCACCGCCACCACCATAACCACCACCACCCGCCCCACCCACCACTACCAATACCGCCCTAAAAAAATATTCAGCCTATACCGCCCTTGTAATTCTTAATAACACTAAATCAATCCATAACTTGTTGTTGGATGATGATTTTAGAAGGAAAAGTGATGAAGATGGTTAGGGTTTTAGAGAGAGAATTAAGAGAGAGAGAGAGAGAGAGAGAGAGAGAGACAATAGCTGGATAATTGGAAATGATTAATGGTTAAAGTTCTGGAATTAAGCCTTACACTTTGGTTTATATACCATTGGCTTAATTCCTTGATTAATTAAGACTAAGCTTAATGTTAAACTAAACTATTATACAATGTTACCATATACCCCCTAGACTATTCTTTACAACTATTTAGTACCTATCAATCTCCCCCTTTATAACAATAGTCTAGGTTGCATATCTTTGAAGTCTTCCTTGTTCGTAAAGCTGGAGCTGAATGTTAAACATTTGTGCAGTTTTGTTGAAGAATCAGCATCAGCTTTTGATCATCGGTGATAGATATACTTTTAATTGGCTTTTCAACCAATATAAAGCATTCCAGAAGACTTCATGCAAATCGACGGAATGTAGACTCATAGATAGAGCGGTTAGCAGCGGAAGTCCTTTCTTGAAGTTGTGGTGTTTGTCGATTTGCTGCTGATCCTTGGTTCCTGATGTTTGTTGAAGTCGTAGCAGTGCGGAATATTGAAATGATTTGGATTTTCTGACCGTTGTTGATAATGTTGGAGTACGGTCATAGAATCCCTTATCTGATGTATTGACTGTTGTTGATAAGAGTGGAGTACAGTCATCAGATCCTCTATCAGACATAGTGACCGTTGTTGATAAGAGTGGAGTACGGTCGTCTGATCTTCGCACGAGAAGGTATCAGGGTAACCCAGGATCACATAGATTGCCTGTTAGCACAACAGTTCAGAAACTGTGTGACCTACGTTCAGTGTTGGCATTGATGTTAGCACTGGTAGGATTTCCATTCAATCATCGTGGAATACCAATATTTTTGGTATCACTTTGAATGTTCCGGCAATATCCCAGAGATATGCTTGGTAGAGTGTCTGTGTCCTAGAGAGATTTAAATCGGTTCTAGACTCTATAAGTGGACAAATGAAGGCGAGGACTGGAGGTGGGTCCTCTTTTTCAATATCAACAATCTCCAAATGAGATGTCGATAGTGGATGTGGTTATCTCCGTGATTTTGAAACAAGTACTTTTTGTACTTGAGTGGTCAGTGGGGGGTTGTGCATTGCATCACTGGGTCTATGATGTCTTAATCAGAAACCAACATATGCAATCCGATATTGATGAGGTTACCCGGTCATTTGTTCGGTTTAGGGAGGGTTTTCCGTTTTCTTTAACCTTTTCACACACGCTCTTCACTCAACTCACTTTTTCATTTTTCAACCACACCCTCGTTTTTGTTTTTACCAATGGATAAGCTGATTTGCACCCCATACTTCATACCCCCTCTCAATTTTTACCTCAGCGCACCCCAATCAAGATCCCATGATACTTGATTCTGCTCACCTAGACCTAGGGACCCTCACTTTATAGTTCCTATATTATCAGTGGCTCCGGGGAAGATCATGATGGGTTTAGCAGATCATAGGAGTAATTTGAGAGTGGACTATTACGCTCATGTGCATTTTAATCAGCTTTCAAAAGATGTTACGTTTTAAGAGTTCACATGGATTTTTCTTCGGAATTTTATGTGTTTCCGGTATAAGTTGTTGCCTGAAAGAGTGATAGATGTTACGGCACAGCGACTTGTTCTTTTTAGGTAACACCGGACTCACATAGAGTATCCGTTAGCACACGGTATGAATCTGTAGTCGTTTGCACAACCGTTGATTCATATGTGTGACCTGCATTTAGAGTTGGTGTGATTTTAGCTCTAGCAGGATTTCCACTCGATCCTCGTGAAACATCAGATTGTGATGCCACTACAAGTGTTCCGATGGATTCACTGAGATCCATTTTTGTAGTGCAAGTGTCCTATATTGGAAGGTTCTTGAGGGTGAGAACTAGACACACTGTGCATACAAAT
This sequence comes from Calendula officinalis, assembly GCA_963853835.1. Lineage (NCBI taxonomy): Eukaryota > Viridiplantae > Streptophyta > Magnoliopsida > Asterales > Asteraceae > Calendula > Calendula officinalis. The sequence continues at coordinate 41,597,355 of OY970826.1, forward strand.
GAGACCTAACCCGGGGCAGGAGGTTATATTTTCAATACCGACAAACTCCAAATGAGCTGCCAGTAGATTATATGATACGTCCCCTTATGAAATGAAACAAATTCCTGTTGGGAGGAATTTGAGTGGTTGGTGGTGGTGTGCATTTGCTTTACTGGTCGAGTAAAGTCTTGTGAAACATTCAACGCATGAATGATCACCTTTTTGTGTGGTTGCCCGGTTTATTTTGCGGTTCGGATGCACTTAAAGGTGTGTTTTCTTAGATTTATCATGTTTTCACATCACCTTGCACTCACCTAGTTCTATACCCTAGACGTATACCCTCACATTTACCAGTTGGCTGAGATATTTCCCTAGGATAGGTTAGGCCGGATCTGGCAAACCATGGGAAGGTATTGTCTTTATGAAAATATTTTTCGTTTGTTTATTCATGTTGGGTATTTATGTTTTGATTTTTCTAAAGTTTCTCCCCCTAAAAATAGTAATTCTCCCCCTAGAATTAGTATTTCTCCCCCTCGACCAATCAAAAGTAAGAAAAAGTTTTGAGATTTGAAGACGTACCTTAAACATCGTCGAAGGGTTGGAAGAGAGTTTTTGCATTCGAAGGATGATTGAGCTTCGTTGTGCTTTCTTTAGATGATCGGGTTCTGAGTCTGTTTTGATCAGAAGCCATTGATCGTTGAGAACCGGGTTTCAAGATGAGGTACTTGAAAGCCATTTCTTTGAAGCTCGGGTCATACACTGAAGTGTGCATAAGCCATACTGTTGAGACACGAGTTATACACTGAAGTGTGTATAAGTCATTCTTCTGCGAAACAAATCATACAACTTTTGGTACCCATTTTTGTTTGGGTCCGATGGTGTTAGTATTAGAACGAAACCATTGATGAGTTGTATCGATTTGATGTAAATATTTGGAATTCCAGGAAAAATTGAAACTTAATGTAATTCTTAATAACACTAAATCAATTCATAACTTGTTGTTGGATGATGATTTTAGAAGGAAAAGTGATGAAGATGGTTAGTGTTTTAGAGAGAATTAAGAGAGAGAGAGAGAGTGAGTGAACAATAGCTGGATAATTGGAAATGATTAATGGCTAAAGTTCTGGAATTAAGCCTTACACTTTGGTTTATATACCATTGGCTTAATTCCTTGATTAATTAAGACTAAGCTTAATGTTAAACTAAACTATTATACAATGTTACCATATACCCCCTAGACTATTCTTTACAACTATTTAGTACCTAACAGCCCTAAAAAATATTCAACCTGTAGATATTAAAAAACAAACAGTCTTTTTCTTATAGACTGTAGACATTTGGTCTACATCTTCTTTGCAGATGTGGTTCGCAGACTGCAGACGTTCTTCCTATTCAAAAACAAATAGCGCTAAGTGCATTTAATAAAATAATTATTCTCATCTAATTAAGCAGAAAATTGTAAAGTTTATTATTTTCTTCAATAAATATTCAGCAAATAGCTATTTTATTAAATACATTATAATATATGCTTATAAGACATACATTAAAAAACTCTATAAATAAAAGATATTTAAAATGACATATACATAAAAGATATTTAAAATGCCATATACATGTGTTCTCTTTAAATTTTTGGCCAAATTAGTAGATACGTGTCTTGGCTCATTGAGGGATGGATGTTTATGGAATTATGGTTAAGAAGACACATTAATTCGATGTTTCATGTGTCGTATGTTAAGTTTACGTGTTTTAAAAATCGTTAAAGGTTCCAGCCTCTTATACATGACAGTTATGGTTACCAAAAAAAAGATACGAAAATTAATGAAAGTCTTTTGTCCATAATGCCAATTTTTTTGCAAATGACTGAACTATCAAAAAATCATAATTGACTATTCAATATCAATTAATTATTATTTTAATAATGGTAAATTACAGTTTTTGTCCCTGAGGTTTTCTCGATTCCGGGCTTTGTCTCTAAACTTTTTTTTCTGTTTATTTGTCCTTGAGGTTTTTAAAAGTTTGGATATTTGTCTCTCCGTCCATTTTTGGCCGTTAAGTGACCTCAAATGCAAAAGGTATGAGGACATCTTAGTCTTTTTTTTTCCCTTTTCTTCCCAAACTCCTCCTTGTTCTTCCCTTTTTCTTTTTTGCAAACCCAGAATCTGGTGGGTCGCCGGATGAGAAAGCGTTGATCTCGTTTTCTCATATAGGTCTTTATGTTCATACAGGTTAGGCAGTGGTGGGTCACCGGAATCAAAACCAAAAACAGAAATCGAGTGGTGGGTCGCCAGCGCAGATCTCGTTTTTCAGATTTGGGTTACAGATCTGGTGGGTCGCCGGCTTATCTTCAGCTTGTCGTTTTTCTGAGTTTCTGAGTTTCGATCGTTTTTCTGCGGCGCATCTTTACCGATCTTTTTTAAGAGTTTCGATCATCATCGTCTTCAGCTCCGCTTGTCATCATCATCTTGAGGCGGTGATTCTCCGCTTGTCGTCATCATCATTTTCTTCTCCGATTTGGGTTACAGATCTGAGTTTCGATCCCATAATGCGATTTACAGATCTGGGTTTCGGTTAGGGTTCATGGATCTTGAGTTCGATTTGGGGTTATAGATCTGGGTTTTGCAAGAATTTGAGATTAAGAAGACGACCAGGAAGGTGCGGCGGCGTGTGGCGGTTCTGGTCGGAGTTTCAATTTTGGCCGGAGAAGATGGTGGTTCAGTGGTTGAAAGAGTTTTTTGATGATGATAGGGGTAATTTGGGGAAATTGACAAAAATTTCATCAGTTAACGGAAGATTTTGGACGGAAGAATAAAAATGCGGAATTTTAAAAACGTCAAGGACAAAAAAAAAAATTAGGGACAAAACCCCGAATCCGAAAACCTCAGGGACAAAAACTGTAAGTTACCCTTTTAATAAAAATAGAATAGGGATTTTACTAATAATTGTCTTTAAGTAATTATTACATACATTATAAATTTGTGTTTTTATTAATGAATATATGATTATTAATTGATATATATATATATATATATATATATATATATATATATATATATATATATATATATATATATATATATAAGTTTATAATACATTAACTAACATATTAACTACAATCTTAACTGGTGTCATTATCATTTTCTATATAATATTATGCTTGCGAAATTAATTTAGGAAATTATGTAAATGTAAATGAAAAAGTTAAAACAAAAACACACCCTTATTTTGACTAAATCATCATTTTTGCCGGTAGTCTAGTATAATGTTTTCTTTTCTCTTCATAAGATAATTTGTTTGAGAAATGATATAAATTTTTGCTAAATTTTTCTACTCATGTAATCGAATTAAAGGATGAAACTGAGAAAATAATTAGAATGAGTGGATTATGCATAAATTATGGAGCAATATAATTTTTCAATTTGTTTAATATGAGTCGATTATAACAATTTAGTCTTTGAGATGGTGCGTGGCTTAGCCTGTTAGCCATCGAGGATATTACGCAACGTATAACAAGGTTCTCATGTCAAATAAGAAGATCAATTTTTTCATGTCAAAATAAGTAGAAAAATTGTTAATGATTACTGCTTAAAATATGCGGCATGGGTGATCTAATATCCAAAATGTGCGGAATAAATAAATTATTTGAAAAATGAATCTTACTTTTTCCGTATTTATTGTTAAAAATCTTTTTAATGATAACCATTATGACTATCACTAAAAAAAATATTTCCTTTTAAAAAGAGAATTTTTAGTTGAATTAATTACGTGTGTAATTTTATAATTCTAAAAATATGGAAGAAATTTGATTAATAAAGATAAATATGAATTTATTTAATTAATTATTAATAATAAAAAATAGAATATTCTTTCTTAATAACAACCTTTATAGATATCATTATCAAAAGGGAACTGATTCGTACAGAGCGATTTTTATCCATGTAGAGCAATTTAATGTCAATTGATAATTATACCCTTTCTCCTCTTTCACTACATTTCACATTTTACCCACTTCTCATTAAAACTAGGGGTGATCAGAAAAAACGGGTAACCGGAATTGGAACCGGAACCGCTTTGGAACCGCCGGTTCCGGTTCCTAAAATTATGGAACCGCCCTAATAGGTTCCGGTTCTCAAAATTTAGGAACCGGTAACCGGTGGATAACCGGAACCGGTAATTATTCGGTCTATTTTTGTTAAAATATTATATATATGATAAATTTAATGTCAAAATTTAACAATATGAGAAACTTTGTGTAACTTTTAATGAGTTTAGTCATTAATCAGTATAAATATAGTGTTCTAACGATAAAATATATAGACAATCATAGGTTTAAGTGTTTGGAGTTTATGATTATTCAAAGATTAGTTGATAAAATGACAAAAAATGATTAATATTTAAGCTTTACATCTAATTTTAATTTTACGATTTTAGAAACAGGATAACCGGAACCGGCACCGGAACCGGAAGGAACCGGAGGTTCCGGTTCCGAAAATTGAGGAACCGGTACAAGAGGTTCCGGTTCCGGTTCCGGTCGGAACCGGTGGGTACCCGGCTATGCTCACCCCTAATTAAAACCCTTTCACCAAAACACCCCTTTTCTCCCCAATACTTCTGTAACCCAAGAACATAAGACACGTGATTGAAGAAATTGAATCTTATGCTTCAAAACTTTATCAGTTCATTATATGCTTCATTTCTTGAGATATAATCTCCTTTTTTTATATACAAATAAGAAATAGAAGAAATTGGAACTTTAACACAGAGAAAAATGAAGCCTACTGAAAATCTAGAAAAACCAAGAAGAATTGATTATTTTAATAATGACAAAAGGTGTTAGGTCAAAATGCTTATAATCTGGTAGAGAATTTTTTTAAAAAAAAAGGTTAGTTCTTGTTAACATGTTGGTTCTTGCCATCATTTGCTCATGCCGCATCTTCGTTCCTCAAGCATGTTGTTCATCTCACTCAATTCCCGTCCAAAAGCTTTATGTTGTTTTTTTAATCTAGCAATCTCCATTACCATCGCCACTTTACATCTTCTTCACCTCGCACATTGAAAAGCACAATAACACTGAATCAATCCATTCAATGATGTTTGATGATGATTTTGGTGAAAAAGTGAAGAATATTGATTAGGGCTTTTAGAGAGAGAAAGTAGAGAGATGGGAGAGAACAATTGCTGGAAATGATAAATTGATTAAATGGCAAAAGTTAAGGAATTAAGCCTTACACTTTGGTATTTATACCATGGCTTAATTCCTTGTTAGTTAGGACCATTTCCTAAATAAAACCTAACATATATACAATGTTACACTTTACCCCCTAGACTATCGATTACAACTTTCTAGTACCTAACAATCTCCCCCTTTGTAATAGTAGACTAGGTTGCATATCTTTGAAGACTTCTGTGTTTGTAAGGCTGGAGCTGAGAATTGAACCGTTGAGCAGTTATGTTGATAAAACAACATCAGCCTTTAATCATCAGTGACAGACATACTTTTAATCGGCTTTTCAACCAATATAAAGTATTCCAGAAGACTTCATGCAAATCGACTGAATGTAGACCCATAGATAGAGCGGTTAGCAGCGGAAGTCCTTTCTTGAAGTTGTGGCGTTTGTCGATTTGCTGCAGATCCTTGGTTCCTGATGTTTGTTGAAGTTGAAGCAGTGCGGAATGTTGATATATTGTGGATTTTCTGACCGTTGTTGATAATGTTGGAGTACGGTCATAGAATCCCTTATCTGATTTATTGACTGTTGTTGATAAGATTGAAGTACAGTCATCAGATCCTCTATCAGACATAGTGACCGTTGTTGATAAGAATGGAGTACGGTCGTCTGATCTTCGCACAAGAATGTATCAGGGTAAACCAGGATCACATAGATTGCCTGTTAGCACAACAATTACAGAAACCGTGTGACCTACGTTCAGTGTTGGCATTTATGTTAGCACTGGTAGGATTTCCATTCAATCATCGTGGAATACCAATATTTTTGGTATCACTATGAATGTTCCGACAATATCCCAAAGATATGCTTGGTAGAATGCCTGTGTCCTAGAGAGATTTAATTCGGTTCTAGACTCTATACGTGGACAAACGAAGGCGAGGACTGGAGGTGGGTCCTCTTTTTCAATATCGACAATCTCCAAATGAGATGTCGATAGTGGATGTGGTTATCTCCGTGATTTTGAAACAAGTACTTTTTGTACTTGAGTGGTCAGTGGGGGTTGTGCATTGCATCACTGGGTCCATGATGTCTTAATCAGAAAGCAACTTATGCAATCCGATATAGATGAGGTTACCCGGTCATTTGTTCGGTTTAGGGAGGGTTTTCCGTTTTCTTTAACCCTTTCACACACGCTCCTCACTCTACTCACTTTTTCATTTTCAACCACACCCTCGTTTTTTGTGTTTACCATGTGATAAGCTGATTTGCACCCCATACTTCATACCCCCCTCTCAATTTTTACCTCAGCACACCCCAATCAAGATCCCATGATACTTGATTCTGCTCACCTAGACCTAGGGACCCTCACTTTTTAGTTCCTATATTGTCGGTGGCTCCGGGGAAGATCATGCTGGTTTTAGCAGATCAGAGGAGTAATTTGAGAGTGGACTATTACGCTCATGTGCATTTTTAATCAGCCTTTTAAGATGTTGCATTTTAGTTCACATGGATTTTTCATCGGAATTTTATGTGTTTCCGGTATAAGTTGTTGCCTGAATGATTTTGAAGTTTAAGGCACAGCAACTTGTTCTTTTAAGGTAACACCGGACTCACATAGAGTATCCGTTAGCACACTGTATGAATCTGTAGTCGTTTGCACTACCGTTGATTCAAATGTGTGACCTGCGTTTAGAGTTGGTGTGATTTTAGCTCTAGCAGGATTTCCACTCGATTCTCGTAAAACATCAGATTGTGATGCCACTACAAGTGTTCCGATGGATTCACTGAGATCCATTTTTGTAGTGCAAGTGTCCTATATTGGAAGGTTCTTGAGGGTGAGAACTAGACACACTGTGCATACAAATGAGACGTAACCCGGGGCAGGAGGTTATATTTTCAATACTGGCAAACTCCAAATGAGCAGTCAGTAGATTATGTGCTACGTCCCCTTATGAAATGAAACAAATTCCTGTTGGGAGGAATTTGAGTGGTTGGTGGTGGTGTGCATTTGCTTTACTGGGCGAGTAAAGTCTTCTGAAACATTCAACGCATGAATGATCACCTTTTTGTGTGGTTGCCCGGTTTATTTTGCGGTTCGGATGCACTCAAAGGTGTGTTTTCTTAGATTTATCATGTTTTCACATCACCTTGCACTCACCTATTTCTATACCCTAGACATCTACCCTCACATTTACCAGTTGGCTTAAATATTTCCCTGGGATAGGTGAGGTCGGATCTGGCAAACCCTGGGAAGGTATTGTCTTGTGAAAGATTTTTCGTTTAATTATTCAGTTGGGTATTTTTGTTTTGAATTTCTAAAGTTTTCTCCCCCTAGAAATAATAATTCTCCCCCTAGAATTAATATTTCTCCCCTCGACAAAACAAAAGTATGAAAAGTTTTGAGGTTTGAGGACGTACCTTATACATCGTCGGAGGGTGGAAGGAGAGTGTTTGCGGTGAAGGTTGATTGAGCTTTGTGCTTTCTGTTGAGAGTGGGTTCTGAATCTGTTGTGATCAGAAGCCATTTTTTTCGTTGAGGACCGGGTTTCAAGCTGAAGTACTTGAAAGCCATTTCTTTGAAGCTCGAGTCATATACTGATGTGTATATAAGTCATTCTGTTGTAGCTCGAGTTATACACTGAAATGTGTACAAGTCAATCTGAACTCCAAACACCTTGCTGGTTATTCTACATAAAACAATTAAAACATGTTTGGTACCCAATTATCTATGGGTCCTATACGATTAGTGACATATGTTTTATGTAGAATTGTTTTATGATCAATTTAGAGCTTTCGATAACTGCAAGGAGGCAGTTCAGATGGTTTGGATTTGACGACCCATTTTAAAGATTTCTTAGAGGATTGGATAATCCAATGAGATTTTTCATTTTTGATCCAAGTGTATTTTACAAATGTTGAAGATTTGGTCGCTGTGTTGTTGTCGCTATTTGAGGAACCTGAAGACTTTGGCTTAGGTGCGGAAGATCCTCCAGAAACTTTGCGACGAGAAGACGAGTGTTTATCAGAGATTGATGGGGTTTTGGAAGAACTCTTCGTCTGTTTGGAGGCATGTGAAGATGAACCTTTTTGATTAGGTTTGTGTGGACGAGAGACAGATGTCTTGCATGATTGTGGAAAGCATGTTTTGCATGATATTATACTTTTACCAGATTGATGGAAAACATTGATTTTTAAACCACATGGAGCATTTAGCTTAACAAAAAATCGATCATCAGTTTGAGAAATTTTTTCCTTTGTAAGTTTATTATACAGTCTCTTTTTACCAAATTCATCATGTTTAAAGAACACAGTATCATAATCAGGTGAGTAATTTACAGGACGATAAGCAGAAGCATCATACACAGTTCCAAAAGCAAATGCAGGAGATTTAAATTTTTTGGAGTTGTTACTGTTAATTTTAACAGTGGACGAAGAAACTGAAGACGTATATGGTCTAGACTGCTTAAGCTCGCGAGGCTTCTTAAGCGTACTAGACTTAGACGAACTCGGCTTCTTAGATGGCATATCTCCTTTGACTTCATTGGGCTTGGGCTCCTTGCTCCGAGGCTCTAAAGTACTAATGAAAGTATTTAGGACAGGTGAATTAGAGTTTCTCCTCAAGATGATTGGAACTGGGTTTGTTGGTGCTGGTCCTAATAAAGAGGCTTTAGAATTTTGAGAAACAGTATTGTTCGTTGTAGTTTTTAATTCTAAAATGGTGTTCTCTAAATTATGTATCTTTGTTTGAAGTTTTTCTTTTTCTTTATCAAAGGCTTTATGAGTTTCATCAATTTCAGATTCAAGTTGGACTATTTTCTTTTCTAAAATTAACGTTGGAACATAAAGCTTGGGTTCGATGGTTTGTTTTAAAACTTCATTATCTGAGATGGAAAATTCTTCTGGAGTGACAATCGGGAAGTACTCATTGTTTTCAAATTTTGCTTTCTTCTTTTCGTACGTTGAGTTTAAGGCATCATAATTGAAGCTAATTTGAGCATATTCTTCCTTTTCCCGGTTGAACTTTTCAACTTCTGCTTCTTCATCTGGCATATGAAGGAAGCTTTGCCAGATTCCCAAGTTCATGTAATCGTAGTTATATAACGTTGGAAGAACATCTGCAGCTTTTTCCAGAGGACGGATGTTTTCTGCTCCAAGACCCACTTTTGACTTGAAAGATCTGAACTCTTTAGGCTGGTTTAATTTTATCGTTTGTTCAGTATGACCAGCTTTCACAATCGTCTGCTCCAGTTTTGAGATGTGTTCTTCAGCATTTTCTTTTCTGACAGTAAGACTGTGTATAGTTGCTGATTGTTCTTCGATTTCCTTTTTAAAATCGTTTGTTATGTTTTTGATTTGTTCATTCAATTTTTGAATTTCGATGTCAGCCGTCTTCAACTGTTCTTGGTAGTCTTCTATCTTGATGTCTGCGGACTTCATCCATATTTGCTGTCGGCTTAGTTGATTCGCCAAGTCATTTATCAGCTGCTTGGAGTCGTCTTTATCACTCAACACCGTTTTCATGGTTTTTAGGTTAGAAATTTCAAGATTTTTTGTATTAATAATGTGATTTAGACGATTTACCTCACTGGTGTGAGCAACATGAAATGTTGACAATTGTTGTTGTAACTCTTGTGTTTTTTGATTTGAACGATTATTTTGATTTACTTGAGGAACAAGTGTTTCAAGTTGACGACGGAAGGTTAAATTTTCTTCCTTTAATTTTAAGATTTGTGTATTGGATTCATTGGTTGTATTTACTTGTTTTTGTAAATTATTTTGTAATTCAGAAATTTGAAATTTATGAGCTGATTTGGATGTAGACAACTGATTTTGTAATTCCTTGTTTACTTGAGTTATTTGAAGAGAAACTTGACTTAATTCACTCAAATCATTTAAGAGTTGACCTTTTTCAGATTCCAAATCAGTTATTTGTTTTGTCAAATGTGATTTCTCATCAATTTTAGTAAAAAGTTTTTCATTAAACAAGGAATTCTCTGATTCATCAGTGTCTGAATCATATAATAAAGAGTCAAAGGAGAAAGAGAGTACCTCATTTTCATCATCTTTTGGAATGCCTAACACAGCTGTAGCCTCAGTTGGTATTGCCATGAATGCCAGGTTGGCAATGCACTGTTTATCCTCCTGGGCATGCGACCCGGCAGACAATGTTTCTTTGGTAGTCATGTTAAGAACAATTCACGGGAATTTATGATTGAAAGGGGGTAAAGAAAATTTTAAGAATGAGAAGGTTCTGGAATAGAATATGTGATGTAGACCGTGGATTGGTCTTCAAAAATTCAAAATTACCGAAATCTTAAACTGGTTATTCCAGATGATAAAGTACACTTTAAATGTGCCTAAGATTTTCGAATTAGGGAAAAACAACGATCGGGTTAGAAACTAGGGCTAAACGAAGTTTGGAAATTGACCGAGAAATCACAAAAACGCAAATTAAGCGATCGAAACAAGCGTTTTTGGGCCGGCAAGTTGGGTTCGGCGGTTTACCACGTCGTAGCCTTCGTCTTTAGCTTCGATTTGGTTACTCGTGGGCTCGAAACGGACACCCGAGCTGAAAGTTATGACCGTTACAGTACAGCCCCTTTTGTCACGCGAGTGTAGAAAGAGTTCGGGCCGAAGTTGTGTAGAAGTTCGAGCCGAAGTTGTGTAGAAGTTCGGGCCGAAGTTGTGTAGAAGTTCGGGCCGAAGTTGTGTAGAAGTTCGGGCCGAAGTTGTGTAGAAGTTCGGGCCGAAGTTGTGTAGAAGTTCGGGCCGAAGTTGTGTAGAAGTTCGGGCCGAAGTTGTGTAGAAGTTCGGGGTGAAGTTCGGGCCGAAGTTCGGGGTGAAGTTCGGGCCGAACTTTGGGTTGAAGTTCGGGCCGAACTTTGGGTTGAAGTTCGGGCCGAACTTGTTACTGTTCTCGGGCCGAAGTTGTTCTTGGCAGAACAGTGACGAACAGAACAGAAAAACCCACTAATTTGATCCTAAAATGGTCGTTTCTTAGCCAAAAACTTTGATTCTTTTTGCAAAATGACCCAAAAACTATTTCCTTCAATCCACTACTACTATTTTACTCAAAAACAACCTAGATCTATTCGAAAATTTGAATTTAGAGGGTTTTTGAAGCTTTAATGGTTTTTCCTAAAAATCCAAATTCTTCATCAGAATGGATTAGATTCGATCATAACTTGATTCTAAGCTTAATATATCAACAAAATGAAGCTATTCAATCCATAATAACAAGAATTAGTACCTTGAATCCGATTTTTGATCTTAAACCCATTTTTTCTTCAAAAACCTTGAAAAACCCTCTTGATCTTCTGTTTTTAACACCAAGTGATGGATTTGGATCGTTTTCAAGATGAAATTATGCTCTGATACCAATTGAAACGCATAATAACACTGATTTAATCCATACTTGATGTTAGATGATGATTTTAGGATGAAACTTGGTAGAGAAGAAAGGGTTTTAGAGAGAGAAAGTTAGAGAGATGGTAGAGAGAACAATTGCTGGAAATGAGAATTTGATTAATGGCAAAAGTTAGGGAATTAAGGTTTACACTTTGGTTTATATACCATGACCTTAATTCCCTTAATTAGCTTAAGACTAATCCTAAGACTAACTAAACTAATATACAATGTTACATAACTAGTCCCTAGACTATTGATTACAACTAAATATGACCCAACACACATTATTCTGATTATGATTATGTTTCTTCTCCCTATATTCTTCTTCAGTAAATGGCTTTGTGCTCACAGAAACAATCGCTCGCAAACTCCAATCGACGAGAATCCACTTTTCAGAAACCCTAATTTCTGTCCAAAATAAAAAATCAAAATCACGAAATGAAACTGGAGAAACTGTTGTGCTTGGAGTATACATGTACGAGCATTGATAGAAATCGAGAGCAACAATGATGAAGCCTTTGTTAGCGATTCCCCAATAGATGTAAGCTTTTGATAAGTTTTGAGGATGCAATGGTATCGACGAGAGGCAGGTAAAATGTAAGATGGGGTGAAAGAGGAGAAAGGGCATAATTGTCCTTTGACATAAAATTGCTCTACATTGATAAAAATCGTTCTGTACGAATCAGCTCCCTTATCGAAACCCTTCCTTTTAACATAGAATAAGAAAGTTTTTACATGTAAAACTCATGTTATCAATATTAACTTTGGTGTATAATATAATTCAAAACAAAAGTTCCTTTTTGTTTAAATAATGGTCTTTATCCTAAAACACATTAAAGAGGATTTATATAGGTATTTTATTATAACAAATTATTCATTTTTCATGTTCTGAAACTACTTATTATTTTTATTAATAAAATACATTAAAATTTGACTTATTCAAACTAAAATTTGATATTAAAGAGGAGTAATAAGTAACACATTTAATTAAACGAGTTATATAATTTATGTTTAATTTATATTTGATTAGCTAATATAAAAAAATTATAATGATGAAAAAAGTAAATAATCCTGTCAAATTAACTTATACCAAACACTAAGAGGGCTCGGTAATGGAGGATTAAACACCGTTAAAGCTCCTATAACATCGTTATAGGGTAAAATCCCACACCCTCGCCAATGCCATATATAAGGTAATTCGCCACAACAACAACGGTCACAAACCTTTTCTCTTTTTTTTTTTATAATTTCCTAAATTATGATTGGTTTGAGGTATTTTTGTGGGAGCCAAAGGAATGTTATAATATGTTAAACCAAAGAGACTAATTTTGACGTGCACATTAAAATCATGTTAAAAGAGTAAAAAAAAATTAACATAACTTCTAACAAAATTCCTACCCCTTTATGCTCTAACAAGAGAAAGTACTCCTCACATAAAGCTTATCAGCAAACTCACATAAAGCTTATCAGCAAACACTGCCAAAAATATATGAGACATGATATAAAGAATTATACTGCTCATTTAGATGTCACTGTATTTAGATGTCACTGTATATTTTGAATCACTAACTTTCTATTAAAAAAAATAATATAAAGAATTATAATAGTGTACCAAACACCATTATTGAATATTAAATTAATTAGAATAAATCCATATGAATTTCAAACAATAAAAAAAAATTCGAAGTTGAAATAAAACTATAAAGAAAAAAAAGAAGTTAGTCAGCATGCAGTCACCAAAACTTTCCACAAATGAACCTTCTTATTCCTTTCTCCATTTTCTTCCTTAGTTCCTTCTCTATATATATCTTCAATCTAACATACATTTCATCAAACACTCAACTTTTAACAATTCAATTCCATTCCATTCCATTCATATTCAAATCAATCAATGGAGGTCGAGATGAACAACACCAACACCAACTTGCTCTCAAAGATCGCAACCAACGACGGACACGGTGAAAACTCGCCGTACTTCGACGGTTGGAAGGCTTACGACGCCAACCCGTTCCACCTTCAACACAACCCCACCGGCGTTATTCAGATGGGTCTTGCCGAAAACCAGCTTTCTTTCGATCTGATTCAAGAATGGATTCAGGCGAACCCTACTGCCTCTATCTGTACTCCACACGGATCGTCGGATTTCAAAGAAACCGCCATTTTTCAAGACTACCACGGCTTGCCGGAGTTCCGGGCGGCCATCGCCAGTTTCATGAGCCATGTTCGTGGAAACCGTGTGAAGTTCAACCCCGACCGGATTGTAATGAGCGGCGGCGCCACCGGAGCTCATGAAACCGTGGCTTTCTGCTTAGCGAATTCCGGCGAAGCTTTCTTGGTTCCGACACCTTATTATCCAGGGTTTGACCGAGACTTGAGGTGGCGGACCGGAGTCAAACTTTTACCGGTCGTTTGTGAAAGCTCGAATAATTTCAAGATCACAATAAAAGCTCTCGAAGATGCTTACGAGAAAGCTAAAGTTGACCAGATCAAAGTCAAAGGGTTACTGATAACAAATCCATCTAACCCTTTGGGCACTTTCTACGACAAGGAAACCCTAATAGATCTTGTTAATTTCGTCAACGGTAAAAATATACACCTAATTAGCGACGAGATCTATGCCGGCACAGTGACATCTTGCGACGAATTTGTCAGCATTGCGGAAATCATAGAGGAAGACATTGAATGCAACCTAGAATTAATTCATATAGTTTATAGTCTCTCCAAAGATATGGGATTCCCGGGGTTTAGAGTCGGCATCGTGTACTCCTACAACGATCACGTAGTCAACATCGCACGTAAAATGTCGAGTTTCGGGCTCGTCTCAACTCAAACCCAACGCATGCTCGCGTCAATGCTGTCGGACGACAAATTCGTTGAGAATTTTATCTCCGAGAGCCGTATTAGGCTAGCCCATAGGCACAGTATGTTCACCCGTGGGCTGGCCCAGGTTGGGATCGGGAGTTTGGAAAGCAAGGCGGGATTGTTTTTTTGGATGGATTTGCGTCGCTTTTTAAAAGAGCCGACTTTTGAATCGGAAATGACGTTTTGGCGGATTATAATTAACGAGATTAAGCTTAACGTCTCTCCGGGCCAGTCTTTCCATTGTTCTGAGCCCGGTTGGTTTCGTGTTTGCTTTGCAAACATGGATGATGAGACCACAATGATCGCGTTAAGGAGGATTAAAACATTTGTACTAAAGAACAAAATGCTCGAGATCAAGACAAGGAAACAAAGTTGGCAAAACGGTCCACATTTGCGGTTATCGACACGAAGGCTCGAAGACATATTGACACCTCATCGTATGTCGCCACACTCCCCGCTAGCTTGGATGTCGCCTCATTCTCCGCTAGCATCGCCTCTCGTTCGGGCACAAAATTAGGCAAGCTGTATACATCGTGTAACATAGAGTACTGGTATGAAGTACATGTGTTAATGCATTATGTACAAGAGATATAACAATGTTTTTTAGCTAATGGTTGGGGAATATGGTGTAAGGCTTATGCAATGTTTACTATATATTTGGTGCATGACATTGACATGACATGACCTATACTGTATTAAATAAAAGTTGAAATAACATTGATGGGAAATTTGTTTAATTTAAAATAATAACAATTAATTGTCGTGGGAATAATTTGTTTTCAAAGGGTATATTCTAAATATGGTTCTAAAAAGTCCGTTTTGGTTTCGCTATATTTTGGAAAGGCTTAAGGCTTGACTATGCCGTCACGCCTTGGTCCAAAGCTTAGACGTTAAGGTTTGGCGTATGTTAACGTCCAACTTGACTCATTTTTACCTGTGATAACCTTTGTTTTTAAGCGTATTAAAGATACTCAGTCATATAAACCATATATATAGGTATATATACAGTGTTAGGTACTATTTTATTGTAATTAATAATCTAAGGGGTAAAATGATAACATTGTATATTAGTTTAGTTAGTCTTAGGATTAGTCTTAAGCTAATTAGGGAATTAAGGTTATGATATATAAACCATAGTGTATAGTGTAAACCTTAATTCCCCAACTTTTGCAATTAACAAAGAATCACAATTCAGCAATTATTCTCTCCACCTTCTCTCTACTCTCTCTCTAAAACCCTAAACTTTCTTCTCAAGTTTCCATAGAAATCCATCATCTAATCATCAAGCTATGGATTGATTGTTGTTTTAAGCTTTTCAATTGGTATCAGAGCTTAAATTCACTCTGAATACGATCCATTTCCATTGCTTGTTGTCCAAATCAGAAGATCAAAAGGGTTTATCAAGTTTTTGAAGAAAAATGGGTCAAAAATCAAAAAACGGATTTGAGGTATTAATACTTGTTCTTATGAGTTAAATAGCTTCATTTTGTGTTTATATTAAGCTTAGACTCGAGTTAAGATCAAATCCAATCCATTCTGATGAAGACATTGTGATTTTGAGTAACTACCATTAAAGCTTTAAAAACCTTCAAAATTCAAATTTTCTATTAGATCTAGGTTTTTTTTAGTGAATATTGTTGAAATGGATTGAAGGAAAACGTTTTTGGGTCATTTTGCAAAAAGAATCATCGATTTTGGTTAAGAAACGAGCGTTCTAGGATCAATTTAGTGGAATATTTTGTCTGTTTCGGAACAGTTCTGCTCAAGAACGACGCCACTGTTCTCGGCCCGAGAACAATAACCTCTTCGGCCCGAACTCAACTAACAGTTCGGCCCGAACATATTGATCAGTTCGGCTCGAACTTCTTCCATAGTCTTCGAACCGAACAATATACAGTCTTCAGCCCGAACAATATACAGTCTTCGACCCGAACAATATACAGTCTTCGACCCGAACACCACAAAGTCTTCGAACCGAACACTATCAACTCTTCGACCCGAACACCATCTAATCTTCGGCCCGAACACCACAATCTCTTCGGCCCGAACACATTCAATCTCTTCGACTCGAACACTTCAAACACTTCGGCCCGAACTCTTTCTCCCACACTTCAATTTTATTTCTTTCCGTCATTTTCTTAACCTTACCACTAAGAAATGACTTCCAAGGACACCTTGTCAATTGGATCAGATACAAAACCACCTGTTCTCTACCGAGGAGAATATGGTCAATGGAAGAAACGTTTTCTCCATTTCATCCTGAGTCAACATGCAGGTCCAGATATCCTTGACTCTCTTCAAACCGGACCACCAAAGTTCTACCGTGTTGTGGTAGCAGCCCCAAACTCTGAACCAGCGGTGCCTGGTGGTGTAATTGAATTTCCCCCGTCGGAATACACCCAAGAGCAGAAGGATAGGGCTAGGGCTGATGTGTAGGCACACTCTTATATGCTACAAGGCCTTACGAATGAAATTTACAGCAGCCTCGATAGTTTCAGCACAGGTAAAGAGCTCTGGGATGAGATCCAAAAGCAGATGGAAGGTACTGACCTGGGTAACAAAGCAAAGATGGTATCCACCCTAAACACCCGCGGTCAATTTAAAGCTACCCCGGGAGAAGAATTGGAGCAAACGTACCACAGATTCTGCAACATGCTCAATGATCTCAGGAAGAACAATCTAAACAAAGGGAAACTTAAAATTAACATCAAATTTATTCAATCCCTACTACCGGAATGGGAGATGTTTGGCAACAGTGCGATGCAGCACAAGGACTTAAGCCTCATAGACGTTCACGAATTATTTGAGTACCTACATCAAAATGAACCTATGGTGAAAGGAATCGCAAAATCAAGGCAATAAAATGCTGACCCACTTGCATTGTTGGCCAAACAAAACCAAGCTCTCAACAAAGGCATCAATGAAGCACTGCTTGCAGCTCAATCAAAAGAAGTGGTAAAAGATGAACCAGAAACTCTGATCCATGCGGGGACAAATGATGAAATTGAGTCGGTTCGTCAAGCTATAGTTCTAATCTCAAGCTATAACAACAAATATTATAACAAGCCAACAAACAACAACCTCAGATCATCCTCACACTACAAATTCAACTCCTCTTCCCAAACACCTAACAACAAATCCTCATCTTCCTCTACCGAGCCTCCGAAGAAATGCTATAACTGTGGTATGACGGGGCACTTTGCTAAAGAATGCAAGAAACCTAAGGTGAAAGACTCTGAATACTTCAAGAGGAAAATGCTCATGGCTAAGCAAGTTGAAAATGGCAAGGTCCTACTGGCTGAGGACCAACAGTGGTTGGAAGACTCAGATGATCAAGACGAAGAGGAATGCATTGCCAGCCTGGCTCTTATGGCGAGATCAAACGGACTAAGAGCTGAGATGGGCATACCTGAGAACGATGAAAATGAGGTACACTCTTCTTCTGTTGACTCTTTACTACCTGACTCAGACACTGATGAATCAGAGAATTCCTTGTTTAATGAAAAACTTTTTCTTAAAATTGATGGGAAATCACAACTGACAAAACAAATTACCCTTTTAGAATCCGAAAAGGAACAACTTTTAAATGATTTGAGTGATATAAGTCAATGTTCTCTTCAAATAACTCAAGTAAACAAGGAATTACAAAATTAGTTCTCTACGTCAAAATCTGCTTATCAATTTCAAATTTCTGAATTACAAAATAGTCTACAAAAACAAGTTAACACAACTAATGAATCTAATGCACAAATCTCAAACTTAAAGGCGGAAAATTTAACCTTTCGTCGTCAACTTGAAACTCTTGTTCCTCAAGTCAATCAAAATAACCTTTCAAATCAAAAAACACAAGAGTTACAACAACAGTTGTCATCCTTTCATGTTGCTCACACCAGTAAGGTCAATAGACTAAATCAAATTATTAATGCAAAAAACCTTGAAATTTCGAACCTGAAAACCATGAAAAAGGTGTCAAGTGATAATGACGACTCCAAGAAGCTGATAAATGACTTGGCGCTTCAATTACATCGAGAACAAACATGGATGAAGTCTGCAGACATCAAGATGAAAGAATACCAAGATCAGTTGAAGACGGCGGACATCGAAATTCTAAAATTAAATGAACAAATCAAAAACATAACAAACAGTTATACAAAGGAAATCAATGAAAAATCAGCAACTATACACAGTCTCACTGTCCGAAAAGAAAATGCTCAAGAACACATTTCCAAACTGGAACAAACGATTGTCAAAGCCGGTCACACAACACAAACAATAAAATTCAATGAGCCAAAAGAGTTCAGATCATACAAGTCAAAAGTGGGTCTCGGAGCTGAGAATACCCGTCCTCTGGAAAAAGCTGCTGATGTTCTTCCCACACTATACAATTACGATTACATGAACTTGGGAATATGGCAAAGCTTCCTTCATATGCCAGATAAAGAAGCAGAAATTGAAAAGTTCAACAGGGAAAAGGAAGAAAATGCTCAAATTAGCTTCAATTATGATGCCTTAAACTCAACATACGAAAAGAAGAAAGCAAAATTTGAACACAACGAATATTTTCCAATCATCACACCAGCTGAATTTTCCATTCCTGAAAATGAAGTGTTAAAACAAATCAAAGAACCAAAGATTTATGTTCCTCCATTAATTTTAGAAAATAAATTGTACAATTAGAATCTGAAATTGATGAAACACAAAAGGCCTTTGATAAAGAAAAAGAAAATCTTCAAAACAAAATAAATAATTTAGAGGACACCATTTTAGAATTAAAACCTAAAACGAACAAAACTGTTTCTCAAAATTCTAAATCCTCTTTATTAGGACCTGTTAGGTCACAACAACCCTGTTTTAATGTTAATTGATAGAATATTATACTTAGAGAAATATTAGAGTGATAACACAAGAATATAGTCAATGTATAAATCCACTAAGTGTGGCTTGTTGCGGAATAACAAGACCACTGATCAATTACAAAGATATGAAAGTGTAAAGTGAATTGGTGAGTACTCCTTTGCAAGATGATCTCTATTTATAATGTTATAGAGATCTTACATGATGAGCAAATGAGTAACCGAAGGACTAAGTAAGGGAAATGACTAAGATCAAGGGATTTGATCTTAGTCCGTTACTATACTGAGTATCACTCAGTCCTTCTACTCAGTCCTTGTACTCAGTATCACTATCTGATACTGAGTACTGATACTGAGTTCCAATACTTATCACTCAGTATCAGACCTAAACTTAGCTATATTATTCTACATATTAATCAAAGCTAGTCTAGGTTGTTTTGTTATCTTAAGATCCAAAGGGGCAAGGCTTTTTGCCTTAACAATCTCCCCCTATCTAAAGATAACAAAACAATTACAAAGAGAAACTAAACAAAATAAGCTACAGGCTGCAAAGTCTTCTTCTTTAGTCTTTGTTTATCGACTCAAACTCGTAGAAGACTTCTTTCTTCACATGGATGAACTCTTCTCTTTTCTTCAGTTCATCTTGGCTGTTGTTTAGTACAGCAACTATCTTCTTTCTAAACCAAGCATCTTTTTTCTTGGTTATCATCCATTTAAGGCCCACCAAATGGCTGATAGGAGCTGTTGCCAAATCTGCTTCAGTAATGAAGCACTCCCTGTCATCTGAGTCAGTATACATATATCCAGATGTGGGATATATGGTACTCTTTTGATCCTGAAAGATAAGGTTAGAGGGAACAGTATATGTGGGAATTATTCTGAAAGTATTAAGGCACTCAGGTTTGTTATTTTTCATAGCTTCAGTCATCACACTGAGTGCCCTGTATTCTGCTGCATAAAGAATTCCTTTTTCATAGCATATGGCAGATACAGCCCAGATTTCATCCATCATCACTTGGGCTTCAGAGGATCTTGAGGGCATCTCCTTTATCAGTCAAGCAATCTTTATCCAATCTTGAAGTCCCATATTTTGGATGTCATGGAGGAAAAATTTCATTGGAGGACTGACTGGCCCAGTGCAAGTTGCAACAATTGATCTATCAACAGTTTTGACTTTTATTTTGTTGACAAATTCATTTAGCCAGTATATGTCTCTTACACTTAGAAATGCTTTATTCCTCAGCATACCCATCCTTGTTTCCCTAAATCTTGTTCTTTGTGCCACAATGTTCAAATATTGTTCAAGTAATTCATCTCCAGTTCTTCTTACAGTATGAGATCTTCTTGGAACATCTTCACACTCAGATTCAGGTTCTTCCTTAACAGGGAAGAACTTTTGGGCCTCAATCTCATCCTCAGCTTCACTCTTTTCCTCAGTAAACTGAGCAGATCTCCTAGGTCTTGAGATCAGAGGGGCTGGATCTTGTTCTTCACTAGATTCTGAGGACATAACCACATTTGTCATTCTTCTGGTTATTGGTCTTCTAGGAATTCTATAAGGTCCTTCAGCATGAGTTGAGATAGGTTTTCTTGTATGTACTTCATCATCTGAGAATGATGATGAAGAGGTTTCTTTATTTGCTTCATCCAGTGCAAAGTTTAAAAATTCTTCTGATGTCACTGGATGTTCTTCATCTTCATCATCAGCAATGGGCCACACAAAAGGCCTATAGACCACAATTTGCAAGTTGTTTTCTTCTAGAACAGGTGGTTCAGTATAAGCTTGCTGTGGTTGGTCAGTGTGAGTCTCCCCCTGAGCAGATGGCTCAAGTGGGTCTTGAACTTGTAATGCTCACCTAGTTCTTTGTCTTCTTCTCTCATACTGAATCCGAAGTGGCTCAGTATGAGGGCTTTGCTGATGTTGTTGTTCTTGTTGTGGAGGTTGATCTTCATTTAATCTTCTTCTTTTCTCCCCCTGAGCAGATGGCTCAGTTTGATCAACCTCAGTATCTCTTTGTCTCTTCTCCCCCTTTTTGTTATCATTTGATGAGGAGGGAAGAGGATCAGTATCACCACCCATGTCCCCTTCAGGTTGTTCAAGTGTAGGGGAGGGCATGGGCTCAGTTGCAGCATCAGTATCACCAGCACCTCCTTCTCCTTCTTCTTCTTCATTGTGGTCACCATGGGAGAATGGTGGAGTTGGTGGAGGCTGATGTGGTTGTTGAAGTAGTGAGACTGACTGTTTTATTGAGTCAATATCACCACTCATCTTGTCCATTCTGGCTAGTATTATATTTTGAGTTTGTTGGATGGCCAGAATGTGCTGCATGATTGCTTGCAGAGTCACTTGGTCTGCTGCATCCTGAGATGCCTGAATGCCCTGCACAGATGGTGCTAAAGAAACAGAAATAGAAAACTGGTTAGAAAGAAAGGTTTATCAAATAGAATTGTGGTGTTGTTTAATTCTATAATCATATAAACAGAGTTTGTGAAGTCTGTATTTCATCTGGTTTATGATGAAATATTGTGGACTTGTGCATAGCATGTGTAAGAAGATTTTAGTAAAAGTGAGTGTGTAAATTGAAGTAGCTCAGTATAGGATAAGTCACATTTACTAAAAGGTTTGGGTTTCGGTATTCGAAGCCTGGGATGTGCTTCTTGTTATTTTCAATGTTTATCACTCGGTGTTAGAGTGATAACAGAAATGTGGCTAAACCCCATGGAAAAGTTTTTGGATTTTGTGGCTTAAGGGTTTGTGATCATTTCTTGAGTCATGCTATCCAACTCAAAAATAAGTTGGACATGATTCAAGCAGCACCAGTGGGTGTCAGTGTGACATCAACCACCATTGTCTCTTTAAATGTTGAGACAGCTGTAGACTGACAATGATCAATAGTGTGCTCAGTATATGAATTTTGCATAACAGCAGTGGGCTAGCTATGTTGGCCATAAAAGGATATATATTTGAAAGATTGTGTGAGACTTTGGTCAGTATTGAGTTGGTACTGGCCAATACTTAGTCTCTATTTGGGAATGAAATATATATATAAGTTTAAGGGCTTTTTAGAAATTCATACCTGAGACTCTGTCAGATTCCCTTCTAGCATCTGCAGAGGTCGGTGCAGGATCATGTGATTGTTGATGTGCAGCACCAACATCTTCAATACCGACTTGTCTTTCTTGCTGAGCACCTTCCAGTGTAGTTTGCTCATATTGAATCTCCACATCAAGAGGAACATGAGGTTCCTCAATTGGTTGAGCAGTTGAAACTAGTTCTGGACCTGGAAGGTCAGCGGTGGCTGCAACTAGGCTTTGGGCTTGAAGAGATGCAGTTAATGATGGAACATTTGCAGGCTGCACCTCCTCAGATGATAAGTTTCCCATAATGATAGGAGACAGATTCCTTCTTCTTCTTTGAAGGACCAGTGGTGTGTCTTCGGAGGACTCAGTATCAAAAGCTGTTTCAATATGAGGAGCATCAAGATCCTGTGCAGGTGGAGAGATATGGTGTTGAGTAGGTTCTTGAACTTGTGGAACATCCTGCATCTCAAGATCTGGACCGGCCTGTGCTCCATTACCACTATTATCATCATTATCATCATCGTCATCATTGTCTGACTCAGTATCAGACATGTCTTCTTCATCATTGATGTGTTCTTGAACAATGGCCCACATAGGAGGACTTAGAAGAGGTTCTCCTTCTCTTGGCCTGTAAAAGAAAATCTTCTCACTAAGAGGAGGAAGATCAACCCTTGGACTGTGAAACTCATCATAAATATGTGTGGGCATTGAGTGTTGAAAGATGAGTGATAAAAATCTGCAGAAAGGGACATTGCATTCCCTTGTGTTAGCCCGAACCAGAGCAGCTAATTCATTGAAAATGAGCCGTGCATAATCAATGTTTCTTCCATAGTACAAGGCATGTACTATTTGCATCCCAAATTCATTTATTTGGTCCAAAGCTCCCGTCTTGTGGGTCATACACCGAATTATTGTTGTAATGAGAATACCCCACATAGGACCAAATTCATTTCTTTTGATTGTGCCCGTTGTTCCTCTTCGACCCAAAAATGGTAAGACTGAGCGTGCCTCTGATCTATCAACGAATGGATCATACTGAGCTTGGGCGGGAAGTCTGAGTGCTTCACGAATGATGGCAGTAGAAACAAATGCCCTTCTTTGATCTCTAATTACCCACCCTGCAATCATATCTGGAGAGTCGAGTTGAGCAGAGTACCAAAATTCGCATAGCATTTCTGGGTAAATTGCTCGAGGGGACAAGGTCAGAGCACGAGTAATTGGGCAATTCTTCAGAAACGTCACAATGTTTGTGAATTCTTGGCATGCCCAGGCTTGAGGAATATTGAAGTTTGCTGTTATGTTGTTCCTTGCAAACCTGGGCAGTTCATCGTTTCGGAATTTGATTTCCGATTCAACTTCTGGAGCGACGAAAGTGTAATTTGCCATCTGTGATTTTGATTTAAGTGTTTGTGCTTGCTAAGAAAGAGTGAAATCGTTAATCGCAGAGAGAATTTTAGATGAAAGAATGAAATAACTGTTGAAAAATATTTGAAGGTAAAAAAAAACGGTTATTTAAAGGTAATTAAGGTATTGGGAAGTAAAAAACGGCTGATTTGACTGCCTTATCCTCTACCAACGGTAACTTTCCTATTAAGAAAGGTTACCGTTGAGCAGTATGAGGATTAAGCTCGGTGTAAGAGCCGTCATAACCCAATACTGAGTTAAAAAAAATAAAAATTTTAAATTTTGATGATATCAGACTAGTGATACTGAGCATTCAGTTTTAAAGAAAATTAAGAAAAATTAAGGATTTAACATACCTAATTGCCCTAGTAAATACATAATGTAACACCGCAAAATTTAGGAAGCGTTTTTTTTTTTTTTTTTTTTTTTTTTTTTTTTTTTTTTTTAAATGCCTGAAGGCGATTAGGTTATCCTCTAGGTTAGTTTAGCGGAAGCATAAAGATAATAATAAGTTTAGGTTTAGGTTTACAAACCAAATGTCCCAAAATAAACTTCTAACATTAATTATTTAAACGGTGTCACTTAAACGACATGGCTCCTTTTTAAAACATATCAACTGAGCTTGGTCAACCATCCCGTACAAAGCACCGACCACCTGAAAAGATTCAACGAGGGAGGGATTAGCACAAAGCTAAGTGAATGAATATAATCTACAATTTCTGTAAAGCCCAACAAGTTAGCATAGACATCCCTACGGTCTAAAGGCCACGTAACTACGAATCACCGTCCACTAAAACACGGAATTTCTAGAACATCTCCGATTAGGGACAACACTGTTTGTTCGAGAAGATCGGGGTCCTGCCGGAGCCTTAAACCATGGTCGGCCAAACCACGGTAACCGATAGCGTTTCGTGTCCAACACCCGGGCCACAACCTCCCTTAACCATGCAACAAATACAGGTAAGGTCGGATACCCTTTAGTCGACACCCCTTGCTCAGCGCACTGACTTCTCAAACCTCGGTCACCACGTCAAACCGAGCCTCG
Organism: Calendula officinalis; assembly: GCA_963853835.1. NCBI lineage: Eukaryota > Viridiplantae > Streptophyta > Magnoliopsida > Asterales > Asteraceae > Calendula > Calendula officinalis. The sequence continues at coordinate 41,622,155 of OY970826.1, forward strand.
GATAACCACACACCGAGTTGTTGCTTGAAATCAAGCAAGGTCTCTACCTTGTGCACCTAATCATGTATGGCATTCCCTAACACTAGGCATACATAACATCAAGCAAGCTAAACAAAGCCCAAAGCTGCAAAACCCATAAATCGCGTCGCTATCTATGAGATAGCGACGCTATCTACAGAGAAATCGCGTCGCTATTTCTTGAAGCTTCGCGATTTCGACTTTCTGTTTCTGTTGGTATCCCGAAACTTCATAGATAGCGTCGCTATCTATAGATAGTGGCGCTATCTTCCCCAAACCTGCACAATTCCTGCATTTTCCAAGTATGCAATATACCGAACCAATTGTGACCGAACACAAGTTGGAGATTAAATCCACTCACCGAAACCTTCCACTTGTCGAACTCAGAGGTCTAATGTTTCTGAGTCACGATCCCGATTCCTGTACACCAAAGGAATACCGAATTAGTATATAATTCCACCAAATTATAAACAATGTTAAATATACATTTAACACTAACACTTGCACTAACTAAATAGCCAAACACTTAAACCATCATAAGAACATGTCATGACCATTTACACTTACACAACAAGTCAACTAGCCATATTGCATTTCTTACACTCAAACGGGTCAAAAACCGGATTATTAAAACCATAATACTTTCCATAACTACAATCATGTAAACAACTTGCAATTCACAAAATGTTACCAATAACATTACTAATCACATAATCCTAACAAAATACTTACACTTTCACAATCCAAGTTATTTAAGTCACTTTACTACCCATTGGCCCAAACGGGTCAAAACAACATTTTTACTTCAACACTTTCAAGCACAACTATAATTGCTATAATCACACCATTTAACAATTAATAACTAACTAGTTATTTTAACAAGATCAAAACTCCATCTTAGATCATTATTAACCACCAATTTCACTAGTTCATGAAATCTCCCAATAACCATCCAAACACCACCCAAGCTCAATCATTTAGCACACATTCATCACAACTAACAAGTCATAATCAATTAAACAATTCATCAAGTCATGACAACCAACAACCCAAGTATTTTACTTCTAAAATTCCTAGTTCATCTTTTCACCCAATTAGCCAAACACTAGCTAGTTTACTTATCAAAATCCACCAATACTTGGTTTTTAACATACATAACTTACCAAACATGTTTTCTTAACATAATGAACAATTCCAAGCATTCAAACAACAAGAACTCCAAGGGTTGACAAAACCCACATAACCTACTTCTAGCATAAACACCCTAACTTGTACACCTTGCTAAAATAGTTGTACCTTGTGCTAAATTACTTGTACTCAAGCAACAATACATGTCAAACTTTGCATAAACACTTAATATAACATTTAACACCATAAACACCAACCAAATCTCAAGAACACATAAACCCTAATTTATCAACTATCATGGAATCGAAATTAAACACATATAGGTTGAAGCTTACCTCAAGAGCTCTTCAAAAACGTGTTCGGATTAAAGATTGGACAAGAAACTAGCTATGAATCTTCAAGATAAGCTCAAGAACACAAGAGGGGTTAGAGAGAGAGAGGAGAGAGACGTACGGAAGAGAGAGAGTGTGAGAAAGGTTTATGAGCATGGAAAGATGGAGTTTTCCCATCTCAATCAGCTGCTCAAACAAGGGATGGGGCCCACTAAACTCTTTCTTTTCATTTTTAACAAATACAAAATAAAAGTCCCTTTCGTAGTTAATTTATTTAAAATTACCAAACGGGCTCCAATTTTAAAAACGAAAGCATTTCTGGAGACGATATTAAAAGGAGAATCCAAAGATATAAAAATCACATTTTTATTTAAACATTTCAGAAAACAGATATTTTAATCCCTTGATTAAAATATCACAAAAGGACAAAAGGTCAAACAATTCATTTAACACTTAATTAAATTATTCCACATATGGTCAAATAGATATTTTCCAATATCAAAACATACCTAAAACAACTAGGCCAGTTTTAGGATGTTACAACTCTACCCTCCTTAAAGAGGATTCCGTCCCCGGAATCCAACAATAAAATCCAATTAGCAAGCATTTATCACAATACGTCTACAACTCTAATCCAATCACTTTCACGTATACATGCTCAAACAAAATCACATCCAATATGTCATGCATTTTATAGTATACTTAGCAATTCCAACTTTTCCATAAAATGTTCCCGCAAAACATTGTCATTTCAATTAACAATCTATTCATTTCTGTAGTCTACACTTACTCCAAATAGTCTCATTACTCATATAGCATTTACCATTCATAACAAATTAGCATTTTCCATGCCATAACAGTTAATCAACTAGCATAAGTTACAACATCATTTCCATACACAAGGTCACACACTTACTTCAATTCTCAAATACCTACTCGTTTCATTCTTTATTCTAACGAAAATTACAATCATGCACAGTTTTACTCGTTAAACGACCTATAATTTTAAGAATTTCCAATAAAATTCCCAGTCTTAATCAATTAAATTTTTTAAAAAAAAAATACTCTTTCATAACATAAAGTCACATCAATTTTGAACTCATACTAGTCAAAATCAAATCTTAAGCACACTTACTCCATTTTGCACATTTTGACCCAAGCGGGTTAACATACCATAATCAATTCAAGACTATAAGTTAGCATTTCAAGCATGTTAAGGTACATATAACAACTCTCATATGATCAACTTATTGAACTACAAAAATGTCAAACAAGTATCAAGTCAAAAGTTGAATTTCACCAATTTGATACATAATAGACAAACGGGTCAAAACTTACAATTTAATTCGGACATATTCTATTTCGAGGTTAACTATTACATAAACTCACAAGTAACATATAAAGATTTTTAAGGTCAAGTCATGAACCACAAAATGCACTTTAGTCCAATTTTAGCATACTAGATCCAAATCAAGCAATTCTTCATAACACTATCAAGTCCTTAATTAACAATACTTCTAACAATCATGTATTATTCCATGCTTAATTGGCCCTATTACACGGGGAACACAATTTCATAAAGTCAAGTTGCACGTTATGACAAAACTAGTCACAGTTTTCACAATTCAAGTCTACCCCACATATCTCATTACAATCATGGCAATACAAATAGCAACAACTTTTATACCCAATTAGTCATACCTATGACCTAACAGATCAAAACAAGTTTTATTATCCAAAAATTGTTCTTATTACTTCCAAAACATGTCAAGCTACTCACCAAATCGACTCATGCAATTATCAATAATTATTATCATGATCAAGATCTAACAACTAAAAGCATTCAATCCAGTCTTGACACTAATCACCTTAAATGTTTCAACATTGAGAAATTTATCATAACGATTTCAAACATACAGTTCACAGTTCATTAACATGTCAAACTCATGTGATGACTAATAAGCATTTTCAGTTACATGTCAACTTTTACTTAGACTTCAAGTCAATCAATCACAATTCAACTAGTCCTTAACTCTTACCCATTAACATCCAAATAGTAAGGTGATTTCATCAGTTCAATTCGCAATTAAGCATAAACAACTTCTATCATGATATTTGATCTACAAACATAACTCTTAAGACATAAAACCTCAAAATCTCAATTCAACAGCTTTTATTACAATCAATAAAACATCATCATCGCCTTAAGCACTTTAAAAATCATCAATTTAAGCTATGATCAATTTTTTATTAACATAAATCATTTCTATACAATCATTTAAATCTAAACACTAGATTTAAGTATAAATCACATTTCCAAACTCTTCTCAAATAATTTCATAATCAATGCAAATCATTTAACATTCTCTTTTATCTCCAATTATTACTATCACAAGTCATCTCAAAAGATCTACACAAACAATTCATTAGTCATTTAGGTATCTAATATTGACTGACTGTCATAATTAATGTCTATAACTAAAAACAAACATCAATTTATTCACGTTGCACAAACATTTCTGATTCTCACTATACAAGTCACTACATGTGACCCGACATGTCACAAATAAAATTTCCAACTTTTTCACGTAACAAACACTAGTCCTACTTGGACTATTCAATTCACGCATACAATTCCATCCATTTAATTACAAGCATCACACTACCACAGTTTACAATAGTTACTACTATACTCAATTTGATCCATGGTCACATATGTTGTGACCGAAACCGACATACAACCGATTCTCTTCGCTTCTCCTAAAGTGAAGGAACAAACAAACAGTTACAATCAACATGTCATCAATTTTCACAACATGAAAACGAGCAATTTTAGCCACCGAGACACTATATGTGTCCCGACAAACAAGAAAGGATTCAATCTCCTATAACATTTATTCATAACTTTAATTAACTAGACTAATCCATACATCATGTCACTCTAAACTTAGTCCAAGTTTCAATAAAAGGAACATGTAAGCATACCTCATTTATATCTACAACACTCCTGACACATAAGAAGTATCCCAAATCAACAAGCAATCAATTATTCTAATTCAAGTGACATAACACACTGAAGGTAAACAGTTCAGTTTATCACAACATTTCACAAATATTAGCTAAGCAATCTTCTCAATTAACAATTTTACATAAACACAAGTATTGAGTTTATTAAAACATACCCGAGCTATCATTGTCGGTCCACGGTTGGTGAAGATTCCCCGACCGCCCCCGTCCTTGACCCACAATCCATTTTCTTTTCCCAAAGGTCAACTTCCATCTTGCCCAAATTGACCACCTCTAGTGTACTTCATATCCCCACGTGCGTATATAGGCTCCTCCGGTAGTTCCCGCATCGTTACTTGATGTGCTAACATTTCCTAGGGCTAAGGGGGTCGGTTTCTCTTTACCTGTCATATCTATAACAATCACAACAACTCACGAAAGCTTAGTTTAAATCGTTAGTAACTACATACTAACTACAACTAACTTCATTCACCGTTGCTCTAATCCCGCTCGTCCGGAATGCTTGACCAAACTCGAGCCACGATTTGGGAATGGAACACCAACCCCGTGTATCCATCGCCAAACCGAAGCTCTGATACCAAGTTGTAAAACCGCAAAATTTAGGAAGCGTTTTTTTTTTTTTTTTTTTTTTTTAAATGCCTGAAGGCGATTAGGTTATCCTCTAGGTTAGTTTAGCGGAAGCATAAAGATAATAATAAGTTTAGGTTTAGGTTTACAAACCAAATGTCCCAAAATAAACTTCTAACATTAATTATTTAAACGGTGTCACTTAAACGACATGGCTCCTTTTTAAAACATATCAACTGAGCTTGGTCAACCATCCCGTCCAAAGCACCGACCACCTGAAAAGATTCAACGAGGGAGGGATTAGCACAAAGCTAAGTGAATGAATATAATCTACAATTTCTGTAAAGCCCAACAAGTTAGCATAGACATCCCTACGGTCTAAAGGCCACGTAACTACGAATCACCGTCCACTAAAACACGGAATTTCTAGAACATCTCCGATTGGGGACAACACTGTTTGTTCGAGAAGATCGGGGTCCTGCCGGAGCCTTAAACCATGGTCGGCCAAACCACGGTAACCGATAGCGTTTCGTGTCCAACACCCGGGCCACAACCTCCCTTAACCATCCACAAATACAGGTAAGGTCGGATACCCTTTTGTCGACACCCCTTGCTCAGCGCACTGACTTCTCAAACCTCGGTCACCACGTCAAACCGAGCCTCGGATAACCACACACCGAGTTGTTGCTTGAAATCAAGCAAGGTCTCTACCTTGTGCACCTAATCATGTATGGCATTCCCTAACACTAGGCATACATAACATCAAGCAAGCTAAACAAAGCCCAAAGCTGCAAAACCCATAAATCGTGTCGCTATCTATGAGATAGCGACGCTATCTACAGAGAAATCACGTCGCTATTTCTTGAAGCTTCGCGATTTCGACTTTCTGTTTCTGTTGGTATCCCGAAACTTCATAGATAGCGTCGCTATCTATAGATAGCGGCGCTATCTTCCCCAGACCTGCACAATTCCTGCATTTTCCAAGTATGCAATATACCGAACCAATTGTGACCGAACACAAGTTGGAGATTAAATCCACTCACCGAAACCTTCCACTTGTCGAACTCAGAGGTCTAATGTTTCTGAGTCACGATCCCGATTCCTGTACACCAAAGGAATACCGAATTAGTATATAATTCCACCAAATTATAAACAATGTTAAATATACATTTAACACTAACACTTGCACTAACTAAATAGCCAAACACTTAAACCATCATAAGAACATGTCATGACCATTTACACTTACACAACAAGTCAACTAGCCATATTGCATTTCTTACACTCAAACGGGTCAAAAACCGGATTATTAAAACCATAATACTTTCCATAACTACAATCATGTAAACAACTTGCAATTCACAAAATGTTACCAATAACATTACTAATCACATAATCCTAAAAAAATACTTACACTTTCACAATCCAAGTTATTTAAGTCACTTTACTACCCATTGGCCCAAACGGGTCAAAACAACATTTTTACTTCAACACTTTCAAGCACAACTATAATTGCTATAATCACACCATTTAACAACTAATAACTAACTAGTTATTTTAACAAGATCAAAACTCCATCTTAGATCATTATTAACCACCAATTTCACTAGTTCATGAAATCTCCCAATAACCATCCAAACACCACCCAAGCTCAATCATTTAGCACACATTCATCACAACTAACAAGTCATAATCAATTAAACAATTCATCAAGTCATGACAACCAACAACCCAAGTATTTTACTTCTAAAATTCCTAGTTCATCTTTTCACCCAATTAGCCAAACACTAGCTAGTTTACTTATCAAAATCCACCAATACTTGGTTTTTAACATACATAACTTACCAAACATGTTTTCTTAACATAATGAACAATTCCAAGCATTCAAACAACAAGAACTCCAAGGGTTGACAAAACCCACATAACCTACTTCTAGCATAAACACCCTAACTTGTACACCTTGCTAAAATAGTTGTACCTTGTGCTAAATTACTTGTACTCAAGCAACAATACATGTCAAACTTTGCATAAACACTTAATATAACATTTAACACCATAAACACCAACCAAATCTCAAGAACACATAAACCCTAATTTATCAACTATCATGGAATCGAAATTAAACACATATAGGTTGAAGCTTACCTCAAGAGCTCTTCAAAAACGTGTTCGGATTAAATATTGGACAAGAAACTAGCTATGAATCTTCAAGATAAGCTCAAGAACACAAGAGGGGTTAGAGAGAGAGAGGAGAGAGACGTATGGAAGAGAGAGAGAGTGAGAAAGGTTTATGAGCATGGAAAGATGGAGTTTTCCCGTCTCAATCAGCTGCTCAAACAAGGGATGGGGCCCACTAAACTCTTTCTTTTCATTTTTAACAAATACAAAATAAAAGTCCCTTTCGTAGTTAATTTATTTAAAATTACCAAACGGGCTCCAATTTTAAAAACGAAAGCATTTCTGGAGACGATATTAAAAGGAGAATCCAAAGATATAAAAATCACATTTTTATTTAAACATTTCAGAAAACAGATATTTTAATCCCTTGATTAAAATATCACAAAAGGACAAAAGGTCAAACAATTCATTTAACACTTAATTAAATTATTCCACATATGGTCAAATAGATATTTTCCAATATCAAAACATACCTAAAACAACTAGGCTAGTTTTAGGATGTTACACATAAACCTTTCCTCAGGGAGAGGTTTAGTAAACACATCGGCCAATTGTTGATCAGTTGGTACATAATCTACCTCAACCTTACCTTTTGTCACATTATCTCGAATAAAGTGGTGTCTGATATCAATGTGCTTGGTTTTAGAGTGATAGACTGGGTTCTCTGTGATAGCAATAGCACTCTTGTTATCACAATGAATGGGAGTCTTATGAAAGTTGAACCCATAGTTTAAGAGTTGATACTGCATCCATAATAATTGAGCACAACAACTTCCTGCAGCAACATATTCTGCTTCTGCTGTGGAAGTTGCTACCGAATTTTGCTTCTTGGATGACCAGCCAACTAGTCTTCCACCTAGGAATTGACATCCTCCACTTGTGCTCTTTCTGTCCAATCTACAACCTGCAAAATCTGCATCTGTGTACCCTTCAAGGTCAAAGTTTGAGTCTTTGGGATACCAAAGACCCAGGTTAGGAGTACCTGTAAGATATCTAAAGATGCGCTTAACTGCTTTCATGTGTGATTCTTTAGGATCAGCCTGATACCGAGCACACAAACATGTGGCAAACATGATATCAGGCCTACTAGCAGTTAAGTAAAGTAAGGAACCAATCATACCTCGGTATGTGGATTGACATACTGGTTTACCAGTTTCATCCTTACTTATCTTATCCTGAGTACCCATTGGAGTGTGCATGGAAGATAAATTTTCAAATTTGTATTTCTTTAACATGTCATGCACATACTTACTTTGATTTATAAAAGTGCCATCAGGCTTTTGTTCAACTTGTAAACCAAGAAAGTAAGTAAGTTCTCCCATCATACTCATCTGATACTGAGTTGACATTATCTTAGCAAAGCAGTCACACATTGACTTGTCAGTGGAACCAAAGATAATATCATCTACATATATCTGAATGAGTAAGATGTCAGAACCTTTCCTTTTTGAAAATAATGTTTTATCAATTTTACCTCTTGTAAATTTATTTTCAATAAGGTACTCAGACAGGGTGTCATACCAGGCTCTTGGAGCTTGTTTGAGCCCATATAGAGCTTTATCAAGCTTGAAAACATAATTAGGAAATTTGGGATCAACAAAACCTTGAGGTTGTTTAACATAAACTTCTTCTTGTAGTTTTCCATTTAGAAAAGCACTTTTGACATCCATCTGATAAACTTTGAAATTCTTAAAGGCTGCATATGCAAGATACAACCTAATAGCTTCAATTCTTGCAACTGGTGCAGAAGTTTCATCATAGTCAATGCCTTCTTCTTGCCTGTAACCTTGAGCAACTAACCTTGCTTTGTTCCTGATGACAACACCATCCTTGTCCATCTTGTTTCTGAACACCCACTTAGTACCAATAATAGTTTTACCAGTAGGAGGTGGTACTAAGTTCCAAACTTTGTTTCTTTCAAACTATGTGAGCTCTTCTTGCATAGCCTCTACCCAATCTTCATCTAATAAAGCTTCATCAGCTTTCTTTGGTTCAATGGTAGATAGAAAACTTGAGAAGAAACAAAAGTTTGCAGTTGCTTGGGTTGGAAATTCTAATTTTCTTCTTGTTTGGACACCTTCTTCAATAGGACCAATAATGTTTGAGTGTGGATGGTCTCTGTGTTCCCTTAAATTGTTTCCTAAGGGAGCATTTGAAATAGGATCAACAATATCTTGTTGATTTGGTGTGTTGTCTGTCTGATACTGAGTGGAATTCTGATCAGTATTAGACAGTGCAGGTTGCTGTTCATCTTCATTTTGCAGAGTTGATGTGGATTCTTGTGAAGTGTTGGATGTTTCACCTTCTTCATAGATAGAGTGGTTCAGATCATTAGTTGGAAACTCAGTATGGAGGTCCTCTGTTATGGGAACCTCAGTATTAGTCTCATTTGAGTGATACTGAGTTTGAACTTGATCAGTTTCATTAAACTTATTAGGAATAAAGTGTGGATGAAACTTAGGCTGTTCAGCAATGGAGTGTTCTGGATTGCATAGAATATCTATGCCACTTATGTCTTCACTTGCTGAGGTAGAATGCTCATTCTGATCTTCATCGAATGTGACATGAATGGATTCTACAATCATCTTGGTTGAGATGATATACACTCTGAAAGCTTTAGAGTGTGGAGAGTAGCCCATGAACACACCTTCATTTGCTTTGAGAGCAAATTTATTGAGATTTTGTTTTGTACTGAGTACAAAGCATTTACTCCCAAAGATGTGAAAGTATTCCACATTAGGTATCTTGCCATTGTATAACTCATATGGAGTCTTTAGATGTCTTTGGACGATAGTGGCTCTATTCTGAGTGAAGTTTGCACAGTTTACAGCTTCAGCCCAGAAACTCAGTGCCAGTCCAGCATGGCATAATAAAGTTCTTGCAACTTCAATCAGTGTTCTATTCTTTCTTTCTACAACACCATTTTTGTTGTGGTGTGTAGGCTGCAGAGAAGTTTTGAATGATTCCTTTTTCTTCACAGAAATCGGCTAATACTGAGTTTTTAAACTCAGTACCATGGTCACTTCTAAGTTGCTTGACCTTGTTGCCTTTTTGAAGTTCCTCTCTTTTTATAAAGGCAATGATTTCTGTTGTTGCATCTGACTTAGTCTTGAGGAAGATGACCCAAGTATATCTTGAAAATTCATCAACCAAGACTAGAGTATAGATCTTTTTGGCCAAAGATGGTGTGATGATGGGGCCAAAAAGATCCATATGTATCATAGTAAGAGGTTCATTAATGGAATGATTGACTTTGGACTTGAATGAACTCTTCTTCTGCTTGCCCATTTCACATGCTGAGCATAACTTATCTTTTGAATAAGTAATTGTGGGCAACCCTCTCACCAGTTTCTTCATACTGAGCTCGTTGATATTTCTAAAGTTGATGTGAGAGAGTTTCTTGTGCCATAGCCAATGCAATTCTGGCTTGACTTTAGAAAGCAGGCATACTCGAATAGTTGGGTCTATTTCAGATAGGTTGACCACATATACGTCTTTTTCTCTTCTAGCAATGAGTACAAGCTGGCCTTTATCATTGTAGATGATTCCTGCAACCTTCCTGAATCGAGCTTCATTGTCATCATCACACATCTGGCTGATACTGAGCAGATTGTGTTTTAGACCCTCTACATAGGCAACTCTTTTAAAAGTTATGTTGCCTGCCTTGATCACACCATAACCTCTTGTCTTTCCCACCGAGTCATCTCCAAATTTAACAGAAGGACCCTTCTCTGGAGTATAATTGAGAAGGTATTCCATACTGCCTGTCATGTGTCTTGACCAGCCACTATCTAAATACCATTTTCTGTCACCCTGCACAAGACACAAAATAAGAGTTAGTTCTTTTTAGGAACCCATTTTTGAATGGGACCTTTGGTGGGACAAACATATTTTGACTTAATCTCTTTATATGGAGAGGTCGGTATCACTTCGGAGGTAACTTTAGAAGTTTTCTTTGGTGATACTGACTTAGTTTCTCTCCTTTTCTTTGGTACTAAGTACCTAGGACTTGAGAGATCAGTCCAGCATTCATCTCCCTTGTGACCAGTATGATGACACCTATAACATTTTCTAGGTCTATTTCTAAACATATTTTCATACGGTATTTTAGAAAAATGTTTCACTTTTGGTAAGTCAGTATGAACAAGTTTGGCAAATTGTTTACTTAAAGATTTGACCTGATCACCAAGTGTTTTTAAAATGTTAATTTTGTCATTTTTAATAGGTGTTTTAACATTTTGTTTTACTGGTTTAAAGGGTGGTGGATCTGGTTGCTTCTTTTTATTTGACAGAGGAGTCTTTCTAATATTATTAGTGGTAGACTTCTGGTCTCTGCCAAATAAGGATCTAGTTAAAGTTGGTTTTTGTTTATCATGTTTTGAAGAAACAACTTTAACAGGTTCTTTAGATTTCTCAGTATATGATGTTTCTGTTCCTACAATTTCTGTATTAGATGAAACATTGGAGATAGAAGTTGTCTTATTATCATTATATAATTCAAAAGTTGTTGTATTAAATAATAATTCAAAAGGTGGAACAGCAGAGGTGTCATACTGAACTATTGGGAGCTCAGTATCAGAAATTGCTTTTATAGAAAATTCAATACTGGGTTCTTGTAGCTCAGTGTAGCACTTTGAGCAGATGGAGGGACCAATAGGTTTTTTTAAAATTTCATTTTCCTCATCATCTGACTCAGTTTGACATCCGACTTCACATAAAGTTTTAGCTTTTACAAAATTAATAGGGTTCATAGTAGAAAACTCTTCAATTAAATCAGAAAAATTGTTCCTATTTTTAAATTGAGGATCAACACCAAGTGCAGCCCTCACATTTTCTGGAAATTGTTCATTTAAACATTTATTTAATTTTATTGAAGCATTTCCCCAAGATTTACACTGTTTTTCAAATTTCTCTTTTTCAAGTTTGTGTAAATGAGCTTTATCAGCTAATCTTTGGTTAATGTCTTTTAAATCTGAAAAATTTAATTCTAAATCTTTATACTTTGCTAGTTTATCTAAGTTTTCATTATTTACCCTTTCAAGTTCTTGAATTGTTAATTTTAAAGCTTTTTCTTTTTGTACAGAAGTTTTAAGATCAACAAGCATATACTCAAAAATCTTAGTTTTTTCATTCACTGAATAAGTTTGAAAGGAACTTACCTTGTACAACTGAGTGGAATCCCAATCAGTATGAACACTCATCCTCTCAGCCTCTTTGATATCCTTTTCAAAGGAGCTCTTCAAATCATCTTCAGTGAAAGCCATAAAGGCTTTATTCTCAATCTCTTCCTCATCATCACTTAAGTCTTCATCCATCCAGGCTTCTGAGTAAAGTGCTTGATGAGGTGCTCCATTCCCTTCTGCCCTCTTGCCCTTGCTCCAATTCTTCAGCTTGACATATTTGTCTCTATACCTTTTAGCTCGGTATGCAATCTTGTCATTTTGGTCAGTCTCAGAAGACTTGGTATGAGAATTTGCAGCAATATGTCCAGGCTTTCCACACCTATAGCACAGACCTGATCTTGGGTCAGTATTAGAAGAGCTAACACCAAGCCTCTTCTTCTTCAACTGATCCAGCTTCATAGACATAAGAGCCATTTGAGTTTCAAGCTCTTCTGCCTCAGCATCAGCTAGATCAACTTCTGGTTCATCTGGCTCAGTCACAGTATAGGCCTGTTGCACAACTAGAGCCATTCCAGTGGAAGCTTTGTCAGTTTTCTTCCAGTTGATCAGTCTTGCAGCATTATTCTCCTCATGATTCAACATTAGACCATACAAAGTTTGAAGAGTGTATGACTCAATGTTGTTAGCAGCATTGACAGAGTTTGTCATGTCAAGAAATTGTTGAGGAAGACTATCCAGGAACTTTTGAACAAGTTCTCCTTCCTCTTTCACAATGCCCACACTGATTAAATCATGGATAACAGTATTGAACCTGTTATATAGAGTGGTGATGTCTTCATTAGGAGTTGAGAAGAAGTTTTCATATTTCCTTCTCATGTTGCTTTTCCTTTGCAACTTCACCTTTGCTGTGCCTTCATAGGTGACTGATAGGCTATCCCACATAGCCTTTGCTGTTGGCAATTTCATAATTGCATTAAGTATCTCTTTGGTAACAGCATTACCAATCACCCCTTTAGCTCTGGAGTCTAAAGCATACAACTGACGGACAGTATCATTCTAGTTGTGCTTTAGTTTAGGTACAGTTCTTATGCCCTCAGGAGCATCATCAGTAGCAGCAACAGGTTCCACATTTTGTGGAATGATAGGACCATCATATAGCACAGTGAGCATCTCATGATGAATAGATTCAAGATACCACTGAGCTTTTAGCTTCCATTGATGGAAGTCTTTTCCATCAAAAATGGGTACTCCCTTTCCAGACATAACTGGTGCAACAATGGTGGACATTTTGGATTTTGGAGTGTTGGAGGGATATATGTAGGAAATGGCTGCCAGGGTTATAGATCGACTAAATAAGAGTTTATTTAGACTGCTCTGATACCAGTTGTTAGGTCACAACAACCCTGTTTTAATGTTAATTGATAGAATATTATACTTAGAGAAATATTAGAGTGATAACACAAGAATATAGTCAATGTATAAATCCACTAAGTGTGGCTTGTTGCGGAATAACAAGACCACTGATCAATTACAAAGATATGAAAGTGTAAAGTGAATTGGTGAGTACTCCTTTGCAAGATGATCTCTATTTATAATGTTATAGAGATCTTACATGATGAGCAAAGGAGTAACCGAAGGACTAAGTAAGGGAAATGACTAAGATCAAGGGATTTGATCTTAGTCCGTTACTATACTGAGTATCACTCAGTCCTTCTACTCAGTCCTTGTACTCAGTATCACTATCTGATACTGAGTACTGATACTGAGTTCCAATACTTATCACTCAGTATCAGACCTAAACTTATCTATATTATTCTACATATTAATCAAAGCTAGTCTAGGTTGTTTTGTTATCTTAAGATCCAAAGGGGCAAGGCTTTTTGCCTTAACAGGACCGACACCAGTTAACCCAGTTCCAACCATCTTGAAGAGAAGCTCTAATCCACATGTTTTGAATCTTGCAGATCGAAGATTAGAGTCTCAGAGGAAGAGGTCCATGGAGCAAGCTGAAGTCAAAAGAGCCAAACAGTCAGAGAAGTCTATTCAGACTGGATCAAGTATGCTTAAGAAGCCTAGTCTACTTAAGAAGTCTAGTCCTCATACGTATGTAGTTTCTTCTTTTTCTGTTCAAAATAAATGTAATAACTCTAATTATGTGAAAACTATTTTAACTGCTTTTAGAACTGATTATGATTCTACTGTTTATCGTGCTGTCCGATACTCTCCTGGTTTTGGTGACATGTATGTTAAAACTGACAAATCAGGAACAAAAGGATTTTTTGATAAAATTACAAAGAAATAGATAACTCAAACTGATAAACGTTTTTTTGTAAGACTTGATGCACCTTGCAGTATTCATAAGAACATAGTATACCATAAATCTGGTAAACTTATAAACACATGCAAAACGTGCTATCCATATCAATGCAAATCAATAAACTCATGACCAGTAAAATCTACTGTTACACGTCCATTCAAACCAACCTCTGAAAAATCTTCATCTCATCGTCGTCTCGTGTATCCGGCAGTTTCTAAACAAAACTCGTTAAACTCAGAGTCTCCATCAAAAGCTCAAAAGATAACTTCCAAACAATCGAAGAAATCTTCTCAAGCTCCACAAACTTCTATTTCGCGTTTGTCTTCTCACTGCACGTCTTCTCGAAAGTCAAAACCGTCTGTTTCCTCAAAATGCGACAAACCGTCCGCTAAAACGAATACTCATGTGAAATATAACTGGATTAAAAATGAAAAATCTCATTGGATTATTTAATCCTCTGAAAAATCTCTCAAATGGGTAATCAAATCCGAACTGCCTCCTAGCAGTTCCCCAACACTCTAAATTGATCATCACATAAAATCTGCATAAAACATCTGTCACTAATCGTTCTGGACCCATACATCATTGGGTACCTAAAATGTTTTATTTGTTTTATGTAGAATATATGGTACCTCGACTCGGGCTGTTCAAGGCACATGACGGGGAACAAAAATTTATTGACTAATTTTCGTCACAAATATCTGGGAACGGTCAAATTTGGAAATGATCATTTAGCTGCTATTTTAGGACTTGGTGACATCATTCGTCCAAATCTTATTATCAGAAATGTTGCTTTTGTCGAAGATCTTTCACATAATCTCTTTAGCATTGGTAAATTCCGTGACAAAAACTCTGGAAATCAACTTTCCACAAAAAAGTGTGCTATTCGTACATATAATATAGAAGAACTTCTTACCGGAACCCGTGATACAAACATTTTCACCATTAATCTTAATGATGTTGTTCCACTGGAAGAAGTATGTCTTGTATCAAAAGCTACTTCCAATGAGTCATGGTTATGGCATCGTCGTTTGTCTCATCTTAACTTCAAAACCATGAACAAACTCGTAAAAGGAGGACATGTGTCTGGATTACCTGATGTTGCATTTGAAAAAGATCATAAATGTTCATCATGTGAAATGGGAAAAATGACCAAAAAGTCTCACAAACCTAAACCGGCTCCAAGTACTTCCAAACCTCTTGAACTACTGCATATGGATTTATGTGGTCCAATGAGCGTTCAAAGTCTTGCTGGTAAACGATATGTTTTAGTTATTGTTGATGACTATTCAAGGTACACATGGGTTCATTTCCTTCGCTCAAAGGATGAAGCTGCAGAGATCATCATCTCATTCATCAAGAAAACCCAAGTGAACCTGGAATTAAATGTTCAAACAATCCGTACCGATAGTGGTACTGAATTCAAGAATCGGGTCCTTGACTCTTATCTTGAATCTGCTGGCATCACCCACCAGTTTTCCGCTGCACCAACTCCTCAACAGAATGGTGTTGTTGAAAGACGAAACCGTACCTTAGTAGTTACTGCTCGTACGATGTTTTCATTCTCAAAACTTCCTCTGTCTTTATGGGCAGAAGCCATCAGCACCTCCTGTTTTACTCAAAAACCGCTCAATAATAAACAAAACATATAGCAAAACTCCATATGAGCTCATCAACAATCGAATACCAAATGTAAACTTCTTCCACATCTTTGGTAGTCGATGCTTCATCCTAAATGATAAAGATAAACTAAACAAGCTTGAAGAGAAAGCTAAGGAATGAGTCTTTATTGGATATTCAAAGGAATCAGCTTCATTTAGAATTTACAACCGATCCACAAGAATGGTCAGAGAAAGTGTTAATGTATCATTCGATGAAACATTCCCGCTTGATTCGAGCACAACTGGCATTGAAAGACCTCTACCCACAACCTCCTCTAATCATTCAACATCTCTGATTGACCTTGAAATCCTGTTTGAACACTTCTATGACGAATATCGCAACGTCAGACACACACCTCCACCTCCACCCCCACCTCCACCCCCACCCCCACCTCCACCCCCACCCCACCTCCGGTAGATGTTCAATCAATCACTGCTCTGGAAATCCACACTCCATCACCAAATGAATCCCCATCACCAAATGAATCCCCATCACCTACCTCACTTGCTCCAACCTCACCAATACCCACAACAAATGTTGGCCCTTCCACATCAACACAAGGAACTCAATCTACACCAGTCGATCTTCCCCCTCCATCAGATATTATCGCTCCACTGGTGATTGACTTCTCTAAATTCCATCTTCCACGTGTTGAACGACCACCTCAGATCAACCCCCCAAATCCTGAAACTGCAATCATACCACATCCCGCTTTCACTGATAATTCCAACGTTAAGCCTGATCAACTCCCACTTCCTCATTCTACTAAGTGGACAAAGGAACATCCTTTGGATCTAATCATCGGAAACCCAGAGTCCTCCATCCAAACTCGAAGGGCTACAGCGGATGAATGTTACCATGCCCCATTCTTAAGTTCCACTGAACCTAAGAAAGTCAGTGAAGCTCTTTCTGATCCAGACTGGATAATTGCAATGCAAGAAGAAATTAATCAATTTGAAGATTAAAAGTCTGGCGCTTAGTTCCTAAGAGCCCAGGATCATCCGTCATCGGAACTAAGTGGATTTTTAAGAACAAGAAAGACGAAAATGGAATCGTCATTCGTAACAAAGCAAGGTTGGTTGATAAGGGTTACGCTCAACAGGAAGGCATTGATTACGAAGAAACATTTGCTCATGTTGCCTGTATTGAAGCCATTAGCATTTTCTTAGCATATGCAGCTCACAAAAACTTTACTATCTATCAGATGGATGTAAAGACTGCATTCTTAAATGGTATTCTAAAAGAGGAAAGGGTTTGTGAATCCCAAACATCCAGATTATGTATATGTTCTCAACAAAGCTCTATATGGCTTGAAACAGGCCCCTCGGGCATGGTATGATGTTCTTTCCCAGTTCTTAGTCGAATCTGGCTTTTCAAAGGGAGAAGTTGATACCACTTTGTTCATCAAACGTCAAGGGGAAGATATCATACTAATTCATGTCTATGTCGATGACATTATCTTTGGGTCTACAAATCCAAAATATTGCAAATGTTTTTCCGATCTCATGGTAAAACGCTTTGAAATGAGCATGATGAGGGAGATGAACTTCTTCCTAGGTCTTCAAGTTCGTCAACTTCCAACTGGCATCTTCATCAATCAATCAAAGTATATCGCTGATCTGCTGACGAAGTATCTCATGGACGATTGTAAACCTATTACAACACCGATGTCCACGACCACCAAACTAAATGCTGATATGGATGGTAAACCGGTAGATGTAACAAACTATCGGGGTATGATTGGATCACGACTTTACTTAACGGCCAGTCGTCCGGACATCATGTTTTCCACATGCATCTAACCCTCAATTTCATACACTTCATGCTAAATCTTATAGATCTCGTTTGTTGTCGGTCCGAACGGTTCTAGGGTTTCTGACTCACTGAATCGTTTTGTTCTAAGCTTCCTTAGGGTGTAAAGTGTTACCTAGCTTACTTGTCCAGGTGAATAAACCTATATTTAGCTAGTTTGAACCTGCACAAATCGACCTCGGACTGCTTTAAGACCATAACTTGCAAGATCTAAAACATCGTCCAGGTTCTCGGCCCGAACTCTTTCAAAAGAGTTCGGCCCGAAGCCCAAAACTTCAAAAAACCATCCAGGTCCTCGGCCCGAACTCTTTCAAAAGAGTTCGGCTCGGACACTTTCATCAGACTTCGATCAAAACACTGTTCCCGGCCCGAACACATCCATAGTCTCGGGCCTAACTCTTCTTCAGCCGAACTCATCTCTTTGTCTTCGGTCCGAACTCATTCACTATGCTCGGGCCGAACTCTTTCCAAAAATTCCTTTTTTTTGTTTATTTCTAAGTCTTTTTCTTATATATATATATATATACATATATATATATATATATATAATACTTATAATTTCTAAATTTCATATATTAATATTCTTAATAAAATTAAACTTTTTATATTATATATATATATATATATATATATATATATATATATATATATATTATTTAAATTTACTTAGCAGTGTTTCGTCTCGATCAGTGAATTATCATCGTAACATTTTTCCAAACATTGTGTACTAACTTTGCTTGTTGTTTTGTGCCATCTTGTTTTTAGTGTATAATTCTCAGATGGCCGAAGCACAAATCATCGACGAGAACACCCTGGTTCCCCTTTACAGGATCAAGCCACTGGCGGAAAACAACTCTTACTGGGCCCTGGAGGAAGAGGTCACCTTAAGCATAGATTATCCGGTGTTATCCCACGTTATTCAACGACACCCGATATTCTACATGATAAATGCTAGGCCAGAGGTTCCATCGATATATGTTCAACAATTCTTTAGCAACCTCATCCTGGTGACATCAACCGACCCACATCAATTTGAAACCGTGATTGACGAACAACCGATACAATTCACAAAAGATGATCTGTATGACATCTTCAGGCTACCTCGTGGTGATTCACGACCACCTTTCACTACACATGAACCTCAGCTACCATTCAAGGAAGTGTACGAAGGAATCCACGATCTTGGTCTTTCCCTTCCTCGGGATACTATCGAACTCCGAAACTTAAAAAAGAAACATATGGCAAGGAGTTGGTCCCACGTCTTCACTATTTTCAACAGATGTCTGACAGGATAGTCATCTGGTCATGACAGGGCCTCGATAAACGTCCATCATGCCTATCATGCCCTATGCTACAACCGACACTATGACTATGCTGCATATATGTGGGAAGAATTTAGGCTCGCCAAAGAAAAGGATCCAAAATATCTGATATACCCGAGGTTCTAGTCCATCCTAATTGAACATTTTATGCACCGATTCCCAACCATTCACATCAGGGATGCTGCAAATCGATTCAAACCGGCTAGTGTTTCGTTCCTTAGAAAAGATAGTGGTACACTTGCCGTTGACGCAGCACTGGTCCCTCTCCCACTGCTTCAAATTGGTGACATCAATCTTGATGTCATCAGACAATACCGGGATACTCATTATCCTGAATGGAGATCAGAGGATGAACAACTGCAACCAGATCAACAAGTTGCTCAACAACAACCACCACCTGCTCAACAACAACCACCACCTGCTCAACAACAACCACCACCTCATGAACAACAACCTAGACGTCGAGCAGCATGACCACGACCACCACCGGCTCACCGACGTGTAAAACGAGTTCGCCTCTCATCCAGCGGTGCCTCTGAAAGTCGGTCGGTTGCCACTCCATCTTCCCAACAGCTTGAGACTCCGCCAACTCGACCCATTATACGACCAACCACACAAACAGCTCAACCTTCCTCCCCTTCCTCATCAGAATATTCAGCTGCCACTGTGTCTGATCGACCAGATTCACCACCATCACCATCAGGTCCACCTTCACCACCACCGGGAAGATCTCCAAACCCCTTCGATGATCCTATTTTCACGGATCCTTCTCCACAAAAAACCCAACAACCACCCTCATATGTATCTCATTCTTCTTTCATTTCCACAGCTACCCTACCTCCACTCACATCCACAATCCCAACTACCACAACCACCGTTCCACCAACCACGTCAATCATCCAAACTACTACAACCACCATCCCACCAACCACAACCACCATTCCACCACTCACGTCCATAATCCCAACCTTCACAACCACAATACCACCAACAGCAACTTCACTTCCACCATTCTCCATCATAACTGGTATTGCCTCGAGGGTCGTTCCAACTCCACCTACAACAGTTATTATGACCCTCCCTCATCAGACTACATTATCAGAGGCTACCACCACCACCTCAACTGCAATGCCAATTCCAAATCTGCAGATCATCCCTCATCCCGCCTCAATGATACAAACATGTAACACAAGGCTTGAAAACCTTGAGAGTAGAGTGGCATCTATTGCTCCGGCACATGGTCCATTAACCAGAGAGCAGCTCCTGCAAGCATCTCGTCCATTTACCATGGAACAAATTAAAGCGATGTTCAACTATCGCATGGAAGAACTGCTCGAGCCCTGCTCTCAAGGGCCCCCCATTTACAGAAGGCCGGAAGACCCTGAGGATGATCCTCAGAGAGGGGGACAAAGAAGGAGACTGGAACAAGGAGGATCCAGTTCTCAATATCAAGCAGGAGGTAGTCAATCACAACACCACCCCACTTCCTCTCATCAAGGACAGGGAGGAGGCCCTCAAGACGACGATTATATCGATGACTGGGCGGTTGTTGAGTTTGATTATTCTCAGGTGTTGAATGTTGAACCACTCAACCAGTGGAGTGTGGATGAAAGTGAAGACATCTTGCCTCAAAACAAACTTAAGCCAAGTGAGATGACTGAAGAAGAAAAAATAGAATCTATGTGTCATCTCCAATCTATAAATGTTGAGGTTGAGCATCATCGAAAGGACAACGTTCAACGGGTTCTAAGAAAAGAGGCGGACACAATGATTGATCTACAAAGTGACTCAGAAGAAGATAATATTGTGAAGGAGGCTTTTACTGAACCACCTCAAAATGCCAACTCTCCTCCAGACGACAACTCTGACAGCGACAAACCAAGGGAGGAAGAACGCGTGGAGGTAGAAAGATTCCCTTTCACCAGAGAAAACTATCACAAATACTTCTACAACTACGATCAACTGGTTGCCTCCAGAACAAAAGAACCCGAACCACCAACTGCCTCTCCAAAACGTGATGTGCAGGTCATATCAGATAGCGAGAAGAGAGCGGCAGATAGAGGTAACAAACGACGTTTAAAAATCTCCAAAAAGTTCTTATTTCAACACGTTAAATTACCATTTGTTGAAGACCGCTTCTCTGCTATCTTCCAGGAGAATGAGCTGCCAATCAATTATCAAAATCTGTACAAAGTGATTCTGCCACCGAGAGAAAAGAGAATGTATTATCTCACAATGCACTATCTTAGGGGCAAAACACATCGATACAATAGGTCACCAATCACACAGCTCTTGGAGATAACGACCAACCACTTCTCAGGCTACTACTGGTACACCATCTTCCATATTCGCAGAGCAGACGATCAACTGTACACGATTGATGAAGGAGACTTCTATATCCTCGAACCTCGAGATATAGAATGTCTATACAACGAAGTACGAGAACTTCCAGACACCCCACATCCAGCCAAAAATCATGCGAGAAATTTCGCTCAGGTTGCTCTGAAGCGCTTCATGCTCGTCAAATCTCTTGCTGCTCGATTGGAAGATGTACAGATGGCTGTTGAGAGTGGCATAGAAAAGGTCCACCTGGCTGCACCTTACAGATCACTTCCCTCCGAAATTCAAACTCGGAGAACAGTTGTTCTGGGTGAACCTAACTTGGGAATGACTTACACGAACCTATTCAATGAAAGACTTTTCTTCCGTGTGTCAGACATTGCCAAGTTCTGTGACGACACATTAAACCTCCTGAAGAAAAAATTGGAGAAAAAGGGGAGACACTTGAACAGGCTTCCAAGCACCCCAGAGAACACCTCCCTACAAAGAAACATTGACAAACTAATCACTGCCATTGATGACAGATTAAAATGGCGCACACTGATTAGACATTTTGAGGTTCATCTGGGGGTACGAAAACGTCAAAAAACGCCCACCTACACAACTGAAGTCAGTAACCCACCACAAAAGTTTGGTCAATATCATGGCCTCCGATGGCCTGACGAACCAGTTGCTCTCAGAAGACTAAACAAAAGGGGTGGCCCGCGTCAATAATCAATCGCTGTGAGGCACTTCACCTGTCAAAACGTGTCCACATTCCAAACTATGGCTTCTGATCACAACGAATTCAGAACCCGCTATCAAAAAGCAAGCAAAACTCAATCAAGCTTCACCGCAAATACTCTCCTTCAACCCTCCGGCGATGTTTAAGGTACGTCCTCAAATCTCAAAACTTTTACATACTTTTGATTAGTCGAGGGGGAGAAATACTAATTCTAGGGGGAGAATTACTATTTCTAGGGGGAGAAAATTAAGAAAAATCAAAACAAAAATACCCGATATGAATAAACGAACGAAAAATCTTTTCATAAAGACAATACCTTCCCATGGTCTGCCAGATCCGGCCTATTCTACCCAGGGAAATATTTCTGCCAACTGGTAAATGTGAGGGTATACGTCTAGGGTATAGAACTAGGTGAGTGCAAGGTGATGTGAACACATGATAAATTTAAGAAAATACACCTTTGAGTGCATACAAACCGTCAATAAACCGGGCAACCACACAAAAAGTTGATCATTCATAAGTTGGCCCAGTAAAGCAAATGCACACCACCACCAACTACTCAAATTCCTCTCAACAGGAATTTGTTTCATTTCATCAGGGGACGTAGCACAAAAGCTACTGACTACTCATTCGGAGTATGTCAGTATTGAATCATAATAACCTCCTGCCCCGGGTTAAGTCTCTTTGTATGCACAGTGTGTCTAGTTCTCACCCTCAAGAACCTTCCAATATAGGACACTTGCACTACAAATATGGATCTCCGTGAATCCATCGGAACACTCGTAGTGGCATCACAATCTGATGTTTCACGGGGATCGAGTGGAAATCCTGCTAGAGCTAAAATCATGCCAACTCTAAACGCAGGTCACATATTTGAATCAACGGTTGTGCAAACGACTACCGATTCATACCGTGTGCTAACGGATACTCTATGTGAGTCCGGTGTTACCTTAAAAGAACAAGTTGTGGTGCCTTAAAACCATAATCATTCAGGCAACAACTTTTACCGGAATTACATCAAAATCCGAAGAAAAATCCATGTGAATTTCTAAAATGCAACATCTTTTGGAAGCTGATTAAAATGCACATGAGCGTAATAGACCACTCTCAAATTACTCCTATGATCTGCTAAACCCAGCATGATCTTCCCCGGAGCCACCGACAATATAGGAACTAAAAAGTGAGGGTCCCTAGGTCTAGGTGAGCAGAATCAAGTATCATGAGATCTTGATTGGGGTGCGCTGAGGTAAAAATTGAGAGCGGGTATGAAGTATGGGGTGTAAATCAGCTTATCACATGGTAAAAACAAAAACGAGGGTGTGGTTGAAAATGAAAAAGTGAGTTGAGTGAGGAGCGTGTGTGAAAGGGTTAAAGAAAACGGAAAACCCTCCCTAAACCGAACAAATGACCGGGTAACCTCATCTATATCGGATTGCATATGTTTCTTTCTGATTAAGACATCATGGACCCAGTGATGCAATGCACAACCCCCACTGACCACTCAAGTACAAATAGTACTTGTTTCAAAATCACGGAGATAACCACATCCACTATCGACATCTCATTTGGAGATTGTTGATATTGAAAAAGAGGACCCACCTCCAGTCCTCGCCTTCGTTTGTCCACGTATAGAGTCTAGAACCGAATTAGATTTCTCTAGGATACAGGCACTCTACCAAGCATATCTTTGGGATATTGTCGGAACATTCATAGTGATACCAAAAATATTGGTATTCCACGATGATTGAATGGAAATCCTACCAGTGCTAACATCAATGCCAACACTGAACGTAGGTCACACAGTTTCTGTAACTGTTGTGCAAACAGGCAATCTATGTGATCCTGGGTTACCCTGATACATTCTTGTGCGAAGATCAGACGACTGTACTCCATTCTTATCAACAATTGGCACTATGTCTGATAGAGGATCTGATGACTGTACTCCACTCTTATCAACAACAGTCAATACATCAGATAAGGGATTCTATGACCGTACTCCAACATTATCAACAACGATCAGAAAATCCAAATCAAATCAAGATACCGCACCTCTACGACTTCAACAAATATCAGGAACCAAGGATCAGAAGCAAATCGACAACGCCACAACTTCAAGAAAGGACTTCCGCTGCTAACCGCTCTATCTATGGGTCTACATTTCGTCGATTTGCCTGAAGTCTTCTGGAATACTTTATATTGGTCGAAAAGCCAATTAAAAGTATGTCTAAATCCGATCATCAAAAGCTCAAGCTGATTTTTCAACAAAACTACACAACGGTTTAACACACAGCTTCAGCTTTACAAACAAGGAAGACTTCAAAGATATGCAACCTAGACTATTGTTACAAAGGGGGAGATTGTTAGGTACTATTTTATTGTAATTAATAGTCTAGGGGGTAAATGGTAACATTGTATATTCGTTTAGTTAGTCTTAGGATTAGTCTTAAGCTAATTAGGGAATTAAGGTCATGGTATATAAACCATAGTGTAAACCTTAATTCCCCAACTTTTGCAATTAACAAAGAATCACAATTCAGCAATTGTTCTCTCCACCTTCTCTCTACTCTATCTCTAAAACCCTAAACTTTCTTCTCAAGTTTCCATACAAATTCATCATCTAATCATCAAGCTATGGATTGATTGTTGTTTTAAGCTTTTCATATAGTTATAAAAATCATTGAATAGGTCGAAAATAAAGAAAAAATTAATTAATTATGTTATAAATTTATAATTATGTGTTTATTTTAACTTTTTTGTATAATTATATATATATAATTATAATTTATATACAAAATTGACGCTTTAAGTCACGTCTTGAAAAACGTAATGTCTCGTCATGGCTCGCTATGTCTTGAGGCTTGACGGTGCTGCCACGCCGCGCCTTGTGTTATATAGAACCTTGATTCTAAGGGTGAAAATGATACGGTATTATATACGTATATTTTTCTTATATTGTGTATAGTATTAACTATATTTGATACACTAATCCAGTTAATAGTATCGTATCAATTATACCTTGTATCAATTTGTTTAGCTACCCACAATTTTGATTAGTAAAAACTGAAAATGATATATACAAAAATCACAAATTAATATACTGCTAAAAAATATAATTAAGCCAATAGATGTTCTAAACAAAACACTTAGAAGTTGTCATGGCCTTCTATTTACCGCACATAAATAAAACACAATCATGACTACCTGATTTACATGATATTACCAATTAAACATGTTGGCTATCAAATATATTCGCTATCAACTTTATTGGTTCGATTGGTAACATGTTGGTTTTTTTATTTAATACAAATTTAATACCCTTAGTATATTCGACTCCTCGTGTAGCTGAGCAAGAGATTATTGAGCGCTTAAATTAGAGTATATACCCTAATAGAACCATGTTAAAGGTAATTTATTGACAATGATGTCGGGAGGCATGCAAACACGAGTCATCATAAAGCAGTCGTGTCGGAATAGAATTCGGACCAAGATCGATCCACCCGCCCATAAAAGGGCAAACATCATACATGAGGCAATACAAAAGCTTGATTCGGATCTATTGGGTCAATTTTTCATGTATTTTGAGAAAGGGTTCGGTTTATGTACTCATCAGAAACAAATATTTAATGCAAAAATGGGTGGTACAAAGTACAAATAAGCCTGATGGGAGCCTTGTAGTCACGTGTATTGTTTGGATGTTTTGAACTAAAATCGAATTTATCATTTTTTGCACTCCGCTTTCTTGTTTCTACAATAATAAGCGAATAGTTCAAAAACCCAAATCATAATGTATTTTTCATATGCCATAATATCATTTTCAATTTTTTTTTAAATCCAAAAATCTGATTAAATTATAAGGGTGGTCTATTATTTATACCCAAATTTTACCAATTATTATTTACTTACAAAAATTATATTTGTAATCTTTATTTTATTTTATTTTTTACAAATTTTTTGCACCTACATCACTTTATTCTAACATTAATTAAATATTTTAACAGAAAAAACTATTTGTGTAATTTTAATGGCTATTGCTGTAGTTTAAAAAAAATTAATGAACATTAAACTAAAGAATTGTAGGTGCAAAATATTTATAAAAGATATATACATTATAATTTTTTAAACTAAATAATCATATGGGAAATTTAATATAAATATATAAATTTCATGTAACATGCTTGTAATTTACTCTTTACTTAATTATAAAACTAATACCATCCGTTTAATTAATCACCCCTAAAGTCACATCAGTCACAAAACGGCTCACATGCCAAACCACCAAACCTCGCCTGACTAATATGCGTATTTTAGAAAGAAAGTCATACTTAGACTGGACGTAATGGTTAAATAGACGAAATATGATTATCACTTTTATTATTATGTTATTATATAAACTATTATAACATAAATTTTAAATCAATAAATATTGCAGAGATTTTCATGCGTCTAAAATATTTTTTAAATTAATAATTGTTTTAGTTATACAACGTCTAGCTATATCATGTGTTATACTATTGACGGTATATAATTGGTTTTCTCATTAGTTAATTATTATATAGGCTCGTATCTTTAGTTCTACTATGTGCATGAGCGTGTTACTAATGTCAACCCAAAACTTTATGCTAAAAATAAAATTTTATACTTTGTTATTTATTTATATATGAAATTATTAATAATAATATTATATTAATTAATATAAATTAAAATGAAAAGTATTAATAGCATAAATAGTATTAAAAAAAACCATTTACCAATATAGTTAAAGAAACATTATTATTTTTAGTATATATGAATTTCTAGTTACATAGAAATAAAAAAGAAAATTAGGATCAACCATTATTTTTTAAAAAGATTTAGATATTTGAATTAAAATTTAAGGGTAGTAATTAATTATTTATGAGAAGTTAAAGTTGAAGGGAGTAAAGAAAAGTTAAACTCCAAGGGAGTAAATTGTAAAATTAGTAAAGTTGATCACAAAAATATTAAAAAAGTGCAAGGCAAGATTCAAACATCTAACCGCTGGCTCACTAACGCATGCGCCATACAACTTCGGCCGAATCCAAATTTGATTTTAGTTGTCCTACAACCTTTATATACAAAATGAAGTTTTAAGAGCTGGCAAAAAATCATTGGACAAGCAATGTTCACCCGATGCATATTATTAGGTATATAATTCATTTTAAAACTAATTGTAATATTTATAAATAATAATTGAGTTTGGCTAACTCATGCCCTGAGGGTATGAGATAAGAACCATTATTTGAATAAATTATTTCCAAACATGGTGAAAAATACATTTAATGAAGCCAAATATTTATAACTATTAAATAGAATTTTCAATATATATAGTACTAATAACTTTAATCAATGCTTCTAATCTTATGTCCTTAGGGTATGAGTTAGATAAACCCATAATAATTTTTTTTCAATTTTATCGTTGTATAAATTCGAATATATTTATGGGCCAATTTGCAATATTCCCCTCTTACATACATCAGATGTTCATCTTAATTAAGCATCCTAATTAACATGTCGTTTGACCCTATCCCAAAGTCGTCAACAAATAACACAATAATTAGGATGTTCATCCATAATAACACGATAATGTATTGGCATACAATGATAATTGGGTTCATTGATCCACACTTTGATATTTTCATCCTCTTTTTTCGGTTCCTCTTTCTTTGGTTCCTCCTTTTTCGGTTCTTCCTTTTTTGGTTCTTCTTTCTTTTCCTCTGTTTTCACAACATCGACTACTAAAATCTTTGTTGTACAAACCTTTCTAAGTTTTTTTATCCCATGTACCGGATCAAAGATACCGATAACCGTTAGTTTATTGCCATTCATGTCTATATGTATTGATCGAATCCCTACAAATATTTTGCGCTCAAATTTAAGTTTTAGATAATAAATAGATAGTACGCAAAATTGTGCAATAAAGAATGTATACACAAAAACTCACCTTTAACGCTAGCAATCGCCTTCATGACCTTCTGTTGATCTTTATCGTCATGTATGCACACGTCATATACGACTTTCTGTCATTGTTGTAAAATAAAATTATTTAATGAAATATCTTTTTTGTAATTTCATTATTTCTCTTTCAAAACTAAAATTGTGAGGTTGATGGACTCCGTAAATTTATTCAGATGCAAATAAATAGGTCAATATCAACGTCTCAAAGCATTGAGATATAAGAAATTATAATATTACGAATAAAAATCAAATTTATTGTTGGGATATAAATCAGATATATCATTCTCTTACTGATGCTGCAGTTAGTACTGATTCATGCATATTGAAGAATAATACTGATGCTACTGATCTCAAGTTTACTACTGACGATGGCAAATACTACTGACGTCTATTTTTGGTGATGATCGTATTCGAGATTTTAGCATAGTTAGTTAAGGAATGTATATCTTTGTGTAATTCAATTGTAATCAAATCCTAAAATAACTAGGTTAATATTTTAGGCTTCAAGGACTATTATATATAGTTCCTTATGAATTGTAAACATACGTGTGTATTGATCGATCAAATTAATATACATTGAAGCTTTTTGTGATTACTGTGTTCTTATTTACATTCGTATTCATTAACAGTATTCACTGTTCTTAATCAATTAAACTAGAGTGTTGATCCGCTGCAACTTCTCATAGTTTGTAGATCTGTGATTAATTAATCCATCTGGGTTAATCGATCCTGACAAGTGGTATCAGATCTTTACGGTTCTAGATCTTCGAATTAAGAACAGCAAAAAGTTTCATACTTTCGATCTCAAAAATTGTTAATCATGTCTGATAACAATGAAAGTACTCAGGCGAACAAGATTCCAATTCTCACTCCCAACGACTTTGGGATGTGGAAAAACAGAATCAAGCAATACATGCTGGTTACTAATTATTCCATGTGGGAAGTGGTTCTTGAAGGAAACAAAACTATTCAAGATCAAATAGCCACCACCTCAACTGAAGTTGACAAACTCAAGTGTGAGAAAGAAAGAAGGACAGAGGAATCGAACTCAAAGCCTTAAGCACTCTTTTGCTTGCCATTCCCAATGATTATCAACATCTCTTTGTTGAATATGATGATGCTAAAAAGCTATGGCAGGCTCTGGAAAAGAGGTTTGTTGGAACAAAGAGCACAAAAAGAAACATGAAGTCGGTTCTGAAGGAAGACTTTGAAAACTTCAAAGGACAGAAGAATGAATCATTGTCTCAAGTATTTGATAGGTTCAACAAACTCATTGGTGAACTAAATCAAGTTGGTTACAAACCAGATAATGATGATGTCAACAGGAAGTTACTCAGGTCTCTAGGTGAAGAATGGTCTATGTATACTGTGATATATAGACAAGGAGATGCACTGGAAGAAAAAGAGCTTGATGAACTCTACAATGAACTAAGAGTATTTGAATCAGAGGTAAGTAATAAAACTCCTAATTTACCTTCAAACAATGCTGCTTTTGTGTCTAGTACAGGAACAGGGAAGGACAACATAAAGAATGCAGGTATTGAAGATGTAGCAAGAGAATCTTTCTTCAATAGTCATGTGCATACTGCATTGATTAGTGAGGATTTAGAACAACTCAATCCTGATGATATGGAAGAGATGGACATCAAGTGGCAGATGGCTATGCTGAGCTTAAGAACAAAAAGGTTTCTTAAAAGAACTGGAAGGCAAAATCTATCTTACAACAAAGGTGATCGTGCTGGTTTTGACAAGACAAAAGTCAAATGCTACAACTGTAGCAATCTAGGTCACTTTGCCAGAGAATGTCCAAATAAAGATCAAAGATCAAGCTACAACAAGAACAACACTTCCAATACCACTGCCTTAGTATCTCAAGAAGGACAAGGATATGACTGGAGCTTTCAAGCAGAAGAACATGCACAGAACCAAGCTCTCATGGCCTTTACTACTGATCCTTCTACTACTGAGGTACATTCTAAATCTTGTACTTCTGAATGTATTAAGGCTTATAAAGAATTAGAAAAACTTAATAAAGAAACACTTGAAGAGATGATTCTTAACAGGAATAAAAGAATTGAATATAATGGTTGTATAGTTGATTTAGAAAACCAAATTAAAATCTATAAAATAACTGATCAAAAAATAAAAGATGAATTGTTACAAACTACGTATGAAAAAGAACATATTGAATTAAAACTAAAAGAAACTTTGATCAAATTAGAAGAATATCAAATGGAATTGGAACAGAATTAACTAACTATTAAGAAATTTGAAAGATGTTCTAAAATTGTTAATGAATTAACTAGTAATCAAACCACAGAAAAAGTTGTTCATGGAGTGGGATATCATGTTGTCCCACCTCCAACAAATTTTATCCCTCCTCTTAAATCAAGCACAGAAAGAATTTTAAATGATTTAAAAATTGAAAGTCAAACTGAAACTGAAACTAGTAATGAATCAAATGAGTAAACAACTGAATCAAATGATACAAGTTTTCACACCACACAAAGTCAAACTGAATCCCCAAAATACAACTCATAAAATATACCTACAATTCTAAGAAGGGGAAATCAAAGAAACTTGAATCAGTTAAAAGAATAAAGAAAACCAGAAAGTGCTAAGTCAATAAAATTATCATGTTTAATTTGTAACAAGGTTAACCACATAGCTAAAAACTGTCACTTCAATCCTATTAACAGTCAATAATTGAAAGAATTTAAAATCAACAAAGAAAAGGAAAAAGCCTTAAAATTAAAACAAATTGAAGAAACAAAAGAAAAAGAATTTACTAAACAATGTGTTGAAACTCCTAAATTTGAAAGAACTGCACAAAGATTTGTGAAAAATATCAGGTATAAAAGTCCAAACAGAAGTAATTATTTCAAAAACAATGGAAAACAAAATCAATTTCCTCAATATTCAAAGTTTTCAAACATCAGTAGAAACTATTCCAGGTTTACTACTGATAAAAACCCAAATTACAATGTTGTCTGGTATAATTACAAAAACACTACTGACTATGCTCATAACTCATATTACCCAAACACTACTGGTCCATCAGTAGTAAAATTTTCAAAAGCCAAAAACTACGGGTATAAACCTAGATCAGTAGCAACTAAGAACACCAGTACTAATCAAACAACAAAGCACAAAACTGCATATAAGGCTCATTCAGTTAGAAAGACTTACTCTTCAAAGGATGAACCCAAGACAAAACAAGCTTGGGTTCCCAAAATTAACTGATCCTTTTACTTTATGTGCAGAGTATCCAGATCCCTGAAGAAGGAAGAACATGGCATATTGATAGTGGATGCTCTAGACACATGACTGGAAATCTTCAAATACTTAGAGATTTCAAGTCTTTTGAAGGAGGATATGTTGCATTTGGAGAAAATCCAAGAGGTGGTAAGATTACAGGTAAAGGTACAGTATCAAATGATATACTTGGGTCTTCTTTCTTAGGACCAAAGATGAAACAAGTGAAATAATCAAGAATCTGATTGTAAAGCTGGAAAATACAAGAGATCTCAAAGTGAAAGCAATTAGATGTGATAATGGAACTGAATTTAAAAATACTAACCTAATTGATTTTTGTGATCTTAAGGGCATTGACAGGCAGTACAGCTCACCAAGAACTCCACAACAAAATGGTGTAGCTGAAAGAAGAAATAGAACCATCATTGAAGCAGCCAGATCTATGCTTGCAGATTCAAAATTACCAATAACTTTTTTGTGCTGAAGCTGTTAATATTTCTTGTTATGTTCAGAACAGAGTATTAATAGTTAAGCCTCACTTTAAAACACCTTATGAACTTTTCAATAAAAGAAAACCATCAATAAGTTTCTTAAAATCATTTGGTTGTCCTTGTACTATTTTAATTACAAGAGAACAAATTGGTAAATTTGATTGCAAAGCAGATGATGGAATATTTGTAGGATACTCAACTCAAACCAAATCTTACAGAGTGTTCAACAAAAGGCTAAGGATCATTTAAGAAAGTGTAAATGTATCTTTTAATGAAAATCTGATGAATGAACAAGGAAATGGTCCAGATTGGTTGTTTAATATTGATAATCTAACCAAATCTTTTGATGTTAATTATGAGCTTAATACAGGAGATTCAAACAATCAAATCCAACAAGTAGGACCATCATCAAGTGGAAGACAAGAAATCATGAAATATATCTTAGTTGATACTGATCCCACAGTTGATACTGAGGACAGTAGTAACTCTGGTAACCCTAATTTCATTGATACCAGTAATAACACCAATACTGAAGATAATACTGATCCCAGTAGTAACTCTGAAACTCAGAATTGTGATGATGATCTACTCAATACTGATGTCAGTAACAACAATGACCCTCCTGAGGTCAATGAAGAAAATGTTACTACTGACACCAGTAGCAATGATGAAACTCCACAAAATGCAAACAATCAAGAAGAAACATGGAAAGATACACAAATTCCTGAATCCAATGAGTCAAATCTAGATTCTCAAATCACTGTTGACAAAGTCCCTGGAACCAGAACTGAAAAGAATCATCCTTTGGACCTAGTCCTAAGTGATGTCAATTCTAACATGCAGACAAGAAGCAAATTTAATTCTTCATTAAATTCAAATGTTTGTAACATAAGTTTAATATCTAATGAATGCATGTATGAATGTTTTCTGTCACAGGAAGAACCTAAGAAGATTCAACAAGCTATGAAAGACTCAAACTGGATCATAGCAATGCAAGAAAAACTTCTTCAATTCAAACTGCAAGCTGTATGGACTCTTGTACCTCTACCAAAAGGAAAAAGGCCCATTGGAACAAGATGGATCTTTAGGAACAAAAAGGATGAAAGGGGTATAGTAATAAAAAACAAAGCAAGACTTGTAACCCAAGGATACACACAAGAAGAAGGCATCGATTATGATGAAGTATATGCACCTGTTGCCAGAATTGAAGCCATAAGAATATTTCTAGCATATGCTTCATTCAAGAAATTTAAAGTCTATCAACTGGATGTGAAAAGTGCATTCCTTTATGGGAAAATTGAAGAAGAAGTGTATGTATGCCAACCTCCACGTTTTGAAGATCCAGAACATGATGACTATGTGTACAAGCTAGACAAATCTCTATATGGCCTTCATCAGGCACCAAGAGCTTGGTATGCCACATTGTCCTCGTATTTACTGAAGAACAACTTCAAGAGAGGTGCCATTGACAAAACACTGTTCACAAGAAAGGTCAAAGATGATATACTACTGGCCCAAATATATGTAGATGATATCATCTTTGGATCAACAAATGATCAACTATGCAAAGAATTTGAAGAGTTGATGCAGATCAAGTTCAAAATGAGCTCAATGGGTCCAATGAACTTCTTTCTTGGACTCCAAATCAGTCAAAGATCAGATGGTATCTTGATCAATCAATCTAAATATGTCAAAGACATTTTAGAGAAATTTGCAATGAAAGACAGCAAAAGTGCAAGCACTCCAATGGAAACTCACAAACACCTACATCCTGATGTTGCGGGGGAGGATGTAGATGAACATCTTTACAGATCTATGATAGGTTCATTAATGTATTTAACTGCATCAAGACCTGACATTATGTATAGTGTTTGTGTATGTGCCAGGTATCAAGCATGACCTAAGGAATTACACTTGCAAGCTGTCAAAAGAATTTTTAGATACTTGAAGGGAAAACCCTCTCTCGGTCTTTGGTATCCACATGCATCACCATTTGAACTAGTAGCCTACACTGATAGTGACTATGGTGGTGAATGTCAAGATAGGAAATCTACTACTGGTGGATGTCAGTTCTTTGGATCAAGATTGGTATCATGGCAATGCAAGAAACAAACCAATGTTTCAACATCAACCGCTGAAGCAGAATATGTAGTTGCATCTGCTTGTTGTGCTCAAGTTCTATGGATTCAAAATCAACTTCTAGACTTTGGTATCTCTATCCTTAAAACTCCAATTTTTATAGATAATCAAAGTGCTATCAGTATTGTGAATAATCCAGTAAAACACTCTAAAACAAAACACATTGAAATTAGATTTCA
This sequence comes from Calendula officinalis, assembly GCA_963853835.1. Taxonomy (NCBI): domain Eukaryota; kingdom Viridiplantae; phylum Streptophyta; class Magnoliopsida; order Asterales; family Asteraceae; genus Calendula; species Calendula officinalis. The sequence continues at coordinate 41,656,742 of OY970826.1, forward strand.
TTTTATAAGGGATTGCAATGAAAAGAAATTAATTAAAGAAGAGAAAATTCATACTGACAATCAATTAGCAGATCTTTTTACAAAAGCATTTGATGTAGGAAGATTCAGCTTCTTGGTTAGCAGTATTGGAATGATTTTAATAAGTTAAGTCTCAAAAGAAAATCATTTGTAAAGTGTTTTGTACAATTCTATTTATTTTACTACTGGTTATTTATTACTACTGATCGTATGTTTCTACTATAATTTAGTACTGATAGGGTTTCTCAGTAGAATTAGGTTAAGTATAAAAACAATGGTTACTACCGATGTTTCTACTACTGACACTTAGTTACTACTCATAGACCGTTATCTGGAAAATACATAAATTACAATACTGATCCTCATGAAAATAGCCGTTGGGTTATTATTCGAAGGATATTTTGGTCATTTTGCAGGTAAAATCGAAAAATATAAATAGCAGACTGAGATTAGTTTAGCATTATCTTCTTCTCGATTCGATAAACCCTACGCTAAATCCTAATCTCTGCAAAATCCGATCAAAACCCTGCATCAGTAACAACTCAATTCCTTCCACAAACTTGAAATGCGTGCCAAAACGACCACACTCTCTGTGAAAGATTAATAACAAACGATCAAAATCAAGCAAAATGGCAACCCTAAAATCCCTTACAGTCAAATCCGATCTTAAATTCTCCGAATTTCACAACATGTGTGCTTTCCTAAGAAACCCTGATGGCACAAAGGACTTTCGTCCTATAGTCATGTTTCTGAAAAATTCTCCTATCAATTTTGCTTTAACCATCAATCCCAGGGCTTATGAACAACATCTCATTGATTTCTGGACAAATGCTGAAAGAACTGAAGATTCAAACATGTCCAAGATCCAATCAACTGTAGATGGAAACTCTATCACTATCACTGAACAATCAATCAGACATCATCTTCAACTCAATGATGAGTCAGGTATGTTTTCTTTACCAAAGGAGGATCTTATTGATGTTTTACAAAAAATGGGGTATGAAGGAAGATTAGACATTGTCACATTTCAAAAGGGTCTTCTTTCACCCCAATGGAAATTTTTAGTTCATACCATTCAACACTGCATCTCTCCAAAAAGAAGTACTTGGAATGAGTTCAACAAGTCAATAGCTTCTGCTGTTGTTTGTCTGAGCACAGGACAAGTCTTTAATTTTTCAAATATGATTTTTGAAGGAATGCTTGAAAATTTATCATCCTCAAAATTTCTAATGTATCCAAGATTCCTCACTTGTATAATAAACGGTGAACTTCAAAATCTTTCTATTCCTAAAAACATCTTTGTTACACCAGAACTAAATAAAAAAGGTGTATGCAAATATGAGGAAATAATTTAAATTTTCTGGAAAAGATACTCCATTATTCCAAAACTTGATCTATGATCAACCCCCCAACTGGAGAAGGGTCAAGTCACCCCATTGAACCCCAACCAACTCCACCACTAAATACAGCCCAAACACCACCCATTCAGTCCACTCAAACAAATGAACCAACAGATGTCCTGAATGTGTCCCAGGTACATGAGATTAATCCCCAGAGTGCTACTCTTCACTCTGAGGAAGACCAGACCATTGCCAAACAAATTTCTAAAACTTATAAAAGGAAGAAATCTTCCTTAAAGTGAAGGAATTATGTGCACAGTCAGTCAACCTATGATGATACATCCATGCCTACGAAACAATTAAGGGTCACACCGGTGAGTACATGTAATACGAGCAAGATAAGCAATGATACTACGAAGAGGAATGATTCATAATAGTCATTATGAATCAGTTAAGTATTAAGTTAAGTTTAACTTATTACTAGATTAGTTTAACTAACTAATTAATACAAGTAGTTGTACATTTACTAGTTGAGTAAATATACAATGTGTTAATTATAGATTATCCATGATATGATTTAAAGCTATTAAATCATATAGTAATTGGATAATATTGTTGTATAAATTATATAAAGGTTATTATATAATTAATTATTGAAAGTATAAATACAAGTATATAATTCGTGTATATGGGTACCGAATTATTAGTGTATTAATACTAGACATTTAATAGTTAAGTGCAACAATAATAAACTAGTTAAACTATAAGGAATGGAAGTGTTAAAAGGAAGTCTAATTAAAGATCTAATATTAATTAAGCTAGAAGGGTTCTAAGCGTAACTTATTTGTATATAAATAAGAGGCTTAGGGTAACCCTAAACCCCTTGATCATACACACGAAATACTTCCTCCTTCCCTCTCCTTGGCTTCAGCCGAAACACACCCAAGAACACCAAGTTTGGTGTTCTTCGTTCTTCGTGTTCTTCATGTTCTTCAAGTCTTGAAGATCCAAGTTCATTGCTTAGATCAACTAGAAGATCGCTCGACTTGTTCATCATCAGTGGATCTATCTTAAGCAATCAACAAGGTATGTTTTGGGAAACCCTTTTCTCCCTTCTCCCTCTTGGACGAATTTCGGCCAAAGAACCCTAGGGTTCTTTGGTTGATGGTCGACGAACACACAAGTATGTGTGTGTTCGAGTTCTTCGTACAAGGTTTCTTTTCTTGTTAACCTAATCTAGTTCTCCAACATCCCAATCCTTTAGGGTTTAAGGATTAGGTTTAATCCCAGTTCCGCATTTAGGGATTAAATCAGCTAGTTGGTTTTAACCGGTCAAGAACAAGTTCAAGTTTTTCCTTCTTCTTCTTCTTCTTAAATTTCGAAAAGGGTAAAGAACCCTAGGACCAAGAATATTAAACTAGTCTAAGTTTAATTGGTCAAGAGGTTTCTAAGAACCCTAGAATTTTCGAAAAGCAAGAAAGAACCCTAGGACCAAGAACATTAAACTAGTTTAGTTTAATTGGTCAAAAGGCTTCTTTCCCTAACCCTAGAATTTTCGAAAAATTGGAAGAACCCTAGGATCAAGAATTTCAAAGTTCTTGATCAAGAGGATTCTTTCCTTATTGTTTGATCTTCATAATCTAGGATCAAGTATGTTAAACCAAGTTTTGGTTTAATTGATCAAAAAGGATCCTTTCCTTTTCTCAAAGATTTCGAAATCAATGAGGCTACTTGGACACCAAGTTTGTTAAACTATATTAGTTTAATTGGTGTAAAAGTTCCCTAGGCTTTAAGCAAATTTTCGAAACCCTAGATATAATCTAGGATTAAACTAGTTTAGTTCAATTGAAAGAATTAATTAGTACAATAATAATCTAAAACCTAGATAATTAAACAAGTTTATGTTTAATAGGTTTAATTATTATTTTAATAGATTTATTAAGACTAGTTCTTTAAACCTAGTAATTTAGACAAAGTTTTATTGTCTATAAGGTTTAAATTTGTAACGCCCTGAAATTTTAATAATTAAATAATATTAATTTCGTTTTTATATTTGCCTTTTAAAATGAGTAATTAGTTAAGTATTTATACTGAAGCTAGACGGTTCGTATTATTTAGACGTCTTAAATTTTTGGTCATATATTATTAAGTGTGATTAAATAATTTATCTCGGGTTTGATCTAGTTAGTTAACCATAAGAGTCGAGTAGTATTCGTTTGAGTCGGACGGGCCAAAAGCCAAGGTCGGGCTTTTGAGATATGAGCTTATTTAATTAGTTGGCATAATACCTTAAATTCTCTAATTTTCCTTTAATCGGTATAGCATTGGCCAAGAATATTTTAAGGAGATGGTGACATGGGGTGGCATTCAAATTAAAAGAGGAATGACCATAGAGTTAAATTTTAAGTTGGTCATATATTAAAATGACAGCCATATGTTTCTATTTCAACAAAATAGTTTAAAAAGGGAGTTCGGCCCATGTTTAAGTGTCGGGCTTAGGCCTGTACGTTTTTTTAGCTGTGAATTAATAGAGATTAGGGAAGTGTTCGTGTTCCTTAGTAATTAAATTAGAATTAGGTTTTCTTTAGCCTCAACATTTCCAGCCGTAATCTACAGCATCTCCTTCCTCTTGTTTTGTTTTTCTTCCTCTTCCGATTGGCGAGAACAAGCTCCAACCGTGTTTATTTTTCTGCTGGACACAAGAGACAGCAACCAGAAGGAGTGATCAGTGATCGATCATATGTAATGCTTTAATTCGTTTTCTTTTGTTCCTCTTATTACCGATTCGTGGTTAACCATTTGGTGCGTGATTATTCTGAGTTTGGTTATGTGGCATCGAGCTGTTGACTTAGAAGGTGTTACGTGAGCAGCCTTTTCTCCCGAGCTGTGGTGATTATGTGTCGGTCCGCCAAGAGGATAGAGCAGGAGGAAGCATCGCCGTTTTCCATCGAGCCGGAGTTGTTGTGATTCGGTAGAATTTCTCGTCTTCTTTTCACTCGTTTTGATCTTATTTTTGGCATCCAAACATTAATCTGAATTTATCGGTGTGGTGTTGTCATCGAGCAGGTCTGCTGTGGATTAAGGATTTGGGTTGGTTTTAGTTAGGTTGTCGCTGTTGGGATTGAATTGAATTGTTGTTAATCTTTATCGTTGTGAATTTAGTTTCGGTAACGGGTCGGGTTGGCTAAATCAAGTTTTTGCATCAAAACTTTTTCTGGCAGAATAATGCGCTTCTGTTCTCAGTGTTTCGACCTGCTTAAAATATTTTTTGTTGATTTTTGGCCCACACGGGTACCTTGTTTTCTGAGTTAGCTTTCCAATGCCGCAACCCTCTCGTCAATCTGATTTACGGTTTAAAAGTTATACCTATTTTAATATGTTGCTTTGGCCAGTGACCGTCTCACAGTAAATTGTAGTTCTGAGTGTCTTCTAGTCATGGTAAAAAGATGGGGAAAATCTAATGAACCGTTTAGGAGTTACGGCAGTTTCCGTGAGACTGACGGATGCTGCCAGCTTTCTGAAATAAGCCCTCGGGTAGAATTTTAATTCAGGGTTTCGTTTTTGGTTTTAGGATCGCCTAGGAGACAACGTGCTGTACCTTTGACTGTCGGGAATCCTTTGGAGCTTACATTTCTCGAGGTGAGTATTCTCACCGTGTATTCAGTTTTAACGTTATACATGCATGACTTACGTGTTACATTACTTGCACCATATTTGCTATCTGAGTTATTTGTTATCTGAGTTATCTGTTATCTGGAGTTATCTGTGATCTAGCATCTTGTGTTCTGAGTTTCTGAGTTCTGAGTTTCTGAGTTCTGAGTTTTTGAGTTCTGAGTTAAACATTAAACATAATATATCTGACTTGACACCGAAGAGCACTGGTGTCAGACGTTTTGACTTGGCACCGAAGAGTACTGGTGCCAGGCCTTTTTGACTCAACACCGAAGAGTACAGGTGTTGAGGTGGTGTGAGGCGGGTCGAGGTTGATCTCTCGGCCCAAGTCACATAAGCGCGCTATATAAATTAAAATCTGAGTAATAAAATCTGAGAAATAAATCTGAGTAATTAATCGAGTAGATTCTGAGTAGGAGTACACCGATGTGCCCTCATGTGTTGTATGTTATGATTGTTTGCATTTTGAGAATTATTCACTCAGCTTCCCCAGCTGACCCAAACTTTCCCCCACATTGTTTCAGGTACCAGCAAAGGAAAGGAGAAGGTGGACGGTTGACCGCTGTATCTTTTCATTACTGATGTGGACATCATTTAATATTTTAAAACACTTTACTTTATCTTAACTATTTCCGCAATAAATATGTTTTAAATGTTAAATATTAATATCTGAGATTTATTTATGGGACCTTTTTATTATAATTTTGTTTTCAAAAATTTTAAAAATCTTGTAAATTTTAGGGTGTTACAAAATTAAAAAGTTTAAATAAATTTATTAAAGGTTATAATCTATCTTAGAATTTAAACAAAGTCTATTGTTTAGATAGGATTGATTAAAAGAAATTAATCTTTTAAATAAAATGATGTCTTTGATCAAGAAAGTCAAAACCCTAGTTTTGATTGATCAAAAACAAGATTAGGGTTCATCTAATTAATTTAGGGAATTGATAAAGAAGATGTTAATTTTTAAGTTCTAAAATTAACAAGATGTATTTAATTATTTATATATATGTATTTAATTTTTCGGAATTTTTATAATTAGTTAAAATTGAATTTTAAAGGATATAATAAGTTTGTACGTATTTTAATTAGATTAAGTTAAAATACACATGTATAAGCTAGATGTAATATTTTTATTAGAATGTTACAGGTTTATTATAAAATATACATATATACGAATACATTAAAATACAAGATAAAATGGAACAATTATAATGGGTAATGTTATTTTGATCTTTAAGGATAATATTATAATTATTATTGTATAAGTTATAATATAATTAAAACTAGAAAGTACAAAGTTATGATTTCATTATAACTAGAAATTGTACAAGTTGAAATTATATGATTAACTAGAAATATACAAAGTTATATATATTAGGATGTATAAAGTTATAAGTTATTATAACTAGATAATTATACAAGTAAGTATTTTACAAGTCATGTAATATACTAGATTAATGATCAAGTATAAATAACAAGGACCTATATTTAACTAGTTCAAGTTAAATATAAGAAAGGTTTAAACAAACTAAGAGTTATTATATATAGTCTTTATATAATAAGTTTATTAGTTTTCACCAAGTATAAACCGGTGATTGTGTTAGCTTAAGTTTCATCATGGTCGTTGAAGCTAGTGGGAGCTACACAAGAAAATCACAAAGTTTGTAAGTGTGTCGTTAAGACATAAGTCTTGGTCGAATATAATAAGTCATAAGAAATGTTTAATTTCATTATTAGACATATGGAAAACTAGATGTGTTAAACTAGGTTTATGTTTCAAGTTCATGAATCATAAAAGTTTTAAAAGTTTAACATAAGTTTATAAGTTTTTCAAGTAATATAAAACAAGTAAGTTTTATTAGAAATAAGGTTTCTCACAAAACCTAGTAAAACGTTTTGTACACCTCGTTTTAGGTATACATGTAAAATCGTGCAAATTCTTGAAACTATAAGTTTTAAAGAATAGTTCTTAAGTTTTAAAAAGGTGTCTTGTAGAACTCTTCAATACACAAGTCACACATTTTAAACAAGGATTAAAGTTGGAATAAAAGTTTAAGTTTAGTTTAAGACTTAAACAAACCCAAGAAAATCTTAGATCTAAGTACTATCCACCTAATGGAACACCTCACTTGTTAAACGATATTCATATTGTAAGGATAAAGAACCTTAGATATGGATTCAAATCATTGCGAGTGTTAGGGTGCGTAAGGTTCTGTGATAATCGGGAGTCCCGGCGCAGAGCATCGCACTGTCTTAGATGGTCTGATCTACTTTGGTGATAATCGGGAGTCCCGGCCCAAAAAGTACTTGAGTAGAATAAACATACTAGACTTTATTACTAACTTAGAAATGTACAATTAGATTGTACAAGGTTATAATAAGTTATAAGTCTAAAGATTCTACGACCCCAAGGAATCGTGTCAATTCTTGATACGATCGGTAAGGAAGTTACCTACCAGAAATAGCATGTCTCGTCGGGAAGTGCCCAAACCTTGCGGCGAGAATGTTTATAACTTATTATGGGTTTATAATATATTTTAGAGAATGTTTATTGATGATTACTAATTAAACTGGGTTTGATTTGTAGATGGCAGCAACAACCATAGCGACACGTACCAACAATTTCTCACTACGCTTGTTTCTAGAAAAGGACGAATTGACTGGGTCAATGTTTCTCTATTGGAAGCGTGATCTTCGGATTATGCTTACGCATGAGAGAAAAGGAAATGTCCTAGAAAAAGCAATATTAAATGCTCCTACCGCGAATGCTAGAAATGAACCAGGATAAGCATATTACGCTTATAGGGTGTTCAAATCCTGCAAGATGGTTAAGGGATCATCGGTAAGTGCTCACGTCATGAAAATGAAAGAGCACATGGATCATATTAGGTCACCCAGTATCGTTGCAGTCAGCAACAATAATGATACTCAACTCGTTGTTAGATGACTATAAGTCTTATGTAGTCAACTACAACATGCATAACATGGAGCAATCCATTATTGAGCTACACTCTGTGCTCAAGACTACTGAGTTGATTTGGGGACCAAGTTTAAGAATGATCTCATAGTAACCGATGATGGTAGTGATCAGAGAAAGAGGCGCAGTGGAAAGGGAAAGGATAAAACTGATTCCAGCCACGGCGAGCCTAAAGGGTAATGGAGTCAAACAAAAAGGTCAAGAAGGTAAAGCCAAACAAGGACCGAGAAACGGTGTCTTGATTGTGGCAAGGGTCAAAGGGTAGGAGGCAATGCTTTCTCCTTAGTGGACTTGACCAACTTCTAGATACTCGCTTCCTACTTGTAAAAGTTTATTACAAGTAACTCAACTTTAGCAATCGTTTATTGCATAAGATGATAAGTGATAGTGACCGGCATGAGATGGTGATGATCCCACGAGCACCAAGTTTTTTATAATTCAGTATTTTTGTGGATTCATTTTAAACAATTTTACTTTATTGTTTGGATAATTTTATTTTGTTAAAACAAGTTTTATTTTTGGTTTTAAATAAATTTTGAATCCATGGTTGAATTATATTGTGTGCATGTGTGATAATTACACTAGTCAAGGTTTATGACTAGATTGTAAGTCAAGTTTTGATTTACTTATATTTCATGTTTTATATATTTGTTTGATTGTTGTATAAATAATGTCTTGATAGCTCAAGCATAAGGTTCAAAAGTTATTGAACTTAGTTAAAACATCTTAAGTAATAGTCATTACTTATGATAGAAAGTTTTAAAGTATTAGTATTAATATAGTATGATTATATTGGATATAATCAAGATAGACTTTAAGAGTATTATTACAAGTCTTTTATACTTGTAGTAAAGGATTTAATGAAGTCATAATTCCCTAGTAGGAATAATTGGATATTCGTATAATCCAAGTAAAATGACTTAGACATTAAATGACTTTTAAAAGGGACAAAACTATATTAAAGTTTTTAAGAATTAAAAAGTATTATTGCAAGTCTTTTATACTTGTAATAAATACAATATTTAATCAAGTCATAATTCCCTAATAGGAATAATGGATATTTGAGAAATCCAAGAAATGACTTTGGCATTAAATGAAGTTCTTAAAGAATACTAATGTGTTTAAGAATTGATAGTATCATTTCAAGTGTTTTATACTTGCTAGATACAGTAATCAATAAAGATCATAATTCCTTAAACAGGAATGTTGGATATTCGCAAATCCAAAGGATGATCTTAATTATAGAATTCTTAAAAGATTAAACTACAAGTTATTGACTAGGTCAAAGTAGTTTAAGAGATGCTTAAATTCCATAAAAGTAAGTGGGAGCTATGACTAGCGTGATTCATTAAAGATGTTAGTGAATTCAGTAAGACATTAATAACAAGGTTTTACCAAGTCGTTAGCCAAAGAGTTAAGAGAAATAATAAATGATCGTTGATTAGATTATTGCAAACCTAATAGCGTGATCACAAGTCTTGTGATTAATTATTGCATATCTAATAGGTTGTTAAACACTTTAGTGTATAACACAATCATTTAAGGAAATTTCTTTAACTAGTAAGAATATTTACAAATCAAGTAACTAAAAGAGGCTTTAGTTACAAGGATGATTTTATGAATTCAAGAAACTAGGGAGTTAATTTCCAATCCTCCTATGTTTGCCGAATTACATAAAAGGCAAGACTAGAATATGTTCTAGATTGTTGCAAGAACAATATCTAGCAAAGACAAAAGTAATAGTATTCCTAAATACTCGTCGTATGTCTTTAGTTTAATAGAAATGATTGGTTTAGTGATAAAGTTACAATTAAGTTTGTAATAATCATTAAGTAATCAACACAAACGAAAGGAATAAGTAATGATCCAGTAATAATTCAGTATCTATGTCCAGTGAGGAATAGTACATGAGTTAGTATCATTTTTATTCAGACTTTGTATGTTTTACAAGATCCATGAATAAAAGTCTATTTATTCAAGAAGACACAAAATCCGTGACTACTCGTCTTGGTGGGAACCTTGATGGGACATTAACGTCATCGCGGTATTTGGTGGTAGATTCGAAGTTCTTCGAAGATAGCTACACAAGTTTTGTGTAAACCAAATATCGGTGATATTCTGTTGGAGGTTCAACGAATATTGGATTGACCACCGTGACAATACTTCGTGGTTGAAAAGTTCAAAAGTATTGTTCACTAGGATTGTCCTTAAGCCTGAGGTATTTGGTTTAGGATACAATGACTAATGTGCTTTGGTTCAACTCAGACAATTCTGAAATACGTTTGTCATACGAGGTGATACTAGGTACAAAGGAAGTTGTATTTTTAAATCGAAATATACAAGATGGCAATTGCACCTCCTCTTTAGGAGAGATATTTATAGCTCCTTTGACTTGATAAGAAACTGGAAAGTGCACGGCCGTGCCCAAACGAACTGATTTGTTCTTTGTCGTGTATCACAACAGTTTGAATCAAGAAGTCATAAAATGATTTTGAATACATGAGTTGATAATTTCTACCATGCTCGTATTCGTTATCACAAATATCGTGCTGCAAGGGATAAGCCTAACATAGTTTTCCCGAGAAGTAGAGACAGAGTGTTCTTTACTAGGAGACGCTATTAAAGAGTTTTTCATAAACTATACCTGGGTTACGTAAGCTGTTTTTATGGGGTTGGTTACCTACATGCCCATCTAGAAGGCCACTGTAGCTCGTATCATTAAGACAAAGGTTCAGACTTGCACAAGTGGGAGTCTGAAGGAATTATGTGCACAGTCAGTCAACCTATGATGATACATCCATTCCTACGAAACACTTAAGGGTCACACCGGTGAGTACATATAATACGAGCAAGATAAGCAATGATACTACGAAGAGGAATGATTCATAATAGTTATTATGAATCAGTTAAGTATTAAGTTAAGTTTAACTTATTACTAGATTAGTTTAACTAACTAATTAATACAAGTAGTTGTACATTTACTAGTTGAGTAAATATACAATGTGTTAATTATAGATTATCCATGATATGATTATACACACGAAATACTTCCTCCTTCCCTCTCCTTGGCTTCGGCCGAAACACACCCAAGAACACCAAGTTTGGTGTTCTTCGTTCTTCGTGTTCTTCGTGTTCTTCAAGTCTTGAAGATCCAAGTTCATTGCTTAGATCAACTAGAAGATCGCTCGACTTGTTCATCATCAGTGGATCTATCTTAAGCAATCAACAAAGTATGTTTTGGGAAACCCTTTTCTCCCTTCTCCCTCTTGGACAAATTTCGGCCAAAGAACCCTAGGGTTCTTTGGTTGATGGTCGACGAACACACAAGTATGTGTGTGTTCGAGTTCTTCGTACAAGGTTTTTTTTCTTGTTAACCTAATCTAGTTCTCCAACATCCCAATCCTTTAGGGTTTAAGGATTAGGTTTAATCCCACTTCCGCATTTAGGGATTAAATCAGCTAGTTGGTTTTAACCGGCCAAGAACAAGTTCATGTTCTTGGTCAGTATGGTCAAACCAAGTATACTAGGTGGTTGAGTGGTCGATCAGTGTACTATGAAACCCTACATAAAGGACACCTGGGGACAAATTGAGTCAAACCCCAGACTCCAAGAGTTGTCCTCCAAAAAGGAGAGAGGGCATGAGGAAAGGGCTCTCACTACTGATGCCCCAAATGTGGATGCACAGGATAGTGAGAACATCAATAGGACCCAGACCTCGGCAACTCTAAGTGATGACTCAGAATTTGAGGCATTACTAAGAGGACCCCGGTGCCAAGAAACCATAAGGGGGGGCACTACTGCTTCTTCTAGGAAGAAGTGAGTGTCCAAACAACCCAATTTATCACCAAGAAGTGATAAGGGTAGAACTGACCAAACTGAATTGACGGATAGGATGGAAAACCTTCAAAGCAATGTACCAAATGAGCCCAATGATCCACCCAAATGGGCTGAGGGCAGTATTAAACAAACAAAATTGACGGATAGGAAGGAAAACCTTAAAACCACTGTACAAAATTGTCTGAATTTACTGAACAATCAAGGGAAAACCATGACCTACATGAAGCACTATATTAATACTTTGAACAGAAGGCAGAAGAGGTTCGAGTGTAGGCTTCAAAAGCAATCCATTTTGATCCGAAAATTACAAAGGAAGATTGTCAGTAGTGAGGCTCAACAGGTTGAGATCACTAAGGGGGAGAAAGATCAAATTCAAGGGATGATTGATCAATCCATAGCAGCAGCAGCCCTTCTAAACTTAAAAGAGGTCCATGGTGAAACAGGTCAAAGTGTTGGTGAGAACCTGTATAAAGAAATGGAAAACCTGGATGAGGATGTATTTGTGTCTGCAAATCAATCACAAACTGCAGAACAAATAAACTCACCAGTTGCTATTGAAGTTATTGAGACTACTGATCCTACGGAAATTGAGGAAAATAAGGATCAAGAGGTTGTTACTACTGACCCTATTGAAGAAAAAGAAACTCCGGTAGTAAATGCACCAGAAGAAGAATTTATGGATACTACTGATGCCCTAGCAGTAGTAACTCCAATAGCAACCTCACCAGTAGTAAATTAAAATCAACAAATTGTGGTATTTGAACCAGAAACCACACCAGTAGAAACCACACTAGTAACAACCACATCAGTAGCAACCACCTTGGTTACTACTGAAGAAGAAGATGAAGAAATACCAGAGGTTCTTGAAAGAGAACAGATCATAATTGTTACAAAACTTAAAACACCAGAACAACCACTTGTCATACCTGACATTGATGACAATGTGAATTGGTATGAAGCTGATGAATGTGAACTTCCACCACACCCCAAAATACTTCCAGAGAATAAAATTCATCTATTCTCTCCATCAATTGTATTCATTCCCGTTCTTGATATGAAGTGCACTCCACCTCCACTAGCAGCCTGTATTGGAAAAGGAAAAGAGAAGTTTGATGATGATTATCCAAACAGAGCCTTAGGTCACTACATGGTAAACAAAATGAACCATGTTAGGCCTGCTAAACAAGATAAATGGAAGGTGAACAGGTTAAGGTACTTAATAAAAGTTGCTAAGACTCAAGCTCTTGAAGACAAGAAAAAGGCTGAAAAAGAAAAATTAAACAACCCTGAAACTCAAGAAGCTGAGGTACAAATTCCACAGATAGAAGGATTCTTGGTAGAAGGTCAAAAGGCAGAATTTGAAAGACAAAGAAAGATAGAAGAAGAACACTTAAATTGTCTTGAAGACCTTGTAGCCGAATGTAAAAGAGAAAAGGCTGATCTACCAGATGATGTATTTGAACAGAAGAAGAAGATGATTGACTTTTTAAAGTCAAAAGGGCACAGTGCTAAATCTTTTGGCAGGATGAAAATGATGACAGTAGTAGACAAATATTGTACTGCCAAAAAGAAGGAACTAGCAGAAATGGAAGTTGAAGCAGAAAAAGAAAAAGTGTTAGTTGAAATAGATCCCACAATAATCCTCACTAGAACACCAATAACAGGTGAACCTTCAATACCTCCTAAGAAAAGGAAAGGAGCTGAACCTGAAACTGAACAAAGAAAGAAAAGAAAACAAGAAATACAGGTCTTTGATACTCCTGTTGCTCCTATTGAAGATAATCCAATCATAAATTGGAGGATGGTTGGTGATGCTATTGAAATCATAAGACAAGACAAATCAATTCAAAGATTCACTGGATGGAAACCATTAGTTATGTCTTGTAGTAGAGCTGATATCATTAAAGTCCTGATCATAGGCAAACCAAGAATGACAAAGAAGTCATGGAAGAACTCAGGAGATGGATACTTAACCAAAATGATTGATGCTGCATTTTATCCAGACAAATATCCTGAAATATTCTCAAACAAAGAAAATATGTATGCTTGGAATGTGCTTCCCACAGTGAACATGTACTTCTTTGAAAGATCAAGCAAAAACTGTGAATTGTACTTATATGAAAAAGAATATCCACATTCTGAAGAAATAATGTATCAGTTATACACAAACACAATGATGAAACCCTATGATGCTGTAATGTTTCATGAAATACTTAATTATTTTATCAAAAGGAACAGCAAGTACATTATAGCTCAAAGAAAGCTGCAAAATCAAAGAACCATTGAAGGCAGACAAAGATGAGCTAAATTATTAGAAGAACAAGCTAAGAAGAATGAAGAACAAAAGAAACTTGATTAATTCAAAGAGAATTAATAAGTTTAGGGGGAGATTGTTGGGATATAAATCAGATATATCATTCTCTTACTGATGTTGTAGTTAGTACTGATTCATGCATACTGAAGAATAGTACTGATGGGGCAGAACTGCAATTACTACTGATGCTACTGATCTCAAGTTTACTACTAACGATGGCAAATACTACTGACGTCTATTTTTGGTGCTGATCGTATTCGAGATTTTAGCATAGTTAGTTAAGGAATGTATATCTTTGTGTAATTCAATTGTAATCGAATCCTAGAATAACTAGGTTAATATTTTAGGCTTCAAGGACTATTATATATAGTTCCTTATGAATTGTAAACATACGTGTGTATTGATCGATCAAATTAATATACATTGAAGCTTTTTGTGATTACTGTGTTCTTATTTACATTCGTATTCATTAACAGTATTCATTGTTCTTAATCAATTAAACTAGAGTGTTGATCCGCTGCAACTTCTCATAGTTTGTAGATCTGTGATTAATTAATCCGTCTGGGTTAATCGATCCTGACATTTATAATAAATTATTGTTCTATTAAAAAATTGTTATAAATCAACTACCCTTAATTATTAAAACAAGTTGATTAAATATTGGCATTTAATACGACTATTTTTATAAGTATGGTATTGGTGGAAGATAAGGTGTTGCCTATAACCTATTGGTCATGGGTTCAAGTCTCGTCGTGGACGTGGGTTTATTCCTCATAGGTGGAAGGTTCGAGGGAAGACATACTGCCTTGTGGATGTCACTGTCTAGACTCGAACCACTAACTTACTAACTTGCCGTTAAAAAAAAGACAAGTTAATAACTTAACGGGAAAACAACACCTTCGAAATGTTTCTTTCTAAGTAATGCTTTCCGAATTAAGTAAAAAGCGTGTACGATTTTCCAAATAAAGTCTTTTTTCTCTATTATTGGCATATAAATTCATATTCAAACTGAAAGTCCGTACAACTTCTGCAACCAAATTAATACGGAGTATTATAATAAGAAGGAACCGATTAATGCAAAAATATATAATGAATATGAGAGTGAAACGGAAAAAAAAATGTTTCTATGGATTTCTAACTCGAAACTCACAATTCGGGTACAAGATATAGTAATTTTGCAACATGCAAATCATCTATAAATAAATAAAGGGAGGTCATAATTTCTAGGCCACGAAAACTAAATTACACACTCCAATTACTATTTTATAGTGTTCGTATGATTTGTTTTAAATGTTATACAATTTAATGTATGAACTAGTTTATGTGGTTTATAAATTACCTCATGAAATAAACGATAAAGGCTTCATACCTTAAAAGCCATTCATGAAAGAAAATAAAAATTATGGGACAAATATAAGTGAAAGTAGAGGAAGAGCGTAAACTTGACCTTGGGTTCAGCCATGTTTAATGGTAGGAGTCTTCAAGATCGATAAAAAAAGAGTGAGAATTTTGTTGGAGTTGCAATACGAGAGTCTCCATGTGTACGTGTTATATAGAAAGAAGATGAAGTTTAAGGTATTCGTTTATTTCTTGGTCAACAAGTATATCTACGTGTATATAGATGTATGTGTATCATATGCAGGTCCAAATGATGCAGCCCCAAGCCCCCAAGTATGAAAGAATAGACCCTTTTGTTACCAGAAGCCCATGATCGTGTCAGAAACAAGATTGTGTTAAAACGGGCATAACTTTGGGTACGATGATCAGGTCCATGACCAGTCAAATTAAAACTTGCAACGAGAAGAACGTGATGGTAAAACTTACCATAGGTGGTTTACAGAACTTCCGGGTCTAATACGTTGTATTTTGGGAGTTATTTGCATTTTAAAGTTTTTTTTTTTTTTAATTTTGGTACTTTGTTTTAAGCCTTGTTTTAAGCTCATTTGTCTTTTTAGATCCACTCGAAGTGATTCTATCAAAATAGTCACATTCTAAGTCCAACTTGGTGGCTTAGGGAGATCTAAATGAACCACCATAGCACATCATACAAATCGGACCTCTAATTTCTTATCGATTATAAAGAAGGTAGGACTCACAACTCATTTTCTTCCTAATACAACCAAAAGAAATCGTTATCATCATATTTATATAAAGTAACACAACTGATCGACATTTTCCTAGTAAGATCGACTTTATTATACTTGATCTTGTTCACTCATATATATAAGTGAAGGTGATGTGCTTGGCTTACCCGGTTTTAAACTAGACCTAACAATATCTTTTTATTCTTCTAGATGTGTAGTTACTTTGATGTTATCATCTTCAATTCTTTCATTTTCTACATGCGTAAAAATTTGAAAATTAAAAGGAAAATCACATGCGGACAATATATGAAGTATTAACAGTTAATTTGAGAATCAAATTTTTTTGAAATCCAATTTTCATATGTAAATACGTTTTAGTTCACATAAATCCTTCTTTAAGAGATGTGGGGAGTTTATTGGTTCCTTAATTTTAAATGTTTTGTTGCAACTCTATTCCTCGTCGCTAGATTTGATTTGACTGATCGAATGCCTGAAATGGAGACTCATAGTAAAAATTATGTTTATTTTAGATCAAAATCTTTTAACGCGATCTTGGTCTCAATGAATAAAAAGGTCTGTTCCTTCACACTTGAGTTTACATCATATTTATACCGAAAATTAGTCGGTCTTTTTGCAAAAATAAACAAAACTTCAATGAAAATTTAAGTTGAATTTTAAAATGCAAAGCTTAGGAAGAACAGGCTCAACGCTTTGAAGAACACTATGTGCTACTGTCATCTAAAATATTTCCATTTTTGTGTCATTTCCAAAAAATAAAATAAACTAAAAGAGACCACATGACCACTTGCTCCCCTGACTCCAATTTTCAACATAAGAAATTAGTTGTCGAAAAACCCATGAAAAACTATTAAATCAGAACCTGAAATTTCAAACCCACAGCATGAAAAAGTTGTACTCCTAGCATACTCATTTGTACAATGTTCAAAACCAGTGAACATATCATCACCTGGTTGACTCAGTCTGTGGGACAAAATGAATCATGGGTTTAAAATAATTTTCTGGCATTGTCACTCAACTACTAACCATATCACCAACCCAAACATAATAAATTCAAGATCTTGTATAAATTACATTAATACAACCAAAAATCTTAGAAAAAATAATAAAATAAAATTCTTGACCTATATAACCCCATTCCCACCACTGAAGGACCCAAGAAACTTAGCACAAGATCAAATTCATATCTATTTCTCTTCATAAGATTCAAGAAAAAAATATTAATTTTTCCAAGATTTTAAATATGCAAAGAATAGTGAGAGCAAGTTTAAGTAGTCGAAGGCCGGTACCAAAGAGAGGGCAGATCATGGTGAGGATAGCAGCAACTGCCTACCACTCTGTGTTCTTAAAGCCGCCACACACCGCCAGTTTTTCGGTGGGAGAAAATAAGATGAAGTCAAGTAATTAGTTTGATGTATTTTCATAATGTAGTTATAGTTTCTAGATTTGTTTTCCTAGTCGAAGCTTTGCATTCCCTGTTCTTGAATATGTCAATATGTTAAGTATTTCATGATTTAATGGAAGTTTTTTTCTTCTAGAACAATAACTTTGTATGGCCGTGCGTGTGTTTTAGGGGTGACAATCCAGGTTTAGTTTAGGTTCTCGGGTTGGTGAGTTAGAAATGTTCAACATGAAACCGACTTGTTTATATAAATGAGTCAGATATGTCAACCCTAACATGTTTATCTCCTTTGGATTAATTCGTTATTGTATTATGCAAGTGAGTATGAAATAATCACCATCAAATCATATTAAAAATTAATCTTATGATCGGTGCATATAATGCTGACTATCAGCGGTCAAACATCAACTTCTTACAAGTTGGTCAAAAAGAATTTTAATTAATTCGCTGGCATTATTTACCAACTTCATTTCTATATAACAAAACGTGTATTAAGTAAAACGCCAAGAATCAAAAGCATCATCATGGTCAATATCCCCATGACTATATTGGAAAATCGTCTATCTCAAATTATGCATAAGGTTGTTGTACCACATGCATTTAAAGTTGTTCTGTCCATAAACAATGGTTTTGCAGTATCACACATGAATACAAGTTACAAGGCAGCCTGTTTTGTTATCCATTTATTTATGGAGTGTAGTCAAATAATTGAGCCAATTTTGACTTGGTCAACCAAATGGTCTTCAGGGGAACATTACAGACAAATAAACTTATGGATTCCTTTTGTCTGCATTGTGTAAAATAATCTTTTCTTTGTAGGAGACAATTTGTTGGCATTGCCAAATACCTCACAACCCAAAATTACCAAAATGAACCATCAATAGATTCCTAAGGAACCAAGGCTTGTAGCCTAGTGGTATCCAAGGAGGATTTAAGGTGTTGCCCATGACCTATTGGTCATGGGTTCAAGTCCCGTCGTGGACAAAAAAGTGGAAGGTTCGAGGGAAGGCATACTGCCCCTTGTGGATGTCACTGTCTAGACTCGAACCACTAACTATACTAACTTGCCGTTCAAAAAAAAAAATAGATTCCTAAGGAGACATGAGTAAAAGTTAAGTGACTATATAAACCCCAGCAGTTGCAGATAGCATCACACACACAAACCAACTGACTCACAAAACAAATTTTTTTTTTATTTATTTATCAAAAACTTTGATTCAAGTGAAAGATGTTGAATATGGTAGACAAATACCGAGAGAACTAACGAGTCATACCGAAAAGGGGGTTCCAAGATTGCAACAATGGCGCTCCATTCGATGGTTTCGGTTTTCTCAAGATCGAATTCACATCTATCATGTGTAGAGAGAAATCAAGATGAATGTGATTCATGAGCTTATGTTTAGATGCAATGTACATTACCAAATAATTTGTAGCCTGGTACTATAAGGTGTTGGGAGATGTTTGTACTGGCTGTGGGCAAAATAATGTAAATTTAGATGTAGTTTAGAAGGTGTGTGTTATGTTGTTAACAATAATTAATGTAAAACAAATATCAATGTTAATTTGACCATACCTTACATTGACTAATCACAAAATCATTCCCATATATCCAGAAATACACCAAAACAAAATATAACCTCTTAAAACAAATAAACAAACACTATTCAACAGTTGTTGCTTGTTCCCATTCTCCATCAACACCTTCTTTCCATAATGTGACATTATTATCCCCAGCAGCAACCGCCAACAAGTTCCCAGTTAGAGACCACGAAACCCTCCAAACAGGGGCATTAAAGTCATTTAACACCTTACCATTCCATTGTTCGCCTTCTTTCCCAACAGTCCAAATCACAACGGTCTCATCATGTGAACAACTTGCAATCGTTGACTTTGGAAGACCTAAATTTGGCGCCCAAGCAACATCCCGAACCAGATCGGTATGCATTTTAAGAGCTGGAAAACAGTCCATTTTCCATACCCCGTTGGTCAACTTCCAAACTTTGACCGTGTTGTCATACCCACCGGATGCCAGCTTTTGAACCGGATCAAACTCACCCGACCCGATTAACGCACCGGGCGCCATAGATGGAGCCCATGTGACCGATGTGACCCCAACCGGGTGAGCTTGGTCTATCCATGCAGTGTCCCACCCGCCATCCGGTCGAACCGTGTGGACCGTAATACACCCGTCAGACGAACCTCAAGCTAGACAAAGACCGAGCTCGTGTGGTGCCCACGCGAGTGAGTTGACCGATGACTTATGGTCAGTGAAGTTATAAGCTTGTGTCCACTCGTTTAAGTTACCTTCTTTCCAAACGATTACAGACCCGTCGTATGAACACGATGCAAGAATTGACCCGAATTTGGGGTGGGCCCACGCGACTTGCCAAACGGGCCCGTTGTGGCCACTTAGAGTTGCAAGATGTCGGGAGGTAGAAGTGGCGGTTACACCGACTATTCTGATGGTTGCATCAGATGAAGCAGATGCTACACGTTTTCCATAATAATCCATAGCTACATCATGGATGATGTCCGTATGGCCCGTTTCGATCTTTTGCCCAGGCATGATTTGCTTGATCCTGAAATAATAGAATATAATTACACATTAAGTTTAGCAATTACTCAATTATTTTATTCAAAATTAAGAACTGGATCCAGAAAACAAGTATGGCATAAACATTTCTAGAGTCAATTGAAGAAAGTTAGTTACCTAGACAGGTGAGAATCATAGTTAAGTTGAGCTAGGGCTTGTATAAATATAGTATCAATTCACCTAATCTTACATGAATTAAGTTGAGCTAGGGCTTATATAAACACTTACGAAGCAATTCAAACATCAACAACAATGTCAGGGAAGTCCGTACAAATTAATCTATACAGATCTAAACTACCGAAATTTTCAATTTCAAACGGATCGAGGAAAATTCAGATCAATTACATAGATCTGACCTCAAATATAAAGGTAGATATACAGAGATTTCAACATGTATGTATATACATCGGTTATTACGGATCTAAACTATAAATATATTGAAAATAACAGACAGTGAGAAAGGAAAAAGAGAATACCTTTGAAGAACACGACGAGCTGAAGTTTGATCAAGCCAGATAATTTTTATTCACAGCTTCTTTTATATGAGGGGAGAGATGAGGGCAAATGTGTCCGATAATGTCACCCGGGTCGGTATTGTAAGGATATGGACAAACCGGACCTAATGAAATTGGGTGCCCACTTTTTAACATGGGTGGGCCGTGGACGGGAGGCCCACATATGTTTATGAACTAGATTTGAATTTTTATATTCTATTTTTGAGCAAAGAGTAATACTATTTGATTTAAGTATCGTTAAATATTACTAAAGTTCTATTAAGCTATATTCGATAATAATATCGTGTTACTGTTTACATTTTCATTCACGAATAAAGTTAATATTAACTCTACTTACTTTATAAAATATACAAGATAATTCATTATATACGGTATATATCTAGTTAACTGTAACAATTTATAAAGAGATAGTAATGACAATCCGGTTGTAATGAGGAAACTGATATGTGAAAATTATTTCTATCATATGCTCTGATGTATTTTGCAAATATTAAATTTTAGAAGAAAAAATTTAGAAGCGTTGCATAAATATTAAATAATTCTATATTAACTGAATGTCAGATATTAGATTTTTAGATGAAAAAATTTAAAATAGATTTCTAATTTACTTGTTAAGTGAGTTAAAAAAAAACATTAAGATACAAAAAAGAGAGGTAAATGAAGTCAAATGTGTCAAAAATTATCCAAATTATTGTGTTACAGAAGAATATAACTATGATTGAAAAATATGTTACCCAGTGAAGGAAAAATTATATTTGTTGTTTTTCAACTATTATCTTTATCTTAAGTTGATAATTTATCTGATTAATAATATATCTGGATAAAGAAAATAGTAATTGAAGAAAAAAGTTTAATTAACAATAACAATTTTTAAATGAATAATTAACTAAGAAATTAGTACATTTTATTCTCCGGATCAAAATACTACTCGTATAAAAACGCAATTTCATCTTTCCAATTTTTCGAACCCCTGTGATCTCCAGCAATGGATCCGTACTCGTTCTCATCGTCGGCGGCCATGGCGCAACAGACATGGGAGCTCGAAAACAACATCGTAACAATGGAAACTCCACAGTCTTCTGAATCCGATGCCATATTTTACTACGACGAGCAAGCTCAGTCCAAGTTCCAGCAAGAAAAACCATGGTCCAACGATCCTCACTACTTCAAACGTGTCAAAATCTCAGCCCTAGCTTTACTCAAGATGGTCGTTCATGCTCGCTCTGGCGGCACCATTGAAGTCATGGGCCTTATGCAAGGGAAGACCGACGGTGATGCTATTATTGTTATGGACGCTTTTGCCCTTCCGGTCGAAGGAACCGAAACGAGGGTTAATGCTCAGGCTGATGCGTATGAGTATATGGTTGATTACTCTCAGACTAATAAACAGGTTAATTTTGATCTCAATTTCACTTTCGCTTTGAATTTTAGGTTTTGAAAAACCCTAACCCTAAAATCCCAATTTTTGCGTGAAAGTGCATAATCCATGAAGCTGCGTTTGGACACAGCAATGCAATTAGATTAGTTGATTAAACTTACTTGATGGCTTTGATCTTCTATAATTAATGAGACAAGGATCATATTTGTGAAAAACCCTAACCCTAAAATCCTAAATTGCCTATAGACATAGTTACATTCTACTAAATATTGGTCTGCCGAATTCCGATACATGCTTATTTATATTACAAAAAGAGTGATCTTTTGGTGTTCATTCTTTCCGTTGACTGTTGAGATTATAATTCTACGGATATAATATTTTAATCTAATTGGGATATTATAATGTAGGCAGGAAGGTTAGAAAATGTTGTAGGGTGGTACCATTCTCATCCTGGTTATGGATGCTGGTTATCTGGTATCGATGTTTCTACACAAATGCTGAATCAGCAGTTTCAGGAGCCGTTTTTGGCAGTTGTGATTGATCCAACAAGAACTGTTTCTGCTGGGAAAGTTGAGATTGGAGCATTTAGGACATTCCCAGAGGGATATAAGCCACCAGATGAGCCTGTTTCTGAATACCAGACAATCCCTCTTAACAAGATCGAAGATTTTGGTGTCCATTGCAAACAGGTTATTAAAAGATTTTGAAGTTGATGATTATTTGATGCTAAATCTTGTTTTAATCGTGTTTTTGGTTGAAAACTTGAAACAGTATTACTCACTGGATATTACTTACTTTAAGTCATCTCTTGATTGTCATTTGTTGGATCTTTTATGGAATAAGTATTGGGTGAATACCCTTTCTTCTTCTCCTTTGCTCGGGAATGGTGACTATGTTGCAGGACAAATTTCAGATCTTGGTATGCTTTTTTTCTTTTTTATTATGACAATTATTAAAACAATAAATGTTTTTTTTTCTCATTTTCCCGAGCTGTTGCACAGCTGAAAAACTGGAGCAAGCTGAAGGTCAACTGTCCCATTCACGCTTCGGTCCTCTCATAGCACCCCCTCAAAGAAAGAAGGAGGTCAGTTAACATATGTCTTATATAATTATAAATTTTACAAAAAAAAAAAACCTTTTTTTATAAAATTATATCTATTTTTAAATTAATTACAGGAAGAATCACAACTTGCGAAAATTACAAAAGATAGTGCAAAGATTACTGTGGAGCAGGTTCATGGATTGATGTCACAGGTGGGTTACTATTTTAGTAATCTGTTTAATAATTGGATTAACAGTCTGTTAAATACTAATGTGGTTGTTGGTATTTGTTAGGTAATTAAGGACATACTGTTTAACTCGGTTCGTCAATCCAACAAATCTCAGCCAGAATCATCCGGCCCTGAGCCTATGGTTCAATCGTGAAGATGAAGATGGTTGGTCTGTTAGTATCATGAGGTTTTGATCAAGTCTAAAACGTTAAATGCTGACTGGACAATTTTGTTGCTGAATTCTTACTTTGTGTGATATTGGTGTCTTTGATTCTTCAATCTTGTTCTATTTGGCTACTGATATCCCACCTTTACCTTCACGGTTCAGTGGCTCGATTAGGGGTGGTTCGGGACGGTTTTAGACTCGAACTGAACCCAATCCGCTCATTTATGTTTTAATGGTTTCGGTCAGCATCTGTTTTAGTGGGTTTTGGCCGAGAATGGGTCAGTTTAAAACCGCACCTGGTTTTCAACATTAATATAAAATTTCATACAATAACCTTCATTTTTCCAACATTTCATATAAATTTTTTCAACAATATCTAATTTCATGCATTAAATTCAATGTCTAATAACATATTTCAATTCTTGATTTAATTTTCAGCCTAAAACTTCAAAATATAAATGTGTGTGGGCGGAGTTTCTTAATGGGATGGTTTATGATTAAAACTGAAACTAAATCCATTGGGTTTTTCAAAATTCAAAACATTCTGTCAATTTTGAAATGATTTCAGATTTATTGATCAGATTTTGTCGGTTTCAACGAATTGGTTTCGGTTTTTATGCTCACCCCTAAATTGTATGAGGAAAAGGCTTAATATTTATACAGAGTTTATTCAGTTAAAAGAAAATGCCACATTTGTTTAATTTCATGTTTGAATATAACACTGACAAATTGTACAGAGTGTAAACTTCAAATTTAACACAAATAACAAAATTATACCAACAAAATGATAAAGCCTTGCATACATTATTTTTTATAATCATCATCATCTGGTAATCTCGTAACATCTCCAATACCTTGAAGCAAAACATCAACATCTTCTCCCAATTCCACACTCAATTCCTCAACTTTACTCTGTTCTTGACCAAGACAAACGAGCCCAATTCTGCTTCACTCTCTTTCCGTGCTTCTTCTCTTGCAGCTACTTTTAATTAATATTAAGAAAATAAAAAGTGGCTAGAGACACGTGCCTAATTGGATAATTAGTTAAAAGGGCGGTTAATAGCTGGAGTGTATAGTATCTGATATAAAAGTCATCTTCTCCCTGTAAAAATATATGTTTATCAATTGCAGAACCACAGAGAAACCATTCTAGCATTGATTGGCTGACATATTAAGATATACAAGCACGCTTAAAAGAAGGGAAATGCTTTGGCTTTCTCTTGACAAAAGATCCTGGTTGAACTTCATTTGCATTCAGTTTTGCATGAGCAATTGGTGTTAAGGCACTCACAAGTGTCTCTCGAACCTTTGATAATTCATAAAAATCCAGAATTATACCATAATTATCGTATAAAAAGCCATTTCTCCAAAAGCCAGCTGACTTTCTGCAACAACAGATTGAAGCTCCTCAGGCAATTTACCATTACTTGTACAATCGACCAAGCGTTCAACATAACTACCATTTACATCCATCAACTACATTAGCAATTGAGGAGAAAGAAAAAAAAAAAAAGACATTGATATCCATTATTTCATTATAGAGTAATTTAATCAGCTGCGGTATGATGTAACAGCTGCATATATGTAGTGCATTCTTAAATTTTATAATTGCACAAAACTTATTTGTTCAGTTTGATAGATAAAAGGATAGAAAGGAATCTAAGAATTAATTACCAAAATAGACCAATTTTAATGGGAGACTCCCATTTAAAACTTCTATCTTCCCAAAATACGCCGTGCGACTGGGAGACTTGAGCAGCACTAACTGGAGCAGCACTAAGTGTTGAGCAGCAATAATAACAAGGTTGAGCAGTATTAACGAGCAGTAGTAACAAGGTTGAACAGTACTAACGAGTAGTAGTATCAAGGTTGAGCAGCACTAACTCGGACGTGGCGGCATTCTAGTGGATTAGCACGGTCGCACGTAGGGGTGGCAATTAAGGTCGGGTTCGGGTTCACGGGTTGGCGGGTCAGAAACGTTCAACCCGAAACCGACATGTTTATATAAACGGGTCAGATATCTCAACTCTAACCTGTTTAACTTCAACCCAAACCTAACCCATATAACCCATTTAATAAAACGAGTTAAACAGGTTATCAGATCAAACAAGTTAAACGGGTTAAACATGTCAAAATGTTGTTATTATTACACAAATTCATTACAAAATACTAAACACCAAATTACCAAGTAACATTTTTAATTTTTATCTAACTATTAATTATGTTTTAACTAGTAAACTACTTCCTCCGATTTAAAATAAGTGATACACTTTCCATATTTGGGTGTATCAAAATAAGTGATACACTTTGAAAACTTACCTTATTTGGTAAAAAGTAGTGGGACCCACACCCACTAACTATCTATTTTAATAAAGTGAAATGACATCTTTACCCTTACTTTTACTTTTAAAAAAAATCATTAACCTCACTTTATTCAAAATTTATGGGACCCATTTCCTACTAACTATCAAATTAATCTAATTTAATTATCATTATCATATTTTGCCTCAAAACCCGTAAACCAACAATATATCACTTATTTTAAATCGGAGGAAGTATAAATTAAGTATAAGTATATATATTTTAAAATATATTTTAATAATTAAACGGGTTAGCGGGTCGACCCATTTAAATTATCATTGACCCGAACCTAACCTGTTTAATAAACGGGTCAGCTGACTCAACCCGAGACTGACCCAATTAGTTTTTACCGCAACCCAAACCTATTTATTTTCGTGTCGGGTCAGAAATTACCACCCGTAGTCGCACGATCTATTTTGATAAGAATTGAAAAAGTCTATATTTGGGAAAATTTTGTTTTCTTCTGGTCCAAACTTGGGAATCACCCGAAATTTAACCTATCTTCATTGGAACTTGAACGACTAGAATTCTCATTCCCAAACACAAGCCCAACAACATCCCGTACATGAAATATAAGCTCAATTTAGGTATTAGGAACACACAAATTCAAACAAATTAGAACCAGAGCACTGGGATTTCATACATTGCAACTGATAATTACCTTGTAACCAGATACCAAATCCATCTTTTTCATTAAAACTGAAGCAGTTCGGGAATTGATCGTTTAACTTAAAAATAAGTTAAAATCTGCGAAGTTCGTCACCAAAACAAGTTAATCAAATTATAAAGCATCAAAAACTTCGTAAAGGAAAACCGAATTTCAGATCAAGTGCATATCGATCGATCAATCACTCAATGCAGACTAGATTAGCTCGACAAGCAATGCAATAAAACTGTAAATCGATTGATATGATCGTAGTACACATAGTAATTTGAGAATTAAGACACACAATCATGAATTAAAATCAGGATCAATCAATAACTTGAAAACCCCTAATTAGCGGTATTTTTAAAACGCACCTGCGAGAGTTAAAATTTGATGAGACTGGGAAAGGTCAAAGGGTCGAACACATTAATCATGTCATTTTCTTGGATCCACGACCCGGCGACTTTCACACGTGCGGGCCCAATTTTCATGTAAGATTTTTTAATTAAAATGCAACGATATTAACAGATTCTAAAAAATCAAATTAGTAATGTTATTAGTTGAAAATAATAATACAGCTTTTACAGATGTCGAGAAAATGTTAAAACATGTACCGAATAGGGTAGTTCGGGGTTTTTTTAAATACAAAAAATACCCAAAACCAAATTAAATTGAGGTATTTAAGTATGAGTAGTTCAGGTAAATGTATTAATTTTGTGACTTAAATTTTATAAGATACCTTGAAGTTCATAACTTAAACATAGACTTATCCCATAGTAGGCCCGTAACAAACCATAAGTTATGTGTCACACCAAAAAAAAAACTTATTGGCCACCATCTAATTAATTAATATTTAGCTGATGTAGGATCATGACAATATATACCATATGCTTTCAAAAGGTCTTAATTTGTTCGTTGCATAATTTTCATGTTCATTGCATTGGATCAAATCATCAACTGAAATTTTTTCATAATGTTTTGAATCCGAAATATTCTAGCAAAATGAAAATTACAATAATATACACTTCCGATCAACGAAAGCTTCAAACTTTGATTACAAGTATTTAATTAACCTAACCCCAATCAAGTATACCCCTTTAATTATATATAAACCCCATATTTGTTTTTCTTTTTAATATATATTACTCGTAATAAAGAAGATGTATATAAACATTTTCCTAACCAGCCAAATCATGAAGTAGTTGTGCCCCCATCAAATTCCTATAAGGCAAAATTTGTCTTTGATCACCTTCCAAAAGAGAAGAATATTCTACAACCGTTTGGCAATCATCTATATGGTCTCTAGGGTAATATAGTGACACCCCACCACCACCACCGCCGCCAGCAGCATGTTGTTGTAACCCTAATGTCAAAGAAACCCCTCCACCACCACTACTACTACCACCAAAGTTGTTATTGTATGCTGAAAAATCCAGCTCTACTGCACCAAAAGGGTCCGCCGGAACCCTAGCAAAACTCTGGTGGTTGACGATGGAAGAAAGACAATCAGAGTCTCTCCGGAGAAGCTGGTCAACCGTTGGTTTTAGCTCCATTTGTGGGATTGTGGTGTTTTCATCAATGGCGGCGTTGACTTTATCCAAGATATGACCCTGGTCAATGTTTTGATCTTGATCAATATTATCTTTTGTTTCTTCAACATACATCTCTTCCACCATTGGCTTCCATAGCCTGACCCTTGCATTAATGAACCAATTCGATACCTATTCTCAAGTAAAAGACAAAAATGGTTACAAAACAAATTACATTGTCCTTTGGGACACATATATATCATTAGAACATGCAAAAATTGTTGGTAATATTGTACCATGTTTTGAAGAAAATATTAAATTAAATGCATGCACAAAACATTAAAAGAGATCGATATGGACATACTTGGCTTCTTGAGAGACCAGTTTGTCGGGCTAGAATGTGTTTATCGACATCACTAGGGTACCTGCAATATATTTGCGTAAACTATAGTTTAGTATATTAAACTCTACGAGAAAACTAAAATAGTATATAACATCATAAAAGTATACAATCGCAACTTTAACGAAGGAAAACTACTATGTTTGTTTAACTTTAATTTTTTTTAAATAATGAAAATAGAACTACAAAAGAAACTCCAAAATTAATAGATTATGTGGATGGCTTTTAGAAAAGGGCACATTTATATGGTCCCCATAAGAAAGATGATGTAGGAATCAAATCCACATAAAAACATAAGAGGGAGGCCCCATGCAAGAGATAAAATAAACAAATAATCAATAAAATAAAATTTCGATGGGATAATAGGACAAAACTGAATTTAGGAATCAATATAGGGATAGATGAAACCCAATGATTGATGAGATAATATCACAAAGGAAAAGTATTTTTTTTAACAATCTATATCTTTTAAACAAAATTTAGATTAAAGCTCATATAATTCTTGATTAATTTTTTCATGAGACGTGTTACGGGTCTTAAAAACGAGAGGTTAAGGCGGCTTACGGGTGGAGAAAGTGCTCAAAGAGCCAAGCACGAAGAACAGAAACCGATCGCTCAGGCAACCCGCGTTGAGGCCGCCACGGGTGGCTATCCATCATGGTCATTTGTTGGAAAGCTCTTTGTTGCCTTAAAGTTTGATCAAGAAGCCTTAACCTCGGGGTCTCCCCTCTAGTTGCACCAGGGGTAGAAATGTCTTTTTCGCCCATCGCCCTTTTCGTTTCCTTAATCTGACCTACAATCCCATCTCTTAAACACCTAAAATGTCTTGACATTGCCTTTGAAGCTAAGGCTGAATAAACAGTTGCTGCACCATTACCAGACACTGCTTCAAATGATGAAACAACCGCCTTCATCTGATCACAGTAATTGTGGTATTTCCTGTCCACCTATTTATAATAATGAAAACAAAAATAAATATAGATATTATTTTTGTTCTTTATTATAAGTCATATATGTATAAATATATTTTTAATAAGCACAATTTAATAGTAAAAAAAACAAACATCTAACAAGAAAAGGGGTTTCTGGTATTAAATGAAGCAGCACATTTGTCACCATGTGCGCATTAATAGAAAGACTATTAGTCACACAATTAGTTGAAATCAAATAAAAAGAGATAAGAAATTATAACAAAAAAAAAGAATCTTAAATTATCAAATTAAAGAAATAAATAAAGAAATTACAGAAAAAAACTTATATAACGAATAACTTAAGAAAAAAATATTCAAAACAAATTTAAGAAAAAAAGATGCATATGTATCCAGTTTGGTGCATGAAAAACATAATCAAGAAGCTAGAATATTAAAATTTGTAAAATACAAATAAATAATATCAAACGAAAAAACTTAATAAACTTATACCTCTTCTAGCATATGAAGGAGCTTTGATTTTCTTTTTTGTAATTCCAAGAATTCAAGAGAATTTAAAGGTTTATTTTTTTGAAGGAGTAGCAATAATATTATCCAAATTATCACGATCTTGCCACTGATTGGTTCTTTGAGCCTTTGCCTTTTTTGAATAGCTATTTTGCTTAGAACCAAGATTACAAAACTCATTAAGGAGATCTTGTGCAGGTACCAAGTACCTTGAGCTTCTTATGTTGTACTGTGTACTTTGATGTTGAACATGATCATCTGTCATCATATCATGATCATGATCATGTTCATGCATAATATTCATGTGTTTCCCAAAATACCCCTGGTGGTTATGATGTTGTGGTGGTCTCACAAGCTCAAATGGTTGTATTTCAATGGTGGAGGGATTGGTGGAAGAGAGAGAAAGAGAAAGTCCTTGACTTGGTCTTTCATTTGGTTCACATGGGATTAAAACACATCTTTGGAGAGATGACTCATCAAACTGGCAGAAATCTCCGGTGGTGGGTCCGGCGCCGGTCATCATGATGGGTTTGGAAGGTGATGGGGGTTTCCAGAAAAGATCCGAGTTGTGACTCACTGAGTTGGGTTGCTCAAAGTTGAAGAACTCATTAGGGTTAGTTGATGAATTAATATACGGTGGATCAAACCCTACCATCATATTGTTTCCTCTTATAATCTTATGTTCTTCAACCATATTTCAACTCATCATAACATGATAATGATGATGATAACCCAAAAATATTAAAAAGAAATATGTTTGTTTTCTTGATTTTGTTACGAAACTCTAAAAGAACATGTGATACATGGAAGTACTATGGAAGGAAGAGTGGACTATATATGAAGCTAGACCTAAAAGGAAGATGAGATGGAGGTGGACTAGCTACCACCGTCGGTGGTGGTGTGGTGGCGGCGGCGGTGGTGGGTGTGGATGATTGGAGACACTTTATGTATTTATGCAGTTTGGTGGTGTGTTAAAAAGCAAAATTAACATGTGAAAGGAGAGTGATATCATGAAACCCAAAACCTAGGAAAAAGGTAAGCTTAAGAGATATGTTATAGAAGTATATATGATGAGATATCCCTCTCTGAAAATAGTGGCAGATATCGAAAAGGTCATTTGGGTTGGGATCGATTTTATTACCTCCATGGAATTATATAGTTGCACATGTACATACAATTTTGAGTAAGGTTATAAGACCGAGCGTAATGCACCACCAAATGATCGGTCACGACCGCCACCTTCTCCCTCCCCGACGCGTCCCCCCGTTACGCCGGCCCATGCTCGACGCGTCGACCGTGCCCAACGGTCGACTATTCGACCGTTCGCAGCCCACCTCCAACGGCTCCAAAACACCCCTTTCAAACTTAATTTTTACCCCTTTTTTTACCTTATAAATACAAAAAAAAATTCTAAAAAATTTCACACTTCTCATTTCTTTTCTTCATACTTACTCACATCACACACACTATCTTAAAAATGAGTTCCGACGATGAAATAAATGTCGCTAATTTCATTTTTGGCGACGAGGAAGAGGACAAGATTATACATCTTGATTTTTTACAAATGGCGGCCGCGTTTCTTGAATGTTCCAGTTCTATTATCCCTAGAACTCCTAGAAGATATGTGCATAGGGACCGTGGCGGTGCGAATGACCGTCTCGTGGCAGCTTACTTCGCTGAAAATCCGATGTATAACGAGCAAGATTTTCGCAAACGTTTCAGGATGAGCCGTGATCTTTTCACACGCATTGTTCGCGATCTCACTAATACCGTCCCATTATTTGTGCAACGTTACGATGCACTTGGTAACCCAGGTACTTCTCCGCTAATGAGGTGCACGTCTGCAATTCGTCAGTTAGCATACGACACCGTACCGGATGCTCTAGACGAATACTTACAAATTGGTGAGAAAACTAGCCGTGATAGTCTCGCAGAGTTCTGTAAAGCGGTTATGCACTTGTATGGAGATGAGTTTTGCGAAAGCCTACTCATACTGATGTGGCGAAGCTATACGCTTTTCATGAGGAGAAACATGGGTTTCCCGGTATGCTAGGAAGCATTGATTGTACTGATTGGCCTTGGGCTCAATGTCCAAATGCTTACCATGGGCAATATGTTAGAGGGGATCACGGGAACGAACCATTCATTTTACTTGAAGCGGTTGCCTCACAAGATTTGTGGATTTGGCACGCATTCTTTGGTGTCGCCGGGTCGAACAACGATATCAACGTGTTACGAGCATCCCATATTTTCAATGATCTCAAAGACGGGAAAGCACCTGAGGTATCCTTTTTGGCAAACGGGGTGTCTTACAAATGGGGATATTATCTTACTGACGGGATATATCCGGAATGGTCTGTTCTTGTTAAGTCTATTTCACACCCAAATGCGAATGATGTTAAGCGGGTGAACTACAAGAAAGCACACGAAGCTGCAAGGAAAGACGTAGAACGAGCATTTAGCGTTCTAAAGAAAAAATGGGGTATAATAAAAACGGCTGCAAGGTCCCCAAATGTTAACAAAAATAAGGGATATAATGTACACTTGTATCATATTACATAATATGATTATCAAAGACAAAGGCAGGGCGATATCTCCCGACTTTCATCCAGAAGAGCGACATAGTGAAGCTGACCCCGTACGATCACATGAAGAAGTATTAGAAGTTATCAGAGAGATCAATAATCAACAAACTCATCTAAATCTTAGATCTGATTTGGTGGAACACATTTGGAATCGACATCCCCACCACTAGTTTTTTTTTAATGTTTTTTAGTTATTTTTAATGTAATGTTTTTAATTATTTTATTGTAATGTTTTAATTATTAATGAAATTTAAAAAAAATAAAAAAAATTGACCGGTCACCCATTACGGACATTTGGCCGCTGTCTGGTCATGTGCTTGATCAGGAGAGAGAAAGCTGATGTGGCACAGAGGTGGCATGGGTGACTGAGAGATCAAATGATGATGAATTCAAGCTAATCCATGGTATTTTTGGAAGAATTGAAGATCAAGTGTGTGTATGGTGTGTGTGTGTGAATTGTGAGAGAAATGAAGATGGAGATGGAGCTTTCAAACTTGTAATTCTATTAAGTGTGGGAAAGCTTACATTCAAAGTCAAAATAAAGCCTTATATACTCTAACCCCTAAACACAATTAAGCCTTTATAATTAAGCCTAACTACGTAACTAAACTCAAAACTAGACTTAACAATCTCCCCCTTTTTGAGCTTTAGCATCTGATCCCAGTCTTCTGTCTTCAGACTCTTCTCATGATTTGTAATGATATTTATAAACTCTCAGATGTGCTTCAAACTGTTGAATTACTGACCAATGTTTACATCTGAGCAGCCTGTGAAGCAATTAAAATATTTGACATTGCAGAAATTTGGAAGTTTCATATACTCAAAGAAAATATATTTTTCGTTGAATCTGTTTGAGTAAGAAAGACCTAAAAACTGATTTACTAAAGAATTGAAAGTTCTGGAACTGGAATATCAGTTAGGTAAGGATTTGTCTGGGATTTTCAGATATTGGGGATTCTGTTTTGGATTTTATGGTAGAGGTTTTCGTGAGGATAGGATAATGATGATTTTGAATGATTTGAAAGTTAACGTTTTGGATGTGTGTGTTTGTTTTGGTAAGAATGATTTGAAAGTTAAAAGTTTTGGATATGTATGTATGGAAGTTTTATATGTAGGAAAGAATGATATGTACATTTTAGGATTTGATTTGATGTGGATAATTTGTATTTGTATGTAACAAAATATTAGAACAGTTTAAGCTTTTTAATGGATATAAATGTTATAAAATTTGGAAAGAATGATTTAAACGATTAAATTTCGAATGGAAATGGATGTGAATTTGCGGTTTGACATTTTTGTAAATGTATTGGTTTCTTCTTTTTCACAAATATAAATCGACGAAAATGTAGACCCATAGATAGAGTTGTTTTAGCGGAAGTCTTTTCTTGATGTTGTGGCTTTGTCGATTTGTGATCATTGATAATTGTTGTTAGGGTAAAATGTTGATAAAGTATACGCTCCCCCTTAAACAAACAATTATTTCGTAACGGATCTTTGGTTTCTTGTTTACTCCCCCTTAACCGGTGCATATGTCTTTTAATGCGGAGTAAACTAAGCTAATATATTCTATCTCCTAAATGTAAGCATTTATCTTTATAATAAGAACTTCTGTAATATTTTCTCCCCCTCATGATGAATAAGATGTATCTGAATCATCATGTAAAAATTTGAAATTCTTCGAGTTGGAATTAGAAAGGATCTTCGATGCACAATGATAAAAATGTGTTGAATAATGATATATTCATATTTTGAATGAATCAATATATAACACAGTTTATCAGATAAACTAGATCGTCGTTGAATATGAAGAAATACGATCAATTCTTTTATCGTTTAATCTCAATGACCATTGTAGATGACATAACAGAACAGTCATGTGTTTATCATCCGATATCCCGACTGTTGTTGATAACGTTGGAGTACAGTCATCAGATAGGTACATATAAATCGAACAGGGTAAACCGGGATCACATAGATTACCCGTTAACACAACAGTTACAAAAAATGTGTGACCTACGTTCAGCGTTGGCGTAGATGTTAGCACTGGTAGGATTTCCATTCAATCATCGTGGAATACCAAGAATATTGGTATCACTATGAATGTTCCGGCTATATCACAAAGATAAGCTTGGTATTTTGCCTGTGTCCTAAGAGTGTATGTCAGTTCTAGACTCAATTGTGGACAAACGAAGGCGAGGACTGGAGACACTTGTCCTCTTGTTCAATATTAACAATCTCCAAGTGAGATGTCGATAGCATATGAGCTTGTCTCCGTGAAAATGAAACAAGTACTTTTTAAGAAATACTTGAGTAGCTGGGGGGTTGTGCATTGCATCACTGGCTCCGTGATGTCTTTTTCAATATCAGAGAGCAACACATGCAATCTGATAGAAACGTGGCAACCCGGATTTTAATCTGTTTGGTAAGGGTTTTTCGTTTTCATTTTACCATTTTTAGCTGAATTTCACCCCATACGACATTCCCCCTCTCAAATTTTATCTCAGCGCACCCCAATCAAGATCCCGTGATACTTGATTCTGCCCACCTAGACCTATGTACCCTTACCAAGGTTCTAGAAAGCGTAAGGCGTGGCGTGGCGGCACCATCAAGCCCCAGCCAAGGCGAGTCATGGCGGGCCATGGCGTTTTTCAAGTCGTGATTTAAGGCGGCAAATTTTTTATATAATTTATATATATACATATATTAAATTAGTTTTTTTTATAGATCTATTGATTTATATAACAATTCATATATAAAGCTCATAAAAAATATTACATCTAAATTTATAATTATATATTTTACCATTTTTCTTTTTTAAAAATTCATTTTTCACAACCGCCTTCAAAAAAACTCGTCATAAGGCGCGCCTTATCGCGCCTTATCACGCCTTATCTCACGTCACGCCTAGCCCAGCCGCCATGGTCTGTTTCGTAATGTCGACGCCGCGCCTCACGCCTTGGCGCCGCCATGGCGCGTCTTTTAGAACCTTGACCCTTACAAATTGTCCTATATTGTAGGTGGCTCATGAGGATGATCATGTCAGTTATAGCAGATCATAGGAGTAATTTTAGAGTGAACTATAACGCTCATGTGCAATTAATCAACATATATGATGTTACGATTTATGAATAACATGGATTTTTCATCGGAAATGTATGTGTTTCCGGCAGAAGTTGTTGCCTTTAAGATATCAAATTTAGGCACAGCAACTTTGAACAATTAAGGTAATACCAGACTCACATAGAGTATCCGTTAACACACCGTATGAATCGATAGTCGTTTGCACAACCGTTGATTCAAACGTGTGACCTGCAGTTAGAGTTGGCGCAATTTTAGCTCTAGCAGGATTTCCACTCAATCCTCGTGAAACACCAGATTGTGATGCCACTATGAGTGTTCCGGTTAATACACGGAGATTCATTTATAAAAGTGTATGTGTCCTAAATTGGAAATATTTGTCGGTGAGATCTAGACACACTGTGCATTGAATAAACGACGTAACCCGGGGCAGGAGGTTAATGATTTCAATATCAACATACGGTTTGGATGCACTCAAAGGTGTGTTTTCTTGATATTATCATGTTGTCACATCACCTTGCACTCACCTAAATCTATACCCTAGACTTATACCCTCATATTTACCAATCGGCTAAAAAGAATTTCCCTTGGAAGGTAAGACCGGTTTTGGCAAACCATGGGAAGGTATTGTCTTTTGAAAAAAAAAATTATCATTAAAAAAAATCCAAACAGGTATAAAAGTTTTGATATAAGAAAGTGTCTCCCCCTGGAAATACTAATTCTCCCCCTAGAATTAATATTTCTCCCCCTCGACAAAATAAAGGTAGTGAAAAATTTACAGTTTTAGAGGGGTGGGAAAGAGTTTCTACAGTTATGTGAAAAACTGGTTAAGAGCGGGTTTCAAACTAATGTATTTGAAAGCCATTATTAATGAAACAAATAAAAACGGTTTAAGTCTTGAGATTTAGCATACCAAGTTTAGACACAAGAAAGTTAAAACATTTTTCGTCTAAAGCCTTGGTAAACAAATCAGCTAATTGATAGTCGGTTGAAACGAACAATTCCACATTACCTTGTTCAACATGGTCTTTTATAAAATGATATCGAAGATCAATATGTTTAGTTTTGAAATGTTGAACATGATTGCATGAAATTGCAATCGCACTTCGTGAATCACAATATAAAGGAATACGGCTGTATAAGAAGCCATAATCTTTTAATTGTGATTGCATCCAAATTACCTGGGATAAGCAGCTTGCAGCAGCAACATATTCTACTTCTTCTGTTGAAAGAGATACACAATTTTGCTTCCGTGAAGACCATCTCACCAATTTATCTCCCAGAAATTGGACACTTCCAGATGTACTCTTGCGATCCAGCATACATACAGCATGGTCAGCATCAGATAATGCAGTCAAGTCAAAAGAAGTTTCTTTAGGATACCAAAGACCAAGATCTCGAGTACCCTTCAGATAACGAAATATACGTTTGACTGCTTGAAGATGTGATTCTTTAGGAGCAGTCTGATACCGAGCACATATGCCAGTAGAGAACATAATGTCTGGTCGACTCGAAGTGAGATATAATAAAGATTCGATCATCCCCCGATAATTTGTAATATCAACAGGTTTGCCATTAGGATCAGCATGCAATTTAGAACCAGGTGACATCGGCGTCGGTATTGGTTTACAATCATCCATGAGATATTTCTTCAAGAGATCAGTGATATACTTGGATAGATTGATGAAGATCTCGGTAGGTAATTGGCGAACTTGAAGACCAAGAAAGAAATTCATTTTCCCCATCATACTCATCTCAAATCGTTTAACCATAAGATCAGAGAACTTTTTGCAGTATTTTGGATTTGTAGAGCCAAAAATGATATCATCAACATAAATTTGAATGAGAACTATATCGTTCCCTTGTCGTTTGATGAAAAGAGTTGTACCGATTTTTCCTTTTAAAAACCAGAATCAACTAAGAATTTAGAGAGCACATCATACCACGCGCGAGGAGCTTGTTTCAAGCCATACAAAGCTTTGTCAACAATATACACATGATTAGGAAAACTTGGATCTACAAAACCTTTGGGTTGATGAATGAACACTTCTTCATTTAGAATGCCATTTAAAAATACAGTTTTGACATCCATTTGATAAATTGTGAAATTCTTATGTCCTGCATATGCCAAAAATATTCGAATGGCTTCTATTCGTGCAACAGGAGCAAACGTTTCTTCAAAGTCAATACCCTCATGTTGAGCATATCCTTTTGCAACGAGACGTGCTTTATTACGAATTACTATCCCATTTTCATCCTTTTTGTTTTTGAAAATCCACTTTGTACCAATAACAAATTTCCCAGGTGGTTTCGGAACCAGACGCCAAACTTTTAATCGTTCAAATTGATTGATTTCTTCTTGCATAGCAAGGATCCAGTCTGGGTCTGAGAGAGCTTCACTGACTTTCTTAGGTTCAATAGAGCTTAGAAAAGAATAATATTGACATTCGTCAGCAGTGGCTCTACGGGTTTGAACAGAAGATTCAGGATCACCGATTATTTGATGCAAAGGATGCTCTCTTGTCCATTTAAGGGAATGAGGAAGTGGAAGTTGACCTGGAATTATATTTGAGGTATCAGTGAATACAGGATGAGGGATTATTGCTGTTTGAGCATTTGATGTAGAAGGTGGAGGATCTACTCGTTTAACGTTGAATTTAGAGAAATCAATCACCAATGGTGGAGATTGTGCTGGAACTAAAGATAAATCTAAAGGATTAGCAGCTCGACCAGACGGTGGAGTTTGTGTTGGAACTAAAGAGAAATCTAAAGTATTTGCAGCATTTCCGGAAGGTGGGGAATCGTCCAGAGATGATTGATTTTGCAAAGGTGAGGTATTTTCTTGTGATGATTGAGTTTCCAAAGGTGAAACTGAATTTGAAGGAGAAAAGTTGTTAGTAGGTTCAGCAGAAGTAGGAGATGGAGAATCAGTTGATCTTGAATTTTGCACTTCAGGTACAGTAATAGATTGAACATCGGCTACAGATGGAAATGGGACGCCAGCCTCCTTAAGTAAAGTATGTCGAATGTTATGATAATCATCATAAAACTTTCCAAACAAGACATCTAAATCATTTTGAGATGCGGAAGGCGACGACGAAGGTGGAGGAATTTCAACATTTGTAGTTAATGAATCTATTGGAAAAGTTTCATCAAAGTTAACATTGACACTTTCTCTAACTGTCCGTTTTGACCGATTATATACTCTGAACGATGCAGATTCACGTGAATACCCAACAAAAACTCCTTCATTAGCTTTAGCTTCAAATTTTTTAATTTGTCTTTGTCATTTAGGATGAAGCATCGACTCCCAAAAATATGAAAAAAATTGACATTTGGAATTCGGTTATTAATGAGTTCATATGGAGTTTTGTTATAGGTTTTGTTGATGATTGAACTATTTTGAGTGAAACATGTCGTACTAATGGCTTCAACCCAAAGAGATAATGGGAGTTTTGAAAATGAAAGCATGGTACGAGCAGCTTCAACTAAAGTACGCTTTCTTCGTTCAACAACCCCATTTTGTTGAGGAGTTCGGGCAGCGGAAAATTGATGAGATATACCAACTGATTCAAGGAAAGAATCTAAAGTTTGATTTTTGAATTCAGTCCCATTGTCAGTTCGAATGGTATGAACTTTTAATTCCAAATTTGTCTGGGTTTTCTTGATGAAGGCAATGATAGTCTCAGTTGCTTCATCTTTTGTGCGTAAGAAATAAACCCATGTATAACGTCAATAATCATCAACAATAACCAACACATATCGTTTTCCATCCATGGTTTGAACGCTCATTGGGCCACATAAATCCATATGAAGTAATTCAAGCGGTTTTGAAGTACTTGAAACTGGTTTGGACTTATGAGGTTTCTTCGTCATTTTGCCCATTTCGCAAGACGAACAGAGATGATCCTTAGCAAATTTAACATCTGGAAGACCAGAGACATGACCACCTTTAACGAATTTGTTAATCGATTTGAAATTAAGGTGAGAAAGACGACGGTGTCATAACCATGATTCATTTGACGACGCTGTTGACATTAAACATACTTCGTCAAGTGGGGTCACGTCGTCCAAATTAATTGTAAAAAGATTCATCTCACGAGTTCCGGTAAGAAGTTCTTCTCCATCATAGGTGCGAACAGCACATTTCTTTGTTCAAAAATTAACTTCCAATGTTTTATCACAAAATTGACCAATACTAAAAAGATTGTGTGCAAGATCTTCAACATAGGTCACATTCCGGATGATTAAATTGTGACGAATTATATCTCCAATACCCATTATTGCAGCTAAATGGTCATTCCCAAACCGAACAGTTCCCAAATATTTGTCTCTAAAATTTGTTAATAATTTCTTGTTTCCGGTCATGTGTCGTGAACAACCAGAATCAAGATACCAAACATTCTACATAAGACAAATAAAAATGTGGTACCCAATCAGTTATGGGTCCGGAACGATTAGTAATATATGTCTTATTAAGAATTTTTAAGTAGGAATGTATT
Organism: Calendula officinalis; assembly: GCA_963853835.1. Taxonomy (NCBI): domain Eukaryota; kingdom Viridiplantae; phylum Streptophyta; class Magnoliopsida; order Asterales; family Asteraceae; genus Calendula; species Calendula officinalis. Next base: position 41,696,867 of record OY970826.1, read on the forward strand.
TAGAGTACTGGAGAACTGTAAGGAGGAAGTTCAGTGTTTGTTGATTTGATAGACCATTTTAGGGATTTCGCAGGAGAAATTAAAATCCAGTTTGATTGTTCATTTTGAATCTATTTATATTTAACAAACTTGGATGGTTTTTTATTTAGCTTAGGAGACGGAGTTGAGGAACCGGAATTTGGCAATTTAGGTGCAGACACAACGTGATAAATTGATTTTGGAGATTTAGATGTAGAAACTACACGATAAACTGATTTTGATGATTTAGATGAAGAAACTACACGATAAACTAAGTTGGAAGATTTATGTGAAGAACGTGTAGTTAGAGATGTTTGAGATCGAGCAAGCATTGTTTTGCAGGGTTCTGGATAACAAATTGTACATGAATGAATGATTGAACCATTTTTATGCAGTACATCATGTCGAGGACCACATGGAGCATCTTTTCTAACAAAATACTGTGTATCATATTGAGAAATAGGTTGATCAGTTTTTCTGTCAAAATAAACTTTGTTTCCATTTTTATCTATTTTAACAACCAAATTTACACCATTAACAGTGAAATTAACAGGTCGATAAATTGCAGAATCATACACAATACCATAAAGTGTAGCTAGAGAAATAAACTTTGTTGAGTTATTACATTTATTGGAATTAGAAAACGAAGAAGCTAAAAACGAAGGAGATCTAGACTTCTTAAGCTCCTTGGACTTAAGCATACTAAACTTAGTCGAATTCGACTTCTTAAAATGCTCAACTCCTTTTACTCCGCTTTGCACTGGCTTCTTAAGCTTGGTTTTTAAATTTTGATCTGAAAAATTTAAAACAGGAGAATTAGAATCTCGTCTTAAAAGAATTGGAGTTTTGGGAGAAGAAGAATTAGCATTTTGAGACGTTGGTTTTGAAGAAGCATTTTGATTAGAAACATGTTCATTAGAAATAGAGTTTATTGCGACGATTTTATCTTCTAATCCATGTATTTTAGTTTGTAGATCAGATTTTTCTTTGTCAAAAGCCTTATGGGTTTCATCGATTTCATTTTCCAGTTGGTAAATTTTATTTTCAAGAATGAGAGATGGAACATGAATCTTTGGTGTTATCTTCTGTTGAAGTACAACATTACCTTTTATCTCAAATTCTTCAGGTGTTATAATTGGAAAATAATCATCATTTTCAAAGTGAGCCTTTTAGTTCATATGATTTATTTAATTCAGTGTAATTAAAACTAATTTGGACATTCTCCTTTCTAGCTCGGTTGAAAGTCTCTATTTCTGCTTCCTCATCAGTTATACGAACAAATCTTTGTGAGATCCCATGGTGCATGTATCTTGAATCATATAATGTAGGAACCATTTTGCATGCAGTCTTAAGATATTCAGGATTGTCAGCACCGAGCCCTTCTCTTGAATTAAAATATTTAAAGTATTTGGGCTTGTTAAGATGAATGGTTTGATCAGTGTGTCCTCGTTTAACAATTAATCCCTCAAGATGTTTGATATGGGAATTCAATTTATTGGTTTCATGCTTGAGTGTGTTTATGATATTTTTTTTTTGTTTTCATTTCATTTAATGAATTTATTTTTTGTTCATGAATATTTTTAGTTAATTCTTTGATTTGTGAGTTTAAAGATTTAAACTGTTTTTCATTGTCATCAAAATCTTGTTGTTTACGAACCAACGCATTTTTATTATATTGATATTCATGCCATTTTTTTGTGTATAATTTGTGATTGTGATCAAACTTAACCGGTAATTCTGATATTTGACTTTGTAACTCCAGATTCTCTTGTTTAAAAACTTGAGTTTGTTGAATATGATGAACAAGTTGATCACCTAGATGAGCATTTTGTTTATTTTGTTTTTCCGAAATATTTAAACGATCTTTAAGTTGATCATTTAAATATGTTTCTTCTAAAAGTTTTTGAGTTAATAATTCTATTTGAGACATCTGAGTTTGGATAAACAAGTATCAGAATTATTGGAAGTATTTTCATTAGAGAGAAGAGAAGTGTGTACCTTGCCATCCTCATCGATTTCATTAATACGAAAAGCAACCTCAGCATTTTCTCTCGCCATAAAACACAAGTTGGCTGAATGTTCTTCATCTTCAGGTTCAGAATCTTCCATCCAACTAAGGTCTTCAGCTAACAACACCTTTCCTGTAACGACCCGAATTTTGTAAATAAATAAATTGTACAAAAATATGTTAAATAAGGATAATTCGTTTAAAGAACGTAGGAATTGGTTTCGTGTCGTTTGGACACCGTACGAGAAAGTTATGGGCGAAACCGGGTCGAACCAAGGATCAAAAAGTGCAGCCTGGGCTGCTATGGGAGTTCGCGGCGCGAAGTCTTGGTCGCGATCGTGAACTCGGTCCAGCGAGTTGGGCCAATCGACGCGAAGTAGTTCCCGACCCGGTAACGATCGCGAACTATGCGTGCAAGAAAAAGTTCGCGTCGCGAACTATTGATAGCGATCGCGAACTTTCGCGACACCAGCATTAAATTCGGGAAAACTCATTTATTACACATTGCAAAACCCTAGTTTTTCCCCTTCTTGTGTGTGAACGATTTTTGAGTGTAAGGTGTCGTTTGGAGCTCAATCTTCATCAAATCTTGGTGATTCTTACTCCTCATTGAAGAACAAAGGTAAATCTTCAAACCCCTTGTGTTATAAGTCTTAGAATTGAGTATGAAAGCTTGAATCATAAACCCTAGTTATGGATTTGTTCATGAATGGTTAAATGGAAGTGAAATAACTTAGATCCATGGTATTTTGTCAAGGAAAACGTGGTCATGTTTTGGATACACGAAAATGTGGTGACTTATGAACTTAGGGTTTGGTGATTTTGGGGAAAATGGTGCTAGTAGTTAGCTAGCCATGGATTATGTAGTTAGTATTGATAAATGATGCAAACCATTGTATTGGTTTTGATAATAGGTTACCGGTTGGTGGATTTGAGGCATTCAAATCTTGAGAAGTGATATTGGTGTTCAAGGAACACAACATTGGATAAGCTTGGCTAAGGTGAGTACATGTGACTTTTAAACTGGGTACATAGCTAGTAAATGTTTTTATGACCTAATGATTTGTCGAGTCTTTAAGTAATTTAGTCATTTATATGATTTATGATGAATTGCTTGTTTGATAACGAAATGATTGATTTATTGAGAAATGATGGAGCTATAAGCTCATAACGATAAAAGATAAGTAATGATGATGATGATGATGATGATGATGTCCCTAGGGCCGTAGTAGATTGGAGGCATTCCGGTTACTACGGTACCTTAAGGTTAGTGGTAGATTGGAGGCATTCCGATTACCCAATACCTATGAGTCCCGGTAGATTGGAGGCATTCCGATTACCGTGGAAATGATGGTCTTGATAGATTGGAGGCATTCCGATTATCTTGACATTGGCCAATGATGAAAGTGATAAAGTGACCCAAAACAAACTTAGTAATATTATTTTAAGATTTAATGATATTATTTGACTATTTGTTTATCGGGTCTAAAACCCATGTATCTCACGAGGCAATTTTGTCTCACGTACTATGTTTGTTTTTTTTTGCTATGTACTCAGGTTCGGGATCGAAGATCTAGGAGGCCCGTTTAGAAGAGGCCTTGTTGAGATTAGCTCGGTGTTGATGATTAGAGTCCTTATCCTATGGTTAAGATATAATTTGTAACACCGTTTTGTAAACTCTGATAATCTCGAACAAGAAACCTTTTCGTTTTTGTAAAACTGGTATTTGATGTTGATACAATATTATGTATTTTTGAATTAAATGGTATTTAAATGTTGTTTTGAAAATTGAGGTGTTACAACTTGGTATCAGAGCTATAGTTTAAGTGAACTAGGTTGAGTTGACCATCCTAGACTTAAACTGAGCTAGTAGGACCGTAGGTTCCATAGGATACTTGTGAAATGGCTATTGAGACCTTAAGTGTAGGTTCAATAGGGTTGACCTTGGAGGATTAGGTCATGTTTGGTTTTGGGACGGTCAATGTTACCGTTACTTTGATAAATTGACTTCTAAATGATTAATGTCTTATTATAGCAAAATGGTGAGAACTAGAAGTACAAGAGGCCCACTTGATCAAGGGCAAGATTCGAACAACATTGTCGAACCGGTGTTTGGTCCTCCACCTCGGGAAGGGGAGGAAAATTCGGGTGTTGAAAGGAATACTCACACCCCGGTCACCGTAGAACACCTCCAAACTATGTTCAATCAAATGAGGGACATAGTGAACGAGGATGTGAACCGACTTCTCATTGAGCATAGGGCACGTGAAAGGCGGGAGGAATCTCCACCCCGCACAAAGAGCAAGTCAAGTAGTGTTGCTCAAACTGAGAAATCATCAACGGAAGAAGATGAAAGTGAGCCCGAACCGAGGGAAAGGAAGGGGTGCACGTATAAGAACTTTATGGCCTTTAAGCCCGATAACTACTATGGTAGTTCCGAACCGAAAGTCACGATCCGTTGGATCCGTGAAACTGAACAAGTCCTTGAAGCTAGTAAATGCAAGGAAGGTGATATGGTAATCTATGCTTCTCGTTTGTTGAAGGACGAGGCCCTCGTGTGGTGGGACACCATGTATGAAACGTTGGGAAAAAGGGCGGTGTACAAGATGACTTGGGATGAGTTTGTGAAGCGGTTAAAGGCAAAGTTTTGCCCCGAGAGGAACTTGGAGAAACTTCAAGAGGAGTTTGTGCATTTGAAGAAAGGAAGTTTGAGCGTCGATGAGTACACTAAAAAGTTCACGGGACTAATCCCGTTTGTGATCAAATTGTATCCGGATGAGAGATCCCGGATTGTTCGTTATGCTAATGGACTCCCGTGGGAGTATGAATTGGAGGTTAAAAGGGCCGCCACACTCGATGAAGCTATCGGTGCGGCGAGAAATGTTGAAGAGGTTGGCCAAAGAAGAATCAACGAGAGGCCGAAGTTTGAAAAGTTTGAGAAGAGGAAGTTTGAGGGGAGCTCGGGTTCGGTGAAGAAGGGAAAGTTCACTCCGACCTTCTCTAAACAATCGAGTGTTGGTGCTTGTAAGAAGTGTGGCAAAGACCACAAGGGAGAATGTTTGGTGGACTCAAAGTCGTGTTTCAAGTGTGGAAGGCCGGGACATTTGGCAAGGGATTGCCGGGTCAGACCGTTGGATGAAATTGAGTGCTATTCGTGCCATGAAAAAGGGCACTATAGCAATGCATGCCCGAAGAAGGGAAGTGAGACCATGGTGTCGACCGCTCAAAAGAAAGCGGAGCCGACAAAGGTCAAGGGACGGTCCTTCCAACTTACCCGAGAAGAAGCCAAGGAGGCCCACGATGTCGTTTCAGGTACCCTACTCGTAAATTCTATTCCCGCCCGGATCTTATTTGACTCGGGTGCTACTTATTCGTTTGTGTCACATGATTTTGTTGTGATGTTGAATGTGCCATTAGAACTCCTTGATGAAATTTATGATATAGAAATTGCGGATGGTAAAACCTCTATAGTTCAACATATGTGTCGAGATTGTGAATTGGAAATAGATGGGAGAAAGTTTAAGGTGAATTTATTACCCATGGAAATTGCGGGTTTTGATATAGTTATAGGTATGGATTGGTTGGGTGAGAATCAAGCAAAGATTTTATGTGGAAAGAAGATAGTCTCGATTAGGACTCCCGACAATGAAAAAGTTTATGTGTATGGTGAGAGACGACACCATCTACCATGTCTTATGACCGCGGTTAAAGCTAGGAAATGTTTAGCCAAAGGATGTTCGTCCTTTCTAGCATATGTATTAGATGGAAGGAAAGAGAAGAAGTCGGTGGAAAATGTAAAGGTGATTCGGGATTTTCCCGAGGTATTTCCCGACGATTTACCGGGATTGCCGCCGGAGAGGCAAGTAGAATTCCGTATTGATTTAGTTCCGGGAGCGACGCCGATAGCTCGTGCTCCATACCGATTGGCTCCCACCGAGATGCGGGAATTGATGTCCCAATTGCAAGAGTTACTCGACAAAGGATTTATTCGTCCTAGCTCGTCTCCATGGGGTGCGCCTGTATTATTTGTTAAGAAGAAAGACGGTTCTATGAGAATGTGCATTGACTACCGAGAGTTGAACAAGATGACTATTAAGAACCGGTACCCATTGCCTAGAATCGACGATTTATTTGATCAACTTCAAGGTGCCGACTATTTCTCGAAGATCGATTTGAGATCGGGTTACCATCAAGTTCGAGTGAAAGAAGGAGATACCGAGAAGACGGCGTTTCGTACACGCTATGGGCATTACGAGTTTTTGGTGATGCCATTTGGGTTGACTAATGCACCGGCCATTTTTATGGATCTTATGAATCGGGTTTGCAAACCATTCCTCGACAAATTTCTTATCGTATTTATTGACGATATCCTTATTTATTCAAAAACCGAAGAAGAACACGAGAGTCATCTAAGACAAACGTTAGAAGTGCTACAACGAGAGAAACTGTATGCTAAGTTTTCTAAGTGCGAATTTTGGATTCGAGAAGTCCAATTCCTTGGTCATGTCGTGTCCCGAGAAGGAATCAAAGTTGACCCGTCAAAGATTGAAGCGGTTATGAAGTGGGAACCGCCACGAACTCCAACCGAAGTGAGAAGTTTTCTCGGCCTTGCCGGGTATTACCGTCGATTTATTCAAGACTTTTCTCGAGTGGCGACACCACTCACATTGTTGACCCGAAAGAGTAGTGAGTTTGTGTGGGGAGAAAAACAAGAAAATGCATTTGCTACATTAAAGGAAAAATTGTGTAACGCCCCGATTCTCACGTTACCCGAAGGTATGGAAGACTTCATCGTGTATAGTGATGCTTCACATAAAGGTTTGGGTTGTGTTTTGATGCAACGGGGGAAAGTGATTGCTTACGCCTCGAGACAACTAAAGAATGCGGAAGAAAGATATACGACTCACGATTTGGAATTGGCGGCGATAGTATTTGCTTTAAAATTATGGAGACACTACTTATATGGTACAAGGTGTACGTTGTATACGGATCACAAAAGTCTTCAATACGTTTTCACTCAAAAAGACCTAAATATGAGGCAAAGGAGATGGATCGAGTTGATACAAGATTATGATTGTGAAATTGTCTACCATGCGGGGAAGGCCAATGTGGTAGCCGACGCCTTAAGCCGAAAAGTTTATGAAAAGCCGATAAAGGGAAGGCTAACACGTATTGAAGTAGTCTCGAGTATAGTAGAACGGATCAAGAATGCCCAACGGGAAGTGATGGAGAAAGATGAATTAAGGCAAGAGCGTTTGGGAAAGAACCAACACTTCGTGGAAAACAAGCAAGGGTTGAAAACCGTCGGTGGTCGAATTTGGGTTCCCAAGTTCGGGGGTACCCGAAAGGAGTTACTAAATGATGTTCATAAGTCTAAGTATTCGATCCACCCGGGAAGTACAAAAACGTATCAAGATATGAAGAAGATGTATTGGTGGCCCGGGATGAAGGCAAGAGTGGCAAAGTATATTTCTAAGTGTGCCACGTGTGCACAAGTAAAAGCCGAGCATCAAGTACCTTACGGGGTAGCTCAATCGTTACAAATCCCGGCCGGAAAATGGGATGATATAACAATGGATTTCATTGTTGGATTGCCAAAGACGAGCAAGAACCACGACGCCATTTGGGTCATTGTTGACCGGTTGACCAAAAGTGCATTATTCTTGGCGATTCGAGAAACCATGCCACTTGAGAAGTTGGCAAAGTTGTATGTTGATGAAGTAGTAAGACTTCATGGAGTCCCGTTGTCGATTGTGTCCGATAGAGACGCGAGGTTTACCTCGAGATTTTGGAGATCGTTGCAAGACGAGTTGGGAACGAAATTGCGGTTGAGTACGGCTTACCACCCGCAAACCGATGGTCAAAGTGAGAGAACCATTCAAACGGTTGAGGATATGCTAAGATCGTGTGTGCTAGATTTTGGAGGTAAATGGGATGAACATTTACCGTTAGTTGAGTTCTCCTACAATAATAGTTACCAATCGACCGTTAAGATGCCGCCTTATGAGGCGTTGTATGGTAGGAAATGTAGGACTCCATCGTGCTGGCTCGAGGCCGGTGAGACGAAACTCACGGGTCCCGAAATTGTTAAGTTGACCAATGAAAAGATTGGGATAATCCAAACAAATATGAAAATAGCCCAAGATCGACAAAGAAGCTACTCGGGTTTGAAAAAGAGACCGTATGATTTGAATGTTGAAGACATGGTGATGTTGAAAGTATCGCCTTGGAAAGGCGTAATGCGGTTTGGTAAGAAAGGCAAATTGAGCCCAAGGTATGTTGGCCCGTTTAAGATTTTGAAACGGGTCGGGTTGCAAGCTTTCAAGTTAGAACTCCCACCCGAACTTCAAGGTGTTCACGATACGTTTCATGTAAGTTATTTGAAGAAGTTCGTGGGTGAAGTTGAAAATATAATTCCGTTGCAAGAATTGCGGGTTGATGCCCCGAACCGGTTGATAGAAGAACCCGAAGCCATATTAGAGTCGAAAACCAAGAAACTTCGGAATAAAGAAATTGAATTGGTGTTGGTCAAGTGGAAGCATTCGCTTGGGCCGAACTTGACTTGGGAAGTCAAGGACGAGATTCGGAAAAGGTACCCGAATTTCGTGAACTATGATGAGATTCCGAGGACGGAATCTCCTTAAGGGGTGGATAGTTGTAACGACCCGAATTTTGTAAATAAATAAATTGTACAAAAATATGTTAAATAAGGATAATTCGTTTAAAGAACGTAGGAATTGGTTTCGTGTCGTTTGGACACCGTACGAGAAAGTTATGGGCGAAACCGGGTCGAACCAAGGATCAAAAAGTGCAGCCTGGGCTGCTATGGGAGTTCGCGGCGCGAAGTCTTGGTCGCGATCGTGAACTCGGTCCAGCGAGTTGGGCCAATCGACGCGAAGTAGTTCCCGACCCGGTAACGATCGCGAACTATGCGTGCAAGAAAAAGTTCGCGTCGCGAACTATTGATAGCGATCGCGAACTTTCGCGACACCAGCATTAAATTCGGGAAAACTCATTTATTACACATTGCAAAACCCTAGTTTTTCCCCTTCTTGTGTGTGAACGATTTTTGAGTGTAAGGTGTCGTTTGGAGCTCAATCTTCATCAAATCTTGGTGATTCTTACTCCTCATTGAAGAACAAAGGTAAATCTTCAAACCCCTTGTGTTATAAGTCTTAGAATTGAGTATGAAAGCTTGAATCATAAACCCTAGTTATGGATTTGTTCATGAATGGTTAAATGGAAGTGAAATAACTTAGATCCATGGTATTTTGTCAAGGAAAACGTGGTCATGTTTTGGATACACGAAAATGTGGTGACTTATGAACTTAGGGTTTGGTGATTTTGGGGAAAATGGTGCTAGTAGTTAGCTAGCCATGGATTATGTAGTTAGTATTGATAAATGATGCAAACCATTGTATTGGTTTTGATAATAGGTTACCGGTTGGTGGATTTGAGGCATTCAAATCTTGAGAAGTGATATTGGTGTTCAAGGAACACAACATTGGATAAGCTTGGCTAAGGTGAGTACATGTGACTTTTAAACTGGGTACATAGCTAGTAAATGTTTTTATGACCTAATGATTTGTCGAGTCTTTAAGTAATTTAGTCATTTATATGATTTATGATGAATTGCTTGTTTGATAACGAAATGATTGATTTATTGAGAAATGATGGAGCTATAAGCTCATAACGATAAAAGATAAGTAATGATGATGATGATGATGATGATGATGTCCCTAGGGCCGTAGTAGATTGGAGGCATTCCGGTTACTACGGTACCTTAAGGTTAGTGGTAGATTGGAGGCATTCCGATTACCCAATACCTATGAGTCCCGGTAGATTGGAGGCATTCCGATTACCGTGGAAATGATGGTCTTGATAGATTGGAGGCATTCCGATTATCTTGACATTGGCCAATGATGAAAGTGATAAAGTGACCCAAAACAAACTTAGTAATATTATTTTAAGATTTAATGATATTATTTGACTATTTGTTTATCGGGTCTAAAACCCATGTATCTCACGAGGCAATTTTGTCTCACGTACTATGTTTGTTTTTTTTTGCTATGTACTCAGGTTCGGGATCGAAGATCTAGGAGGCCCGTTTAGAAGAGGCCTTGTTGAGATTAGCTCGGTGTTGATGATTAGAGTCCTTATCCTATGGTTAAGATATAATTTGTAACACCGTTTTGTAAACTCTGATAATCTCGAACAAGAAACCTTTTCGTTTTTGTAAAACTGGTATTTGATGTTGATACAATATTATGTATTTTTGAATTAAATGGTATTTAAATGTTGTTTTGAAAATTGAGGTGTTACATTTCCAGCCTCTATTTGCTTAGCCATGAGCATCTTTCGTTTAAAGTATTCAGAATCACGGACTTTGGGTTTCTTGCAATCACGTGAGTAATGACCAGCAACACCACAATTGTAATATTTTTTCGTTGGATCCAGTGGTGTAAGAGATTGCTTATCAGTTGTGTTGTTTGTTGCTGAAGCAGATGGAGCATATTTAAAGTTTGAGGACGATCTTAAGTTATTGTTTGTGGATTTTTTGTAATACTTCTTCTCATAATTTGAAATAAGTGACATAGCTTGAAGTATGTCTTCGAGTTCTTTTTGCAAATCATCAGTTATAGATGTTACAGGTACTTAAACACTTTCTTTCATTTTTGTTGCTGATGCATACAGATGATGTTGTTTTGTGAGCAGTGCTAGAGTATCATCAGTCTCTTGTTTAGTTTTCACTATGTTTTTAACCACATGTTCATTTTGGTGCAAGTATTCATAGAGTTCATGAATATCGATGAGACTGAGATCTTTGTGTTGCATGGCACTATTTCCAAATATTTCCCATTCAGGTAACAGACTATGAATGAATTTGATATTGAGCTCCAAATTTTCTTTACGCAAATGGTTTTTGCGAAGTTCATTCATCAATGTACAATATCTATGATATGTACTTTCCAAATCTTCTCCATTTATAGCCTTGAATGATTGATAAGAGTTAAGGGTAGTAACCATCTTTGCTTTGTTGCCTAACACTGTACCCTCCATTTGCTTTCTGATCTCATCTCACAGCTCTTTACCAGTTTCAAGACTATCTAAACTGTTGTAGATGTCGTTTGGTAAGCCTTGAAGCATAAATGAATATGATTGGACATCGGCTTTGGCCCTTCGTGCTTGTTGTACTGAATATTCAGCAGGAGGAATACGACGTTTTCCACTGATAACTACAGGAGTAGCATCTGGATCAGCAATAGCATCTTCATAAAATACTGCATTTCCATGCTCGGGGGATTCAAGAATTTCCACGGATAGCTCCTGGTTTTTGATAAAGTGGAGAAATCGTTTCTTCCACTGAGGATATTCTCCTCGATATAACACGGGAGGTTTGAGATCAGATCCAATCGAAAGTGCATCTTTTGACGTCATTTTCAAATGATTTTAAATGCAAGTGAGATAAAACTTCTCGAGCCGAACAAGTTGTATGAACCAAACAATGAAAAATGGGCCGAACAATGTGTTCGGGTCTAGGATTGCCCGAACAAGTTGTTTGTGCCGAAGTTCGGGTTTGTTTAAGTTCGGGTCGAAGTTCGGGTTTGTTTAAGTTCGGGCCGAAGTTCGGGTTTGTTTAAGTTCGGGCTGAAGTTCGGGTTTGTTTAAGTTCGGGCCGAAGTTCAGGTTTGTTTAAGTTCGGGCCGAAGTTCGTGTTCAAGTGAGTTCGGGCCGAAGATCGGGTTTGAGTAAGTTCGGGCAGAAACAAGTTTATGGATCGAACAAGTTTATAGCCGAACAGTTGTAGTGTTCAGGTCGAACTTGAATAGCCCAATTTAAGCCGAAGAATTATAAAACGAATACTTACAAAATGAACAGGAAATGGGCCGAATAAGATGTTCGGGCCGAAGAAATGGGTCGAACACTTATAAAACGAAGACTTGGATCAAAGAAGCTCGGGCCGAACAACTTGTGAAGTTCGGGCCGAACAACTTGTTCGATTGTTCTTGAAGCCGGGGATTTTGACGGAAGAACACCGTTCGTTCAAAACTTCACCATTTCGATCTGATTCTGCTCAATACTCGATCAATTTCAGTGATTCCAATCACAATATGCTCGAAATTGCTTTTCCAATCATCTGATCCGATCATATCCTTCAATCCATAACAACACAGCTCTAATTCTTCGATTTTCAGAGATTTTTGAACTTTTCAACATTTTCACTAAAATCACTAAATCTCAATCGATTGTTGATGGAATTGATCGAAATTTGATTCTATCCAATTAGAATCGATGGAGAAACAATAATTTTCACTCAATTCATCGATTTAAACCGAAAAATTCTCGATTTAATTTCACAGAGACGAACACGAGTTTTTCTTCAAAAATTTCCAGATCTTGATCGAATTACCACGAATTTGGATCTACTCACAGAGAGTTTTTGCTCTGATACCAAATGAGAGATCAAATGATGATGAATTCAAGCTAATCCATGGTGTTTTTGGAAGAATTGAAGATCAAGTGTGTGTATGGTGTGTGTGTGTGAATTGAGAGAGAAATGAAGATGGAGATGGAGCTTTCAAACTTGTAATTCTATTAAGTGTGGGAAAGCTTACATTCAAAGTCAAAATTAGCCTTATATACTCTAACCCCTAAATACAATTAAGTCTTTCTAATTAAGCCTAATTACGTAACTAAACTCAAAACTAGACTTAACAGTGACCAAACGATCACCCATTACGAGTAGTCTAAGGTATTTTGATATTTTACGTTAAAATGAACTAAAAATGAAATTTGATAACAACAAAAATTACGAAGACAAAAAATTCAGAGAAAAAGTCAACTTGAAACACTACAGAGAAAATTTTAATAATTTACTCCATATTTTTTTTTGAACGGATGAATTTTCATTAGCTACTAGGCTAATGCAAAAAAGAACATTACACAAAAGAGATGGCAGATTGTGCTAAAAAAAAAAAGGTCAAAATAGTCTAGAAAAGGTTTCCTATAAAAGAATGATCAGAAAATTATCATCATCTTAATTATTTCATTAACCCTATCATAGCATCATCCATAAAAAATGATTGAAGTTTTTCTATTAATAACTGTTTTGTATATTAAAAATGTTCATGAATATATACGTTAACTATATTATAGAGTTAGAGAAAATGTTCGGTCTATTATTTTTATAAAGTTATGAGGATAAATTTTAGCTTTTATATCAATCGACCCTCAAATCACCACCATCATCAGAATCACATGTGATTCAACACATCAACACCACCACCACCTCATGTGTATTAAATCACATGTGGTGTACACCGCCGACCCCCCCCCCCCCCCCCCCATGTGTATTAAATCACATGTGATTCAACACAACCGACCACTACCACCACCAACCTCTGTCGGCCACCGTCTCCACCACTGGCAACCCCTCGCCACCGTCGATTGCTTGCAATCACATGTGATTGCGTATCCAATCACATGTGATTGCGCCGGCCGGAGACGGCGAACGACGGCTGGAGGTGGTCGCCGGCGGAAGTGGCTGGTGGTGGTGGTTGTATATTGAATCATATGTGATTTGATGATAGTGATGGTTAAGGGATCTTTTGAGGTTGAGGGAAAATACTTTTAAAGCTTTTAAAGCTAGACCATTAGCCTTTTGGTCTAGATGAACTTGCCACCAAGGGTAGCCTTGCGGACAAACTTTTTTTATGAGACTTGAACCCATAACCTTAAGGTTAGGAGCAAACACTTTTAAAGATAGACCATTAGCCTTTTGGTAAAAAAAAATAAAAAAAATAAATAAAAATGTTAGATTGTTAAAACCCAAGATTAAAAAGGTTATATTTTTTAAACGAGAAATGATATTTACGTATATTTATGTGTCTATCTATTGATCATGACAAGTGTTAAAATTAATAGATGATATGAAGAAAGAAAATTAGTAGATTGCACATGTTATGTTTAAAAGTTGATAGACATATAAATAGACACAAATGATAATTACCAATACTATTTCTCTTTTTAAACAGATCGGCATGTATTTACAAGTCAAATGATGCACAATTTTATTATGTATTTTATTAATGGAATAACAATTAAAGTACTCGGCCACCTTGTTATAAATTATTTTCTTAAAAACGTTTGCTATTTCTTTAAATTGGATAAGTTAACTAGTTATTGATTTGTCTTGCACGAAAATCTAACAACTAAATTTATTTTTATTTTTTTAACGACAACCTAATCTACTCCTAAATCAACATATATCCACTATGAGACTCGAACCCTCAACCTTAAGATTGAGGACAAATACCTTTACCGCTAGATCATTTGACATTTAGTCATCTGACAACTAGATTTAATAGGGAAACTCATTAACAAAATACTAATTTCAAAAATAATTCGCAAGCTAAAAAATGCGTGCGCATACAACCAATTTTGAAAATACCAATCTTCTAGTCTGAGGCAAATCATAATTCACATTGTCTTGGTGAATACGTAATTTTATTAAAGTATATTTTAACTAGGGTGTTTAAAACAATCAAAATTTGGGTATCCGGAAATTTGGATATATGAATTCTGAATATTGAATCCGGATAATGTTTTTTAAAAATTCAGATATCTGAAATTTTTGGATACCCAAATTTGGGATATTAGATTTTATTTTCTTTTTTTTTTTAGAAAAATATTATGAAGATTTATCACAATATCCAAAATAATATTTGGGTAATTGGATTTTCCAGGATATCCGAATTTTGGTTATCGGAATAGGGTACCAACATCACTATCTGAAATATGGATATCCACCCAATTTCGAACACCCCCAATTTTAACTATATATAATAGGGGTGAGCGCGATCCAGAAACTGAACTGAAACAAAATCGATAGATCCGAAACCAAAAATGATAAATTTTTAAAATAAAAAACCGAACCAATTACATGTTTTTGATTTTGGTTCGGTCTGGTTTCGGTTCGGTTTGATCTCGATTCAGTTTTTTATCCTAAAAACTCATCATTTTCCAAACGAAAATAATGATCAATTTTTAAAACCGGAACCAAACCGATTACATGTTTTCGGTTCTAATTTAATTCTATTTCTGTTGGTTTTTTTATTCAGTTCGGTTTTTAGGTACAAATATTGCTATTGCTAGTGTTACATATAATGCTTGAGACTATGGGGTATGGGCACCATCACCACTAGAAATTTTCTGCCACATCATCTGCCACCTCAGCAACCAAACCACACCACATCACTTCACGTTATCCAGGAAATACCCACTACTCCACCCCACACCATTTTTTTCCAACTCATCATTTCTTTTCCATTTATTTTAATAAAAACACAAATTACATTTTAATAAAAATATAAATAACAATTTAATAAAAATACAAATAACATTTATTTTAATCTTCGACTTCATTATTGTCTTCATTTGGGTTTTGATTTCGGTTATTGTAAAAATGTTCCGCCAAGTCTTCTTGAAGTCTATCGTGTGTTGCATTGTCTCGAATGTCAACAACCCTATGCAAATATTCAGCGGTTCCCGGTACATACAGTGTTTGTCGGGGACCGTCTGACACGTAATGTGAAATATTGCGAGCTTTGTCTTCGACAACCATATTATGCATTATGACACATGCATACATAATGGATCTTAAATTATGAAGTTGATAGGTACGCGCCGCATTTTTAACAACGTGCCACTTTGCCTTTAAAACCCCAAAAGCATGTTCTACGTCTTTACGTGCCGATTCTTGTTTTTGGGTAAACAAAGTTTGTTTTGGGTTTGATGGATGCCGGTAAGCCTTCACAAATGTAGCATGACGAGGATATATTCTATTGGTAAGGTAATAACCGAATCTATAGTGATGGTCATTCACAACGAATGGAGCATCTGGTGCCCTTCCTGATAAGATCTCGTTATATATCGGCGACTGATCAAGCACGTTGACATCATTGTTCGAACCTGCAACCCCAAAAAAGGCATGACAAAACCAAAAGATCTTGTGAAGCAACTGCTTCTAGTACCAAAGATTGCTTTCCATGATGACCTCCCGTGTAATCTCCTCTCCACGCTTGAGGGAAGTTCCTCCAGTCCCATTGGGTACAATCAATGCTACTGTCAGGATCGAATAACCCAGAAAGATTATTTAATCTCAGATCTACTAACAATAAGAAGTTGCAGCGGCTCAACACTTATGTTAAATGATTAAGAACAATGAATACTGTAAATTAATATGAATGAGAATAAGAACACAGTAATCACAAAAAGCTTCAATGTATATTAATTTGATCGATCAATACACACGTACATTTACAATTCGTAAGGAACTATATATAATAGTCTTTGAAGCCTAAATTATTAACCTAGTTATTTTAGGATTCGATTACAATCAATATACATAAAGATATATATTCTATAACAAACTAAGCTAAAATCTCGGACTCGATCAGCACCATAAATAGGATCAGTAGTATTTGTTGATCGTCAGTAGTAAATCCAGATTCAGCATCATCAGTAGTAACTTTGCTTTTCTGCCCCATCAGTACTAACTTCAATATTCTTTGATCAGTACCAACTACAACATCAGTAATAGAATGTTTATCTTGTGTTTTATCCCAACAATCTTCCCCTAAACTTATTAATTCACTTTGAATTAATCAAGTTTCTTCTGTTCTTCATTCTTCTTATTTTGTTCTTCTAACAATTTAGCTCTTCTTTGTCTACCTTCAATAGTTCTCTGATTTTGCAATTTTCTTTGAGCTATAATTTATTTGTTGTTTCTTTTTACAAAGTAATTAAACTTTTCTTGAAACATCACAGCATCATACGGTTTCATGAATGTATTTGTGAATATCTGATACATTGTTTCTTTAGGATGTGGATATTCTTTTTCCATTAAGTATAATTCACAATTTTTGCTTGATCTTTCAAAGAAGTACATGTTTACTGTCGGGAGCGCATTCCAAGCATAAACATTTTCTTTATTTGTGAATATATCAGGATATTTATCTGGATAAAATGCAGCATCAATCATTTTGGTTAAGTATCCAGCTCCTGAATTCTTCCATGATTTTTTTGTTATTCTTGGCTTTCCAATGATCAGTACCTTAATAATATCACTTCTGCTACATGACATGATCATTGGTTTCTATCCAGTAAATCTTTGAGTTGATTTATCTTCTCTTATAATTTCAATGACATTATCAACAACCCTTCAATTGATAATTGGATTGTCTTCAATAGGAGCAACAGGACAATCAAGTACTTGTATTTCTTGCTTTCTTTTCTTCCTTGATTCTGTTTCAGGCTCACTTTTTTATCTCTTTTTAGTTGTTGAAGATTCACCAGATGTTGGTGTTCTGGAGAGAATTATTGTGGGATTTATTTCAATTAAGACTTTTTCTTTTTCTTCTTCTGCTTTACTTTCTGCTAATTCTCTCTTTTTGGCAGTACAATATTTGTCTACTATTGTCATCATTTTCATTCTGCCAAAGGATTTAGCATTATGCCTTTTGACTTTAAGAAGTCAACCATTTTCTTCTTTTGTTCAAAAACATCATCTGGTAGATCAGCCTTCTCTCTTTTACATTCTGCTACTAAGTCTTCAAGGCAATTGAGATGTACTTCTTCTATTTTTCTTTGTCTTTCAAACTCTGCCTTTTGACCTTCTACCAGGACTCCTTCTATCTGTGGAATTGATACCTCAGCTTCTTGATTTTCTGTTCCTTTCAGTCTTTCTTCTTCAGACTTTTTCTGGTCTTCAAGAGCCTGAGTCTTTCCAACTTTTCTTGCATATCTGATCCTTTTCACTTTTAGTTTGTCTAGTCTTTCTTTTCTTACAAGATTCATTTTATTCACCATGTAATGGCATAGGGCTCTGTTTGGATAGTCTTCATTAAATATTTATTTTCCTTTTCCAATACAGACTGATAGTGGAGGTGGAATGTATTTCATATCAGGAACTTCTGATATTATAATTGATGGAGAGAGTAAATGAATTTCATTTTGTGGTAATATCTTGGGGTGTGGAGGAAGCTCACACTCATCAACTTCATACCAATTTACATTGTCATCAATGTCAGGTATGACAAGTGGTTGTTCTGGTGCTTGAGGTCTTGTTACAATTATAACTTTTTCTCGTTCAAGAACTTCTGGTATTTCTTCATCTTCATCTTCAGTAGTAACCAAGGTGGTTGCTACTGGTATAATTTCTGGTTCAAATACCACAATCTGTTGATTTTCATTTACTACTGGTGAGGTTGTTGTTGGAGTTAGGGGTGAGCATAGCAGGGTACCCGCCGGTTCCGGCCGGAACCGGAACCGGAACCTCTTGTACCGGTTCCTCAATTTTCGGAACCGGAACCGGAACCTCCGGTTCCGGTGCCGGTTACCCTGTCTCTATAATCGTAAAATTAAAATAAGATGCAAAACGTAAATATTAATCATTTTATCTACTGATCTTTGAA
Source organism: Calendula officinalis (assembly GCA_963853835.1). Classification (NCBI taxonomy): domain Eukaryota; kingdom Viridiplantae; phylum Streptophyta; class Magnoliopsida; order Asterales; family Asteraceae; genus Calendula; species Calendula officinalis. The sequence goes on from OY970826.1 coordinate 41,715,368, forward strand.
TAATCATAGATTACAACTAGAGATGCACAGTAACCGGTTTCTGGAAAAACCGGTTTCGGTTTTGACCGTAACCGGTTACGGTCAACGATCTCAATAACCGGTTTGGTCAAAAACCGGTTCGGTTAGTAACCGGTTTCTACCACTGAAAACCCTAACCGGTGTAACCGGTTACCGGTTCGGTTAGTAACCGGTTCGGTTACTAACCGGTAAAAAACCGGTTTTGACCGGTTATTCTATAATGCCATTTTTTTTTGCCGCAATTCGATATCAAACACAATCATTAAACGTTTTAGCAAAACACAAACATTCATTAACCATAGAAACGTTAAAAACATTCAAGTACACATAATTAAACATAAAAATACAAAGTTCGAAAGCATAGAAACGTTAAAATCATCGAGATTCGAGATTTACTACTAAAAATACGATTAAAATACAAATCTTCACTCTTCGTCGCTATCTTATTGTGGGTCATTATCTTCATACTCATAACCATCGGAGCTAGATGCTCGGGACGATTCACCTTCTTGAGGTATATCTTCATCGGAAAGTGAGGTTGAAAGACCTTGAGCAACTTCCATGTCGAGAAGTTCTTCTTCAACGTCAAGTTCCTTCTCTAGCTTTTGTTTGTCTTGAATCCGGTCCGCCGCATCCAAGTGATCCTTCAAGCAAATACACATCTCCAAAGATGCCGGCGTGAGTCTTGTTCTCCTAATAGATAATACCCTGCCACTAACAGAAAAAGCCGATTCCGAAGCTACCGTAGAAGCTTGGACACTTAGTAAATCTCTGGCCATGGCGCTTAGAATGGGAAATTGAGGCTCCCTTTCTTTCCACCAAGCCAATATATCAAAATGCTCGATTTCTCGAGTGGTCATATTGCCTAAAAAGTTTGTTTTCGTATATCTCGACAATTCGCCATTAGCGGATTCTTCACTACTCTCACCCCTTTGCCGTTTAGTTGTTTCCTCTCTTATAGTATTAAATAAATGGGCTAATGGGTCGGTGGGAACATCAACATCACCAAAAATTGGGGCAAACGAACTTGAAGAAGCATTTGGTGCACCATACTTTTGAAAATAAACCACAAATAATGATTTAAAATTATCCCAAAAATGATCTTGTGCATTTTTAATATATGTAGGACTTACCAAATGCAATTCCAAATCATAACAAATTGCACTTATAGTGGTTTCGACACCGATTTTGTTTAAAGTAGGGTCTAACATGGCCGAACATGTAATTGCCAATGGTATTTTGCGAAAATATTTTCTTAGTTTAGTTTTCATTGGCGCGACCATTGTTTTATAAATACCACCTTCCAAATCAAAAGTATCAATTTTATGAGCCATCAAATATAGTTGTTTTAGTACACAATGACTTGTTGGATAGTAAACACCGGAGACTAAAACCGTTACATCTTTAAAAAGTTTAAACAATTCGGTTAGCTTTTTAATAACCTCCCATTTTTCGTCACTAAATTTGGCTTTAACACGTTTCCTTGTAAAAAGTTTGTCATGAAAATATTTTAAAGTTTGATGTTGACGAACACCACATACAAACATGTCATAACTTGAATTCCAACGAGTGGTAATGTCCCAATTAGGTGATAAACAAAGTGAATTTGTTTGCTTACACAAACGAATATATCTTTTAACTCGTTTTGGACCCCTTTTAAAAACATCACATAGCATCAACCAAAAGTCATGTGTTATAGCACCAATCTCCGGTGAGTTCAACCCATCTCGCACAAATAAATTTATAATGTGTGCGAGACACCGACTATGGAAGAAAAGACCATTCACGGGAGGTTTGAATGATAATATTAGCTTTGCAACCGCATTTGTATTATTAGATGCGTTGTCAAACAAGATTGCAAAAACTTTTCCATTTAATTTATAGTAATTTATTACGTGACTTAACATATAAAATAAATTTTCACCCGTATGGGGATGTGGAAAATCTTCAAACGCGATCACATGCTTCATCATTTGCCATGTGCTTGGATCGATCCAATGTGCGGTAACACAAATGTACGATCCGGGCGAACCATGAGGCGCCGACCAAACGTCCGTTGTTAGGTTTACACTTGTATTTAAATTATCAAAACCATTTACTAGATCAATTTTAGCCAATTTCCAAAGTTTTAAACAATCTCGTCTAAGAGTAGTACGACTTACATGATTATAACGTGGTTGAAGCTCTTGTTGGATGAGGCGCGTCAATCTTGGGTTGTCAAAGTGGTTGAACGGCAAACCTTGTTGAATCACGAACTTGGCCATTTGTTCTCGACAACGTTCCGCTTGGTACGCAAAGATACCACCGTCTCGTGCCATAGTCGCTTGACCCTCTTGTTGTGAACCCCTTCTTATCGTTTGACAATGCTTTGCGACATGTGTCCTCATCGTTGAGTTGGAACTAGCTCCCATGAGTTGACCACAATTTCTACAATGCGCCTTTATAAGACCATTGGTTAACTCGACTAAGTCGAACGACCCATTTGGTCCAAAAAGTTCGGGAACTCGTGTAGTTGGCAAAATTTTAGCAATACTTGCCGTTTCTTCATTTGTAGAACCAACGCCGGTGAAATCTTGACTACTTTGGCTTTGGTTTGGGTGTGACATTTTGACGTTTTTTGCTAATCGAAAGTGTTTGGAGAGTGTTTTTGGATGTTTTGAAGTTGTGATTTTAACCAAATGCAAGATATGTATTTATAGGGATGTTTAGGGGGGCAAAATGGTCCAAAAATACCCCCCCAACGGTCACAAAACAGCCCCCAACGGTCATATGACCGTTTTTTAACGGTAATATACGAAAATCGACGAAAACCGGTTACAAACCGGTTATAAAACCGGTTATTACCGTTATAACCGAAAACCGGTTATCAGAAACCGGTTTCTGCCGGTTTTTTGGTCGAAATACAGTAACCGGTTAGTAACCGGTCGGTTACTGAGAAACCGAACCGGTTACGGTCAAAACCGGTTTTGACCGGTTTCGGTTTCGGTTCGGTTCCCGGTTTCGGTTTCGGTTTCGGTTTCGGTTAATATGTGCACCTCTAATTACAACCACTTAACATATGATTATCTATTTATTATATTGTTAAAACACTATATTTAGACTACTTAATTACTAAACTCATTCAAAATTACACAAAATCTATCATATTGTTAAATTTGAACATTAAATTTCTCAAATATATAATATTTTAACAAAAATAGACCGAATAATCGTCGGTTCCGGTTATCCACCGGTTACCGGTTCCTAAATTTTGAGAACCGGAACCGGAACCTCTTAGGGCGGTTCCATAATTTTAGGAACCAGAACCGGCGGTTCCAAAGCGGTTCCGGTTCCAATTCCGGTTACCCGTTTTTTCTGCTCACCCCTAGTTGGAGTTACTACTGCTAGGGTATCAGTAGTATCCATGATTTCTTCTTCTGGAGCATTTACTACTGGTGGATCTACTTCTTCAATATGACCAATAGTAACAACCTCTTGATCCTTTGCCTCAGTAATATCCATAGGATCAGTAGTCTCTACGACCTCAGTAGTAACTGGAGAGTTTATTTGTTCTGCCGTTTGAGATTGATTTGCAGACACAAATATATCCTCATCCATACTTTTCATTTCTTTGTTCAGGTCTTCATTAAAACTTTGACATGTTTCACCATGGATCTCTTTCAGATTTAGGAGAGCCGCTGCTGCTATGGATTGATCAATCATCCCTTGAATTTGATCTTTCTCCCCTTTAGTGATCTCAACCTGTTGAGCCTTACTATCTGCAATCTTCCTTTGTAATTTTCTGATCAAATTAGATTGCTTTTGAAGCCTATACTCGAACCTCTTATGTCTTCTGTTCAGAGTATTGATGTAGTGCTTCATGCAGGTCATGGTTTTCCCTTGGTTGTTCAGTATATTCAGACAATTTTGTATAGTGGTTTTAAGGTTTTCCTTCCTATCCGTCAATTGAGTTTGTTTAACACTGCCCTCAGCCCATTTGGGTGGATCATTGGGCTCATTTGGTACATTGGTTTGAAGGTTTTCCATCCTATCCGCCAATTCAGGTTGTTTCTTTCTACCCTTATCACTTCTTGGTGATAAATTGGGTTGTTTGGACACACTCTTCTTCCTAGAAGAAGCAGTAATGTCCCCCCTTGTGGTTTCTTGGCACCGGGGTCCTCTTAGTGCTGCCTCAAAAGATGAGTCATCACTTAGAGTTGCCGATGTCTGGGTCCTAATGATGTTCTCACTAGCCTGTGCACCCACCTTTGGGGCACCAGTAGTGAGAGCCATTTCCTCATGCCCTCTCTCCTCCTTGGAGGACAACTCTTGGAGTCTGGGGTTTGACTCAATTGGTCCCCTGGTGTCCTTTAAGGAAGTTTTCTTCCTTTTGTAAGTTTTAGAAATTTCTTTGGCTATGGTCTGGTCTTCCTCAGAGTGAAGAGTAGCACTCTGGGATTAATTTCATGTACCTGGGACACATTCAGGATATCTGTTGGTTCATTTATTTGAGTGGACTGAATGGGTGGTGTTTGGGCTGTATTTGGTGGTGGAGTTGGTTGGGGTTCAAGGGGGTGACTTGAACCTTCTCCAGTTGGGGGTTGATCATAGATCATGTTTTGGAACAGAGGAGTAACCTTTCCAGAAAATTTAAATTATTTTCTCATATTAGAATACACCTTTTTATTTAATTCTGGTGTAACAAAAATGTTTTTAGGTGTTGAAAGATTTTGAAGTTCACAGTTAATAATATGAGTTAGGAATCTTGGATACATTAAGAATTTTGAAGATGATAGGTTTCCAAGCATTCCCTCAAAGATCATGTTTGAAAAATTAAATACTTGTCATGTGCTCAAACAAACAACATCAGAAGCTATTGACTTGTTGAACTCATTCCAAGTACTCCTTTTAGGAGAGATACAATGTTGAACAGTATGTACTAAAAATTTCCATTGAGGTGAAAGAAGACCTTTTTGAAAAGTGACTATGTCTAGTCTTCCTTCATACCCCATTTTTTGTTAAGTATCAACAAGATCTTCCTTAGGTAAAGAGAACATACCTGATTCATCATTGAGTTGAAGATGATGTATGATTGATTGTTCAGTGATGATGATAGACTTTCCATCTACAACAGATTTTATCTTGGACATATTGGGATCTTCAATTCGTTCAACATTTGTCCATAAGTCAATGAGATGTTGTTCATATGCCCTGGGATTGATTGTTAACGCAAACTTGATATGAGAGTTTTTCAGGAACATAACTATAGGACGAAAGTCCTTTGTGACATCAGGATTTCTTAAGAAGGAACACATGTTGTGGAATTCAGAATATTTGAGATCGGTTTTAACTGTAAGAGATTTTAGGGTTTCCATTTGAGTGATTTTGATCTTTGGAGATGAAAATTTTACAAAAAGTTCAGTCGCTTTTGCAAGAATTTGGGATTTGTGGAATGAATTTAGTTGATACTGATGCAGGGTTTTGATCGGAATTTGCAGAGATTAGGGTTTAGTGTAGGGTTTATCGAATCGAGGAGAGGATAATGCTAAACTAATCACAATCTGCTATTTATATTTTTCGATTTTACCTGTAAAATGACCGAAATGTTCTTCGAATAATAACCCAACGGCTATTTTCATGAGGGTCAGTATGGTAATTTATGTATTTTACAGATAACGGTCGATCAGTAGTAACTAAGTGTCAGTAGTAGAAACATCAGTAGTAACCATTGTTTCTATACTTAACCTAATTCTACTGAAAAACCCTATCAGTACTAAATTGTAGTAGTAACACACGATCAGTAGTAATAGATAACCATAAGTAAAACATACTTATATAAAAATTTTACAAAACTTTACATTTGATTTTCTTTTGAGAATTAATTTATTAAAATCATTCCAATACTGCTAACCAAGAAGCTGAATCTTCCTACATCAAATGCTTTTGTAAAAAGATCTGCTAATTGATTATCAGTATGAATTTTCTTTACCTTGATTAATTTCTTTTCATTACCATCTCTTATAAAGTGGATTCTTATTTCAATGTGTTTTGTTTTTGAATGTTTTACTGGATTATTCATAATACTGATAGCACTTTGATTATCAATAAAAATAGGAGTTTTAAGAATAGATATACCAAAGTCTAGGAGTTGATTTTGAATCCACAGAACTTGAGCACAGCAAGCAGATGCAGCTACATACTCTGCTTCAACGGTTGATGTTGAAACATTGGTTTGTTTCTTGCATTGCCATGACACCAATCTTGATCCAAAGAATTGACATCCACCAGTAGTAGATTTCCTATCTTGGCATTCACCACCATAGTCACTATCTGTGTAGGCTATGAGTTCAAATGGTGATGCATGTGGATACCAAAGACCAAGAGAAGGTTTTCCCTTCAAGTATCTAAAGATTCTTTTGACAGCTTGCAAGTGTAGTTCCTTAGGTCTTGCTTGATACCTGGCACATACACAAACACTATACATAATGTCAGGTCTTGATGCAGTTAGATACATTAAAGAACCTATCATAGATCTGTAAAGATGTTCATCTACATCCTCCCCCTCAACATCAGGATGTAGGTGTTTGTGAGTTTCCATTGGTGTGCTTGCACTTTTGCTATCTTTCATTGCAAATTTCTCCAAAATGTCTCTAACATACTTTGATTGATTTATCAAAATACCATCTGATCTTTGATTGATTTGGAGTCCAATAAAGAAGTTCATTTGACCCATTGAGCTCATTTTGAACTTGATTTGCATCAACTCTTCAAATTCTTTGCATAGTTGATCATTTGTTGATCCAAAGATGATATCATCTACATATATTTGGACCAGTAGTATATCATCTTTGACCTTTCTTGTGAACAATGTTTTGTCAATGGCACCTCTCTTGAAATTGTTCTTTAGTAAGTATGAAGACAATGTGTCATACCAAGCTCTTGGTGCCTGATGAAGACCATATAGAGCTTTATCTAGCTTGTACACACAGTCATTATGTTCTGGATCTTCAAATCCTGGAGGTTGACATACATACACTTCTTCTTTAATTTTCCCATAAAGGAAGGCACTTTTCACATCCATTTGGTAGACTTTGAATTTCTTGTATGAAGCATATGCCAGAAATATTCTTATTGCTTCAATTCTGGCCAGGTGCATATACTTCATCATAATCAATGCCTTCTTCTTATGTGTATCCTTGGGCTACAAGTCTTGCTTTGTTTTTGATTACTATACCCCTTTCATCCTTTTTGTTTCTAAATATCCATCTTGTTCCAATGGGCCTTTTTCCTTTTGGTAGAGGTACAAAAGTCCATACAGCTTGTAGTTTGAATTGAAGAAGTTTTTCTTGCATTGCTATGATCCAGTTTGAGTCTTTCATAGCTTGTTGAATCTTCTTAGGTTCCTCCCGTGACAGAAAAAATTCATACATGCATTCATTAGATATTAGACTTATGTTACAAACATTTGAATTTAATGAAGAATTAAATTTGCTTCTTGTCTGCATGTTTGAATTGACATCACTTAGGACTAAGTCCAAAGGATGATTCTTTTCAGTTCTGGTTCCTGGAACTTTGTCAACAGTAATTTGAGTATCTAGATTTGACTCATTGGATTCAGGAAATTGTGCATCGGTCCATGTTTCTTCAGAGTTGTTTGTATTTTGTGGAGATTCTTCATTGCTACTGGTGTAAGTAGTAACATTTTCTGCATTGACCTCACGTGGGTCATTGTTGTTACTGACATCATTATTGTGTAGATCATCATCAAAACTCTGAGGTTCAGAGTTACTACTGGGATCAGTAGTATCTTCAGAGTTGGTGTTGTTACTGGAGTCAATGAAACTAGGGTTATCAGAGTTACTACTGTCCTCAGTATCAACTGTGGGATCAGTATTAACTAAGATATATTTCATTATTTCTTGCCTGCCACCTGATGATGGTCCTCCTTGTTGGCTTTGATTGTTTGAATCTCCTGTATTATACACATAATTAACACCAAAAGATTTGGTTAGATTATCAATGTTAAACAACCAATCTGGACCATTTCCTTGTTCATTCATCAGATTTTTCATTAAAGGATACATTTACACTTTCTTCAATGATCATTAGCCTTCTGTTAAATACTCTGTAAGATTTGCTTTGAGTTGAGTATCCTACAAATATTCCATCATCTGCTTTGCAGTCAAACTTACCAATTTGTTCTCTTGTAATTAAAATAGTACAAGGACAACCAAATGATTTTAAGAAACTTATTGATGGTTTTCTTTTATTGAAAAGTTCATAAGGTGTTTTAAAGTGAGGCTTAACTATTAATACTCTGTTCTGAACATAACAAGCAGTATTAACAGCTTCAGCCCAAAAGGTTATTGGTAATTTTGAATCTGCAAGCATAGATCTGGCTGCTTCAATGATGGTTCTATTTCTTTTTTCAGCTACACTATTTTGTTGTGGCGTTCTTGGGGAGCTGTACTGCCTGTCAATGCCCTTAAGATCACAAAAATCAATTAGATTAGTATTTTTAAATTCTGTTCCATTGTCACATCTAATTGCTTTCACTTTGAGATCTCTTGTACTTTCCAGCTTTACAACCAGATTCTTTATAATTTCACTTGTTTCATCCTTGGTCCTAAGAAAGAAGACCCAAGTATATCTGGAAAAATCATCCAGACAATACACATTGTTTCTCCTTGGTGTTCTTAAAACAACAAATTTTTCATCTAAAATAAAATTAGGAAAAAGAATGATGCACTCTACATCTGTAAAAAGAATTTTGTTCTTCTTATCACAGACTTGTGAGACACTAACCAGATTATATTTGAGCTCAGCAACATAAAATACATCATCAAAAGTGATTTTACCATTTGATACTATACCTTTACCTGTAATCTTACCACCTCCTGGATTATCTCCAAAAGCAACATATCCTCCTTCAAAAGACTTGAAATCTCTAAGAATTTGAAGATTTCCAGTCATGTGTCTAGAGCATCCACTATCAATATGCCATGTTCTACCCTCTTCAGGGATCTGGATACTCTGCACATAAAGTAAAAAGATTAGTTAATTTTGGGAACCCAAGCTTGTTTTGTCTTCGGTTCATCCTTTGAAGAGTAAGTTTTTCTAACTGAATGAGCTTTGTATGCAGTTTTGTTCTTAGGTGGTTGGTTAGTACTGATGTTCTTGTTTGCTACTGATCTAGTTTTATACCCTAATGTTTAACTTTTGAATATTTTACTACTGATGGATCAGTAGTGTTTGGGTAATATGTGTTTTTAGCTTAGTCAGTAGTGTTCTTGTAATTATACCAGACATCATTGTAATTAGGGTTTTTACCAGTAGTAAACCTGGAATAGTTCCTACTGATGTTAGAAAACTTTGAATATTTAGGAAATTGATTTTGTTTTCCATTGTTTTTGAAATAATTATTTCGGTTTGGACTTTTATACCAAATATTTTGCACGAATCTTTGTGCACTTCTTCCAAATTTGGGAGTTTCAACGTATGGTTTTTTAAGTTCTTTCGCTTTTGTTTCTTCAGTTTGTTTTAATTTTAAAGATTTCTCCTTTTCTTTGTTGACTTTAAATTCTTTGAATTCTTGACTGTTTATAGGATTGAAGTGACAATGTTTAGCTATGTGGTTAACCTTGTTGCAAATTAAGCATGTTAATTTTGTTGATTTAGAACTTTCAGGTTTTCTTTGTTCTTTTAACTGGTTCAAGTTTCTTTGATTTCCCCTTCTTAAAATTGTAGGTATATTTTCTGAGTTGTATTTTGGGGGTTCTGTTTGACTTTGTGTTGTGTGAAAACTTGTATCAGTTGACTCAGTTGTTTGATCATCATCAGAAGACTCATTTGATTCATTTGTTTCATTACTGGTTTCAGTTTCAGTTTGACTTTCTATTTTTAATTTATTTAAAGTTCTTTCTGTGCTTGATTTAAGAGGAGGGATAAAATTAGTTAGAGGTGGAACTGCATGATATCCCACTCCATGCACAACTTTTTCAGTGGTTTGATTACTTGTTAATTCATTAACAATTTTAGAACTTCTTTCAAATTTTTTAATACTTAATTTATTCTGTTCTAATTCCATTTGACATTCTTCTAATTTGATCAAAGTTTCTTTTAATTTTAATTCAACATGTTCTTTTTCATAAGTGGTTTGTAGCAATTCATCTTTTATCTTTTCATCAGTTATTTTATAGATTCTAATTTGATTTTCAAGATCAGCTATACAACCATTATATTCAATTCTTCTATTTCTGTTTAATATCATTTCTTCAAGTGTTTCTTTATTAAGTTTTTCTAATTCTTTATATGCCTTAATGCATTCAGGAGTGCAAGATTTAGAATGTACCTCAGTAGTAGAATCAGTAGTGAAGGCCATGAGAGCTTGGTTCTGTGCATGATCTTCTGCTTGAAAGCTCCAGTCATATCCTTGTCCTTCTTGAGATACTAATGCAGTTGAATTGGAGGTGCTGTTTTTGTTGTAGCTTGATCCTTGGTCTTTGTTTGGACATTCTTTTGCAAAGTGACCCAAATTGCTACAGTTGTAGCATTTAACCTTGGTCTTGTCAAATCCAACACGATCACCTTTGTTGTAAGACAGATTTTGCCTTCCAGTTCTTTTAAGAAACCTTTTTGTTCTTAAGCTCAGCATTGCCATCTGCCACTTGATGTCCATCTCTTCCAAATCATCAGGATTGAGTTGTTCTAAATCCTCACTGATCAATGCAGTATGCACATGAATAGTGAAGAAGGATTCTCTTGCTACATCTTCAATGCCTGCATTCTTTATAGCCTCCTGACCTGTTCCTGTACTAGACACAAAAGCAGCATTGTTTGAAGGTAAATTTGGAGTTTTAGTACTTACCTCAGATTCAAACACTCTTAGCTCATTGTATAACTCATCCAGCTCTTTTTCTTCCAAAGCATCACCTTGTCTATATATGACTGTATACATAGACCATTCTTCACCAAGAGATCTGAGAAACTTTCTGTTTACATCATCATTGTCTGGTTTGTACCCAACTTGATTCACTTCACCAATAAGTTTGTTGAACCTATCAAAGACTTGTGACAATGATTCATTCTTTTGGCCTTTGAAGTTTTCAAAGTCCTGTTTCAGAACAGATTTCATGTTTCTTTTGGTGCTCTTTGTGCCAACAAACCTCTTTTCCAGTGCCTGCCATAGCTTCTTTGCATCATCATATTCAACAAAGAGATGTTGATAATCATTGGGAATAGCAAGCAAAAGAGTGCTTAAGGCTTTGAGTTCAATTCCTCTGTCTTTCTTCTCTTTTTCACACTTGAGTTTGTCGACTTCAGTTGAGGAACTTGCTGCTTGAGTCTGGATGTTTTGTTGCCTTCAATAACAACTTCCCACATGGAATAATCAGTAATAAGCATATACTGCTTGATTCCATTTTTCCACATCCCAAAGTTGTTGGGAGTGAGAATGAGAATTTTGTTAGCTTGAGTGCTTTCATTGTTATCAGACATGATTAACAATGTTGAGTTCGAAAGTATGAAACTTTTTGCTGTTCTTAATTCGTAGATCTAGAACCGTAAAGCTCTGATACCACTTTTCAGGATCGAATAACCCATGAAGATTATTTAATCTCAGATCTACTAACAATAAGAAGTTGCAGCGGATCAACACTTATGTTAAATGATTAAGAACAATGAATACTGTAAATTAATATGAATGAGAATAAGAACACAGTAATCACAAAAAGCTTCAATGTATATTAATTTGATCGATCAATATACACGTACGTTTACAATTCGTAAGGAACTATATATAATAGTCCTTGAAGCCTAAATTATTAACCTAGTTATTCTAGGATTCGATTACAATCAATATACATAAAGATATACATTCTATAACAAACTAAGCTAGAATCTCGGACTCGATCAGCACCATAAATAGGATCAGTAGTATTTGTTGATCATCAGTAGTAAATCCAGATTCAGCATCATCAGTAGTAACTTTGCTTTTCTGCCCCATCAGTACTAACTTCAATATTCTTTTATCAGTACCAACTGCAGCATCAGTAATAGAATGTTTATCTTGTGTTTTATCCCAACAGCTACCAAGCATTTCAGGAAAACCATGTTTCTCTTCATGATGCGCATATAAATTCTGAACATCAGTGACTGTTGGTTTCCTCAAATAAATAGGGCCGAATATTTCTACAACCCCTTCCGCAAAGTTATACATACTTTCACTAGCGGTCCTTTCAGACATGCGTAGGTACTCGTCAAGAGAATCAGGGGACGACCCGTAAGCCATGGATCGGATTTCTGCGGTACATTTCTGGATCGGAGAAAATCCCCGCCTAGCTCTAGCATCATATTTAAGTTGAAAGAAAGGATACCTGTTTTCTAATGCACTACATATGCGCATGGACAAATTTTTGCTCAAACGAAACCGTCGTTTGAATTCTCTATCGTTATAAACGCTATCATCTGCAAAATAATCTCGATAAAGACGTCGGTGTCCAGCGGCACGATCACGGTTGAGCTTCGCCGTCCTACTGTCGAGGCGGGCGGTGCTACTTTCCGCCGCCAGTTCAATCAAACGCGACGCGCAATACGCAATCAAAGCCGTATTGTATGTGTCGGATGATGATGACGATGATGTTGACGATGATGGTGGTGGGGTAGCCATGATTAAATGTAGTGATTATAGGTTAAAAAAGATGGTAAGAAAATGATATATAGATTGTGTTGTAAGATGGGTATTTGTATTGTGTTGTGATTGGGTGTATATATATATATAATATAAATTATTTTATTTTTTTAATATGTAACGGTCTTATGACCGTTCAACAGTCAAAAACGTTCCACCCCCGTCCGTTAACAGCCGTTCCCATCATCACCGCCGAGCACCACACGCCCCCACGCCGTGTTGGAGGGTGGTGTGCCCCTCCCCTCCACGCCGTTTCCTTCCTTCCACCTCATCTCACCCCACGCCATACATGCCCATATTGCTACTGTTATTAAGCCGCCATATGACATGTTTATATGAACCCTCGCGATAATACTATAAAAATAAACACAAAGTACAAACCCACTTGCATTCATAAAAATTTGTGGTCATTTGTTCTGTTGCCGTTAAAAAAAATCAAGCTTTTTGCTGTTCAAAAGAAATTTTTTTTTGTTGCACAAATTTCAAGAAACATAAGTGAAGAAAGAGTTTAAAATCAGTCTTTTTGCAGTGGGAGTTTACATACTCTGATCATAGTGTGGGGCTTCATTTTTCTGATCAAAATAATGAATCAAAGTACACAAATTGTGTATGTCAAACTTAACATTTTATTTGAACTCATACATTCTTACTTTCACTTTTGTTAAAGATCTTTCTGAAAGTATTTTTTCTATTTACGGTAGAAGTATCACTGTTCACATATTACATTCTTTATACCTCTTATTTGAAAGAGATTAAGTATTGTTGTTATAATATCCAAAACAATATGATATTAATATTAGTTTTTGTAGCAAGTTAGCAACATAGTTTTGAGTTTGAGAAGTAGAGCTACATACATATATTCTTAAGAGGGGTCATGAATTGGGGTGAGTGGTCCTATATTTCCAATTAATTGTAATTAAGACACCTATTAAAGCACTATCCCACACCTATCTCATCTCTCCCTCTAGAACTGGGACCATCATTATTCCACCTATTTCTCCTCGCTTTGCATCTTTTTGCCCATTTATTTGCTTGATTTTGGATTTTTCGTCGGTTAATGAAAAACAATTGTTTCCTAAACTTTTATAAAGAAATGGTGGAATATTATACGTATGAATTTTGTGAAATAAGAAAGCGAATGATAAAAGTATAAAATTTGATAAGATTAGTTTTGACAAGACATTTGATCATATATAAAACGTTTCACTATGACATTTTTTTTAATGATAAATATATAATCCACTAAATCTACACTAATTTTGTGTTAACTAGAACTTTAACCCACAAACATGTAGTATACCTAATTACTATAATATCTTAAGATTATAAGCCCTTTGGTTTTGGCTATGACATTTGATAGTTAATATTCAAATCGGCACAAGACTTTCCGAATCTTTATATCAACACCTATCATTCTGTTTGTTGCATAATCTTGACCCCTTAGCCAAACCATATTTAATCATTTTCCTCCATCTCAATAACCCTAATGACCAAACATGGTACCACTACAAGAAAAACACTCTTTGTTAATGTCATGTTTGACACTTAGAGACGACATTTTGTTAGCATACATTTTTAGAAGCCAAAAATTATTTCGTTTTCCACCAAACATGTCCCAACAACATATTGTTCGTACAAACTTTGAATAAAATGGATTTTGGTCAAACATATAGCGATGACACATCATCTACAAAGAGCACTCTATAGCAACAACAAAAGTCGTTGCCATAGGTGCCATCAAGACACGGGCAATTTCTTGTAGTGTATTGATCATACGCATTGTAGCGGTTTGGCATCCAACCGAAATAAACTAACAAACTTATTCATGATCTGCTACGAGGCCATAGTGTTTAATAAAAAAAACGTGCAAATATCTTAAACAACAACAATACTTAATCTCTGGAAACAGTCTCCCTATCTTAAAGTAAATGTATGATTATCTACATTTTACTACCTTCATACCTTAAACATTTTATTAAAATGATAACCATATGGTTAAGTTGGTTTTAATAGATGTGATCAATTAATATGTGAACTAATCACTATAGCAAGAATCATAAACTATCCCATGCTATCTCTAACTAGAACTAAAAGTGGCATAATGTGGTAAGTGGGATATAATGAACATAAATAGTTTTATTGATAAACTAGGAAAAAAAGGGTAAAAAAACATCGAAGAGCTAATAGTTAGGTCAGAGTACAAATAAAGTATAAGTATAGGGGTAGAAAGTATAAATTTCGTTTGGCCTTTGATATTTATAGTAGAGCCTAAGCCCCTTAAGACACACTCCCATGGTGACAGAAACTGATGCCGTTAATATTTGTCAATTCAGCGTCACGTCAGCAGACACACTAACTAACAATAAACTGACGTAAGCACCTCATCTCTTCACCAAATTTGAGCCCCACCATATTAATTAAGAAAAAAAATTGCATTAAAAAAGAAATTAATTAAAAAGAGTACATGAATAAAAAAATAAATAAAAACTAGAAGAAATGAGTATGTATTTATATATGTAAAAAATTAAATTTATATGAAAATTAAAAAAGTTAACTTTTTTTAAATTAAAAAAAAGTTTTTTTTTTTTTACTTTTGAAAGGTCAAAAACAGAGAGGCCCCACCAAATTTGATCACTCACTCTCGTCTCTACACTCACGAGTTCCACCTGGCGGGTGGGACTGACGAACCCGTGCCAATTGTTAGAGCTCGCCACTTTGGGGAATGGAGGAACTAGCGAGACCGTTGGGAATGGTCTTAAGACCACTCACAATGGTGATACCGTCAGTTGTTGTCAAATCAGCGTCACGTTACCTTACCCTCCAACCGATACTAAACTGACGTACTCATGCCAACAATATATCATCCCTTAAATTTTTGGGACCCACCATTACAAAATACACACACGAAATACCCCTTTGGACCCACCATCACCCACTGATCTGTCCCTCAATCCTGTCTCCAAAGTGGCGCAAAGCAACCAGCGGAATTAACTGAATAAAAAAATTAGCATGGAGTGATACCGCCAGCGGTAAGAAATTAAAAGTGGGGTAACCCATTGGTAAACACCCCTTAAAACTACATTACCCCTGTTAAAAAAAGTGCTAGGAAAAGACACAAAACAAAGTGGATCCAAGTGTCACGCGCATAACACGTGAGTTTGTCCCCGCATACAAACTTTTTTTCTTTTTTTCACAATTAAAAGCAGGTGGTCCAGTTTATGAGCCAAAGCTTTCTCCGCCGCTTGTCGCCTAGAATGACGTCATCATTGTCATCTTAACCCCAAAAGACAAATCGAAAATATCTAATATTTATGTTAAGCGGTATGTTTGGGACACCTCGGCCGAGATAAGTTGTACATCATGCACAAATGCTCGTACCTTGGTTTCTTTAATGTTGGTTGCGTTGTAATTCTTCAAGACTAAGTTTTTATCAATTTGTGATATTTGTCATCAATAAGAAATTGCAATTTCTGATGTCAAAGTCGTTACATGTTTTATTATAGTAATACATCTGAAAATACATCGTAATTATGTTATATATCATTCTCTCATATGAATTTGATATTTGGCAATGTTTTATTTCTTAATTCAAAGTACAATTTATTTTAAAAAAATTTAACATATACGTATAACAAGTTCATTTTCATTTTACGTTCTACTATCAGACTCGGCAATGTTGGGAAATCGATATAGTATACGAACCCGTCAACCTAATATAATGTCAAGCGACCCGTAAAAGTCATTTTTACATTTTGTTTGGAGAGGTGATATTTACACTACAAAAAATTATATCTCACACTACAATCTATATTTTGATATATTTAGACACTATGCTTCAAGACTTATTCAGTCTAATGTGCCAAAGTTACAGAAACGAGTGATGATTGGTAGTACAAGAAGGATAATGGGGGCCCATTGATCCTCCATGGACCATTCTACATTTGTGTAGTAGTGTAGTACCTGCTTTATCCCTTTTTAACATATGGCACTGGTGCCTTCCCCTCTCTCTTATTTTACGTAATTTTTCATGAGAATTAGTTTTCCTATCATATTTTTTTATACTTATATCACGTCATCCAAGTAATCTTACATATTGTATGTTGAATATTTTATATTCTGTAACAATGTTAGTAATAATCAAAGAACCAAAATGAACATGCAAACCTGAAAATCGACGAGAATCAAACTGTACGGAATGGGATTCCCGTCCTTTAAGGTTTATACGTGCTGTATGCTGCTAGCCTCTACGTATCACCCCAGGATTTGATGCAGTACGCTGGTAAGTTCTTACAGCCAAGAATCACCAAACAACACAAAGTGTTTAATCAGAAACAGGAAGGTACAGAGCACAAGAACGCAGGAGCAATTGAGAGAGAATGTGTGTTTTTTCGGTGTGTTCTAGACTGAGCCTCGAGCCACTTTTATAGTGAACCCAATGTGTCAAAACTGTAACTGCTCGGGATTAATATTGACCATTAAGCCAGACGTTTTAACTGATATGGTCATAAACCAAAAACGTTACAACGACCAAAGTCATCAACCAGTTTTAATACCCAGACGTTACAGTCTTCTCAAACACACGACCAAAAATAAAAGCTCCTCAGCTCCCAGCGACCGATGCGTCGTGCGAAGTGCGCCTAAATCGCGCCATTTCGCGTCATCGGTCTCGGCTCGGCGCGCGTGTGGGTCTAGCCTTTAATCCTCCACTAAAGCCTTTGAAAGCTTAAAGAATTAAATGCCTTATAAACCCATTTAATGTTCTTCCCCCCACCAATGTGGGAACTTACCAACTTGCAAGTATTAATTAATATATATATATATATATATATATATATATATATATATATATATATATATATATATATATATATATATATATATATATATATTAATATTAATTAATAATTCCAACAATCCCCCACCAAGTTGGAAAGTTTCCTTTCATTCAGACAGATGCTGTCACTTAGGTGTCACGAAGATTAAACCCAAGTTTAATGTGAGCAAACAAGAGGAGATTGATTCAATGGTATCCTAATAGGTTTAAACCAAGAACCTTAATAACCTCCCCGGTTTACCCCCACACAACATATGCCATCTTTGTGTTCTCCCTGAGCACTAATATGGCATGTGCTAAAATCCTTTTCATGACCCTTTAGAAGACAAACCAACAGTCTTCATTTGAGGCGGCACCACCTCTAGATCATATAGGCAAAATTTTACAACATCATCGTTGCTTAGATGTCTCCAAAATTTTGTTAAGAGTATTAACTCATCCTCGTTCTCGGCAACGATGTACTATCCTACCTCACATTGATCTATCTTGATTGATAGTACCTTCTATCGTTAGTAATTTCGTTGTTACCCATTAAACTTGAAAATAGGAGCACTAAGTTCAAGTTGGGTTTCCATTACTAACGATTCTAGTTTGGTTTTAGACCCATGACTCTCGCGGTAGATGTTACCAAATCTCTCGTCAGAGGTTTAGTAAACGGATCTGCCAAATTCTTCGATGTCTTGACATAAACAACTTTGATGGTACCACTTTCAATTAGTTGTCTCACAGAATGATGACGAAGACCTACGTGTCTCGTCTTCCCATTATATACAGAATTATATACTTTAGACAGTGTGGTCTCACTGTCACAGTACATGGGAATTGAAGGCATTGGAGTATCCCACAAACGGATATCCAAGAGTAGATCTCTAATCCACTCTGCCTCTTTGCCTGCAGCGGCTAGAGCAATGAGCTCAGCTTCCATCGTTGAGTGAGCTATACATGACTGTTTCTTGCTCGCCCAAGAAATAGCCCCACCAGCTAGTGTATAAATCCATCCACTTGTGGATTTAGAGTCACTCATGTTATCAATCCAGCTGGCATCTGAATACCCTTCTAGTATACTAGATTTTGACGTGTAAGTCAACTCAAGATTACTAGTCCTTTTTAGGTATCCTAGTACTCTTCCTACTGCCTTCCAGTGCTCTGTACCGGGGTTGACAGTATATTGACTTAGCTTGCTTACTGCAAAAGCAATGTCAGGTCTAGTGCAATGTGTAGCATACATCATGCTTCCAATTGCACTAGCATATTCTAGTTGAGCCACTGCTCTACCAGAGTTCACTTCAAGTTTTACACTAGAATCGAAAGGAGTGTTAAATTCCTTAAAATTCAAGTGTTGAAACTTTGTCAAAATTTTCTCTATGTAATGTGATTGACTTAGAGAAATTCGACTATCTGTTCTTTTAACCTTAATACCAAGAATGGTATCCACTTCCCCTAAATCTTTCATCTTAAAGTTCGAGGATAGGTACTTCTTCGTATCAAGAATACCTTGTAGGTGAGTGCCAATGATCAACATATCATCAACATAAAGACAGATAACAACGGTGTATTCAGTTGTGCATTTAGTGTAGATACATCTATCAACACTATTATGCTTAAAACCAAATGCAGATACAGTGGTGTCAAACCTCTCATGCCACTGTTTTGGAGCTTGCTTCAAACCGTACAGTGATTTAATAAGTCTACAAACTTTGTGTTTCCTGTCCGGATACTATGAAACCTTCAGGTTGCTCCAAGTATATCTCCTCCTTGAGATATGCATTTAGAAAGGCTGTCTTCACATCCATTTGATGAATGTACAATCCTTTCATTGCTGAGATTGCTATAAGAGTTCTAATAGAACTAATTCTAGCAACCGGTGCATATGTATCGAAATAATCAATACCTTCTCTTTGTCTATAACCTTTAGCGACTAATCTCAATTTATAGGCAGATATTGATCCATCTGGATGATACTTCCTCTTGAAGATCCATTTAGATCCTATGGGTCTCTTACCCTTGGGAAGATCAGCTAACTCCCAAGTTCCATTACCCATGATTGAATACATTTCATCATTTATAGCATCCTTCCAGAAAGGAGCATCTCTCGATGTCATAACTTTAGTAAAAGTCTTAGGATCATCATCTAAATTAATAGCTAAAATCACCTCTCTCGTCACCTTAGATTGAGATCCTTCAACCAAGTATGATAGAAAATCGTCCCCAAAATTCTTTTCCTTTCGCACCCTTGTACTTCTCCTTGCTTCTTCTACAATATAAGAAGGTGGTTCTTCTATAACAGTAGAAGGTGTAATAATCTCTCGAGAAGTACTGGGTGCTGGAATGGGATTAGAGGTAGAATTGGAGTTTTCATCATCTCCTATTAGCTTATCCTCGAAGAACTCCACATCTCTGGATTCTACGACGACACCTGATTCTTTATCCAACAATCGGTATGCCTTGCTATTTTGAGCATATCCAATGAATATACTTTTCATAGCTCGAGCTCCCAACTTGGATCTTTTAGGACCAGGTGTACGATAATAAGCTAAACACCCCCACACTCTTAGATAATCTAAGTTAGGTTTTCTACCTTTCCATAACTCATAGGGACTGGAAGGAATCACACGACTAGTGATTCTGTTGTGCACATAACATGCAGTCAACAATGCTTCCCCCCACAGATTGTGTGGCAAACCTGAATGATTCAACATACAGTTGACCATTTCAACAAGGGTTCTATTCTTTCTTTCAGCCAAACCATTCTGTTGGGGAGTATATGGTGATGTTCTTTCATGCTTGATACCATTCTCTTCACAGAATGTATCAAACTCATGATTAAAGTATTCTCCGCCTCTGTCCGAGCGAAGAATCTTAATATGTTTTTCATGTTGATTTTCAACCTCGGCCTTATATAGTTTGAATGCATTAAAAGCTTCGTCTTTTGTATGCAATAAGTAAACATATAAGTAACGGCTCGAGTCATCACAAAAAGTTATAAAATATTTTTTTCCTCCACGAGTGAGTATTCCATTCAGTTCACAAATATCTGAATGTATTAATTCTAGTAATGTTGTATTTCTCTTAACGCTTGGAAAAGGTTTCTTTATAAACTTTGATTTTACACAAGTTTCACATTTGTTAAAATCTTTATTATTTAATTTTAGCATACCTTTAGTTTGCATTTTTTCAATATTTTTAATATTAGTGTGAGCTAAACGTTTATGCCATAAAGAAATTGAACAAGCAATATAACCAGAAAACATTATTTCATTGAGTTCAAAACCAACAACATTACTAGTGGTACCGTCACCATCACTAGCGGTACCTTCACTCTTACTCTCACAAAAAACAACACTAAAAACAGATTCAACACAATCATTACTACCCACACCCCCCTCAAACAATTCAAGCCGATACATACCACGCGTATTAACGGCTTGTCCCACATACACCCCATCTTTTGAAAACAAGATCCTACCACCCTCAATCACCAACTTATAACCATTCTCATCAAACTTGGCTGCCGACACAAGCCCCTTCCTAACACCAGGAACATGCAACACATCACGAAGGGTGACCACACTTCCATTTTGGAAATTTAGTAACACCGTGCCTATTCCACGAACACGCAACTTGTGACCATCAGCACACGACACTACCGTTCCTTCTTGAACAGGGCCATATGTTTGGAAGCTACTACGATCACCACAAACATGAATAGTAGCTCCAGAATCAAGAAACCAGTCACGAGTAGTTATCACACGATTCAATGAGGAAATCATATTGGTTTCCCCAAGATCCACACTAGCCACCAAGTGAGTTAGATCTGCAACAGCATTTGCAGATCCACCAACGGGCCCCGATTTCCGCAGTGGACATTCTCGTGCATAATGCCCTGTTTCTCCGTAAACATGGCACTTTCCTGTTTTCTTGAGTTGATTGTTTTGCTGATGATGATTAGGCCTCTTGAACTCCTTCTTTTTAGGTCCCATGTTCTTGTTCATTTTGAACCCTTTCTTGCCTTTGTACCCAGAACCCGAACCAGATGCAGAACCATGACCCCCACCTGACACGTGGTGAACACTCATTCCGACTTTACCCCTTTTGTCCCTGTTGCGAGTTTCCTCCTCAATACGGAGGTGTTTCAACAGGATATCCAAGGAGTAGTCCTCGGATTTGTGCATCATTCTTTTGGAAAAGTCTTTCCAAGAAGGTGGTAACTTGCAAATGATTGCTCCAACCTGAAAAAGCTCGGGAAGATTAATAGATAGGGAATTCAACTTATTCACTATCACCTGGAGTTCATGCACTTGCTCCATAATCGGCTTATCATCCACCATTTGAAACTCGAAGTATTTTGACACAAGATACTTGTTGGTACCTTCTTCATGTGCCTTGTACTTGAGTTCAATAGCTTTCCACAACTCTCTAGGATCTGTAATAGGAGCATACAGATCATAGAGTCGATCAGACAAGGAGTTCTTGATGTGTCCCAAGCATAAGTGTTCAGACTCTCTACGCAGAGCCCTTTGCTTGTCAAGTTCGGCAATTGCTTGCACATCAGGAGCACCTCCTTCAGCGGCTTCTGGATTAGCAGGAATTGGGACCAATTCAGGGTCCAACACGAAGCTCAGTTTAAGCACAGCAAGCATAAACATGACTTTGTCAGCCCATCGAGTGTAGTTCTGACCATCAAAACGATCAAGCTTGATGAATTCTTGATTCATCAAACGGAAGTTGGTGGAGGAAAGTTCAGTATCCATTTTCTTTTCTCTGAAAATCGATTAGTAGATTAATCACAGAATATAGAACAAACAAAAATTATAAACCTTAAAGATTGTTGAATATTTTATATTCTGTAACAATGTTAGTAATAATCAAAGAACCAAAATGAACATGCAAACCTGAAAATCGACGAGAATCAAACTGCACGGAATGGGATTCCTGTCCTTTAAGGTTTATATGTGCTGTATGCTGCTAGCCTCTACGTATCACCCCAGGATTTGATGCAGTACGCTGGTAAGTTCTTATAGCCAAGAATCACCAAACAACACAAAGTGTTTAATAAGAAACAGGAAGGTACAGAGCACAAGAACGCAGGAGCAATTGAGAGAGAATGTGTGTTTTTTCGGTGTGTTCTAGACTGAGCCTCGAGCCAGTTTTATAGTGAACCCAATGTGTCAAAACTGTAACTGCTCGGGATTAATATTGACCATTAAGCCAGACGTTTTAACTGATATGGTCATAAACCAAAAATGTTACAACGACCAAAGTCATCAACCAGTTTTAATACCCAGACGTTACAGTCTTCTCAAACACACGACCAAAAATAAAAGCTCCTCAGCTCCCAGCGACCGATGCGTCGTGCGAAGTGCGCCTAAATCGCGCCATTTCGCGTCATCGGTCTCGGCTCGGCGCGCGTGTGGGTCTAGCCTTTAATCCTTCACTAAAGCCTTTGAAAGCTTAAAGAATTAAATGCCTTATAAACCCATTTAATGTTCTTCCCCCCACCAATGTGGGAACTTGCCAACTTGCAAGTATTAATTAATATATATATGTATATATTAATATTAATTAATAATTCCAACATTGTATAAATAAATAATACAATTATTGTAGTACATTGATTAAAATATATAGTGTAAAAATCACCACCTAATTTTTATATTTATTTCCTTATTTAAAATAATTATAACATCTAATTCAACTAATATTCGAGGCGATATGAGGTTACGTTAAAACTTTATAATAAAAGCAAAAAAAGTTATATGACTTTATAAATATATGTTCTAAAAGTAATCTTTAAATTTTTTGTAGTCTGGTAAATCTTAACAATTGATCAATCATAATTAATAATCAAGATTAATCACATATTTTATACAAATAGAGGTATTTTGGTCTTTTTTATAAAATAAAAAAATTATTTTTGTATTATTATTATTATTGTTTATTTATTGTATTTAAATTTTAATTTATTTTTGTTAAAAACTCATAACATGTGATTGAATACCTAATTACATGTGATCAAATATATAATCACATGTGATTATCACACATGATTAAAAATAATATTATTTTTTTAACGAAAAAACTAATAGAATAAAAAATATAAAAATAAATCGAAGATCTTTTTGTTAGTGTCAAATGACCAAAATAGACATTCAAGTATAAAATATGTGACTAATGTTGAACATTAAATATTATTAATCAATAGTTAATATTAGGGGTGACAATTCAGGTCGGGTTCAGGTTGGCGGGTTCGGGTTCGCGGGTTCGCGGGTCAGAAACGTTCAACCCGAAACCGACCTGTTTATATAAACGGGTCAGATATCTCAACCCTAACCTGTTTAACTTCAACCCAAACCTAACCCATATAACTCATTTAATAAAACAAGTTAAACAGGTTATCAGGTCAAACAAGTTAAACGAGTCAAACATGTCAAAACCATGTTATTATTACACAAATTCATAACACAATACTAAGCACCAAATTACTAATTAACATTTTTAATTTTTATCTAACTATTAATTACGTTATAACTAATAAACTATAAATTAATTATAAATATATATTTTTTAAAGTATTTTTTAATAATTAAACGGGTTGGCGGGTCGACCCATTTAAATTATCATTGACCCGAACCTAACCTGTTTAATAAACGGGTCAGCTAACTCAACCTGAGATTGACCCAATTATTTTTTAGCTCAACCCAAACCTGTTTATTTTTGTGTCGGTTTCAGGTCGGGTTTCGTGTCGGGTCAAAAATTGCCACCCCTAGTTAATATTTGTCCCTTGAGAATACACAATGACTAAATACTACCATAAACATTTACCTAAGTATATATGTGGAGATAATTATTAAATAGATCAAAAATGCATTCATTTTCTCAAAAAGCAGCTATCGACTCAAATCTTTCTCAAAATATACCGTACGATTAGTCTTTTTTGAATCTTGTGTTGGTCCATTGTTTTTTAATACCCAGGGAGAGATGGGAAACGTATGCCCCCATGCTCGTACGTCGGTGCGAGTGTATCATATAATGACAACATATAGAATTTTTTTAAAAGACAAAAATGTAGAAAATTATATAGTCAAACTAAAATAATAGTAGTACAAATTAAAGTACAAACTAAAACCTACAAAAATCATCTAAAAAGATGTATTGAAATGTATTAATCCACCCAGTCCAGCTATTTTGACCCATATTATAGGCATGTTTAGATATGCTTTTGAAAATGATTAAAAATATATATACAGTCAATGACCTTAACTTATGCCCCTAAATTTTTTGTTGCCATGGGCCTAAGGCCATTTCGCCTCATGTATTGAACCGGGCCTGCTTGTGTCACTCCGGATTTTTTTGTATTTTTTTGTGTGACTTGACCATTTTTTTGTGTGACAAATCTACGACAAAGTCTATTTTTTGTATGACCATAACATTTTTCGTGCGACCCGTTGTTAAGATTTGAAGGTGAAGTTTTTTACGAGTATTTTGGAGTTACCAGTTTTATTTTGGATATCACTATTATATATGTGTATATATTACTAATATAGTTTTCGTACGTAGAACCTAACATACCGACACTCAAGTATCAATGGCTTCTCAATATTCCCGATTTCCCCCAATTTAAAGCCGTCTTCTTCCAAAATATAGTTTGTGAAAAAGAAATATTTATTGCCAATTAAGTTAGATGCTAAAATGCTAATGATTTATGGAATATGTTATGTGGTAGACGATGATATGGGCATAGTGGTTGTCGAAATTCTATTGGTCGAATACTTTTTAAGGACCGCATATATTAAATAATCTTAGTCCCAATTGGTGGTCTTGATCCCTACTAGTTTTTATATTCATTATTATTATACTAATAACTATTATTATTGTAATTATTATTATTATTTAGGTCTAAATATATTTCAGATGAGTGTTATATTCTTCTTTCTATTATTTCACTCAACATTTAATGTCATCATATCTGAAACTACAAGCATATAATCTAGTAATTGTTAGAACAATTTTGATGTATAATTTGTCTTTTTCTCTATATTACTAGACGCTACTTTCATCACCAAAATCTTTGATTTGATATTTAATTTTATTAGAAGGTAGTTTTTGAAAAATTCTTACTAATTTCAATAATAACCTGTAATATAGGTAGATCTTACAATTTAATGAATAGAAAAACATTACTTTTTATTATTTTGCGAGTGTTATACACTTTTATCTAACTACTCGAGTTAGCTCTAAACTCGGATATAATTCGAGCTGAGGTTTTATAGAGTTAGAGTTCGGTTTCATATGTTACGAGTTTCAAACCGTAAATATATATTCATCCGGCTACACACTCAACCTCGAGCATGAAAGGTTTCCAAGCCTAACCAAGTGTCCATTTATAACTTTTCTAACAATTCGTTTGCAGATTAATAATTATTATGAAATAGCCTAGAACCAAGAGGCCTCTTGAATAAGTTCTCACATAATTGTGTCGATCATTTGTTCTTTCAATCTTCAAAACGGATGCTTCTTTCAATATGTTATGAAACATTTTGTTCAATTTTTTTATTTTATTTTTTTTTGAACAACAAAAAACATTTAGTTCAAATTAATAATTTTTATCTCATACCTTTACGGTATTTCATGCCCTTAGAGCATAAGTTAGTCAAACTATTATATTTTGACTTATTTAAAAGAATAAAATTGAATTTAGTTTACAATGAATTAAAGCTTTTGGTCTTGCGATATTTATAATATTTTTTTTGAACGGCTATCTCTATGCATTTAAGACATGATTTAGACACTCTATCACAATGATTAAGAGGAACACATCATACCGCTAGACCAAAACTTTGGTTATATACGGTATGTGTACTTGCTTGCTTTAAAAAGATTACTAGAGTATTTCTTGTCATCATTGCAATTAAATAAGTACCCCAATCACCTCATCAAAATTTTATTAGCAAAGTGAGAACGGTTAATGCAATTTATAGCCATAAACTAAACTTCAAAATTGAAAAGTCTCATCTTCTGATCCTCAATTAACTACCTTTGACTTTTGCAAAATTGACCAATGCTCCAAGTCTTTCATCCTTTTTTCCTTTGAACAACAAAGAAAAAGGTTAATCGAAAATGTGCTTCGGCATTTTTATCACCCATCACGACTAACCCCAGTTATCATTAGAAAAGACTAGCGATACGCCATATTACAAACTACATAATACGCCGATTACATGTAAGCTAATAAATACACTAAAAAACATCCATCCACCCCAATCACCTAATACTATATACATAAAACACCAAAATTACCGATTACCTTTCTAACCAATTTCCGCCAATTACATTGATGATGGATGCACCATAAACTCCAGTCTAAAGAACTCTATTTCACCTTTGTCCGATTTTTTAACCAAAAAAAACCATCTAATCACTGTAGCAACAATTAATAATTGAGAGATTGTATTATTTCCTACTAATTTTTTGAGTAAATTACATGGAAGGTCCTTGCGATTTGCTACTTATTACACTCATAGTCCTTAAACTTCATTTATTACCCTGGATGTCTCTGGCGTATACAATTTGTTACACCCATGGCCCCTACTGCGCTTAACTTTTTATAAATGACGAAAATACCCTTTGGCTTTTTGTAATAAAGTGATGATAAGGGACTGTGAATGTAATAAGTGATAAACCACAGGGGCCGTCTGTGAAATTTACTCGATTAATTGATATTTTTTTTTCTTTTTTACTCTTTAATTCATGTTCTTCCGTCACATTAAGACTCACCACCCACCTCTATCTTTTTGAATTCAAACATCAATCAATAACCATTATCGTCGCACCACCAAACCCCCTAGAAAGTCAATCCATCACCAACCCCTGCCATCGGTTGCCTTCTCCAATTTTTCCGCCACATATGACGTTCTATCGACCTGAATTGATTCAAACAATTCATACACGTCGCCAGAGGAGTTTGTGTTTGCACACACGGTGATTCAGACAATGGATGCACATCACCAGAGGATTTTGTCGTTTGTACACGTTGTGATTCAGACAATTGATGCGCGTCGTTGTAGGAATTGGTGTTTTGCACACTTAGGTCGATTGAGGTTTGAATTCAAAGAGAGATGTGGGTGGTGAGTTTGAATGTGGCGGAAGAATATGAATTAAAGAGAAAAAAGAAAAAAAATCAATTAATAGAGTAATTTCACTGATGTTCCATGTGGTTTATCACTTATTACATTCACAGCCCCTTATCTTCGCATTATTACAAAAGACCAAAAGGGTATTTTCATCATTTAGTAAAAGTTAAGGCAGTAGGGACCATGGGTGTAACAAATTGTATACACCATGGACGTGTTGCGTAATAAACGAAGTTCAGGGACTGTGGCTGCAATTAGTGGTAAACCACACATTCCGTGTAATTTACTCTAAATTTTTACTTAATATTGTGCCTAACAAGACTTGAACTCATGACCTATATGTTATAAACAACATCTTACAACTTACATTAATACCAATAGACTACAAACCTAAGGTAATTATATTATATGAGCAACATATCTTCTTCGATACTTATACATTAACAATAGTTAATTTAAACATTAAGGGACGCCAGAGAGAAAAATAGTTATAACAAAACAAAAGTAGTGCTTTCATTTGGGTATTTTATTGTAATGTTTCTTAACCTATGTTCTTGGTTTTCTTCGAAAATAGTATAATTAAAGCAAAGCAAGCAACTTTCCCTCCAAATTTGATGCAAAAGACCAAAAATAAACATCAATGCATAAAAATATAATAATTTACTTTCAGTTTTATGAAAATCACAACATTTCATTGGACCATAGTTGTACTATTTAAGTTAAATGCCCTCCCACAATAACAAGAAAAGAGAATATAGCCGATCAATATAAGAACTTTGAATTCTATATAGGTATACCGTATTTAATGTACGTAACATTTTCGTGTTGCAAAATAACGATTCTGTTTTTATAGATAATTGTAAGTGGCCACATACAAATGTTTACATCTTTTTGCATATAAACTAAGGGGCGTTTCCGAGATTCTAAAGGCCTTGTACAAAAATATGAAAATGAGCCGCCTAAATACAAGTTTTATATGAAAATGTTGGACTTTTGAAATTTTTTTATTAAATTATTAAGTTGGCATTATATTTTAAAATTATATATATCAGATATATAATGATATAGGGACCCTATAAAACGTGGGTCATGTGCGGCCGCACCTCCTGCACCTCCTCAAAGACACCCCTATATACTCATCACACTGTCGTATACACATGTCACACGCATACATTTTCGTACACATAGTCATACTCGAATATATTTATTTGTCTTTGTTTTAAATTTTGATAGACATGCACACACATCTCATATACACATAGATATATGATTGTATACATCTTACCCCACATACTTCTTATTAGAAGGAATTGCATATTTTGTTGTAACTGTACGTGAGTTTTCATTTATATTCATTTTAAGATAAAAAAATAGCTTTCTTGGAAGTTATAGAATGATAGGATAGTTTTGGAAAGAAAAGATACGCACTACGGTTGGATTGTACCTTCGAGTGTTGATGGTACACTTCCATTTGTAAAGAGATGGTATCACTCATAATAGATTCATTGTTCTTTCTTCCATCATGGGTGGTATCTTGTTTGAAATGGTAGCATCATTTGCTGTCATCTTTAGGGTCTAAATCACTTGTAATTGTTTAAGTTTTATTCAGGTTAAATTGATATACTATTACAATATTTCCTGTCTGCAAACATACTAAGGGAATGCTTTGTATTATTTATTTAAAAAAATTACGTATTTAAAAATTTTAATCAGATTATTAACAGTTAAATTAATAATGTGATTTTGAAATAGATTTGATTATGTGTTCTAAACGTATTATTTCGTCACACTTGCCTTTGGTGTACTTCTTTCTCTTTATAAAGAGCACTCTCGTCTACAACAGTTTTCCTTGATATCGCGGATCTTTGCTCATAATGTCCGCAATTTAATTATTTCCATGACAGTTTCCAAACTTTTTATCAACATTAGATAAATGTTTATCTAGAAGATTATTTCGAATGTACTTACTGGTAGGCTATCAGATAATTACTTGTCTTTAGAAGATTTTACTGGCCTGCATGTTTCGTCCTGTTAATTGTTCGATTTTAGGTTATAATACTACATCAAAAGATGTATATTTGCGATACAGAATAAAAAGGAGATTCTGTACATGCAAAACGGGAAGTAGCAACTATTTAACACAACTTAAACAAGCACCAAACAAAACCCGAAAACCATATAATTTAAAATTTCACCAATTCTCTCTCTCATCTCGAGGTCTTCTTGGAAGGTCACGAAACCTACTTTCGGTTCCATTATTGTAGGGTTTAGGATTCCCATTCCCACGGGAATCAAAAACAGGACCATAATTATCTTCCTCATCATATTGAATATGTTTAACGGGTCGATCCATGTCATATCGTCTAACAAACCCGTCACGTCTATACCCGTCATTGTCTACATATCTGGTGGGCCCGGATCTATAGTTTTCATTTGGTTTTGTTTTTCTTGAAGAATCATAAAAATCGATGGGCGGTGGTGATCTTCGGTCAAAGTTTGTTGTTGACCGGGGCTTGTACTTTACCCATCTAGGACTAGCTTCTAAATTTGGGTCAAACCCGTGTCCATAATCGGGCGATCTCAGCCGTCGAATTCTAGTATCGGGCCGGAAATGAGGAGATCTAATCGGGGACCGAGTTCGGGATCTTTGAGGAGAAGTTGAACCCGAGAAACACCGGCGTCTAACCGGTAAAGAATGTGGATATTCCATCGATGGTTCATCATATTCATCATTTGCAGGCCCGTAGTACCGTCCCCTGGGCCCGCCATCACTATTTGTTGACCCGTATCTTAACAATCTTCCCCTGGGACCCTCATTCACAAGCCGGTTATGACCTGTGTCACCCGATGGCCTTAACCCTAACCGAGCACGAAACTCGTCTTCATCTCGGTTTGGTGGTAACCGGGTTCTGAAAGATTGACGGGTTACATTCGGGCTGATATTGATTTCGTTTGTTAACTTATCATCAGAATGACGGAAAGACGGGCCCGCAAAAGGTGGGGACCGGATATGTGGGGCCCGCCTAGTGGATGATGATCTTAGTACACCCGACTCCCTAATTGATGTCGGAGGTGAGTCATCAGCATTGTTGGAACTGCAAAAAGAACCACAATTATTTCATTAGTATGAAATGAAACGGGCCAACTCATTAATTATGGTTACAAAATCAATATATTATTATATACATGTCTAATTCTTTGAATAAAACAATTAATAGGTTGTATGCATTAAAAATAGACTTGTGGCGGCGTTCGGGTTTGCGGGTTGCTATTACCCACCAACCCGTTTAGTTAATTGTGTAAAAAACGCAACCCTCAATTAAACAGATCAAACAAGTTGGCAAGTTAAACGGGTTGGAGTTGAATATTATAATAATATATAAGTTACAATTTATCATTTCTGATCTTTTTATTTCTAGTTTTAAGCGGGTTTGCAGGTTAATCCTTTATCCACAAGTCAAACCTGAAGATGACCCAATTACTAAACGGGTCAGGAGCCGGATTTGACCCGTTTACATAATAAACTGTAATTAGAATTACCTGGACCCGTGCAAACGAAATCGACCGACACGCGATGCGGGTTCTCTCCTGTATAATCTTGACCCGTCAGCCTTTGTTTCAACATCCTCTGTTTCCAGGCATAATTTACCAATTCTGGAAGAATATTTTATATTTCTTAAATCTTTAATATTAGAAATATTACTGGTTGAGCTCTGATTTTCAGGTAAAATCTTCCATTGATCTGATTGGCTTGCATCTTTCATATTAACTTCTGTTATATCATTTCCTGTTTCTTTTGGTTCAGAACCAGATACTTGATCACTGTTTTCAAGTTTTTCTGGTAATAATACACTTGAAATTTCATCAGTTCCCTTTTGGGACCCGATTTCAGTTGATCTGATTCTTGATGAGCTTTCTGGTGCAGATATTGATGCATTTTCATGGGTTATAAAAGCAACCCTATTTTCTTTTTTTTCTTCATCATTTCCTTCCCAAGTTTGTATGCTTGATTCCCTGAATTCTCCATCTTCAACCTCACTTCCTGTTTGAAAATTCTCATGATCAAAAACCTCTTTGTTACAACTTGCAACATCATTAGGAAACTCAAGTTTAGTGCTTGAAAATGGTAATTTTCCAGCTGTAATTGCCACATCAGCATCAGAACACGCAACATCATGCTTTGAACAAACTGCATCAGGTTGGTCCTTATTTTCAGCAGCCTGATTGGTAGAAATTACTCTTTTGACCTTAGCTTTATCATCTTCATCAAAAGTATCCTCTTCACTCTGATGAACTTTAACTCCATTTTCTGGAGAATTTGCAGTAGCAAGTGATAAATTAAGTTTCTGGTTCTCGGTTATTTGTACAGTTGTAATGCTATTTTCAACATTATTCCCAGATTTAGGTGAAAAAACATTTTCGGTCCCTTTTCCAATCAAATTCTCCATGGTTATCCTACTGTAAGTAATTACTCTTTTGACCTTAGATTTGTTATCTTCATCGCCATTTTCCAGAGAACCAGCAGTTACAAGAGATAGCTTAAGTTTATCATTCTCAGTGGCTTGTACAGTACCACTACTGATAGCATGATTACCAGCAATTTTAGATGAAGCTACATTTTCTTCATATGCCTGAATGCTTATATAAGGATCAACAATCGGGGGTACATTATAGTCCAATGAAAACCATGCGCCAGCTGTCATAGGATGAGACAAGCCACCAGTAACCTTGTTATTAACATTCACATGTTCTGTAGAAACCGCACACACTGGATACTCTAATGTGTGTGTACTAGGAACAGGAACAGGAACATCAGACAACAGTTTAATGCTCGATTTACATTCTTCCAGCTCTGATTCCTCAATTTTAGGAGTCAAATTAGGTAAAACTTCATTTTCTATGTTTTCAGCAGCAATTTCACTCTTTATTTTGCTGGTTTTTCCCTCAGATTCTAGTGGTTCTTCCCATGCAGTCATGACAGTATTCAAATCCCAGTTTAATCTGTCATCCAAATCAGCAGAATTTTGTGCCTTATCAGTTACTTGATTCAACCTGCTACATTCGGATTCAGAAGAAACCTTTGAGCAGGAATTATCCAATGTGGACTCATCCACTGTAGCCTTATCTAGAGATGAATGATCCATTGTACAAAAGTCAACATTTTTAGAAAAAGTTGGTGATATACGGGAGTCGGTTTCTTTAACAGACATATTTTCCAATTTTACACTGTTTGCTTTATATTCTAATGTAGCTACTGGTTCAAGATTCTTCATATCATGTGAGACTATTCCTGAGCCTTCACCATCAGCAGTATTATTTTTGCATGCAGCTTGATCTATGTTTTCATTCTCACTAGCTTTAACTAACTTTTCTTCATCAGCTTTATTGTCAATATTGCTGCTTTGATGTAAGTCAGCAACCATTGAAGAAGATGCAGTTTTAGGTGGTGGTGGTGGTGGTGAATCCCTGAATAAAAATCTCCTTTTCTTGATTGGTAAATGTTCTGTTTTTTCATTCAAGCGACATCCAAGAACAGAGGCTTCCATCTGCAGTTAAAGGAAACAGAATAATTACAAAATTTTAAAAATTACACTTTTGCGTCCAAACTGATTGGATCAAATGAATTTCACCTTTTCAGAATGTGAAACAGGCATTTTCAACCCTTTTGAATCCCTGGTACAATTACGTAGGCCAACCTGAAAGTCCAGAATAATTAGCATCTTTCAAAATGTTGCATAGCATGAAAAAATTGATTAATATGAATCTGTGTGGTAATTTGGGTTCCCACTATTTGATAAGCAATTGATCCAAAGGATTCGAGTTTCAAATAGCACATTCAGTACTAAATTGCAGCTAATTATAAAACCTTTCAACTAATTATAAAACCCTAAGAGCAAACAACTGTTGTGAGGGAGCACACTGCACACTATTCTCCCCTGTAAGTATGCATCTTTTTCCATTTGAGTTGAAACCTTTCAACCAATATCCAAGTAGGTCACATGCCAATATTATTGAGATTATATGAGCATCCTGTTGATAAAGTACATGTAATTTCACAACTTGCTTCCCGGAGCATGTAATTCAAACATCCGGCAAGCTAAAGCTCATCAGCGAACGACATAAACTCAGCCGAAATACCAGAGATTATCAAGAGTATCATGAAGAACACGCTCATGAATGATTTTGCTTCAAACAGAACTGTTCGTTCCAACGCTTTTAACCGCGCAGTTGTTAGTTTTTCGAAGCAATTAACTGCCATTTTATTTCGTTTCAGAAGTGATAATTGAACAGATCTAAGACTACAACCATCCGAATCTCAACCAGAACACAAATACACATAGATATGTAAATACAAAAAAGGTAGGGTTTCAGATACCTGACGGATGATAAAATACACCGATCAACAGAATTCGGTCAATCCAAACTTTGTAGAGCTAAAACAGCTGACAAAATCACAATTGATTAACAGTGAAACAAACAATCAAAGCAAGGGATCGCTAGTCTTGGAGAAGAAATGAAGCTTTATCGCTATATATATACAGCGTTTTGTATCTATAGCTGGTGTTCACCAATCACCACGTCATACTCTTTTGTGAGTTCTTGACTGTTTTGCCCTTGGTTATTTCCAAAATTATAGCTCGCCCTCACAACTAACAGGACTTGACTTTCTCTTTATTAATTGTCAGTCAAACGACATAATTGATTAATTAATTACATATATTTCCTAATAAGACTCTTATAAACCCTTTTAAATGGATTTTCTTTGTTTTGTTGTGTACCTGGAAATGTCTTTTAGAGAAATAATATTGTTTTCTGAGTTTTGTACTTATTTTTGTATCTATTTATTTAAAAATATAACATGTGTAATCCACTAAACTTTAAAGACGACAATTTAGACGATATGAAATAAATAGGCTAATGTTTGAAATTGATTGGGTTGATACGGCTAACTACCTGACTCGTTTAATAAAGAGAATTATGTCTTGCTTTTCCAGTTCATTTAAGAATACAATCGAAAAATAAAATATTATAAATTCCGTTGCACTTTTACAAAAATCTCAAAAAATTATGATTATGTATACATCTTAATATTAATAGTTTTTTGGTTAAGCGTGTCTTACTAGTGATTATTCTACTGGATTGTGCCTAATTTGTGCTAAGATGCTAGTAATTTATGATAACTATATCCTATTATCTTACTTGAAATTAGACGTGTACAAGAAAATTGGTTCTCGAACCAGACTAGTTTCAAAACAAGTTTCAACCTTATTGGATCGGATCGAGTCACAAACCGAGAGAGCAGGATCGGATCGAGGTTAGGGGGTGCACCGGTTTGAAAACTAGTTTTTTGTTAACCTAGCCGATAGAACCGGTTTGAATCCGGTCTGAATTGGTTTCAAGCGGATACATACCCCACTCCCCAAAAACGGACTAAACCCGAACCGGTTTTACCCAAACCGGTTATACCCTTGTTGACCGAGACCGAACTAGTTTTGAAACTAGCCTGGTTTGACAAAATTCGGTTTATGCTCGTCTACTTGAAATTGTGTCGAATTATATGTTTATGTTATTGGTTTTTGCTAGTATGCCTGTTTCGCATAATATGTAAATATGTTAACGATACTCATCTGTCATACATATAAATTGTTGAATGAGTTGGAAATTACAAGGAATGTGTATATGTCACTCCATTATGTCTTCTTCGCACCACTTGCAAGTGCATGGGCCTACTTGACCCAAGTGTCTCTATGCATCCTTCATAAGAATGCGATGTAAAACTTTTACATATTACTTCCTCCGTATCAAAATAATAAGTGAATTATTTTAAAGTTTATATTTTTTGAGGTAAAATAAGGTAATAGGATATTAGTTAAATTAAATTGGATAATTAGAATGGATGAGTACCCATACTTTTTACTATTTTATTGCTTTTATAGGAAGATAACAAATACAGACGGGCCCACACTTTTAATAATGTTTAAAAAGGTATAAAGTAAGGGTAAATGAGTAATTCTAAATATAAAAATTTACCAAATAAGGTAAATTATTAAAATGATTCACTTATTTTGAAACACCCTAAAAAGAAAAGTGATTCACTTATTTATTTTAATACAGATGAAGTATATTAAATTTAAGCTGTGAGTTTTACCATGCAATAAGAAAAACACGATTGATCAGTTTTGTTACTTATTGGTAATGGTAAGGGTTCTTTAATGATTTCTTATAAATTGTGAGTTCGATTTCTCCTGATAAATATTTACCGGGTGATTAAGGAATGGTTCGAAAACACTTACGACAATAATTAAATCGCGCACAAGTGAAGTTTTGGTCATCGAAGAGCTCATTATAAAAGAAGTATCCTTTTAAAAAATGCAAGTTACTTGTGAATAAAATATTAATTTCTCCTTTTTATCTTTATTTGCTTTTTAGTTGTCGGTCATGCCTGGCCCAAACATAAAGCAAAGGTTAGAATGAGCACGCCAAGTTACTAAGTCAAGTCAACGATGAACCACAGCCCAATTATTTCATGTGGTTGTTAAAAGAACAACAAAACTGAGTTGTACTTAATACTGTTTTTTAATTTTTCATAAAATAAATTGTTTGGAGTAAAGGTTGCTAGCGATAGCGGATAGCTTTTATCAAAAAGTAAATCTCTTAAATATTAGCTGTCATATAATTAAATACTCCGTAATTTAAGAGTTTAAATACATTTTAGATTGTTAGCTTTAAAACAAAGTCTTAATGGATAAATTTTAGTTATTGGATTAAAAAAATCCCTTAACAACCATTATCATCAAATCACACGTGATTGAATACACAACCACCACCTCCGGCCACCATCATCACCGCCCACTGTCAGCGCCGACCGACGCAATCACATGTGATTGGATATACAATCAATGTGATTGAATGTAGTCAACGGTACGTGAGGGGTCGCCATCGTGGCAGCCGTGGTCGCGGTCGTGGACGGGGCCGACACAACAACAGTGGACCACCTTGCCAAGTATGTGCAATTCCGGGACATACCGCTCTAAATTGTCGAAATCGATTCAACTATGCCTATCAACCAGAGGATTCTCATAGTGGTAATAGTGCAACCACTCACAACTATCATAATGATCAAAATTGGTACCTTGATACAGGTGCAACTGATCACCTCACAAGTGATCTTGATCGGTTGTCAATGGCAGAACGTTACACCGGAAAAGATAAGGTGGAAGTAACTAATGGAACAGGTTTGCATATTTCTCATATTGGTCATTCAACACTTCCCGGTATTGGTAGACTAATTCATCTTAAAAATATACTCCATGTTCCTCAAATCACAAAACACCTTCTTTCCGCAAATAAATTAGTTTCTGATAATAATGTTTTTATTGAAATTTACCCTTCTGTTTTCTTTGTTAAGGACATAATCACGAAGAAAACGCTCCTGGTCGGTAAAAGCAGAAGCGGTCTTTTACCGGTGCCAATTCGCCACTCATCTCACATGGCAAATCTTAGTACCAGAGTCTCTTCCTCAAATTGGCATCAACGTCTTGGTCACCCTAGTTCAACAGTTGTTAGTAGGGGTGAGCATTTTGACCGAAAAAACCGAACCGAACCGATAACCGACCGAAACCGGACCGAACCGAAACCGATAACATGTTATCGGTTCGGTTTCGGTTTTGAAAATTCATCGTTATCGGTTATCGGTTCTACCGGTTCGGTTCGGTTTTCGGAAAAGGATGAACATTTGGCCTAAAATAACCGAAAACGGACCGAACCGACACCGAACCGAACCGAAACCGATAACATGTTATCGGTTCGGTTTCGGTTTTGAAAATTCATCGTTATCGGTTATCGGTTCTATCGGTTCGGTTCGGTTGGGTTTTGGCCCGATAAGCACCCCTAGATGTTAGGTCTATTTTAAAGTTGAATAAATTAGATTGTTCTTTTAATTCTTTGTCATTTGTTTGTGATGCTTGTCAACGTGCAAAGAGTCATCAACTTCCTTATCATAATTCTGTTCACATCACTTCATCACCACTTGAGCTAATTCACACTGATGTTTGGGGACCAGCTCAGGTGTCTACTGGAGGTTTTAAATATTATGTCAGTTTTTTAGATGATTTTAGCCGATACACATGGATCTATCTTATTAAACATAAATCCGATGTCGAACAAGTTTTCTATAATTTTCAAAAACATGTTGAACGTTTTTTAAATGCCAAAATTCGCACCGTACAATCTGATTGGGGTGGTGAGTATCATAAACTTCACAAATATTTTCAACAAACCGGCATTAACCATCGTGTCTCGTGCCCACATACTTCCCAACAAAATGGAATGGCGGAACGAAACATCGCCACATTATTGAGACGGGTTTGGCTCTCCTAGCTCACTCGTCTCTTCCTCTTCGGTTTTGGGATGAAGCCTTCTTAACTGCTTCATATCTCATAAACCGCATGCCGAGCCGTACCATACATAACTCTACACCTCTTACCCGTTTACTTAATCTCACACCTGACTACTCTTTCCTTCGCACTTTTGGGTGTGCTTGTTGGCCAAGTCTTCGTAACTACAACAATCATAAACTTGCTTTTCGATCTACTATGTGTGTTTTCCTCGGGTACAGTTCCATGCACAAGGGTTACAAATGTTTAGATCGTCGTACCGGTCGCATCTATATCTCCCGGGATGTGGTTTTTGATGAGTCATACTTTCCATTTGCAAACTCATCATCTTCCTCATCAACTCCTATGTCCCCTGCGGTGTCATTTCCCGATTCTGAACCACAAGTTGTGAATGATCATTTACGGAATTATGACTTATCTTTGTTATTAGCTAACCCTCCTAATGCAGCTGCAGCTCCCTTAGCTCCTGGTGTTCATTTTCAGCGCCCAAGTGCTCCTCCACAAGCACCTACTGTGCCGCCTTCGCCGCCACCAGCGGCTGCAGCAGCCCCGCTTACAGAACCCGTTATTCCGGCAACTCCTCCCATACATGAAGAGCATGCTGCTCCACCGCCACCAGAGGCTGCTGCTCCACCTCCGCCACCCCCACCTGGGGTGACAACCCGTGCTCAAGCAGGAAAATCTTTTCCTCGAAAATTTACGGACGGTACGGTTGTTTATGATCCACGGAGGCGGGCTTTCTTTGCGGAGCCAACTACACACAAACAGGCCTTATCTGAACCATCTTGGAAACATGCCATGGACGCTGAATTTTCAGCTCTTCGTAATAACAATACATGGGTTCTTGTTCCACCCCCTCCTGGTGTCAATATTGTAAGTTGTAAATGGGTTTTTAAGCTTAAGCAGCACCCCGATGACTCCATTGATAAACACAAGGCTCAGTTAGTTGCTCGGGGTTTCACGCAACAATATGGTGTAGATTACCAAGACACATTCAACCCCGTGGTCAAACCTGCCACTGTCCGCTTAATCCTTTCCCTTGCAGTCTCTCGAGGTTGGCACCTTCACCAAGTTGATGTCAGCAACGCTTTCTTACATGGCTTCCTTAATGAGGATGTTTATATGCGACAACCCCCTGGTTTTGAAGACTCTCGCAATCCTCATTACGTGTGCAAACTTAAAAAGGCTCTATATGGCCTTAAACAATCACCACGTGCATGGTTCTCCCGGCTAAGTGACAAACTTCACCAACTCGGTTTTCATTCATCAAAAGCTGACACCTCGCTGTTTATTTTTCATCAAGGAAAGGATATTATTTATATGTTGGTTTATGTTGACGACATTGTTATCGCTGGATCATCTCAGTCGCTTGTTGATCGATTATTAAGCAACTTATCATCATCATTTCCAATTAAGGATCTTGGTCGCCTAAATTACTTCTTAGGGATTGAAGTCGCTCACAATTCAGGGGGAATTACCCTTATGCAACACAAATATGCCATGGATTTATTGCATCGAACTCATATGGAGAATTGTAAAAGCGTTTCAACCCCTATGTCTGTTACAGACAAGCTATCTCAACTATCGGGAAAACCACTTAATGATGCTGATGCATTGAAATATAGGAGCATGGTTGGAGGACTCCAGTATCTTACTCTAACACGTCCTGATATTTCATTTGCTGTAAACAAAGTTTGTCAATTTTTAGTTAAGCCAACTGAAGTACACTGGGAAGCTGTCAAACGTATACTAAGATATATAAAGGGCACCACAAATACCGGGTTACATATTCGAAAGTCTAACTCTACACTCCTAAGTGTATTTACAGACGATGATTGGGCCGGGTGTATAGATGATTGCAGGTCTACGGGAGGCTTTGCAGTATTCCTTGGCCCAAATCTGATTTCATGGAGTTCACGCAAGCAACCAACAGTATCCCGATCAAGTACAAAAGCGGAGTACAAAGCGTTGGCAAACGGAACGGCTGAAGCAACATGGGTGCAATCTCTCCTTAAAGAATTATGTGTAAGTCAACCGAGACCACCGATTTAATGGTGTGATAATCTAGGAGCTACATACTTAACAGCTAATCCAATATTTCATGCTCGAACCAAACACATAGAAATTGATTTTCACTTTGTTAGAGAAAAGGTGGCAATGGGTGCATTAGAGGTTCGTTTTATATCATCTAAAGATCAAATAGCTGACGGATTCACCAAGCCTGCCACACGCCTTATTCTAGATCGACTGCGTGACAATCTAAACCTTGTTAAGGTCAAGATTGAGGGGGAATGTAAACCAAAGAGATAAAGATCAATATTATTCAAATAGTATAGATAACTACAAGTGTATAGATATGCTCGTATGATTAGTTATTATCTCTTGTATCTCTTTGTAATCTGTTACCTATAAATACAAGCAATACCCAATTGGGTTTGTAAGGCAAATAACGTGTTTAACTCGCCGATGGTGGAGAGTGGAGACGGTGACCGACGGAGGTTGGCGATGTAGAATCACATGTGATTTAATACACATGGGGTGGTGGTGGTGGTGGTCGGCGGTATGCGATCACATGTGATTTAACACACATGGGTTGGTGGTGGTGTTGATATATTGAATCACATGTGATGGTGGTGGTGATGGTAATTTGAAGGTTGATTGATCCAAATGCTAAAATTTATCCCTCGGACTTTACGAGAGAAAAGACTAACTCGAACGATTCTTATATTTTTAAAAATAGGTCAAAATTGTGGTTCTAGTTTCAAAATTAAATACTAGATGAAGATTTAATTAGTTCTATGGGTAGAGTAGGGTCAGGTTCTATATTAAAACAAGTTAACGAGCCAAAAGGAAACCTATTGAGGGTCTCACCGATCCATGGAACGGGCCAGAAGGGGAAGCATTGAACCCGATCCATAGGACCATAAAAACCCCATAAATGCGAATATTTGATGCTTCATGAGCAACCACATTGATTCAACTCTATAAGGTAATAAGGCATACGCATGTGCAACCTAGACGGAGAACCTGTGGTTGAAACAGCCTGTAAATATATTGAACCGAGCTATACTAGTCTGGTTCTCGATTTAGAATGCAAAACCGGTTCTCACCATGGTTCGGTCTGGTCCAAGATGTCACAAGTGTGGTTCTTGGTACGGGCAAAATCATTTTTCCGATTCTCGATCAGACCGGTGTGGTCCGATTTTTGGACCATAAACATGCCCATGCCCATAACCAATAAATGTTTGTAACACCTTGTACACTCATATTCCTATGTTCAATACGAGCTATAAGTAACATTATCTACTCAAAATGTCATATGAACAAATCTTGAAAAGGGAAACATACACCCCTTTGCGCCAAATTAATATCAAGTGTGATTTACTACTATTAACACCAAAAAATAACAATTCTAGACCAAAAAAAAAAAAGAACCACATTAAGAAAATGCAAAATGAGTGACAATTAGCGTAAAACATATTTGACTTTGACTAAGCAACTTCTTTTATTCATAAATATCTTGTCTCCCATATGAACTTGAGTTAGAAAATGCAAATATTGATTGTACCCGACCTATAAGAAAAGAAAAGAAAAAACGAACCGAGATCAAGAACAGTGGTAAGCCATCATATACTCGAACTTCACAAGTTCCTGCCATTCACATTTGTAATACTAAACCCTCTTTGCAATTCGGGCTTTCTCCAAAACGCCCGTTTCCACCAAATCTCAAACCCTCTTTGTATATTCGGGCAATCATCACCCGAATTCAAAAACCGGTCAAACCAAGACATCAAGATCTCTTGTTGCCAAGCAAGAGGTAAAGTCAAAATAGTATTAGTCAACCCTTCTTCGACTAAATTACGGTCTAGCCCTCTCGACCCTCTTCTCATCCAAGTAAAATCATCATAAAAAGGAACCAACCATGTTTGTAAAAGCAAGCATCTTGACTCTTTTGAAGCCAAGAGTTGACCTTTCCCAATACCCACAAACAATCTTGCAGTAACTCTACTTATTTCATATCTATGAAGTGCAGGCACTTTGTTATGAACTTTTGCCAATTCGGTCTGTGAAGCCCATAATTTCAAAAAATCGTCCGAAATTTGTCGATCGATTAAGATATCGAGAAGCCAATGTAAATTACCCGATTGTCGCGTAATTTGACCCGCATCTTCAAAATCTCCTTTTGAAGCTTTCAAAAAATGGTGATGTAACAAATTTAAACATTTATCACAAGCCGAATACAAAGATTCTTTCTTTAAATCGTTTTTCGATGAATTCTCGTGTAGCATTTTGGAGACTAATGTTTTCATATCCCGTCTTGCTTTTTCGTCTTTTCCTTCGAGAACGATGTGTAAAAGCTTTAAAAGTGTTTCTTGATTGTCGGTATCCCCGGGTGTAATATCAACTGAAACCCGTTTTAAAACTTCACCCGTACCAAACCCGTCAAGTTTAAGCTCGGATAATAAAGATGCAACTTTTTCTTCTTCATCTTCAGCCCATGGGGCAGCTTCTAAATATTCTAAACAAGATAATACCCCAGCATTGAACCCGATTGCTGCTGATACCTATGTCATGATGCAAATTTAAACCATTTAGCAGTGATTTAAAAGTCCTACCAGGAAATAGGAAGGAAGCCGGTTAGATCGGGAGTGTTTGGACGAGAAATAAAGGCTTTGCAGCAAGCCGAGTTGTACCGAAATTTAATTTGGTCGGTTAGAACCGGCCGGTTGGACATAAATATCCGGCTGAACCAGCCTATCGAACTGGAAAATATCAATTTTCCTTATCAAATAGGTATATTAAAGGCCAAAATGCATTTTAGTACCATGAACTTGTATGACTAGGTTTTCTACTACCATGAACTATTAAAGGTGCAACATGGTACCCTGAACTTGACAAAATGGTTGATTTAGTACCCTGGCTCACTAATATTATCGCGCTTTCGTAATTGACTTACTTTCATTGGAGTTTTTGACTGACTAAAAGATATATTGTATACATTCATCTCAATATTGAGATTAGAAGCAAATGACGTAAGAAAACAAAGAACAAATTA
This sequence comes from Calendula officinalis, assembly GCA_963853835.1. Taxonomy (NCBI): domain Eukaryota; kingdom Viridiplantae; phylum Streptophyta; class Magnoliopsida; order Asterales; family Asteraceae; genus Calendula; species Calendula officinalis. The sequence goes on from OY970826.1 coordinate 41,758,470, forward strand.
GTGACTCAAATACTAAATCGACCATTTTGTCAAGTTCATGTTACAATGTTACACCTTTAATAATTCAGGATAGAATACCTAGTTAGGCAAGTTCAGGGTATTAAAATACATTTTGGCCTGTATATTAAATAGAAATATGAATTTTTATAATATTTGTTTTATATTTTTCTAGTTCTTTTGGCATCTATATACCATTAATATAATTATTGCATTATTAATATTTAACAATATTATAATAAAGTTCAACTAGCTGACTCTAGTCGGACTGGTTTGACCGTATTCAATGCATTCGCCGGTTCAATGTAAAATCCGATTTTTAAACATTGTGTTTTAGATGTTCTAATAGTTTATAAAGATTTAAATAATAATTACAATAAAATTACCTTCAAGATACCAAGAACCCTAGGAACATCATCCTTCATGAGCTTCCTCCTCAAATCTTCACAATACATCAACCTAATCGACTCGATATAAACCTCAATATCATCACAATCAGCAATCTCAACAATGTACGGATTAATATTACCAATTAAACCTCTCAATTGTTGACCTTGTTGACCCGATCTCCGTCCATGATCCGATAACTTATCCGCAAAAAATCGACTATGAGCCACTAAGATCTGCCTATGAACATTCATACAAACGCTCAACCCATCTTTCGAGCTTAAAGTGAGCTTCACATCACTAGAGTTCGGGTCATTAAACTGGTTTCCGGGGCTCCGACAGGACAAAATGTCCGACAACCTTTGTTGCAACAAAGATTGCTTGTCAACAACCATCAATGGTGGTGGGATCAGATGACCATTACTGGGTCTTTTTAGTGTTGTGATTTGAGCATCGTTGGGGATCCTGGAATCGGGTTCGTTTGCCATCATTTCGAAAAGGGTGGGGCTGGATCGTGGCTGCGGCGGCGATGATATGGGATTCAAGAGTCCGGCGTTGAGGGCGGAGTTAAATTGGGTAAAAGAAGAAGGTAATGTTTCTTGATAAGTACCGGCTCCGCCGTACACGGTGGTGGTGGTTGTCATTGTTGATATCGATCGGTCTTTTTCAAGATTTGAATCAAAATGTAGTAAAGGTTGGAGCTTTTCGCTAGATAGAGCTTCCGGTGACGGAGTCAACGCCGGTGGAGCTGTTTTGGGTGGTGGGTCAACGGTGGTTGTTAGCGAAAGAGGCGGCGGTGGTGGTGGTGGGGGTTTGTAGGAAGAGACGGCGGGAGGGCAGCACCAGGATGTGTTTTCCGGCGATACGGCGGACGGGTGGTGGTGGTGAGTGGTGGTTGTGGGGGAGGTGGCGGAGGAGGAAATGGTGGTTTCTTTAATACGGCGTCGTCTGAATCTAATTGTGGGAGTGGGTTTCTTTTTAGGGTGGTGGTTTGAGGCAGTAGCTGCCATTTGAATGGAACGGGGGTGGGTGGTCTTTTGTTGTCTTTTAGGTTAATTTGGCATCTAAAGTTGTATAGTTTTAACAAAATAAAACCTTGTTTGTTAATGGCGGTTGATACAACACACTGTGTGTTTATGGTGTTGTGGGTGAGAGAGAAACTGACAGGTCACAGTTTACATACACTATGTCATAAACAACAATAATAACGTTCATATCAATTTTGATCTAACTATGTACAAGACTTAAAAGATTCAACAAACATTTGATAATTGATGTTATAAATTCAAAAAAGGTACAAGAAAAAAAATAAAAATAATAATGAGAATGGGACTATTAGCATTTAAATAAGAAAAGGACATAATTGGGACAAAAGTAACATTTTTTTCCCATACCTCTGAGAGCTGAGACTCTGCATGTTCTTGAGAATAATGATACCAACTACTTTTCTTTTGTTTATCTATTTATTTTATTTTTTAAGATGACATATATATAACTAAAGAGAAACCCTTCAAAAAAAAACTAAAGAGAAAAAGACAACCGAGATACTAGCCAACATAAGACATCAAAAACACTCTAAATGATACAACCGCTTAGACCCATGTAATGTTAAATAAGCTTAAATGTTAATTATTAATTATTTTTTATAGAATAATGATATTTAGTCCTACTATTTGGTCTTATGTATAATCATACTCATTGGATGGAGACATGTGTAAAAATGAAAGAATAATATTATGAGAGATAATTAATAAATTACATATGTAATCATATTAAATAGATATGATTATGAGTAAGATCAAATGGTAGGAGTAAATATCATTTCTCTTATTTATAAAGTTATCTTTAAAATATTAATGTTTAGCTTTCGGTTGTTACGAAAACCTTGGTAATATTGTTCTCAATAATTTTGTATAACGAGGAATGGTAGAACCCGCGCGTTGCAGCGGGATTTTAAATCTATCTTTTTTTAACTAATTTGTTTGAGGTAAAGAGTCAATTATTATTTTAATCGGTTTTAATTTCTACACTAAGATGTGATCTATGGTGATTCGAATTAAAATAATCGTTGATTGATCTAATTAAAAACAATAATAATAGAAACATCTATTAAAAGACTTGAGATGAGGTTTGAAAATTTACCAATAAACAATATAATATGGATAGTAAGATAAATTTTTCTTTATAGCAACTTTATAAAAAATTAAAATTCTACTTCTATTCTCTATACGTACTAATTATATTAATTACATATTAATTTAATGTATATATTATCAGTGTAGTTGGAGACACTTCATAGCATACTCTGTCTTAATTTATATAGTTTCAAACGCTAAAAACATTTAAATACTCAACAATATAAATTTATTTGATTATTTGTAGCATGTTATTACAAAAAAATAACTCATGTAATGGTTCGACTTTACCTCCGAAGACTTTTATTTGAATATATATCAAGACTTAGTAATTACAATATTCTGGATCATAATTTTATGTTTTTGAGTTGGTATTACATTTGTTAGAATTAAATCTCAACTCACTAAGTACACAATAGCTTATATTAGCATTAATTGAATAAATTAACAAAATCTAATGTTTATATTATTGATGCATGCAGAGACACTTTTTAATAAATAAAAAAAGAATCAAGCATAAAAATACACACATTTTAAGCTAACATATTTTTTTCAATAAATAGAGGGAACATGCAATATAAAACAATAAAACATTTTTTTATTATTAAGAATGGAAAGTATAAAGTGTTTTCAATATTTTTTTTAAGAGTTTTGATAATGACAATCCTAAGGACTGTCAATAAGAAATAATATTTTATTTTTAGGAAGACTTTTTAGTTAATTTATTGTATTTATAGTTGAATATTCCTAGAAAGATGGAACAAAATTGACTAATGAAGATAAATATGGATTAATAGTTGCAAGATAATTGAAATACATAGGAATATTCTTTCTTATTAACAGCCCTTAGTGCTGTCATTATCAAAACATTGTTTTAATATGTTATCGTTTAACACAATAATGTAAAATCTGAAGTATAACAAAATTATATTCATTTTAATAATATTACCATAAATCTTTTTGTTGATAAGTTTTTCATAAAATAAACATTTCATTTCATTTAAGTATTAGGATGTTAATTGTTAACTTTTGGTCATTACTAAATTGTTGGGGGTAGAAATTGAAATGTTTCCTAAAAAGTTACCAAATCACCCCTTATTCATGGGCTATTTTGAAACTTCAAATAATTTCATTTTAAAGTCTTTGTATGTTTCAAAACTTCATATTACGTATACCTGTTATTTTTAAATGCCGTTTTAAAGATTCCTAATGAACAGTAATCTGTTATCATAAATGTATTATAAAGAGAATCACATGGAAGAGTCGTGTGTTTTACTTATAAGGAAAATGATAATGACAGCCCTTAGGGCTGTTACATAAAAGACAAGCCCCCTGAATTTTAGAAATATTAAATTTTTAATCAATTTACAAACTTTTTATATATGTTAGTGACAGCCCTAAGGACTGTCATTAACAAAACCCTACCTTTAAATCAAAATTTTCACTTTTAGTCACTCGAACACAATGATTACTACATGATAAAAAGCCCAAGGATGTTGCCAACATATCTTATCATGTCATGGTGGACATGTGATGTATTAAAGAATATTTACATCATTACTATGTTGGAAGGACAATTACCACCCCCGCCCAAAAAAATATATGTGTCCCAATATTGATTAATTTATTTATGCGACTAACTTGTTATGATTAATTTTATTTGGTATATATAAAACCCATTGTAGATTGGTTAGTCCATAAAATAATCAAACATATTCTATATATAAAATATTAAATAAAATTATATTGTAGATATCTTTTGAGTGTCTTTGAAATATTTGCTAACGTGTCATAATACATTAAAAACTAAATATCACTAGTGAATAGTGATGGTGTTTGTTGTTTCAAATATGTCCGCTTAAAGCCTTATTGGGTTTAAAGCCCAGAAAGGCAACTTCATGCTCTTCTATTTCTACTGCACATTACAAAAGGGCTTTCGGAATTTGAGTAATTCTCGGTCTTTCAGGGCCCAAACAATTTAACTGATTTCAATATATAGAGAAATGTTCAAGGTAGTTCAAGAATTTTACCTAGTTCAAAGGATAATTCATTGGATCAAGAAAAAAGTCAAAGGTTAAGATCAAGATTCAAACCACACAGACACATGTGCTTCAATACATCAATCCCTCACCCACCTCCGGCGGCCGGAGACGGCGGCCGGCGGCGGCGATGGGAGGCGGTCGGCGGCGGTCGGCGGACGACGGCCGGAGGTGGCCGCCGGCGGTGGTGACCGCCGGTGGTGGTCGTGACTGGAAGCTCATGTGTTTTGAAAATAAAGGAGTGTATACGTACAGCCAATCACATGTATTTCAAGTAATGAAGCACATGTGTTTTATAACGTTAAGCACATGTGCTTCGTGATTTAAAGACAAATGAATTGCTTGTAAGTTACATGTGTTCAGGAATAAAAACACATGTGCTTGTCTTTATGAAGCACATGTGCTTCATAATGATATGTTTGTCACTTGTTCTGATTTTATTTCTTGTGTACTGAAGCACATGTGTTTCATAACGTTAAACACATGTGCTTCGTGATTCAAACACAAATGACTTGCTTGTAAGTTACATGTGTTCAGGAACAAAAACACATGTGCTTGGCTTTATGAAGCACATGTGCTTCATAATGATATGTTCGTCACTTGTTTGATTTTTTCTTGTTAGTGAAACACATGTGTTTCATAACGTCAAACACATGTGCTTCGTGATTCAAACACAAATGACTTGCTTGTAAGTTACATGTTTTCAGGAACAAAAACACATGTGCTTGGCTTTATGAAGCACATGTGCTTCATAATGATATGTTCGTCACTTGTTTGATTTTTTCTTGTTAGTGAAACACATGTGTTTCATAACGTCAAACACATGTGCTTCGTGATTCAAACACAAATGACTTGCTTGTAAGTTACATGTTTTCAGGAACAAAAACACATGTGCTTGGCTTTATGAAGCACATGTGCTTCATAAATGATATGTTCATCACTTGTTTTGATTTTTTTTCTTGTGTAGTGAAGCACATGTGTTTCATAACGTCAAGCACATGTGCTTCGTGATTCAAACACAAATGACTTGCTTGTAAGTTACATGTGTTCAGGAACAAAAACACATGTGCTTGGCTTTATGAATCACATATGCTTCATAATGATATGTTCGTCACTTGTTTTGATTTTTTTTTTCTGTGTAGTGAAGCACATGTGTTTCATAACGTCAAGCACATGTGCTTCGTATGCTCCTTTGTGTGTTTAGAAACTCATGTTTTTAGTGACTTGAAACACGTGTGTTTCGTGACCCGAATCACATGTGCTTCGAAGTAATATGTTGTGTTTTAGTGAAGCACATGTGTTTCAATACATCAATACCACCACCACACCCCCATTACCACCAGCATCTTCACTGTCAGCCACCACCACCACCGCCGCCGGCCGCCAGCGGTGATTGGTGGTGGTCGGCGGCGGTGGCTGTGGGTGGTTGTAGGTGGGGGATTTGATCTTGACCATCTTGATCCAATAGCTAGGATTTGTCCCTTGGGACTAGACAAATCATTTGGACTTCCTAGAATACAACTCTCAATATATAAAACCCATTAAGATCGTAACTTTTTTGGATCTCTTTTAGGCGGCGCTTGGTTGAAATGGTGTAATGAGAAAGGCAAGGGCAAAATACTAAGGAATGCAATGAGCATTCCTTAGTATTCCTTAACTCATTAACATTGCTTGGTTCATATATTTACATTGCTTAGTATTCTTTATATGTGTATTCGTATTTGCGTGTATATACATGTATGTATGTATGTATGAGGGTGTGTATCATGTATGTGTGTATGTATGTATGTATACATGTGTGTGTATATGTATGTATATGTGTGGATAATGAAATTCCATTACCCCCAATTTGTTGGGGAATACTTCATTACCCACTAGTGGGTAATCATTAATATTATTATAGGAAACCAAACAACATTGTTTATTACCTTTGCTATTCCTTACCTCCTAATACATCCAACCAAGCATCCCCTTAGTAATTTCATTTTTTTTATCATTCAAGCTCTTATAGTTCTTCCATGTTAAAGAAATAATTAATTAATCATCATTGTCTTTGAACGAGGACTGTGATACCCTGTACGTTGTTGCGGGTTTTAAAAAGTAATTTAAATATATGCAAAACTTACAACTTTCAATTTGTAATATAATTTTTTATTTATTTTCCATCTTATAAATGGGAGATGGAGTGAAAAGCATGAAAGGTCCACCAATTTTATTTTTTCTTTTTAAATAAAATAACTAAATAATCATTCAAACAAAAAACCACATGCAATACATATTAAATTTATAAATCTTCATCCAGTGGAGTGAGCCTATATGGACATAACAGAATAAACCATGTGAAATGCAAGAAAACGGGACTTTGTTTAAAAAGTTAATGAATAGTACATTTACAATGATAAATGTACTATAGGAGACATTTACAATGGTAAATGTACTATAGGAGGAATATCTACTTCATGCGCTTAAAATATGTATTTCAAGATTACATGTATGATGTATCCATTAATATCCCTAACTAGACCCTTCTCTAGTGGTAGGGCGGTCCAAAATGAATTATAGATGTTACGAGTTTGATACATTCTCTAAATAAACAATTACCAAATAGCCAGATGATGGTTCGGAAATGACCATGACAACGGTTAGATTGCTTATATCACGAATAAAACTCGAATATCTTAAAAGAACTCATCATAAAAAGTATACCTGATGAGGTTAGTAGGGACTACCTACGCATATATAGGTGAATCCCCCAAACCTAAACAGGAAGGTGGGCTTTTATGTTCACGAGCCCATGAGTCACAATTGGATCCATGCGTCACAATTGGGTCCGTTACTACAACTAGTGATAGGCTTTTGTTACTAGAAGAGTTATCAGCGCCTGTCAAGTTATCAGCACTTGTCAAGTTATCACCGCCTGTCAAGTTATCACCGCCTATCAGGATTGTCAACGCCTGTCATTGGAAGCACGTCTTATTGGCTGACGCCCGTCATAATGGCGCTTCATGACTGATTTATTGCTATCATAATAGTAAGACGTTGCATTAGATGATCAACATAGCTCAAGCGTCCACGATCATCATTAATGGGCCAACGTTCCATATATTTGAGACGGGCCATATAAATACATGGCCTAAATCATTGTCGAGGGGACATACAGAGACAGACTAAAAAAGCCTAAAACCCAGAGTTCGCAAACTCTCACTTTCACGTTCGTACTCAACTTTGATCACCCTAGGTTCGCCAAGAACTTGTTGGGTCTGCACTGTGGTTATCACAGGAGATCCAAGGTTGACGTCACCTAGTCTTCGTGTTTGACAATCGTTGCTCGAACATTGGCGCCATCCGTGGGACCCGTTTTTAAACGGCGTTTCATTTTTCCAAACTTTTTTTTCTTCTCATTAATCAACCGTTTCTATGGAGGCAACACATCCCTCGCAGATCACGTCTTTCGCGCCAGCAATAACCACTACCGTGACTACCACTGCACCGGAAGCGGTGATGACCTCACCTATTCGTACCACAATGCCGGAATCATTCGTCGATTCTAAGTGGACAGTGTCGGATCAAAGGTTGACACGAGGGTATCCCTCTTGAACAAGTCCCTTTTTTTCCACAAGGCTGGCTGGAACAAGTTCGTTTACCTCACCACAGCCAGCGACACCCATCCCTCCATTTCAGCCTCTTTTGTCCCACGGGACAAGCTTTCAGGAAGATGGCACGGATCAGGTCAGACAACCTGTTTTAAACTTTCCCAGACCGCTACGCCAGGGGCTCGGGAGGATCCAATTGTGGAGTTACTTAGAAGGTTGGCTCAGAGTACTCAGCCACCACCACCACCTCCTCCACCACCTACTTCATCGGACATGTTGTCTCAGTTGGTGGCGGCGTTGCGCCCAGCCCCGCAGCCAACGCTTGTCCAACCAGTAGATCCATTGTCACAATTATTGGAGCAGTTAAGGAAACCACCCATTCACACCCTACCACCACATCCACCACAGGACACATCTAATGACATGTTGCGCGTGTTGTAAGCACTAGTGGCAGCAGCCGCACGACCCCGAGCAGCCACTATGCCTTTGTCGGTGTTTATTTCGAAGTTCTGTGACTAAGTGGCCAGATTCCCACTCCCAGATAAACAAAAAGTTCCGTCCATCGTTGGTACTTACGACGGTACACGAGATCCCGATGACCACCTTGCTCTTTTTGAACAGGCCATTATGACAGTGAAATGTCTAGACCCAGTCGCTTGTCACATGTTCCCTGGCACATTGCAGGGTTTCGCTCGTGATTGGTTTGCTGACTTACCGGAGAGGAGTATTCAAGACTTTGCAGATCTAAAGGGTAAATTTGTGACTCACTTTGTACAGCAAAAGAAGCAGCAGAGAACTCATATAGAAGCGCATTTGCTGCGACAGAGGAAAGGTGAGGGGTTACGCGACTTCATTCAGCGTTACACGCAGGAGTGCCAGAAAATTGTCGCGTTACTCGAAAGTCAACAAATTTCGGGTTTTACCCTCTATTTGCTCCCAGGACAACTACAGGAGAAGCTGATCAAGCGAACTCCGGTGACTTTCAAGGAAGCCACTGACCGAGCATATGATTTCCTCAGATCCAAGGAAACCGTTACTCTCACAAGGGGAGTTCTCAACAGGAGAGACAAATGGGGGAGCTCGTCAAGTGCTAGACCTGACAATCGCCAGGACATCAGGCAGGATAGCAGACGAGACAACCGCAGAGATTTCAGGCGAGATGACAGAAGTAGCAGGAGGCCCACTCCCTATGATCGTGGTACAGGTCCCAATCTAAGTAAAAGTCCAAGCGAGATATTGAAGACAGAGCAGGTGGGGTCATCTTTCAAAGCACCTCCTCAGATGTTACACAAGCCTGGAAAGAAAAATATGAGCAAACGATGTGATTTCCATGAAGATTATGGTCATGATACCAATGCATGTAGAGAGCTAAAGGCTGAAATCAAGCGTGCCTTAGAGGAGGGGAAATTAGAACATCTCGTACCAGGGGCAAGACAACAAGCAACAAAAAATCCGGCCAAAAAGGCTTGTAGTTGGCAGAAGAAGGGAGACAATGGTGATCATCCTGGACCGCCTGATGGCCAAGTGCTCATGGTTTGTGTCGAGGCATCGTCTAAGAGAAAAACATCGGTCCTCCAAAGCTGGATGATGGTTCCTATTTCATTACCCCAGTAGCAGCTACTTCCAATAATCCCGTTGTCATTAAGATCCGATTGTCCAATTATGAGATTAACAAATCTTATGTTGATACAGGCTGCTCTACTGACATAGTGTTTGAGCATTGTTTCAGGAAGTTACCTCAAGCAGTCAAGGACACAAAAAGACCAGCGCACGCCCCGCTGGTGGGTTTTTCTGGAGAAACACACTGGCCTGTGGGAGAAATAACTTTACCGATGATGATGGGGGAATATCCACAGTATAGGGTTGAAATGGTAGACTTTGCCATTGTCAACGCCCCTTCAGAATACAACGTTCTTCTTGGCAGACCATCGCTAGAAAAGTTCAAGGCCGTACCTTCCACTATTCACGGCATGGTGAAGTTTCCTACTCCATCTGGAGTTACTACTGTTAGGGGGCAGATGTCGTGGCCACAGGAATGCAAGCAAGTCGAAAAGCCAAAGCAAAGCACCGATCATGCTACACAGGCGGAGGTCACGGAAGGTCCAGAAACCAAGGTAGTACTCAATGCCAATTTTCCTGATCAACCTGTCATTATTGGCTCACAATTACCTTCGCAGATAAAAAGCAAACTCATTAGTTTGTTAAAATCACACCTAGATGTTTTCGCATGGCAGACGTCTGATATGACAGGTGTCCCAAGGAGTTTTGTCGAGCACGCTCTAAATGCCAATCCAAACATCGTCCCGATCAAGCAGAAAAAACGCGGGCGTGCCATTGATCGCAACAAAGCAGCATGTGAACAAGTCAACCAAATGGTGGAAAGTGGAATCGTCAGGGAGGTAAAATACCAGACCTGGATTGCTAACCCGGTCATGGTCAAGAAACGTGATGGTTCATGGCGGTTATGTGTCGACTTCAAAGATATCAATAAAGCATGTCCGAAGGATAACTACCCACTACCAGAGATTGACTGGAAGGTAGAATCCTTGGATGGCTTCCGGCTAAAATGTTTCTTGGACGCTTACAAAGGTTATCACCAGATCCACATGAAGCGCAGTGACGAGGATAAGACAGCTTTCCATACAGACCAAGGCATCTACTGTTTTCAAAAAATGCCATTTGGTCTAAAAAATGCAGGTGCAACTTACCAGCGCTTGATTGATCAGGTATCTACTGTTTCAAAAAAAATTGCGATTTGGTCTAAAAAAATGCAGGTGCAACTTACCAGCGCTTGATTGATCAGGTGTTCAGGGACCAGATTGGACGAAATGTGGAAGCTTATGTCGACGACATTGTCATCAAAAGCAAAGCGGAGGATATCATGTTGGCAGATATAAAAGAAAATTTTGAGGCACTGCGGAGGATCAACATGAAACTTAACCCCTCTAAATGCAGCTTTGGCATGGAAGAAGGCAAGTTCCTAGGGCACATCATCACGCCAAGAGGTATTAAAGCCAATCTCAAGAAAATACAGGCTGTTTTAGACATGGTCTCCCCATCCACCAAAAAGCAGGTGCAAAGTTTGAATGGTAAGCTGGCAGCACTCAGCCGCTTCCTCTCAAAAGCAGCTGATCAGTCTCTACCATTTTTCCACACTTTGAAAGGCTGCATAAAGAAGCAGGATTTTTCATGGACACCTGAAGCTGAATTAGCCTTTCAAGAGCTAAAGCAGTTTTTGGCCACCCTTCCTACGCTCACAGCTCCTGTACCAGGAGAAACATTGGTTGTATACCTGGCTGCTTCTATGGAATGTGTTAGCGCATTTATGATGGCGCATCGTGGGTCTACCCAAATGCCAGTTTATTTTGTTAGCCGGGTGTTGAAAGGTCCAGAAATAAATTACCTGTGCTTGGAAAAATTAGCCCTTACTTTGGTACATGCAACTAGGCGTTTGAGGCGTTACGTCCAGGCTCACCCTATTCATGTCTTAACAGACAAACCAATTAAGCACGTCCTAGGAAAGCCTGAGGTGTCAGGACAGTTGGCTAAGTGGGCAGTGGAATTGGGGGAGCATGAAATTTCCTTTCATCCAAGAACTTATATGAAAGGTCAGATCTTGGCCGATTTCCTTGCCGAGATAGACGGAAAAGATAAGGAAAGGCACGTGCAGGAGGAGGAAGGTATCCCATGGACACTTTTCACTTTTTCACTGATGGTGCCTCTAACTTGGAAGGTTCTGGAGCGGGTTTAATTCTTACAGACCCCAATAAAAATGAGTATACGTATGCCCTTAAGTTCGAGTTTCCCACAACTAACAATGAAGCGGAGTATGAAGCTTTGTTAGCAGGCTTGAAAATTGCTAGGAAAATGGGGGTGAAAAGCATATCTGTATTTGTAGATTCACAACTTGTTGCCAACCAAGTAAGTGGAGCATTCGTTGCGAACCAACCCTCCATGCTGCTATACTTCGAAGAAGCTAAAAAGGTGATCTCGGAATTCACGAAATTTACCATTGAGCAAGTGCCCAGAAATCGCAACAAGTTAGCTGACGCCCTAAGCAAGTTGGCTTCGTCCGCCTTTGCCCATCTTAAAAAAGAATTACTGGTGGAGATCTTGACAGAAAAGTCAATTGCGCGACCAAAGGAGGTTACCACTGTTGCAGAGGAAGAATGTTGGATGACTCCGATCTTAAATTTCCTCAAACATGATGTCCTACCGGCTGATCCACATCTAGCAAGAATAATTCGTATGAAGTCACCAATGTACACGTTGGTGGACAACTGCCTGTTTCACAAATCTTATCTGGGGCCACACCTAGGTTGTGTTGGCCCAACACAGGCTAAAAGTATCATTGAAGCTGTACATAGCGGCACATGTTCCCTCCACGCAGGTCCACGTTCTGTCACTGGTAAAATCATGAGATTGGGGTACTTTTGGCCAACGATGCATCAAGATGCAAGGGAGGAAATTGAAAAGTGCACTGCCTGTCAACAAAATGCTTATGTCCCCAAATCGCCAAAGCAAGATCTTATCCCTGTCACTACTGCATGGCCATTTTTCAAATGGGGGATTGACATTGTTGGGCCATTTCCACCCGGCGTTGGCAATGTCAAGTTTCTCATTGTTGCTGTTGATTACTTTACAAACTGGATAGAGGCGAAGCCCTTGACAACTATCACTGGGAAGCGTGTTATCAATTTTGTCTGGGAACACATAGTTTGCAGGTTTGGGGTACCGCATGTCATGGTAAGCGATAATGGCAAACAATTTGCAGAAGGTCCATTCAAGGCTTGGTGCTCTGACATGAACATACAACAGAGGTTCACGTCAGTGGCACATCCTCAAGCCAATGGCCAAGTAGAGGTCATGAACAAAGCCATCGTGAAAGCAATCAAAGCAAAATTGGGCCAGCGCAAAGTGCATGGGTGGATCTGTTACCAGGTATCCTTTGGGCTCATCGAACCACCCCAAGTACAACTACATCTGAAACACCTTTCAGCTTGGTTTATGGTACGGAAGCAGTCATTCCTCCAGAAATTACTCATCCAACTCAAAAGGTTATGGACTTCAACCCTGAAGAGAATGAGGAAGCACTATGAGAAAACTTAAACATCGTGGAAGAGCGTAGGGAGATCGCTCTCATTAAACAGGCCGCCAGTCACATGCAGATGGCAAAATATTACAATCAACGAGTCCGTCCTCTCTCTTTTCAGCCATGGGATCTGGTATAGAGGAAGAATGAGGCCAGCATGGTAGAAAGTCAAGGCAAGCTAGGCCCTACATGGGAAGGCCCTTATCAGGTACTTCATGCTAATGGCAATGGGTCTTACACCTTGTCAGACATGAACGGACAAGCTATTCCCAGGACATAGAATGTCATGAACCTGAAGAAGTGTTCTATTTAATAATTTGGTTTGATCATGTATCCCAACTTTTATTCAATAAAATCAACGCGATAACACTTTCTATTATGTACAATGTTACAACACATGCATGCACAAATGACATAGTAAAGAACATAGTTCAATATAAATTATACCAGGTCAATCAAACAACGTTGCTTGGTCTATACACATGCATTCAATTTCATCTTTTGATCAACTTGATAAAAGATAAGCACTTCCTATTCGGAAGCGACATCCTCGCGAGTAAAAAAAAATTTCACCGGTTCACCAACAAATACATACATAATTTCTATAGCAAAGTACACACATAGAAAGAAACCAAGTAATTTCAAACATAGAAATTCCACAAAATTATTCAAAGGTTGCAAAGCAATAAATCCAATCACAAAAAAAAAACGAAGTCACAAAGTCATAACGTATCACATGCGTAAACAAGCTAAGGTTGTGGCTGAGCCGACAATAAGGCAATCATAGCTGGAAGTGACAACTCCAAATCTTGCACCAGGGTAGTCATAATGGGAAAAGCCCTGTCTGTAAATTTCTCACTCGCACGCGTCATGTTACCATGCGCTGCAGTGTCCAAAAAAGGCAAGCTCTCGGGAGAAATATTGGGGAGTGCATCTTTCACTTTTTTGCTGGCAAGACGTCTCCCAAACATATGAGAGGCACGGTTAAAGTCGTTAAGAACATTAGCAACATCAGGATGTTTAAGCATCAAATCAAATAGCTGAGGCAATGCAGCAACTAAATCTTTCCTCATCTGCATGGCAGCATCGCGTTCTTCACGCATCTTGACCATCGCTTGCCTCATAGTCTCTAGCTCAACATCTTTTTCAGTTACATGTTTCTCTTTTTGCATCAACTGCTCATCACGGGCACTCAGGGTTGCTGACATCTCCTGTTTTCCGTTTCAGCCTTAGTCAAAATGACCCCCTGCTGGGATATTTTCTCCTTAAGCATGCGCACTTCCTCTTGACAACGACTAGCTGTAGTCTGCTCAAGCACTAGATCTTTCTTTAGAGAGGTAATATCATCTTTGCTATTATCAACTTGCACCTGCAACTCGGCGCATGACTTCTTTAATTCCCCATGTTCATTGCTTACCAGCTGTCGGACGTAATCCATAAAACAATTGAACATATTTATATATGTTGCACCAATTACACCCCTGTACTCCCGTTTATAGATCATGATGGCACACACTCGCTAGTTGAAATAGGCAGGGTAGTACATTGCAAAACGGGAGACTGTGTCATGATAAAATTGCGGCTCGATGCTAACCCGGTAGATCCAAAAGGAGCGCTGATCGTCCCAAACATACTACAGATTGAACCAATTGTGGCGCTTGCTCCAAATGATCCAGTATTACCCCCACGATTTACCAAAGTAGCATTTGAGGGAAGATTAGAGGAGAAGGTCAATTTTGGCGCCTCGGCAAAGGGATGTCATAATCGCTTACATCTAGACTCACCGCCCTTTTACCAAGTCCTAACATATCTCGGTCATCCAATCTGGGATCTGGAATTGATGTTGCCCTAGGGTAATCGAAGTCCTCTGCATATTCACAATAAGATCGTTAAGTAACAGGTAATAAGTTGGCAACGACTATAATTATAGTGTTACTAGTTTCATCTTCATTGTCACTCTCAGCGATAGTCCTGGACAGTGACTCTTCATTATCAGCGGCACATGTGAAACATAAAGTATACGCTTACCTTTTATCATAGTAAATACATATGTGTAGAGGTTGCACAATTACCTGGTGTCGAGTTTGATGTCACCTCGTTGGTTGAGGTCGTGTTTATCCCAGAATTAACATGCGAAGTGGCACCGGTTTCTTGTTCACCCAGGGTTACATCAGCAGGATGACTTTCAATCTCATACTCCATTAAAAAGCAGGATCTCCCTCCATGAAATCCATCAAGCTCATGGCTGCAAGAAACATACAATGAGTCAGTACCTGTAAAAAGATAATATAAAAGCATGACAATATAACAACCAGAACCCACGTTTGCCGGTCTCCGAGTCCACTATCACAGGCTTCATCCCTTCAGCCCAATAATCTGAAACACCAGCTAACACCAAAGCACCTTCATCATAAACTCGAAATACAATTGACTTTCGTAAAATCTGCTTGCACAGCCTTCCGCTTTGAGGCGTCAGGACTGGAGCATCGTTTAACGATCTGTCAAACCCCGTTCTCCATTTAAACAAGTTACTAGCCCAAATATTTCTGAAAGCGGCATCGACAAACACATATGTATATCTCCAATTCATATGGCCAGTAAAACATTCCCGAATAAATTTTTTCTTTCTATCTTTTAACTCTACAGAATACCAATCATGAGATTTCATCAGCTTATAACACGCCCTAAACAAGGGTACTGAGGGTCTTATTCCCATGGCCACCAGTAACATCTCAAAAGTCGTGATTTTTGATACAGCTACTGGGTGTAACTGTGCAAACCCCAACTTGAAGTAGTTCAACACACTCAAATAAAAATCGGTGGCCGGAAATCTAAAATTGGAGTGGGAAAGGTAATGGATATAGAGGGCTACTTTTCCTTGCGGAGGGGAGTGGGCTCGTTGGTTTGACGAAGGTACAATAGCATTATATTTCCTAAGGCATGGATACTCATCCATCAGTTTTGTTAGCATTTTGTCATTGACTGTGCTAGGACTCCGAGCAACTGATGGAGTTTCCACCACAATCGCATCTGACACTGGCTCTCCCATGTCCAAACAACGACAACTACAATATGCCTAATAAATAACAATATAAGCTATTACTAACTACATGGATGTAAACACAGCAATGCAATAGAGGCACAAATACGTACCTGTAAGGTAGCGAGCAATCCAGTTAAACCTGCAGCAAGACATACAATTACAGCTAGGAAGGAGTTAATCATTTAAAGTGTGCAAAATACGATCTAGGGCTAGCCGCCGGTTCAAGCAGAGCCGCCGGTTCATTCGTAGCGGTTCAACCATTAGCCGCCGGTCTAAGGCTAACCGACGGTTCCATCGTAGTCCCCGGTTCCATCATAGCCACCGGCTCACTCGTAGCCGCCGATTCAATCGTTAACCGCCGGTCAAGGGGTTAGTCGTCATTCCACTTCGCCGCAGTCGGCCCATCTCGCAGATCCCTTGCGCCGCCGGTCTCCCTGCACCGCCGGTCTGCACCGCCCGACGGTCTACTTGCGACAGACTGTTTTGTGCCGCTGCCTGCCCTGCGACCGCCGGTCTGCCTGCGACGCGGACTGTTTTGCGATGCCTGCCCTGCGACCGCCGGTCCGCCTGCGACGTGGACTGTTTTGTGCCGCTGCCTGCCCTGCGACCTCCGGTTTGCCTGCGGCGCTGCCTTCCCTGCGACCGCCGGTCACTTACGCCGCCACCG
Organism: Calendula officinalis; assembly: GCA_963853835.1. Classification (NCBI taxonomy): domain Eukaryota; kingdom Viridiplantae; phylum Streptophyta; class Magnoliopsida; order Asterales; family Asteraceae; genus Calendula; species Calendula officinalis. The sequence continues at coordinate 41,775,423 of OY970826.1, forward strand.
GACTGCCTTGAGCAGCCGGTCCGCTCCAAATAAAAAAAAACGAAAACGAAAAATACTTACTAGTTACGCCTTGCAAACCGTTGTTTTGGCAAATCCTAACTCGGGGGCATGATGAGGTTAGTAGGGACTACCTATGTATATATTGGTGAATCCCCAAAACCTAAACAGGAAGGTGGGCTTTTATGTTCACGAGTCCATGAGTCACAATTGGATCCATGCGTCACAATTGGGTCCGTTACTACAACTAGTGATAGGCTTTTGTTACTTGAAGAGTTATCAGCGCTTGTCAAGTTATCAGTGCTTGTCAACTTATCACCGCATGTCAAGTTATCACTGCCTGTCAGGATTGTCAGCGCCTGTCATTGGAAGCACGTCTTATTGGCTGACGCCCGTCATAATGGCGCTTCATGACTGATTTATTGCTATTATAATAGTAAGGCGTTGCATTAGATGATCAACGTAGCTCAAGCGTCCACGATCATCATTAATGGGCCAATGTTCCATATACTTGAGACGAGCCATATAAATACATGGCCTAAATCATTGTCGAGGGGACATACAGAGATAGGCTAAAAAAGCCTAAAACCCAGAGTTCGCATACTCTCACTTTCACGTTCGTATTCAACCTTGATCACCCTAGGTTCGCCAAGAACTTGTTGGGTCTGCACTGTGGTTATCACAGGAGATCCAAGGTTGACGTCACCTAGTATTCGTGTTTGACAATCGTTACTCGAACAATACCCTTTAAAAATATGTCATAAACTCAAAGTAAAAAAAATGGTGAATAGAAGCTTTTTACAATATATACATGCCGTACTATAAACAGTTACTTGATTTGGGACTTAAGATGTTAGTTAGTTTGTTTGTCTTTAAAATATTACTATAATCATTCTATGATTATTTTAAGGATTTTGTTAATGGCAGCCCTTAGGGTCGTCACTAACATGTATAAAAAGTTTGTACATTGAGTAAAAAAATAATATTCCTAAAATTCAGGGGGTTCTTTTGTTATTTTGCCTTCTTATTAGGGCTGTCATTATCATTTTCATTATTTTAATTAGGGTTTTGCTAATGACAGCCCTTGAGGCTGTCACTAACATGCATAAAAAGCTTGTACATTGATTAAAAAAGTAATATTCCTAAAATTCAGGGGTTATCTTTTGTATATTTTGTGTATTTTCCATTTAATTATTATAATTGTAATAATAAGTGTAAAGGATTAAGAGTGGTAAGTGCTCCAACCACAAACTGCAGTGGGAAACATTTAACATTGCATACTGATATTGCAAAACACATGTTGCATATGATTTAAAAGTTTATAAAATAATAAAACTTGAAGGATTACTATCAAGTCTTTATGACCTAAAATAAAAGGGAAAGAGACGATTAAAACTTATTGTCCAATTTCAATACATTAAAATACGTAAAATACTAATACAATTTCAACCATTCCTCGGTCGTAGTTTACAAAAAATTATTTATTAGAATATTGAAATTTTATGGGTTTTGTTTTAGTACTTACGATTATTAATTAATTTTTATTAAATAGTTTATAATTATTAATATATTAATTCATTAATTTAACGATAAAAATATAACATCTTAAAAGAAATCAGGTCAGGTCAATCCGAAACCCAACCCAAAACTTGATGTAAGCAATTATAACCCGGCACCCAACCCAATAAGAAATCAGGGTGGTCAACCCGAAACCCGATCACCCGGCACCCAACCCAATAAGAAATCAGGGTGGTCGGGTTAGGTTAAAAAACTTGATATCTACATAAGCTCCGAATACACCCGACGGAGCATAACCGGGTTCAGGTCGGGTTGGGTTAACCATTTGGACATCCTAGTTCTGTTAGGCTATGCGTAATGGGTGACCGATATCATATCGGTCACCCCTGCCACCTCTGCGGCACATCAGCTTCCTCTCTGCTGATCAAACACATGACCAAACAGTAAACAAACCCACGTAATGTGCGACCGAATCAGCGACCAATTTTTTTTTTTAAATTGCAGATTATTAATATATATATATATCTATATTATTTATTTTATACTCCCTCCGTCCCTTAATAAAGTTCCCATTTGTGTTGGGCACAACATTTTAGGAGATAGTTAGTGGTGGGGTATTTGATATTATTTTTGATTAAAATATAAGGTTTGATTGGAGAGAGAAAGTGTTTTAAGAGATATTTAGTGGTGAAAGTATTTGTAATAATATTATTATATTAAGTGGGCCCCTTATGTTTGAGAAATGAGAACTTTATTTAGGGACAAAATTTGAAGGCAAAATGGGAACTTTATTTAGGGACGGAGGGAGTATATAATATATTATTATATTATTAATTTATTAATATATATTTATATATGTGTGTGAGTGTGTGTGTGTAAGAAATGAAAGAAGGGCAAGAGGAGGACGACCACCAAGGCACTTAACGGTCGTGCAGTCGACCAATAAGTCCTTGGGACGCGTCGGATGCAATGAGCTGTAACGGGCGGGACGCGTCGGGATCAGGTTATGTGGCGGTCGCGACCAGATTAGAGGTCGTGGGTTACGCCCAGTCTTAGTGCACTCCCATGTAGATAAATGCAGTGGTTGACATGTTTTGAATAAGAATCTAGGTCTCGTGGCAGGCAACTTTTGATGCCTAGGAGTTGGGTTTTTGGAAGTAATCCCCTACAAATCTTTAATTGATAAAATAAATATTCTTTTTCCATTTTAAGCATGTGTACATTACTAATTGTAGGAGTACTAAAGTTGGTTTTAGCTGGCTTAATCACCTTTTTACGACTTATATTAAATTGGAAGAAATTAATATCTTTAGTGTTTCATTAAATTTTGAGTAATGGTATTTAGGCCTACCATTTAGACCTACTCATATGCCTACGCATTAGATGAAGACACGTGTCAAAATCAAGGGATAATATTAGGAGAGAGAATTAGTGGAATACATATGTCAACCTATCAAATAGGTAGGCCTATAAGTAGGTCTAAATGGTAAGACTAAATATCATTTCTCTTAATTTTTTAATAAAATGAGATTCCACATTTAACACTTTTACGTACATTGTTATAATTAAGTATATATTTTTTAACGTACAAAATACTAAGTAACTTATCTTATGTGATTAAATGCACACCTTATAATTCTAGAGGTGTTCAGTTCAGGTCGTCGGATTTGGGGTAAAAAAATATAACCCGAAACCTGACCCATAAGTACTTGGGTTAGTCAAATTTCGGGTTTGTTGGATTGGTCGAGCCGAATAATAAAAAACTTGATATCAATATAAAATATGAATACACCTGACCCGACTAATATAATCGGGTTTAAGTTTGAATCGGGTTGAACCTTTAGGCCCCCATACTTATCGATAAGCCCGATGCTAAATGACCAAAATGAAATGCATTGTTTAAAGTTAATGTCAAATTGGCATAAAAGAAAAGTGTAGGGTTGTATATGAAAAGTCAAAAAATATAGGAGGGAACAATAATATGAGGCCAAAGGAAGGACAAAGGAAATAGGGGATTGGGAAGGCAGAAGTGTGTGGAGACTCGTGGACCGGTAGAATCTTTACAAAAACCCCGGTCCAAACGGTCGGACTTTAGATGTGGAATGTGGTTATATTGTGGATTTGTGGGTCTATTCATTTGTATTCTTATAATAATAATTTTCAAATACTAATCTTTTTTTTTGTTAACCTTTATGGTGAGTGGGTCATTGTGTTTTTGACTTTATATTCCGCATATTATAGGCTTTTATGTATTGAATCAAAATTGCGTATCTTGAAGATTGAGTAATAAATAACACTATTTTGGTATGGATAGGGTGGTGTAATAATTTTTTAAGACTTTCTGCTCTATGACATGATTATAACAACATACCAAAAATAACTTGGTATAGTAGTAGTGTTAATGTTATAGAAATATTGTAGGTATATCGTATATGGGGTCCGAGGTCCGACATGGGCCTGTGCAAATTGGAGTACCGACTGGAACCTCATAACTGGATCGGACCGAACCGAGCTACAACGGTTCGGTTCTCAGTTCTAATTTTTATGAAAAAATAGTTTCCGGTTCCAAACGGTTCGGTTCGGTCCAAAATCGAGTAAAAATTGAAAAAAGTCGAAGAAATTACCTCGACTCGGTTCTGGCTGGTTCTCGGTTCTATTCCGAGCATCATCGGTTCGGTCGTCGGTTATTTTCTTAGTTCCATCAATTATGCTGTGTGTTTGGTCTGTAGCATGCAGTTTAATTTGTTGCGATGGAATGCTTAGTATTTAAAAGGTTCCATTGCATTTTGTAGTAAATGTTCATTTGTCATTAAAAAAAAAAATTAATCCTACAATAATTATATGGTTAGAATTGATTTACAATTATATGGTGAAGAACTTTGTAGAGCAAGATGAAAATGAAAGCGGAAAAAGAAAACCACCACTTTAAGTAGCAAAATGCCACCGGCATGGCCCGCTTATGACCGTACAAAGGGCCCACAAAAACGTGAAAAATTCGTTTAATCCAATATTTTGAATAGGTTTGGGATCTATGAGTTGCATGCCCATTTTTTTTTATCCTAACCTCATCAACATAATATTTTAGAGTGCGATTGGTTTGTAATTGTGTTTAGGAATGAGAGTTGAAATGTGTATTTATTTATTTTTTTAAGAATACACAGAGTAAATATGAATTTAAATATTATTTAAAAATAACATATTACTAAAAAGCGGGGAGGTGAATGTGCGTTTGAGAGAAAAGGAAAGGGAAGAAGAATGTGTGGGCGAAATTTAAACCCACAAATATCATTCATAAATTTCTTAAAGAGAAATATTTATACTTATCTTCTTACTACTATAATTAAATGATGATAGGATGAAAAATAAATTTAGCTAATACACATTTCATGTATGGTGAATAAGATTGTGAAGTTAGAATAAATACCATAAACATATATTTGTGGTTGTTCAAACCAACATCCATACAAAATACACGTCTTTCAAACTCATACTCTAAAATCCAAACCTCTCAAAATGAACACCCTCACTTTGAAACTCATACCTTGTTTTATAAGTTTACTTAAACTTATATACATGTTCATCTAATTCCCGGCTCACCAAAACATCAAAATAAATATTGCATTAATACAAATATTTAAATCAAATAATTATACATGTTAATTATTTCATATGTAAGAAAATAAAGTAAGGAAATTTTTTCAAGATTTTCTTTTGAAATATAAAAAGGTAGAGATGATAGGGGTGAGCATTGATGTACAATACTACAATTGCATTTAATTCATATACTCAAAGTTAACTGCAGGTAGCATAAGACTGCTCCCAACGGTGTTCATCACTGATACCGTCAGTTGTTGCCAAATCAGCGTCACGCCGACACACTAACTAACATTAAACTAACGTACCCATGCCAACAATACATTTTCTCTTCAATTTTTTAGGACCCACCATTACAAAACACACACACAAAATACCCCTTTTGGCCCCATCTAATCAAACTAACACTTTCCTTCCTCCGTCTTCAAACTCACGAAAATGCAAGTGGCGGCAAACCAGCGGAAAAGTGACGGACCCGTGCCAACGGTACCCAACCGGCGATGCCAACCGGCGGGGGCTGTTGGCACCCGTCTAATGTTGAGTCAAATACGGGTCAGGTCTGAACAAAAAAGTGATATTTTCACTGTACAAATCTGTACAATATTCTCAAGGTACAATATTTTTTTGGAAACGACTTTTCATAAAAACACAAAACTAGCAATGCGCTAGAAAAACAAGAGTTCAATCATTACAAGGTAAAATAAGTCATTCCGGCCAACTAACTCTATATTTACTATTTCTATTACACACCGAATTAAAAGAAATTTCCTTTATAGCTTGAATCAACATGCACTTCCGCGTATCACCGTTGTTGAACGTCACCGCGTTTCTAAACCGCGAAAGAATCCAAATGACCGTAAAACAAACCGCTTCAACAATTTTTTTGTAATGACTACTTCTTTGGCTCGAATACACCGATTCCACCAAAGAATCTAAATCCTCCACATCACAGTCCAAAACTTGTAGCCAGTTGCCAATCGCCCTCCACACTCCCTTTGCCACATTACAACTCCAAAAGATATGATCTGTATCCTCCAACTCAAGATCACAGATTCGACAACTAAGATCATCAAGCTGAACACCTCTCGTAACCAGATTGTGCTTTGACGAAATCCTATTTAACATAACCTTCCACACTAGAATATTCACCTTTCTCGGAACAAGAGAGTTCCAACGCGTCTCTATCAATGACGACGGAAGCAACCTGTCATCTAACCATCTTCTCGTGCTACTGACTTCATAATCTTCATTATCACCGATATCCCACCACCACTTGTCCGGACCAACAGACAGCTCAATACCTTGTATTTGTGCCTGTAGCTCGGCTACTTGATCAGCCTCTCTTCCGCCTCTTATATTTCTGGACGAATTTCGCACCACCGAGCCACCCTGGAATCTGTCCGCTACCGAGCAAAAAGGATTAAGCTTTAGTCTAAATAATCTCGGATACTTGTAGCACAATTCCCCTGACCCCACCCAATCCTCCTTCCAGAAACTCGTATGCATACCATCCCCAACCCTTTTCTTTAAATGCAATTTTAAATCCAAACTAGTCTCTTTAAACTTATGCAACAATTTTAATATACCCGACCAAGGACTAGTGCCCAAACTCCGATCATTTTGACCGTCCAAACCTCCCTGCTCACCATAAATCGATGTGATCACTTGGGACCATAACATATCTCGTTTAACCACATACCTCCACACCCATTTTAACAGAAGAGCAATATTGAAAGCCTTCAAACTCCCAATATTAATACCACCATTTTGAAAAGATGCCAACACCGAATCCCATTTCACCCAATGAATCTTCTTTTGATGTTTGGTTCCACCCCAAAAAAATGACGCCCTCAATTGTTCCAACCTATTCTCCACCACCTTAGGCATAACGAACATTGACATATAATAAATGCCCAAACCTCCTAGCACCGATTTTAATAACATAGATCTTCCCCCTACCGACAAGGTCTTTACTTTCCACCCGGACAACTTCTTCATAAATCTATCAACTAAACCATCCCAACTCTTATTTCTAGACATCAAGGCCCCCACCGGAAGACCTAAATATAAGAATGGAATTTTGCCTTTACACACCCCAAGTCTATCCGCCATGTACTTAATTTCATCATCCTTGACCCCAACCCCATACAAGTTAGACTTATGAAGATTTAACTTTAAACCCGACGCCATATGAAAAAAGTGAATAATAATAAGCAAATTATGCATATTAGTGCTCGACCATTCCCCCAAAAATAAAGCATCGTCGGCATATAACAGGTGAGAAATAGCAACCGAATCATCGTTAATCTTCACCCCCCTAAAGAAAGAATGAGTTGTGGCTTCTTCCATGGCAATGTGAAGACCTTCCATAGCAACAATAAATAGGAAAGGGGACAACGGGTCACCTTGTCTTAACCCTCTTTCTAAATAAAATTCACTAGAAGCATTACCATTTAAAAGAACCGAAGCTATAGACGAATGTAAAATCGCCATTATCCACCGACGCCACCTTTGCGGGAACTTCATAAACTCCATCATTCTATCCAAAAACTCCCAACTAATCGAGTCATACGCTTTTTCAAAGTCAATCTTTAAAACCATAGCACGTTTTTTCTTTTTTTTATACCATGCTACAATTTCATTAACAATCATCGGGCCATCCAAAATTTGACGACCTTGTATAAACGCCGACTGTTCAATACTAACAATAGAATCCACCACCAACGCTAACCTCAACGCTAGAACTTTCGCAATAATTTTATATTGAACACCTATTAGACTAATAGGCCGATAATCATTCACCGTAAGAGGGTTTATCACTTTCGGAATCAGAGTAATAAACGAGGAATTGCACCCGGAAGGAAGAACACCGGTCTCGAAAAACTCGTTCACAAAGGCATAAACGTCAACCTTTATAATATCCCAAAACTTCTTCACAAAAGCAAATGTAAAACCGTCAAGCCCAGGAGCCTTATCATTTTCACAGCTCCAAACGGCTCTTTTTAGCTCATCCATAGTGATCGGGCTAGCTAACATAAAAGCATTTGTATCCGAAAGACATTTGAATTTGTCACTTCGTCTCCCAACTTTTATAACCTGCACCTTTTTAACTTGTTAGCAAAATAATTAAAAAAAATTATTTTGCCGCCATAGCCGAGTCGATCCAATCGCCTTCATGTTTAACACCGCGAATCACCGACTGCCGCCTCTTGCTATTAATAATGCCATGAAAATATTTAAAATTTTCATCTCCTTCAATACACCACTTTATTTTAGCTTTTTGAGATAAATCACGCCATTCTTTTTTCCTCCAACTTATACAATTTTTGTTTCGCAGCCTGACGAACAAGAAGGTCTGCATCCGATGCAGAATTTGCTTCGATCTTGGCCTCAACCACTGACACCTGCTCCACTATACGTTTCCTCTCTTCCGCTTGCTCACTTTTAATTTTCTTCCACCAATTTCTACAATTATCTTTCAACCTCTTCAACTTGTCTTTAAACCGAATACAATGACTGAGACTAACCGTTTCACCCTGCACCTCCCACGAATTAACCACCATATCATGAAACGAATCTTCCTCCATCCATGAGTTAAAAACCGAAACGCCCGCGGACCGTAATCAACCATTCCCTGCGCCAATACAATGGGGCGGTGATCAGAGACAATGTCATTCATAACATTAGCACTAATGTCCGGACAGGCAACATTCACCCCTTCCGTCACAAAAAACCAGTCCAGCTTACTCATTTTTCGACCGTCCGTACTTAAACGAGTATAAGCCGAACCTCCCATGGTGACCTCATCAATACTAGCGGAATCAATAAACCCATTAAACTCGTCAATTTCCTGCTCATTTATAGCACATCCCCATCTCTCGGTCTCGTCACGAACCGCATTAAAATCGTCAAATAAAATATAATTACCTTCATTATCCTGCATATAAGAAGATATGAGCTCCCACAGTCTTCTTTTATCTACAATACTTTGAGGAGCGTATACATTCGCCATAATACACTTCATCTTACTAATCTTCCATTCCCCATGAACAAATAAAACATTATGATAACTGACTATCCGAGTACTAACAAACAAGGCAGGATCCCACATAGAAACAATACCACCAAATAAACCATCCGCACTACTTATCGCAAAGTCAAAAGACAAATTTCCCCAACATTGCTTTAGCATAAACAAATCAATCTTCGACACCCTTGATTCTTGAATCCCGAGGAAAGAAATCTTATACTTATTACAAATAACTCTAATACGCTTTCGTTTTACCATATCTCCCATTCCACAAGAATTTAAGGACATAATAATCATTTAACACCTTTATCCCCTCCCATGCTACTAATCATACGATCCAACGAAATTTTACACCCTTCCATGTCATGACCTAAAGCATGACCAATCTCAATATACTTGTTCATATCTTCCACCAATGACACCGATTGTGTCTTTGATTTCACGGTCTCATTACAAATCGAGTTTTGAGAAGATGAATATTTTTCCACATGTTTAACTTCCGAACCACCCACTTGACCATTAAGGTTCCTTTGTTCAAACCCAGGTGGCCTAGACAAGGAATCCTCCACATTCACATTCTCCTGCACACTATTATTTTCCCCAACCTTACTATCCACCATGTTATTCATATCCTTCGATCCAGCAACGTCATCCACTGTTTGATGAAACCCCCCGGCATCTCTGTATCCACACCCGGTTTAGAAGAAACCGTTGTCCGTCCCTCCAAGTTGACCTCGCCTTGTTTATCCAATACAGTCTCATCAACAAACATATTTTCTTCACTCCGGGTCTCAGACGACCCGTCGTTAGATACTGAACCTTCCTCATCGCGTTTACTTTTCACATCTGCACATTTCATAATCGGTTGCCACAAAGAAAACTCATATATCCACACCGGATACACTATATTATCGATCATAACATCAACCTCTTCCTGAATCTTGCCACGAATCTTAGTTCTTATACAAACCCTCCCTGTACCGCCCTCGCCCTGATCTTCATCAACAAACATAACCTCTCCCCACCCTTTTATCAATTTCTTTATTGCATTAACAGTTCCGGATAAAAGCGGCAGCCCATCGATACGAACCCAAACTACTTTGTCATCTACAACAAATTTCTCATCCAGATTACGTAATTGAACAAAGAAGAATTGCATGTCATCATGCAACTTAAATTTCTCACACGCTTCTTTTGACTCAAACTCCAACCAGATCCACGAACCCCCAATATATTGAACATCGACGTCGAAAAACCCTTCTTTAATACAGACCACCTTAATATTTTCAATCAAAGATAATTCCCGGACCTTTCCGATCAGAATCGTACCTTCATCATTCACTGGCATAGTATCTTCTTTAGAAAGTTTAATAACCTTCTTTTTACTTATCTCATGTTTCTCCGAAATAACCTTCCCCTTAACACCCTGATCACCCTTTTGTTTATATGACTTAAATAAATCAGCAAATTTGACACGAGAATTCGCATCTCGAACAATATTAGTATTATCCAGCTGATCAGTGGCACGACCTGGTTCTCTCCTTGTGTTCTGATCCACCCTACTACCACCCTGATTGTAACCATGGCCATTTTCTTGCTTTGATTTTCGATCAAACCTAGTCTTGGATGCAAACAAATGAAAAGAACCATACCATGCATCGTTCAAACGGCTAATTAGGGTATCTACAACATCAACCCTAATAAATCTCACAAAAGCAAACCTACGACCGATCTTAGATAATTTTTTGGGAATAAAAACGTCAACAACCGTACCATATACCTGCATAGCCTTCCAAAGATCAAGAATTTCCCAGTGATTTGGAAAGTTTGTAACGTATATTGATGTAGCAATACCCTTTAGATTCATCTCCTCACTCCGAGAAAACGTTCTTTGGACTCCAGTGTTGTACGCCCATCGCCTTTGCGCGTACTCCTTCACCAACGCCTACCCCAACCCTAACCCCCCCCCCCCCCAACCACCGACGGGAGAAGAAAATCCGGCCAAAAAACCCTACAAACGGACGAAACTCTCAAAACCCGAGAAACGGCGCGCGAGAGAGAAAATTCAAGGTACAATATATCCATGTGCTACCTTTAAATATTTGATAAAATGAAAAGTATATATGAAAAAAATAATAAATGGAAAATAAAGGTCCAGTTACTTATTATACGTGGGATGATAAATAAACAAATGGATAATACTGAATTTTATTAGGCTAGTGTATCACAAGCCACACTAAAATTTTTACCACAACAGATGGCGGCTAAGCTAAGCAAACCATATCATATCACTTTGCAAGAATTATTCATCACACCACACCCAATTACACACCCACATTTGAAGGAGGGCCTGCAAAATACCCTCCTTCCTTCCTCACAAACACGATGTGCCAAATTGTGGATGTGACCACGGATGACCACCAAAAGGGACCACACAGTGGAGGGACTTACTTTTATGCTTATACCGAACTAGCTTCATAGCCCGCCCGATTGGGCGGGCATGCTTCGAGAAATAAAAAGGAATATACCAACAAAAAAACTTAAGAAATAAATACAGTAATCTATTATTGAAATGATATTAAAGGTGTTTTGATACATATCATAAATGGTACACAAAATCTAGAGATTAAATAAAACTTCTTTGTAATAAAAATTATCTTGAAAGTAAAAGTAAATGGATATTTATCATTATGTAACACACTTAAGTGTCTACCAAATTAAAAGAAAACAAATGAAATCATAGTTAAACTAGAATCAAGAAAGTTTAAGATTTTTAACTCTTATAATATGCATAAATAAGGCAGCATACTATTACATATTTACATATACCGAGTTGATATCAATAAGTTTCTCACAAGTATACACTCTTTGCAGCACATGTTTCCATGATTCCAAGATTACTTCATCCTATTACATATTTACAAATACTGAGTTGATATCAATAAGTTTCTCACAAGTATACACTCTTTGCAGCACATGTTTCCATGATTCCAAAATTACTTCATCCTGCATTATTTTCACAACTTTATGCGATTTGCAGTGGCTCACTATGTTCGCATGCAACAACATAAGAGTATGCTAAAAAAATGTGGACTTTGTGATGAAGCCTGTTAATTTAAAATGAAATGTGAGATCATCTTCTCTTATATATGAGCCTACATTTGTTTTTCTTTTGACAACTCAGCAGTTTAGAGCTCTTTCATTGATTGAATATGCCATGTGTAATTCACCCATTGGCCGCCCAGTCAATGCTCAACAAACTCCGGTCAAAATCGTATCTCAGTTTATATATATTTGACCCGTTTCATCTTCTTCATTACATTAGTTTCCCCTTCGAAGAAACCCTAAATCGGAATCACAGAAATTCAACGACATGTTGCGAGTAGCCGGGACGAGATGTTCTTCACTCTCTTCGTGGTGGTCGTCTACTCCGGCCATCATCTCTCGCAATCCAATCAACGGTTGTGGCCGGTTTTGATGACGTGTAATTAAGTAAAAATACCACATGTCAGATAGCCTCCATCACCGAGCCCTAAAACCCTCACAAAACCCACCTCCACATTCATCAAACATAAATGGTGTTCAAGAATCAACAAGGCAGTGGATCAAACAAGAGAAATTCGATAAATCAGATTCAGCTCAAAATGTGCCCAAAACGAAACGAGAACTATTCAAGCCAAGGTGAGTTTATTCTTTATTTTAATTACATCAATTATCAACGAATTCCTCATCAATTTACATTAGGTTTCACATTTATATCGAAAGTGTATCTTACTACAAACTATGTGAGAACTTGTGCTGTTGAAAACTTCAAAAAAGGGTGGTGTGTTTTGGGTTATGGGTCAAAACGGGTATTTTTAATGCGGGTTGGTCTGATCCTCGAACGCTTAAATTTACCATTATAAAAAAGTAGTAATAGAAATGGTTATCACGTTGAATATGATTACAAAACGGTATTATCAAATTGAATGAGTCAAAAATTAGGTAATTGGATCTGTCTGAACTTACTCAAATCAATATATTCATAAATTAAGTGGGTCAATATTCTTTTAGTTTTGTAGGTTGCAGAGACCACTGACAAACTAAACTCCCTTAAGCTGGAACCATTTAATCGGTGGTAAAATGGGAACAACCATTAATATAAGGTAAGGTTTTGTTGACTTTAGGGAGTCGAACTTGGTGCTTTACAAATTTAAGTTTTGATTTTGAGTTCGAATTAACATTTTCTTGATCTTCAAAATGCTTTTAGTTTAAAACAATAAGCGCAGATGTATGTGTGCAGGATTGCATCATTTGAATCTGTGCTGTAATGATGATAATTTGTTCTAAAATAGATGTATATTGTTGGGGTTTTTACAACTGCAATTGCACTTTGTCATCTAAATTGAATGACAATTTCTTTTTTCATGTATGGTTATATTTCTTGGTCTAAATTTGCTTGATGGTAGTTTGACCAGAATCTAAAATGGAGCTAAGCATTTAACCAAGATATAAAAGATGCCATTACTAAATCCATTGTGATGTTGACATGGTCTTGAGGGAATTCATAATGGTGATTTTCGGTTAAAACAATTAACAAAACGCAGCGGAAAGTATTTATCACCATGAAAGGATCTTGATATCAATCATACAATTAAACTAAAAGAAAAATCAAAGAGAATGGTATAAGAATCATACCCTAGTTGCCTTTGATCAATGATGAATTCGGATGGATATTGTGAGCAACCGAAACCAAGGATTCCAATGGGGAATACCTCTAAAGCAAGTCCACACAACACTTCCAAGAACACCAATGTAATGGATGCTAGTCCTAGAGTCTTGAGAGCAAAAGAGAGAAAACAAAACACCTTCAAAGTGTGTGTGAGAGGGGACGGCCAAGTGTGGTCAAAGAAAGGAGTTTATGGACCATTATATCTCTTAATGGTGCCATTACAATCCTTTAATGATTTCCATAAATCATTAGTCTTATTTGCCCACAAGTCCCTATCTTTTGTTTCTTCTAGTTTGCCCACAAGAAAGTTTCAATATTAACTTTTAATATTAAACTTATGATAGACAAGCTCATAGCTTATATATATTAATAATTAATGTAATTACACTAATTACACTAATTATATAATGGTGTTTAGTGTTTAAGTGTGTGACCCTTTAGGCTCACAAACAACTAGCCATATAACTATATGTTATACATGTGAAGCATATTCCAACAGCTCCCACTTGCGCACGTGATAACATCAAGTAGTTATACAAGCAAAGGTTAGAGTCTAGCAACCCGCCAATGCCCCTAGAAGTACATGAGGAGTTTCATAAAATCTTTGTTCAAGGTTTTTCAAGCAGTTATCCTTTTGTTACTGATACTATGTTGAATTTTAGACAAGGATAAATGTCAATCTAAAATTTCAACGATTCTGTTTCTCGATCTATATATTGAAGTAGATTACCAAAACCAATCAAGATTCATCTTGATTACCTTTTGGGTGTGGCCACACATACATCTATTCAAATCATCGAGGGGCCCAGTAGTATCTAATCCACATGTGTGGAGGAACAAATTCTTTATTGACTGCACGTGTCTGTCATATGCTTAATGACAAACCCGATAATGGTTGTTATAGCAGCCTTGTTCAGGTCAACGTTTAACCATATCAAAGTTTGCCCCTCTACATACACAAACCAACTTGCATCTCAAGTCAGAGGATAAGTGACAAAGCCTTTGTGAGATTCACTTGTGACATAAATCCATGAAGTGATTTCTCATAGGTTGGGTCAGTCCAATTGTGCATCATTATGGACAACATGTGAGTTTGATTTCATCATCCTTAGTCATACTAAGATAATGTCATCAATGCCCTCAGATTTGTCTTAATAATATTCCCATATTATTAATTATGACAATGGACAATTTAGAATATAAAACGCAGTAAATATTCATGGATATAAACATGCAAATATAGAACACAGTAGATATTCATATAAAAACGATCATATCAAATATATCAATTTATTCCAATAAAAACTGCTCAATGTTCCATTATCCAAATACTAAAACAGATTACATGAAACTATTAGCTGGTCGAAGTCCAATGCTTCTAGCATGTTCAATATGTTTGGTACATGACATTGGCTTCGTGAAGGGATCAGCTAAGTTGTCATCTGTATGAACTTTGAGCAAGCGTACATCTCCCATTAGGATCGCATCTCTAATGTAGTGAAGCTTCCTCCGATAATGTCTGGCACCTTTCTGAACACCAGGTTCGTTGGCAATGATGATAGCACCTGTGTTATCACAGAACATATCCATAGGTTTTTCATTACTGGGGACAACACCAAGCCCAGAAATGAATTTCCTCATCCAAACAGCTTCCATTGCAGCTTCAGTAGTTGCAATGTATTCAGCTTCTGTAGAAGACATAGCGATAGTGCTCTGCTTTGCACTTTTCCAATCAACAGCGCCTCCGTTCAAAACGAAAACATACCCCGTTTGAGATTTGGAATCATCTCTATCAGTCTCAAAACTAGCATCAGAATAACAAGTGACGCTCAGTTCATCTTGACTTTCACCACCATAAACAAGAAACATATCTTTAGTATTCCTAAGATACTTCAGTATGTTCTTAACAGCAGTCCAGTGACTCTCACCTGGATTCTGTTGATATCGGCTTGTAAGGTTCTGAGAGAACGCTACATCAGGTCTTGTGCACCGCACAGCATACATGATAGATCCTACTGCCGAGGCATAGGGGACATCACGCATACGTTTCATCTCATCAGGTGAGGACGGTCCTTGAGTCTTACTCAAGTGTACATTGTGTTGCATAGGGAGACTTCCACGTTTGGAAGCATCCATTCTAAACCGTTTTAGAATCTTATCAATGTACGCACTTTGACTTAGTCCGATTAACCGCTTTGATCGATCTCGATAGATCTTTATACCAAGTATATATGCCGCTTCCCCAAGATCCTTCATAGCGAAGCACTTCCCAAGCCAGGATTTTACATCTTGTAGCATTGGAATGTTATTTCCTATGAGTAGTATGTCATCGACATATAGGATTAGAAAGACGACAATGCTCCCACTAGCTCTTACATATACACATGGCTCGTCGGGATTCTGAGTAAAGCCAAACGATTTGACTTCCTCATCGAATCTTTTGTTCCAACTTCTGGATGCTTGCTTTAGTCCATAAATGGACCTTTGAAGCTTACATACTTTCTTTGGGTGTTTTGGATTAACAAAACCCTCAGGTTGAACCATATAAACATCTTCATCAAGATGTCCATTTAAGAAAGCAGTTTTAACATCCATTTGCCAAATCTCATAGTCATAGTACGCTGCTATGGCTATGACAATCCTAATAGCTCTAACGTCGGCAACAGGCGAGAAGGTTTCATCATAGTCAATCCCGTAGGTTTGAGTATAACCTTTTGCTACCAATCGAGCTTTATAGGTGTGTACATTGCCATCCATGTCGGTCTTCTTCTTGAAGAGCCACTTGCTACCAACAGTCTTACTGTTAGGAGGAAGATCAACCAAAGTCCATACTTGGTTATCTTTCATGGATTGCATTTCCGCGTTCATAGCATCAAGCCATTTGTCAGATTCAGAATCTGATAATGCAGCTCGATAGTTAGGGGGTTCATTATGATCCCCTAAACTCAGCTCCTCAGCATCGACATGGAAACCATATCGTTCAGGTGCATGAGGTGTCCTTGCGGACCTTCGAACAGGGATTACATCATTTTGAGGTGCAACAGGAACAGTTTCGTGTTCAGCCTCATCTTGATGTTCGCTAGTCTCTACAATAGGTTGTGCATCTTCATCGCTTGGAATCTCGTCAAAGTCGATGGTACTCCCACTTGCTTCTTGTGAAATGAGATTGCTCTCAAGAAACTCAGCATAACGAGCAATAATTACTTTTTGCTCAGGTGGGTAGTAGAAATAGTAACCCATCGTTTCCTCAGGGTATCCTATAAAGATGCACTTGACAGCTCTGGGTTCAAGTTTGTTTGGCGTGTCTCGTTTCACGAGAGCCTCACAACCCCAGACCTTCAAGTAAGACAAGTTAGGGACTTTCCCATGCCATATCTCATATGGTGTCTTTTCAACCTTCTTGGTGGGAACCATATTTAGTATGCGAGCAGCCGATTTGAGTGCATAACCCCAAAAAGATAGAGGCAGAGTGGTAGGACTCATCATCGATCGAACCATGTCAAGCAAGGTGCGATTTCTCCTCTCTGATACACCATTATGCTGTGGTGTATAAGGGGGAGTGAATTGTGAGACAATCCCACAATTCTTAAGATGATCTTGGAACTCATGGCTCATGTACTCTCCTCCTCGATCAGAACGAAGAGCCTTTATCTTCTTGCCGAGTTGATTTTCTACTTCATTTTGGAAAGCTTTGAACGTTTCAAAGGTTTCATGTTTATGTTTAATCAAGTAAACATAACCATAACGACTAAAGTCGTCAGTGAAAGTAATGAAATAGGTAGCACCTTCCCTAGTTCGAGTTCTAAAAGGGCCACATACATCAGTATGTATGAGTCCAAGTAGATCGTTGGCCCTTTCGCCTACATGGGAGAAAGGCTTGCGCGCCATTTTACCAGATATGCAAGAAACACATTTATCAAATGATTCAGAATCATCTGATTTTATAAGTCCATCCTTTTGTAATTTCAAAACGCGTTTCTTGTTAACATGGCAAAGGCGACAATGCCATAGGTAAGTAGAATCCAAATTCTTCTTGGATTTCTTATTGCTACATGTATAAATAGAACTACTGTTTGTGATACGATTATGCATGTCAATCTCAAAGATACCATCACGAGGAATAGCATTAAAGTAAAAAACATTATCCTTTGAAACTGAAATACCATAATCCGTAAACGTATGAATAAAACCATTATTCCACAAACAAGAAAGCGATACTATACCCCTAGTAATACTAGGCGCATAGTGACAATTGTCTAATACAATAATTAAACCACTAGGAAGGATTAAATCATAGCTTCCTATAGCTTCGACCGGTGCACGATTGCCATTGCCCACGTACAAGTCCAAAGCTCCATGGTTTAGCTTTCTACTTCCCCTTAGACCCTGCATGGTATTACAAATGTGAGTTCCACAACCAGTGTCATATACCCATGATTTCTTAGGGAAAGCATATAGTTCTATTGTGAAGATACCTGATGTGCCAACCTTGTTGGCTTTGTTCTTCATCAACTCTGCCAGGTAGGCAGGACAATTCCTCCTCCAATGGCCTGGTTCACCGCAGTGATGGCAAGCAAGATCCTTAGCGGGATGCTCCTTACGAGTAGGTGGGGGAACCTTTGGCTTGGGCTTGTAAACTTGCTTTCCCTTGCCTTGGCCCTTTGCAACTACTTGCGGTTTTGGTTTTTGGATCTTTCCTTGCCTTATAGCAAGGACAGTAGGGGCCGGAGTTTTCTTGGGTAGGCTTTCTTCCGTTTGTTTCAGCATAGCATGTAATTCGGCGAATGTCTTCCCCATACTATGCATATGATAAGTCATGACAAACGGTGCAAAATCCTTGTTTAAGGACGTTAGAATCAAGCTAATCCCAAGGATGTGCGGCATAGCGTAACCAAGCCTCTCCATTTGGTCTAAGTAGCTCTTCATCTTCAAGAGATAAGAGCTAACAGACTGTCCCTCCTCCTGCTTACAAGCGTGGAAGGCTTTGACAGTGTCAAAGAGTTCCTGCTCGGCTTGCTTTTGATACATGGTCGTTAGTTCACGCATCGTATCAAATGCAGTGAGGTCCACGAGATTCTTTTGAATATCGGGAATCATGCTCACTAGCATAAGCGCGGCGACTTCCTGTTGTTCGTTAAACCTTTTGGTATAGGCTGTACGAACAGCAGCAGTGGCGGTAGCAGCAGGGGCAGGGGGCAGCGCCTCCTCCAAATGGTGGTACTTATGCTCGGCCCTAAGGACAATCCTTAGGTTACGAGACCAGTCCACAAAGTTCGTTCCATCAAGTTTCTCTTTTTCGAGAACGGAACGAATGGTGGTATGTGTTAGGGTTTGATTGTTTGAAGTCATCTACAAAATTACAAAGTTCATTAATTAGTATTTTTAATAATAATTTCTTTTAATAAATTAACTACCCAATTAATTTTAATTAAAAGCTAAGATCCCATTGAGCTTCTATCATCGCATCAGTTGATCTGCTAGAGATGATAGATCCAATAGGTAGGTGACGTTCAACAATTGCATTACAAGTGCAACTCTTAGAGGTATGGGACTTCATGGCACCTAGTGAACAAGCATCTAGGGTCAAGTGGCATGTTTGTCGCATCGTCGCCTCGAGTCAAGGTCTCACCGTTAACTTGATTAAGTCATCCAATGTGAAATCATGTCAAAATAGATCTAGGTCTCACCGTAGAGAATAATGACCTCGGATTTAAATTCAAACCACGTCTCACGTGAATTCAAAAATAGAAGCAAGTGATTTACAACCGATTGGACGGCGTGACTTAAATTTTAGGTATGTTTAAATTTTAATTTAATAAAATTTTATTTAAGATATGAATGAATCATGTACTTCATTCATACCACTTCATAAGTCTTGTAATAAACGGTAAAAACTTTTAGCGATTATTAAGTGATGAGTTTCAAATCATATTTAAACTTAGTTTAATCTCAAAACGATTTTAGATTAAAGGTTTAATCATCAATGATTAACTAGTAGTCATCGATGATTAAGGGTTTGAATGTTTTAATGTTTGTGTCAAAAAACCATTTTTAATTTGTTTTACTATTTGTATCTAATAGAAAAGAAAAACAACCACAAACAAAGAATAAAACATGCAACATAATTTTGTGCAAACCTCGACCGATGAAATCCTAGGTTCGGTCACGTGAGTCATCACGACGGACCGAAGGGTCAAACTAGGGGACGGGCCAACATGAACCCAAACGGGCCTACATAAACCCAATGGGCTCCCACTTGCTCCAAGACATTCTTGAGCAAGTAGAACCCAAAATTGTGAAAAAGTGTAATCTGCCAGAAAATTCCAGCAGACTTTGAAGCCCGAAAAGTCACTGAAGGAGTCTTCGCTGGTCTTCCCGGCCTTCTGGAAAGTTGTAGCCCACGACTTTGCAAGCATTTTGGGCTTTTGAATCGCCCAAAAAGGAGTCCGTATGCCTCTGGAAAACCTGTTTTCGTACAGCCCTCGCTTTTGTGACGGAAATTTGTTGTTTTCTTCATAAGTCTTCAATATTTTTGTCAAACAATTTACAATAAAAAGATAAAATAAATACTATCTATTCTATTACTTTTACATTACAAATTGCCCCAAAAACGGCACCAAAAATAAAAGAAAAAAAAATGAAACAAATTACAACAATTAAGCCAAAAAAAAAACACGGCTTTTCCCGAAATAAACAAACAACCAAACATCAACCACATTCATTCACAAACGGTCTAGGCTTTCATCGGTTTGCACAAACAATCAACAATTTGACAAGGCTTTGGCTTGGGATATGGCAAAAATACATGTTTTGCCATATCAAAAAACATAATTAAACAAGAATTCCAAGCCAAATAATCAAAAAATTCAATAAACTAGATTAACTTTTTGATTTGATTTTGTAACAAGTGACAATAGGGTTCCAAAAATACATGTTTTAACCCATCTTTTAAATTAAAAAAAAAACGAAAAAAAAAAAAAAAAAAAAAACAAAAAACCGTAGGGTTTTTTTTTTTTTTTTTCTTTCCGATCGGGATTTTTATACATCAAAACCGATTGATTTTTGCCACTTTTTACAAAATCTAGCTAATTATATGATTAATATAATGACTCGTGATACCACTAATGGTGATTTTCGGTTAAAACAATTAACAAAACGCAGCGGAAAGTATTTATCACCATGAAAGGATCTTGATATCAATCATACAATTAAACTAAAAGAAAAATCAAAGAGAATGGTATAAGAATCATACCCTAGTTGCCTTTGATCAATGATGAATTCGGATGGATATTGTGAGCAACCGAAACCAAGGATTCCAATGGGGAATACCTCTAAAGCAAGTCCACACAACACTTCCAAGAACACCAATGTAATGGATGCTAGTCCTAGAGTCTTGAGAGCAAAAGAGAGAAAACAAAACACCTTCAAAGTGTGTGTGAGAGGGGACGGCCAAGTGTGGTCAAAGAAAGGAGTTTATGGACCATTATATCTCTTAATGGTGCCATTACAATCCTTTAATGATTTCCATAAATCATTAGTCTTATTTGCCCACAAGTCCCTATCTTTTGTTTCTTCTAGTTTGCCCACAAGAAAGTTTCAATATTAACTTTTAATATTAAACTTATGATAGACAAGCTCATAGCTTATATATATTAATAATTAATGTAATTACACTAATTACACTAATTATATAATGGTGTTTAGTGTTTAAGTGTGTGACCCTTTAGGCTCACAAACAACTAGCCATATAACTATATGTTATACATGTGAAGCATATTCCAACAATTCAAAGCAGCACGAGGCACACCTGTTTCAACTCCATATGAGTAAGACCAATTAAATTAATCTTAAATAGTTAAATTTCAAATGTGAATCTGACAGTTTTCAGTTGTCACCTAAAATGGAGCTAAACATTTAACTATTTGCAGCCAATCTTAAATTGTTAAATTTAAATTCAAAGCTTTTATTAATAATAATAATAAATCATTGGTATTTGCAGCCAATGTTATGATGGACAAGCTTTCAAGTAGATCGAAAGGCTTTAGGTTTGTCACATGCATCTGCAGATCTGAGAAAGCCATCAATGAAATGGATGTAAATGTTTTATACTAAAATTATCTAATAATAAATTCAAATTCAAGAACTTGAACTTTCTAATTGTGAATGTTGCATTCCAAGTCATTGGCTTATCAAGTGAAAACTCAAGCATCAATTTTAAGGTATTGAAAATCAAGCATTGTTTAAAGTAAGTTTTTTATGGGTTCAAATTATGTTTTTATTCTTTTTGGTGAATGCTTAGATGTATAAGGCAGTTGATCAAAAGCTAGATAAAATTTTCACATTAAGAAATGATATGGTATGCTTTAAAAGTCAAATTGCAGTTATGTCTTAACCTGACAATACATAAAACACTCATGATGGGTACTACACTCCTAATTATCAAGGGGTATCTCAGTTTACATCTAAAACATTAAAGATTACGTGATTTTTTTTGTCTATATGAATCACAAGTTTATTTACTGCAAGGCAGAAGCTCAAAATTGATGCTTGGAATAACAAAGCTCATTAGGTTTTTTAGTAACATTATAATAGTTGCCAAGTTTGCTCTAATTATATAGTTAATTGTTTTAATATTTTTGCAGTGCTAAAGAAATTGACATTATTTTAGGGTTTCAATTTTGGGGTTAATTGTCTTTTGATCCAACAGCGAAGAAATACACATGAAATTTTTTACCATGACTTATTTTGATTCAAGTTTTGTTTTGTTTTTTTCTTTGTTTTTCTGGTGCAGAGGATGACATTATTTTCTAGGTATGCAGGCTGGCTTTTGTAGCCATTGTTATGATATATTTTGTACTACAATGCTTTAATTTGAGTAGATAATGGCATATGCTCTTATTGTTTTGAACCATAAATGTATATGATTTTGTCGTGAATACGGAGAAACAGCAGATTGATAAGAGTGTCTGTAACTCTTATATGATTAATCTTGTCAGTGATAATTTTGCCCTCTCTTATTTCTCCTTGAGTAAATATCAAATGAAATATCATTTTTCATTTTCAAGACCACACTGTGTGATAAAGGCATAAATGCTACCACAGTAATCACAAAGTGACATATTAGGGGCACACTGATTTTATTATTGTTATTATTATTATTATTATTATTATTATTATTATTATTATTATAAAATCAAAATGCCCTTAAAATCAAGTTAATTGAAAAGGTTAATACCCCATTAGATATTGGTTAATATCAAGTCTCATGGTTATAGGATCCCTTAAGCTTTCATGAGAAGAAGACTTATTTATATTTTACTTTTTATTTCTTGAAGCATGCCCGCCCAATCGGGCGGGCTATGAAGCTAGTATGTTAAATATAACAAAAATACAAATTAATGATCTCTATTTGAAAATATAGATTCAAGAATTTATGGTTTAGTTAACTTTGAGCAAGGTAATACTTTTTAGTTATTGACATTTGCAACAATTAATATTCATCATCCTGAAAATTCTTAAGTAGTTAAAATCAACATCATTCCAACTAAAATGATGAACTTCTCACCTCAAATAGTAGAGGTAATGATTTCATCATTCTCATTCTAGCTTACTCCTGCAATTAATAAATTTAATTAATTTAAAATCTTATTTAATGAAAAACTAAACTCACTCGCTCATTGTATCGGACCTTAATCTTCATATCAATAATAAGAGTCTTGTAAATTGCTCTGCAATTAAAGAATTAAAAAGGGAATTGTATATATTTACACATTATTATATAAAATAAGAATCACTACAAAACATCATCATAAACATTATCATCAAAACGCTATAAATTGGCAGAACTGGCTGTAACACCTCAATTTTCAAAACAACATTTAAATATCATTTAATCCAAAAATACATAATATTGTACCAACATCAAATGCCGGTTTTACAAAAACGAAAAGGTTTCTTGTTCGAGATTATCAGAGTTTACAAAAACGGTGTTACAAATTATATCTTAACCATAGGATAATGACTCTAATCATCAACACAGAGCTAATCTCAACAAGGCCTCTTCTAAACGGGCCTCCTAGATCTTCGATCCCGAACCTGAGTACATAGCAAAACACAAACATAGTACGTGAGACAAAATTGCCTCGTGAGATACATGGGTTTAAAACCCGATAAACAACTAGTCACATAATATCATTTAATACTTAAAATAATATTACTAGGTTCATTTGGGTCACTTCATTACTTTCATCATTTGGCCAATGTCAAGATAATCGGAATGCCTCCAATCTATCAAGACCGTCATATCCACGGTAACCGGAATGCCTCCAATCTACCGGGACTCATAGGTATTGGGTAATCGGAATGCCTCCAATCTACCGCTAACCTTAGGGTACCGTAATAACCGGAATGCCTCCAATCTACTACGGCCCTAGGGACATCAACATCGTCGTCATCACTTATCTTTTATCATTGTGAGCCTATAGCTCCATCATTTCTCATTCAATTAATCGATTCATCATCACATAAGCAATTAATCAAAAATCACATAATTAACTAAATTACTTAAAGACTCGATAAAAGCATTTAATTATAAACATTTACTAACTATGTACTCAGTTTTGAAAGTTCACATGTACTCACCTTAGCCAAGCTTAACCAATTGTTGTGTTCCTTAAACGCCAATATCACTTCTCAAGATTTGAATGCCTCAAATCTTCCAACCGATAACGTATTATCAAAACCAATACAATGGTTTGCATTAATCATCTATACTAACTACATAATCCATGGCTAGTCAACTACTAGCACCATTTTCCCCAAAGTTACCAAACCCTAATTTCATAAATCACCACATTTTCGTGTATCCATAACATGACCACGTTTTCCTTGTTAAAATACCATAGATCTAAGTTATATTACTTCCATTTAACCATTCATGAACAAATCCATAACTAGGGTTTATGATTCAAGCTTCCCTACTTGAATCTAAGACTTATAACACAAGAGGGTTGAAGATTTACCTTTGTTCTTCAATAAGGAGCAAGAATCACCAAGATTTGATGAAGATTGAGCTCCAAACGACACCTTACACTCAAAAATCGTTCACACACAAGGAGAGGGAAAAACTAGGGTTTATGTGTGTAATTAATGAAAATTTCCGTCTTTAATGCTGGTGTCGGAAGGGAGTTCACGATCGCTAACAAGTTCGAGTCGTGAACTCCGATGAGAACGCGAACTTCGCGATCGGTAAGTGATCGGGAACTACTTCACGCCAGACTGCCCAAATCGCTGCCTCGACTTCACGGATCGCGAACTATGTTCGCGTCACGAACTTCACACGCAGCACAGGCTGCAGTTTTTGATCTTTGGCTCGACCCGGTTTCGTCCATAACTTTCTCGTACGGTGTCCAAATGACACGAAACCAATTCCTACGTTCCTTAAACGATTTATCCTTATTTATCATATTTTTGTACAATTTATTTATTTACAAATTCGGGTCGTTACACTGGCTTAAGGATGTGTAATTTAATTATCACTGCAAAACATTATCAAAAGCACTAAAAGAAGAAAAAGAATGAATTGAAGTGGCTCATATTAAGAAATTCAACAATTAAAAACCCCTTATTTCATTGATTCAGCAATTAAGTACTTCATTGAATTAGTGAGTTTAAATTCAACAAATTTAAATTCAACAATTTATCTATTTCTTGTTATTAATTAACTTGTTTTCAATCCATGATTCTTGTCATCTTTGGATTATAAAATACTGATGCTAACTTGAATTAGATTGAAACGTTATTAAGAACTGGGTGGAGAGAAATGAAAAAGAATATCTAGGATGAAGCCAGTGATGTGGAGATTCTAACATCAACCAATCACCATCGACATCAGTCCACTCAAGCTTGAAATAAAATTGGAAATGAGTCAGATTGAAGTAAGATGTTAATAAATAAGCAATAAGCGTATTAATACATTTACTCACATTAATACCACAAATTCTTGACAGTAGTCACCCGATTCGTAAATACATAAGTTATTGCAAGATTTAAGAGCTCACAACTCAAATTGTGTGTGAGAATGCTTATCTTTACTAAAGTCTCAATGAGCTACAACATGTACTAATAATGGGAATAATTAAGACTTAGATTACTAATTTATCAGTCAATCCATATATAGAAGAAAAAATTTGTTACCAGCAATTCCAAGGGCACACTGGTTGGAGTCATGGGCTGAAAATACAGGCTCGGGTATTAATATGATTGTTGATTGAACACTATAACTTCATAATTCATTTTCACTTTTGAAACACGGAGGAACCTGCAGTTAGTTATCCAAATTAACTTGAAATTGAACCAAATCAGAAAGTTATCATGTTTACGATTGAATTAAGGGTTCCTGCGCTAACGATATGGCATAAATTCTCAAGATCGTTATGCTCTGATGTTACAAAAGAAACCTCATTTCTAATAAAAACAATTAATTTGTTCGGAAAACCCTAATTCATAATCAAAAACCCTTACTTTATGATTTCAGGGTTCCAAAATCATAAACAAATTCATAATCTGAAAACCCTAATTCATTTAATTTGTTCGGAAAACGACCCTAACTCATAATTAGAAACCCTTAATTTATAAACACGTTATGCCAATGTTACAAAACAAACCTCTTTTTTAGGATCGATATTGGATTGGAGAATCGTACAACAACTTCCAGTCGGAGAATGCACTGAATCGTCATGAGATTGAAGATGAGATTGCGGGATTGGTTTATTGACTGATTATGAATCGAAAGAGAATTGGAGATGATTCTGATTGAATATGAGATTGCGTTTTCCTTTGGAGATAAGCGGCTGGACTAATTTTCCCGTAATGTGTGAAGGGGTATAACGTGACAGGTGGCATTTAAGATAGTTATGAGTCATCAATAGCAGCCAATAAAAAGGAGTTATCAAGACATGTGGGCAAATGAAACTTAAATATAGGTCTCATATATAGAAGTAAATAAGTTTAAATTTTATTATAAAATAATTAATATTGATATTTAAATTTAAATTAAATAATATAATTAAGAAAATAACTTAGTTAAATATGATTAAGTATGAATATTGAAGTACCAGTATTAAGTATTACTTCCGTATGAATATTAAGTATTAAGTATTAAGAACTTAGTTAAATATGATTAAGTATGAATATTAAATATTAAGTATTAAGAACTTAGTTAAATATGATTAAGTATGAATATTAAGTATTACTTTCGTATTTAAATAAATGTTACACTTTCTTTTAAATTCGATTAAAATAAGTGAAACACTTATAAAACTTACCTTATTTGGTATAAAAGTGACACTAATTCTTCACTAACTATTTATTTTAATAAAGTGGAATTATCTTTTTACCCTTATTTTTATTTTTAAATATCATTAATATCATTTTATTCAAAAGAAGTGAGACACATTCTTTAGTAACTATCCATTTTAATTTATCTTAAAACATCTTTTAATATTTTGAATTAAAAATCATCATTTTTTTAAAATGTAACACTTAGGTGATGTTTGGTTCGCTAGAATGTTTCAGATGGAATCGAAATCTAAGAAGGAACTAGAATTTATGAGGAATTGGATTCCAATTCCATAATGGGTTTGGTTGTGGTAGGAAATAAAATTGAAATTTAATTCAATATCTTGTTTGTTTTGTAGGAAATAGAATTGCAAAAATGTAAAATGATGAATTTGTCCTTATTCATTTAGTTCTGGTGGTGGTGATGGAGGCACGGTGGTGGTGGAAGGTGGTGGTGCACGGGGAGTGGTGGTGGCGGTGGTGGACGGGCAGTGAGGTGTGGGGGGGGGGGGGTGTTGGTGGTGGATTGGTAGTGGCGGTGGCGACAGAAGTGGTAGCGGTGGTTTGGTGTGGAGTGGAGTGGTGGAGGTGGTGGTGACGGAATGCAGCGGCGGAGGTGGTGGTTGTTTTAGGTTAAATGTATGTTTGAGAGTAGTGAAGTAATACTCCACAAAATGAGATTTTACAATCCCTACATTAAGGGATGGAATCTAAATTCCATTATTTGATGACGTTATTTATTAAGGTGAATTTTAATTCTTCCCAACTAAACATATGAATCTTTAAAAATTGAATTTCAATTCTCTTAAATTTATAAGGAATCGTGAGAATCAGACGGAACATTATTTTGATACGAGGTGGTATTAAGCATCAAAATTTTCAATAAAAAATAGCAACAAAGTTAACGTGTAATCAAATCCTTTCAATCAACGTGGCAGTGGTCCAATCATAGTACTGAAGTTTCTACATTCAACCCCTTCAACTTTATTCTATTCCACTTCAGGCCCCTTCTTTTCCATCTTCCTCTGTATATATAAACCTACCAGAGTACATCTCATGGCACGCTACCATACTCTCACCATCAACCTAATTCTCTACGTCACCGTGTTTTGACCCAAATTACCCATTTCCAGACATCAGTTTCGTATAAATTCAATCAAAATAAATCATGGGGTTTCCGGTTGGTTATACAGAGTTCGTTCTCCCCGAACTTCTGATTCATGTTCTAACACTTTTGGGTGTAATTCGTAAGCTCATTTCCGCCGTTTTTCGGTTCGTGGGTCTCGGGGATTTTTTAGAAGCCGATTTTTTAACCGACCCGACCCCAACTGAGTCTTGTAATCAGTTACAGTCGGTGTCAGCTATACTCATCCGTGAGCTTCTTCCGGTGGTGAGATTTTCAGAGCTTGTAGATCCTCCGGAGAGCTGTGCTGTTTGTTTGTATGAGTTCGATGCCGGAGATGAGATCCGGCGGTTAACGAACTGCCGGCATATCTTTCACCGCTGTTGTTTGGACCGGTGGATGGACCATGATCAGAAGACTTGCCCGCTTTGTCGGACTCCGTTTGTTCCTGACGATTTGCAGGATTCGTTTAATGAACGGTTGTGGGCTGCTTCCGGCATCGGCGATTACTACGGCGAGTCATCGGTGGGTAATTAGACACTGAACAGTGGGCTTAAAATATTTTGTTTTTTATTTTGATTTTTCAGTTTTATTTATGGGTAGTTTAGATATAATGTACATATAAATATAATTAGCAAAAAGGAAATTGGTAAATAGAGCCTCCATTGTTGAAGTCAATGGAAATTTTGAGAGTTTTTGATGTCAATTGATGTAGAAAATGAGTGCGTGATGAGTAAAGTAATTTTATAAGATGTAAAGTCATTTTGACACATTTAATTAAAATATAGTATATTCACCATGAATTATCTGTTATTGACTATATGTAAATACCACAATCTTAAACTGATTTAAGAAAATTTATCATGATTATTTACTTTAGGTTTAACTTAAAACTTATATCAAAATTCAAATGTTGTAATAGTTTCAAGTGGTGTCCAACTAAGGATGATATCTGGCCGCAAAGTATTGAAACTTGAGAGTCAATTCCCTCCAGAGAATACCGTTCAAAAAGAAAATAATAATAAATAAATAAATTCCCTCTAGAGAAAAATGAAATTATTGCAACTCTATTTGTTATTTGGAAAACATTTTCTTATTAGAAAGTTGTAAAATTCGATCAATAATCACTCTGAAATTTGTAGATTAATCAATAATTACTCATAGTATACAAAATATGAATGCATATAATAATTTTAAAGACATATTTAAAGTTATCGTTAACAAAATCATTGTTCTTATTCCGGGAAGTATTGTATAGTTTTATTCAATTATACATTTTGTTCTACTACTATCTCTAAATTTTTATTCTTATTATGAAATGCCAAGGAAAAGAATCAATGCTCATATCAAAATCAATACAATAAGTTGGTCTAGATTAACTAGCACCGGTGAAAATCACTTGTAACTTAATGATAATAGAGATTAATATAAGGTATAGGTCATGGGTTCAAGCTTCATTGTAGACACAAAAAGTAGTAGATTAGACGCCGTTTAAAAAAAGAGAAGGTTTTCCCTCGGGTGAGGTTTATTCCCAAAAGGCAGAGAGTTAGAAGAAAGACATACTGTCCGAAAGACATAATGCCCTTGTAAATATTAGTGCGCGAATCAAACCACTAACGATTAAAAAACATAACCAACATAATCGAGTTAGGAAAGAGTTACAAGAAGCAAGAAGGTTCCTTGGTTTGGTAGTGGTCCAATCTGGAAAGCCCGTAATAATCATCCCATTATTTATAACGCGTATTAACTTGTCAACTTTCAACACCCTTTACCTTTTCTTTTTCTCTTGTCTTGTCTTTTTGCGTTTTAGTTGGTTTTTTTAAACTTTGTTATTATTAATGTCAAAATTAATAACTAGGCATATATTTATTAAAAGTAGATCCTGTTTAATCATACCCGAGTCCTGGTTGGAATACTATAACGAGCTAAAACCCATGTATTTAGTATTTATTACTTTTTTTATTAAAAAATAATATTTATTTGATAATTACGTGTATAACTTAATCACATGTGATTTTAGTATAAAATCACATGTGATTTTAGTGTAAAATCATGTTTTAGTTAAATCACATGTGATTCAGAATACAATCACATGTGATTCACTATGCAATCATATTATGTGTTATTAATGAAAAATTATTAATAATAAATAAATAAATAATTTTTTTTTAAAAAATAAAAATTTTAAAATAAAAAATAAAAATAAAAAAATATTTTTTTCAAAATGACCAAAATACCCCTCAATTAAAAATTAAAAAAATTAAAAAAATAAAATAAAATTTAAAAATTTAAAATAAAAAATAAAAAAAAATAAAATAAATTTTTTTAGTGCCAAATGACCAAAATACCCCTTCATGTATAAAATATGTGATTAATCTTGACCATTAAATCATATTGATCAATGGTTGAGATTTGTTCCTCGGAACTTTGTAAAAATCATAAACCCCTTGAACGCAACTCTATATAACTATATAAGAATGTAGTGAAAAATTTTAGCAGGAAAACAATATAATTTTTCAAACTGTATATAAATACACAGCAACGTTCGATTTGGATGAACCGGGTAAAGATCAATGGTTGACATTCATCAAAGTCATTCTGGAATAAACTTTAATTATTATTCTTAATTAAACCACGTGTATTGTATTAGTGTAAAACATTGTTTACTTTCATGGAGTGTTACGTACATTGCTCATATTTATTAATCAAGAAGCTGCCTCCTACGTGATGTAATATCTATAGTTTATGTGAAAATAACAAATAAAATAACAATATACGAAGTACAAAGTAGCCACTATTTGTTAAGGGACGGAGGGAGTATATTTCTTCCATTAAAGTTAATCATGTACTCCTAATTCTAGTCGATTGCCTAAAATGGATTAAGCTTAGAAGCTGTTATTCTACGCAAACATAATAACAATAATAAGCCACCTTATAGAAAAAGGGTAAATTATGTTTTAATGGTCAAACTTTTACTAAGAGGAGTGCCAATGACAACCTTCGGTTAAAACTAAATATTGGAGATTTTCGGTTAAAACATTTAACAAACGCAGCGAAAAAGAAAAAATCACCATAAACGGATCTTGATATTAATCATACAATTAAACTAATAAATAAAATAAAGAGATTGGATGAACATTTCATACCCTTGAAGTCTTTGATCTTGTTGAAATCTGATGGAGTTGGTGATGGATTGAAACCAAGTATTCCAAAGGAATACCTCTAAAAGTAATCCAGACAACACAAGCAAGAACACCAAAGGAGGATGCTAGTCCTTGTGCTTGCAAAGAAGAAGAACCAAAAACACCTTTTGTGTTTGTTTTCTTGGACGCTCAAAGGGAGGACAACAGAGGGAGTTTATGGACCATTATGGTGCCATAATTCCCATTAATGATTTCCATAAACCATTGATTATTTGCACTCAAGTCCCTTGTCTTTGTTTCTTCTATTTGCTTACAATTAAGTTTCAATATTAACAATTAATATTAAACTCTAATATATACAAGCATGTAGCTTATATTAATATATAATGTAATTACCCTAATTACACTATATATCATATGGTGTTAAGTGTTTAAGTGTGTGACCCTTTAGGCTCACAAACTACTAGCCATATAACTATATGTTATACGCGTGAAGCATATCCCAACAGCTCCCACTTGCGCACGTGATAACATCAAGTAGTTATACAAGCAAAGGTTAGAGTCTAGCAACCCGCCAATGCCCCTAGAAGTACATGAGGAGTTTCATAAAATCTTTGTTCAAAGTTTTTCGAGCAGTTATCCTTTTGTTACTGATACTATGTTGAATTTTAGACAAGGATTAATGTCAATTTAAAATTTCAACGATTCTGTTTCTCGATCTATACATTGAAGTAGATTACCAAAACCAATCAAGATTCATCTTGATTACCTTTTGGGTGTGGCCACACATACATCTATTCAAATCATCGAGGGGCCCAGTAGTATCTAATCCACATGCGTGGAGGAACAAATTCTTTGTTGACTGCACGTGTCTGTCATATGCTTAATGACAAACCCGATAATGGTTGTTATAGCAGCCTTATTCAGGTCAGCGTTTAACCATATCAAAGTTTGCCCCTCTACATACACAAACCAACTTGCATCTCAAGTCAGAGGAT
Source organism: Calendula officinalis (assembly GCA_963853835.1). NCBI lineage: Eukaryota > Viridiplantae > Streptophyta > Magnoliopsida > Asterales > Asteraceae > Calendula > Calendula officinalis. The sequence continues at coordinate 41,807,875 of OY970826.1, forward strand.
AAGTGACAAAGCCTTTGTGAGATTCACTTATGACATAAATCCAGGAAGTGATTTCTCATAGGTTGGGTCAGTTCAATTGTGCATCAATATGAACAACATGTGAGTTTGATTTCATCATCCTTAGTCATACTAAAATAATGTCATCAATGCCCTAAGATTTGTCTTAATAATATTCCCATACTATTAATATGACCATGGACAATTTAGAATATAAAACGCAGTAAATATTCATGGATATAAACATGCAAATATAGAACACAGTAGATATTCATATAAAAACGATCATATCAAATATATCAATTTATTCCAACAAAAACTGCTCAATGTTCCATTATCCAAATACTAAAACAGATTTACATGAAACTAATAGCTTGTCGAAGTCCAATGTTCCATTCATATTCAATATGTTTGGTACAAGACATTGAGTTCGATAAAGTGTCAGCTAGTTAGTTATCTGTTTGAACTTTAAGAGTACGAATTTCACATATCTCGATTAATCATTCGAATGTAGTGAACCTTCGTAAATTGGGTCTAGCGTCATCACGACCTATTTCAAAACTAGCATAAGTATAGCAAGTATACTTAGCTTCAGTTTGGTATCTCCATCATAACCAAGGAACATATATCCAGTATTTCAAAAATACTTCAATGTGTTCTTAACAGTGATTCAGTGACTCTCTTGTGGATTTTGTTGGCATTTTCTAGTAAGATCCCTTAAGGACGTTACGTTTGGCCTAGTGCTTCTTACAGCGTACATGATGAATGGAATAGCCGACTCATAGGGGATTACATTCATTCGCTTCACCACATCAGGTGTGGAAGGTCCTTGAGTCTCACTCAAGTTTACATTGTGTTGTATACGAGGAGTTCCTCGTTTGGGAGCATTCATTCTAAACCATTTTAGAATTTTGTCAATGTAAGCACTTTGACTTAAACCAATCAACCGCTTTGATCTATCCCAATAGATTCTTAACTTCAAGTATGGGTGTCGTATTTCTACAATCCTTCATGTCAAAACATTTCCAAGCTAGGATTTTCATCTTGTAGCCATGGTATATTGTTTCACATGAGTGACATGTCATGAACATGTATGATTTGAGAAATGACACTGCTCCCACTGGCTTTCATATATACACATGCTCAGTTTGGATTTTAGGTGAAACACACGTTTTATTTCATCATTAACCAAATCTCATAGTCATAGTACACTACTTTGGCTATAAGAATCCTAACGTCTATAGTAACAAGCGAGAAGGTTTCATCATTGTCAATCTCGTAGAATTGAGTGTAACCTTTTGCTACTACAAGAGCTTTATAGGTGTGTATATTTTCATCCATGTCAACAGTCTTACTGTTTTAAGAAAGACCAACTGAGTTCAAAACTTGATTGTCTCTTATGGATTTCATTTTCGCATTCATAGCTTCAAGTCATTTTTCGAATTCAAAATTCGGTAATGCAACTTGACAATTAGGGGGTTCATTATGATCCTCGAAACTTTGCCCCTCAACATCGACATAAATCTATATCGTTCAGGTGCATGAGGTGTCCTTGCGGACCTACGAATGGGAACAACATCATCCTATGGTCCAAGATGTATATGTCCAGCCTCAGTATGATATTTGCTAGTGTTACCAGAAGGTTGTGAGTCTTCTCTTTGCATCTTGTCAAAGTCTATAGTGCTCCCACTTGCTTTGTGAATTGAGACTGTTCTCAAGAAACTCACCATACCGAGCAACAACAATTTGTTCTCAGGTGGGTAGTAAAATAGTAATGAAGATACAGTTGATAGATATGGGCTCAAGTTTGTTCGGCCTGTCTCGTTCCACGAGATCCTCACAACCCCAGATTTTCAAGTAAGACAAATTAGGGACTTTCCCATGCCATATTACATATGGTGTCTTTTTAACCTCTTGGTTGGAACCATATTAAGTATTCGAGCAACACACTTCAGTGCATGCCCCTCAAAAGGATAGAGGAAGAGTAGTAGGACTCATCATAGATCGAACCATGTCAAGCAAGGTCCGATATCTCTTTTCAGACACACCATGATCTTGTGGAGTGTATGGAGGAGAGAATTGTGAGACAATCTCACATTGGGTTGGATGATCCTGAAACTCTTGGCTCATGTACTTTCCTCCTTGATTAGGACGGAAATCTTTTGTTGTCTTGCCGAGTTGATTTTCTACATCACTTTAGAAAGCTTTGAACATTTCAAAGATTTTATGTTTATGTTTAATCAAGTAAACATAACCATAACTACTGAAATCATCAGTGGAAGTGATAAAGTAGGTAACACCTTCCCTAGTCTTAGTTCTAAAAGGGCCACATATATCAGTATGTATGAGTCCAAGTAGATCTTTAGCTCTTTCGCCAACATGGGAGAAAAGCTTTCTTGTTATCTTTCCATAATATACAAGAGAGGCATTTAAATGATTCATAATCATTTGTTAATAAGCCCTTCGTGTTGTAGTGTCAAAATGCGTTTCTTGTTTATGTGGAAAAGATGACAATGCTTTAGGTAGATGGAATCCAAACCGTTTTGGATTCTTGAGTGCTACATTTATATATAGAACTATCGTTTGAATCTGGATCATGCATATCAATTTCAAGCATACTATTACAAGGAATACTTATAAAATATGTTATTTTTCATAAAAGAAAATATCATAATCCATAATAGTTTGAATAAATCATTATTCAACAAATGATAAAGCTAAATAATGCATAATTGACTATTGTTCAAAACAATAATTAACGCATTAGGAAGGATTAGATCACAGCTTCCATTATTTTAGCTTTATACTTTACTTTTAATCTTGCACATTTGTGTAAATATGAGTTCCACAACTAGTGTCATACACTCAAGATTCAATAGTAAAAGTATAGAGTTCTATAATGAAGATACCTAATGTGCTAGCCAGAACACATTTGTCCTTCATCAACTCTGCCAAGTAGGCAGGACAGTTCCTCCTTCTATGGCCGATTTCATCTCAATGATGGCAAGAGATATCCTTTGTAGGGTGCTCCTTTTTAGCATGTGGGGGAATCGTAGGTTTGGAAAAGTAAACTAGCTTACCCTTACCTAGACTCTTGCCTTGTGCTTGCGGTTTACCTTCCCTGATTGCTAGAAAAGAATTGGGTAACCTTTGCTCAACTAGTTTTACCATAGCATGTAATACACCAATTGTCTTCCCCATGCTATGTATTTTTAAAACTCTTTTCAAACTGGTCATAGTCCTTGGAAAGTGAGGTACGAATCAAGCTCATTCCAAGAACTTGTGGCAATGGGTAACCAAGACGTTCCATTTGATCAATATAGCATTTCATATTCAAGATATAAGTGCTATTTGATTGGCCTAGCCTGCTTGTAAGCGTGGAATGCTGTAACTGTCTTGAACAGTTCATGTTCTGCTTGTTGTTGAACTATCATTTTCAACTCGCTTATCGTGTCATATGTTGTGAGTTCCTCAAAGTTCGTTCGGATCTCGGGGTTCATGCTCACAAGCATAGGAGTAGCGACTTCTTGGTGTTCGTTAAAACGTTTCGATAAAGGCTTGACGAACAGCAGCAGAAGCATTTGCAGGAGGTGCCTTAGGTAAGGCCTCTTATAGGAGTATCAACTTGTTCTCATCTCTAAGGACAATCCTTAGAGTTTGATATCAGTCGATAAAGTTGATATTAGTCAGTTTCAGTTTTCAAGAACTGATTTTACAGTGGAGATACTTAGGTTTTGATTTGTTGTTGTTATCTGTATAACACACAAAGTTCAAAAAATAGTATTTTCAATAAAAAAATTCTTTTAATCAATTAACTACCCAATTAATTTTAATTAAAAGCTAAGATCCCATTGAGCTTCTATCATCGCATCAGTTGATCTGCTAGAGATGATAGATCCAATAAGTAGGTGACGATCAACAATTGCATTACAAGTGCAACTCTTAGAGGTATGGGACTTCATGGCACCTAGTGAGCAAGCATCTAGGGTCAAGTGGCATGTTTGTCGCATCTTTGCCTCGAGTCAAGGTCTCACCGTTAACTCGATTAAGTCATCCAATGTGAAATCATGTCAAAATAGATCTAGGTCTCACCGTAGAGAATAATGACCTCGGATCGAAATTCAAACCACGTCTCACGTGAATTCAAAAATAGAAGCAAGTGATTATCAACCGATTGGACGGCGTGACTTAAATTTTAGGTATGTTTAAATTTTAATTAATAAAATTTTATTAAGATATGAATGAATCATGTACTTCATTCATACCACTTCATAAGTCGTTTAATAAACGGTAAAAACATTTAGCGATTATTAGGGGTTAAGTTTCAAAATCGTATTTAAACTTAGTTTAATCTCACAACAATTTTAGATTAAAGATTAATCATGAATGATTAACAAGTAATCATAGATGATAAAAGGTTTGGATGTTTTAATATTTGTGTCTAAAATCATATTTTAATTGTTTTATTACTTGTATCTAATATAAAAGAAAACAACCACAAACATAAATAAAACATGCAACAAATTTTGTGCAAACCTCGACCGATGAAATCCTAGGTTCGGTCACGTGAGTCATCACGACGGACCGAAGGGTCAAACTAGGGGACGGGCCAACATGAACCCAAACGGGCCTATATAAACCCAATGGGCTCCCACTTGCCCTCATGACATTCATGGGCAAGTAGAAAACCAACAATTGTGAGAAAATACATTCTGTCAGAAAATTCAGACTGACTTCAAGGCCCGAAAAGTCACTGAAGGAATCTTCGGTGGTCTTCCCAGCCTTCTGTAAAGTTGTAGGTCTCTGAGTTGCGGAACTTTTGGCGGTGGTTTCAGGTCCAACGGAATAGCGAATCTCCGGGAAAGTCTGTTTTCGTACAGCTGCGCAGGAGGTGCCGAAAATTGTTGTTTTGTCCTCATTTTCTCTCCATCTTTGGTCAACAAATTACAACATACAAAGAAATAAAATACAACTATTCTAATTACTTTTACAATGAAATTTGCCCCAAAACATGGCACCAAAAATAAAAGAAAAAATTGAAACAAAATTACAACAATTTAAGCCAAAAACAAGGCTTTTCCCAAATCAACCAAAACAACCAAACAATCAACACATTCATTCACAAACAGTCTAGGCTTTCATCGGTTTGCACAAACAAGCAATAACTGACAAGACTTTGGCTTGGGATATGGCAAAAATACATGTTTTGTCATATCAAAAAATAAAATTAAACAAGTAATTCCAAGCCAAATAATCAAAAAATTCAATAAACTAGATTAATTTTTTGATGTGATTTTGTAATAAATGGCAATTGGGTTCCAAAAATACAAGTTTTAACCCACTTTTAATTAAAAAACCAAAATTTTAAATCAAAAACCCTACGGGTTTTTTTTCTTGTCCGATCGGATGGTTTTTTTTTTGTTTTTAAATCAAAAAAGTTTGATTTTTGCCACTTTTCACAAAATCTAGCTAATTATATGATTAATATAATGACTCGTGATACCACTATTGGAGATTTTCGGTTAAAACATTTAACAAACGCAGCGAAAAAGAATAAATCACCATAAACGGATCTTGATATTAATCATACAATTAAACTAATAAATAAAACAAAGAGATTGGATGAACATTTCATACCCTTGAAGTCTTTGATCTTGTTGAAATCGGATGGAGTTGGTGATGGATTGAAACCAAGTATTCAAAAGGAATACCTCTAAAAGTAATCCACACAACACAAGCAAGAACACCAAAGGAGGATGCTAGTCCTTGTGCTTGCAAAGAAGAAGAACCAAAAACACCTTTTGTGTGTGTTTTCTTGGACGGTCAAAGGGAGGACAAAAGAGGGAGTTTATGGACCATTATGGTGCCATAATTCCCATTAATGATTTCCATAAACCATTGATTATTTGCACTCAAGTCCCTTGTCTTTGTTTCTTCTATTTGCTTACAATTAAGTTTCAATATTAACAATTAATATTAAACTCTAATATATACAAGCATGTAGCTTATATTAATATATAATGTAATTACCCTAATTACACTATATATCTTATGGTGTTAAGTGTTTAAGTGTGTGACCCTTTAGGCTCACAAACTACTAGCCATATAACTATATGTTATACGCGTGAAGCATATCCCAACACTAAAGGCCCATCAGTTTGAGACAACCGTTGACACAGATTCTTCGGTTTTGTGACAGAAGATGAAATAGGATGTGTGGGGTCATCTAAATAACAGTGGGTGTTTTGTGTGTGCAACTTTTATATTATATAGGGCCAAAAATCTGAAATGAATGTGTATTTTTGACAGAGATGTATCAGTTTGATATCAGTTGAAATATTAGCTGACGTAAGGTTGAGTTAACGGAAACCAAACAATAAGGGTACGTCCCAACATCTTGAAATGAAAATTGTTGCCAATTTGATGGTGACACATGTAACGACCGTAATTATACGTTTGTAATTTCGTATATTTAATTCGGGATTTATACGAATTTCGTTATTTATGATAGTTTGTGTTTATCGTTATGTTTTATCGAGTGTTTGATTGTTTGGGACTTGGTATAATCGAAAACGGGTCAAGACTTGGTTGGAAACATGTTTGGAAATCAAAATGGTATTTCTGGGAATTCTCGTGAACACGAAGATTGAGCTCGTGTCACGAAGACCCATATCGTGAACACGAGAGTGGACTCGCGTACACGAGTAATCAGATTAGAGATCGGGACTAGCGGACGCGAGTTGGGACTAGCGGACGCGAGTTGGGACTAGCGGACGCGAGTTGGGACTAGCGGACGCGAGTTGGGACTAGCGGACGCGAGTTGGACACGAGAATGGTCGGAGCGCGTAAACTCGCGAACGCGAGGTGTGGATCACGAACACGACATCTGTCAGATCTACATAAAATCGTTTTTAGGCTAGGGTTTAGGCTCATTTCACCCCTACAACCCTAGCAGCCGTTTTTGGGAGAGAATTTGGTGCTCTTGGTGATTTCTAGCTCTAATCTTCACATATCTTGGAGATTTGTTGGTCTAAGGTAAGAATCCTTGATATTTTGTACATCTCCTTGTAGTTTTGAGCTTGGTTTGGGGTAAAAATGGTGGTTTGGATAACCCACCAAGTCATCTTTGGGGAAGATGACTAAAATGAGTGTAGAACACTCATGATAAACTTATGAACCTTGTGTTCTTGTTGGATTTGGGTTTGGTTGATGGATATATTGAACTAGAGTTTGACATTTCCACCAAGTTGGATGAACTTGGGGGTTAGAAATGTTGTTATGGATTGATTGGTGATTAGTTATAGATAATAACTAGATTATTGTGATGAAATTGATGTTAAGTCAAGAAGACCTAAAGTTTGGTGATCCATTGATTTAGGAGTAAGGATTGTGTTGGTAAACACAAGATTTGGGAAGCATTGCTAAGGTGAGTACATGTGATCTTTTCTGAGTACATAGTAAACGATTTTTGAATGATTAAAAGAGTCTTTATTGAATGAATGATTTTGATAAAGGAATTGATTGAAATGCTTATATGTTATGAAATGAAATGTGATATTGATATGATGAAATGATGATTGAAATGGAGCTATGGCTCATGTTTGATGACCAATTATGTGTTTGTCAAATTTCCGTAAACGATAACCCATTCGCGGGGGAGTTGAGATTACTACTTGGGGCGGTACCTCCCTGCGCAAGGGTAGTATATCTAAGTGAACGATAACCCGACATTAGGGGACTATGATAACCCGATAAAAAGGGGGATTATGATAACCCGCGAGACGGGGGAGTGTTGAAGAAAGAAAGATTGAACGTGAAGTTTGGGAGAACCTCAATTACCATGAGATCTTTTAATGATAACCCACATCGGGGGAGTTGCTTCGGGATGACCCATTGCGTATGTGTAAGCTTAGGGCAAGCTCGAGATTATGTTTGACTTATGTGCAATATGATATTTATTTAAATATTATTTATTTGCAAATAATTATAACCGGGTTTAAAACCCATGTTTCTCACGAGACAATTTTGTCTCACGTACTACGTTTTCTTTTATGTCTATGTACTCAAGTTCGGGAGCTAAGGATTAGGCGGCCCGTAGTTATAACATTGGATGATTAAGCTCGTTGTACTTATTTGATTCCCTTAGACTTTAGATTTGATATTACTGTGACACCGGTTTTTGGCACTTGTTAATCATTCCAAATTTTTTGTTTAAACCATATTTTGAATGTTATGGATTTTATTGGTAAACTTTATTTAATTAAAAAGTTTAATTTTTTTTTAAAATTGGTGTGTTACAACTTGGTATCAGAGCTTTAGTCTAAGTGAATTAGGTTGGTTAACCCACCCTAGACTTAGACTTGGCTAAGTGAGACGTTATGTGCCATAGAAAGTTAGGTTGACCTTTAAGAAATAAGGTTGACCATTAAGGGAATTGTTTTGTATCGAGCTTTCTTATGTTTTATTATGACTATTTAGTCAATTTATTGGATTCTAATTTGGGTTGACATCTTATTATAGTAAGATGGCTAGAACAAGAAGTGGTCGAGCCTTGTTGAATGGAGAACAAGCTTCGAATGTGAATCAAGATGGGAATCGATTGGCCAATTCGGGTATCGGGAATAACCATACTCCGGTAACAATGGAGGCAATTCAATCCATGCTCACTAATATGAGAAATGTGATGCAACAAGATGTTAACCGGATCATAAATGATCGGTTGAACCTTGCTGATGATGAAGAGGAAGAAGAGGAACGTCGTGATGCAAAGGAGAGGGAGGAAAGTGAAGATTCCCCGCCTCTCACAAAGACTAAGTCAACGGGAAATAACACCCCGACCGAGAAGTCCTCCAATGGGGGGAGTGTTGAAGAAAGAAAGATTGAACGTGAAGGATGTTCTTACAAAACATTCCTTGCATGCCGACCCGACAACTACTTGGGTAGCACAGAACCGAAGGTGACCGTTCGTTGGATTCGGGAGAAGGAACATGTACTTGAAAGTAGCAAGTGCAAAGAAGAAGACATGGTAACTTATGCCTCACGTTTGTTGAAAGATGATGCTCTTACATGGTGGGACACCGTGTATGAGACATTGGGAAAGAATGTCATTTACAAGATGTCGTGGGAAGAGTTCACTAGGATACTCAAAGAGAAGTATTGTCCTGAAAGGGAGTTGGAAGAGTTGTTGGAAGAGTTCTTGCATTTCAAGAAAGGTAATCTAACCTTGGATGAATACACCAAGAACTTCACGGGATACCTCCCGTTTCTGTCAAGTACCTACCCAACCGAACGTAGTCATGTGGTCTGGTTTGCTAATGGGTTGCCATGGGAGTATGAACAAGAGGTGAAAAGGGCGGCCACTCTTGATGAGGCTATAAATGTCGCCCGAAGTGTTGAGAAAGTTAGTAAGAGAAGGGTTCAAGAGTGATCGGTAGGGAATGAGAAGAGAAAGTTTGATGGTTATTCGGACCCCTCAAAGAAAGGAAGGTTTACCCCAAGTGGGTCAAAGCAAGGAAGTGGTGGCGGTTTTGCAAAATGTGTGAAGTGTGGCAAGACTCACCAAGGAGAATGCAAGCTTGAGTCAGAAAGTTGTTGAAGGATATATGTGCACAGATAAGTACACGTGTCACCGTGTCCAATGTTATAAGACACTAAAGGGTCACACAACTACACACCCAATAATGGACAACCAAATAAAGTAAGTTGTGTGTAATAATTAACTAGTTAAGTTAATTATAAAGAAGAGAATAAATAATAATAAGTTAATTATTATTTGTGAGGATGGTTAAATATTAGGTTAAGTATTTAACGGACAGTTAATTAATAGTTAATTAATTAACTAGTAAAAGTCCAAGGGTTTAAAGTGTTAATAGGAAGTTTAATTATGAGATTAATCATAATTAAACTCCAAGGACTTAACTGAACTTAAGTCCTTATAAATAAGGACTTAGGGTTAAGGCTTAGGGGTTGATTCACTTGCTTAGAAAAACCTTAAACGCTCTCTCCCTCTCCCTCCTCTCTTTCGGCCGAACTCGAACAAACAACCCCTTGGGGTTTCGGTTTGGTGTTCGACGAAGAACACACACACACACAAGCCTTTGTGTGATACTTTGTTGGTACAACGCGGTCTTGCAGCGTGTCCAGGTGGTGCAGTAGAGGTGGATCACTTCTTTAGTTATCTAAAGGTAATGTTCATCATCTTCTCTTTCTCGTGATCTCATTGACTAGTAGAGATCCAGTAATGTGGTATTCAAGTTCCGCCATGTGAATACTACAAGGTTTTCCTACAGTGGTATCAGAGCGATCTACTAATCTCAATGAGATTCGATTGAGTTTCTTTTCATCTAGAAAAGAACCCTATAATTTTCGGCCAAGAACATTGTTCAAGTTTATGAACAATTGGTTTGAATAGGGTTCTAGATAAAAAGAAATTAGGCTTCTTTTTCCTTCTTGCTTTTTCCGATTTTGTAATATATATATATATATATATATATATATATATATATATATATATATATATATATATATATATATATATATATATATATATATATTATATTATATTATATTTTTTTATCTTAGAAAGAACCCTAGAAAATTTAATCCAAGAAATTGTTCAAGTTTTGAATAATTGGGTTGAATAGGTTTCAATATAAAAGGAATTAGGTTTCTTTTCTTGTCTAGTAAAAACCCTAGAAAAATTAGTCCAAGAATATAATCAACAAAGATCATGGTAGATTATTGGACAAATTAGGCTTTAGACAAATTAAGGAAAGTTTTGTTATTCTTAGTATTAGAATAACACATTTATTTATTTGTTATTACTAGTATTATTATTATAATGATTTTCGGTATTATTAAAATAAAAGGGATAGTTTTCGGTCGAACCAAGCAAGACCGAGTTTCGGTTGAGCAAGGTTCGGACGAACGGTCCGAACGGACGAACCGAACCGAGCCACGGTTCGGTCTTCGTTTAATCGATCCAGTTTTTCCCTCGTTGTGTATTTGATCCAGTTTTGTTAACCTAAGTCTCAGTTTCGGGCACATAGGGTACACGGGATCAAATCGGATGTTAAAAAGTTTACTTTTTGACAAGTATTCATTATTTATTCGTTTATTATAATAATAAGTATTAACATTTAAAATAAACCTAATGATTTTAAACAGTTAGTTTAAGATCAAGATAATTATGAAATTAAGGAGGAAATAAGAAACCAGTGTATGGGTAATTTAATAAATATCAGTTTGGTAATTATTAATTATCAGTTTATTTATTTAATTAGAATGACGTAACCCAAAAGAAATGATATTGTGTTTACTTTAATTTTTCCGAATTATTTTTCTAAATTTCGTAAATTTTTATAAAGTTTTATTTTAAATACATAAAACACAAAAACAAGTCTTTGGGGTTATGGCATGACAAATTTTCGAAATTGCAAGTATTATTTATTTTTTCGTTTATTTATTATAATATGAAATAATAAGGTGGTGATTATAAACAGTTTGTTTAGAAAACCAAGATTTAATTATAAGATGGTAATTATAAACAGTTTGTTTAGAAAACCAAGTTTTAAAATTAATAATGGTAAAGTAAACAGTTTGTTTATAAACCAAGTTTTATAAAAGACAAATTAAAAGTGGAGTTTATAAACAATTAGTTTATAAAACCAAGTAATTAAGAACTGGCTAATTTTTCGAACAAAGGAAAATCCTTTTTAGAAAATCTTAGATCAGAGTGCAACCCACCTAATGGAACACCTCACTTGTTAAACGATATTCACATTATAAGGAGAAAGAACCTTAGATGTGGATTCAAATCATTGCGAGTGTTAGGGTGCGTAGGGTCTTGTGATAATCGGGAGTCCCGGCGCAAGGCATCACACTGTCTTAGGTGGTACGATCTATTTTGGTGATAATCGGGAGTCCCGGCCCAAAATGCACTAGAGAGATTAAAACATGTACAGGTTTGTTGTTCAACTTGATATCCTGAGGATCTAGGAATCGTTTCTAGTCTAGAGGCGATCGGTATGGCTATACCTACCAAAAATAGCGTGGCTCTAATAGGAATTGCCCAAACCTTGCATTAGAGGACGTGAAATATGAGTCCTAGTCTAACTATTATTATTAAAAGGTAATAATGTTAGAAGTTATTTATTTTATCTAATCTTACTAACCGTTTGTTTGTTTTTCTTATAGATGTCTGTACTGTCAGAAATTCCGTTTTATTCACCGATCGAATCGTGAAAGTTCATCACTGGAAAATGGAAGCTTACTAGTCCAAACTACAAAGTTTGGAGGGTTCATTTTAGGAGTTACCTAAAAGCACAGAGTCTACTGTACGTGATAGACGAGGTGCCCAAGGGACAACCAGGGTTAGATGCCCAGGATGATGAGCTTGACGCTTATTATCAGTATCTGGTTGATGAATCACAAGTTATGTCGATTCTTATTCTTACTTCATTATCAGAGCTTACTGATAATCTACGTAAGAAACCATGCTATGAGTTTCTCCAGTATCTTGAGGAGACGTTTAAAGATAGTACTGAAGATAGCAAGCAGTTCATTTTGCAAGAAATCATTTCGTCAAAAATGAAAGATGATCAACCACTGAGTGACCACCTTATCAACATGAGGAGGTTACTAGGTTGTCTCACCCTAGTTACTGGCACATCAAACGAGCATGAACAAGTCTTGTTCTTGTTTGGATCTCTCACTCAGTGCTATCAGGACAAGGTAGTACGTATGATCGGGAATTTTGATTTGAGTGTCGCAGGTCTCCACGAGAATCTCTTGTGTATACGCGATGTTCAAAGGCTGGAGGAAGAATCTCTCCCTGAGATTCAGCAGGATGAGTTCTATGATTGGTTGAATGACTTTGCTGATTTGTGTTGCCCAACTTGTGGCAGCAAGGATATTTGCGAGCACACGTAGGACGTGGGGCTGTTGGACGCTGACTTTGTCAGCGATTCAGGTATCTTTATGATTGATTGTCTCGTTACTTCTAAAATTAACAAGATGTATTTAATTGTTTATGTATATGTATTTAAATTTTCGGAAATTTTTAATAATTAAATAAAATTGAATTTTAAAAGAAGTAATAAGTTTATACACATTTTAATTAGTTCAAGTTAAAATGTACATGTATAAGCTAGATGTAATGTTCATTTAGAATGTTACAAGTTTGTTATTATAAATATACATATATACACGAACATATACATTAAATACAAGTTAAAATGGAACAATTAAAAAGGGTAATGTTATTTTGATCTTTGAAAGATAATATTATAATTAGTTATTGTATAAGTTATAATATAATTAAAACTAGAAAGTACAAAGTTATGATTTCATTATAACTAGAAATTGTACAAGTTGAAATTATATGATTAACTAGAAATATACAAAGTTATATATATATATATATATATATATATATATATATATATATATTAAGATGTATAAAAGTTATAAATTATTATAACTAGCTAATTATACAAGTATAACATAAGTATTTTACAAGTTATGTAATATACTAGATTAATGATCAAGTATAAATAACAAGAACCTATATTTAACTAGTTCAAGTTAAATATAAGAAAGGTTTAAACAAACTAAAGAACTATTATATATAGTTTTTTATATAATAGGTTTATTAGTTTCACCAAGTATAAACCGGTGATTGTTAGCTTAAGTTTCATCATGGTTGTTGAAGCTAGTGGGAGCTACATAAGAAAATCACAAAGTTTATAAGTGTGTCGTTAAGGCATAAGTTATGGTCGAATTTAATAAGTAAGAAATAAATGTTTAATTTCATTATTAGACATATGAAAAACTATTTATGTTAAAACTAAGTTTATGTTTCAAGTTCATGAATCGTAAAAGTTTTAAAAGTTTAACATAAGTTTTATAAGTTTTTCAAGTAATATAAAAACAAGTAAGTTTTTTATTAGAAATAAGGTTTCTCACAAAACCTAGTAAAACGTTTTGTACACCTCGTTTTAGGTATACATGTAAAATCGTGTGAATTCTTGAAACTAAAAGTTTTAAAGAATAGTTCTTATGTTTAAAGAATGTGTCTTGGAGAACCATACAATTCACAAGTCACACATTTTTAAACAAGGATTAAGATTGGAATAAAAGTTTAAGTTTAGTTTTAAGACTTAAACAAACCCAAGAAAATCTTAGATCGAAGTACTATCCACCTAATGGAACACCTCACTTGTTAAACGATATTCATATTGTAAGGATAAAGAACCTTAGATATGGATTCAAATCATTGCGAGTGTTAGGGTGCGTAAGTATCTGTGATAATCGGGAGTCCCGGCGCAGAGCATCACACTGTCTTAGATGGTCTGATCTACTTTGGTGATAATCGGGAGTCCCGACCCAAAAGTACTTGAGTAGAATAAACATACTAGACTTTATTACTAACTTAGAAATGTACAATTAAATTGTACAAAGTTGTAATAAGTTATAAGTCTAAAGATTCTACGACCCCTAGGAATCGTGTCAAGTCTTGATACGATCGGTAAGGAAGTTACCTACCAGAAATAGCATGTCTTGTCGGGAAGTGCCCAAACCTTGCGGCGAAAATGTGATATATGGATCCTAGGCCTAAATTATTAATTATGGGTTTATAATATATTTTAGATAATGTTTATTGATGATTACTAATTAAACTGGGTTTGATTTGTAGATGGCAGCAACAAATGTGATTGCGACAACAAGTACCAACAATCTCTCACTTCGCTCAATCCTCGAAAAAGACAAGTTGACTGGGTCAAACTTTCTCAACTGGGAGCGCAATCTTCGTATTGTGCTCGGGCATGAGAGAAAGTGGTATGTCTTGGAGAGAGCAGTACCGAACACCCCTGCTGTTAATGCTAGAGCTGAAACGAGGCAAGCTTATGATAAGCATGTCAGTGATGCACTTGATATGAGTTGTTTAATGCTAGCCACCATGAGTCCTGAGTTACAAATGGGACTTATGGATGTGCCTGCATTTGAGATGATCCAGCAACTTAGGGATTCATTTCAAGAGCAAGCTCGCACCGAGAGGTTTGACATCAATCGAGCCTTCAACTCTTGCAAGATGGTTAAAGGAACGCCGGTGAGTGCCCACGTCATGAAAATGAAGGGACACATGGATCACCTCGCTAGACTTGGTCACCCCATACCGTTGCAAATGGCAACAGATACTATACTCAACTCGTTGTCTGATGACTACAAGTTTTTTGTGGTCAACTACAACATGCATACTATGGAGAAATTCATTGCTGAGCTACATTCCATGCTCAAGACAGCTGAGTTGAGTTTGGGGACCAAATCTAAGGACGTTCTCTTGATCGGTAATGGCGGTGGCGGTGGGAAGAAGAGAAAAGGGCATGGTGGTAAAGGAAAGGGTAAAACCTATCCTAACCAAGGAGTGCCAAATGGTAAAGGTGTCAAACAAAAGGTCAAGAAGGTTAAGCCTAACACTGCGAGGACCGAGAACCGGTGCTTCAAGTGTGGTGAGGCTGGGCATTGGAAAAGAAATTGTTCAAAGGGTGCAAGTGGTAGTGGAGGAAACGCAAGTTCCTCAGGTAACACAACCACACTTCTTAATCACTTTTAGATACTTGTAAAGTACGTTATGAGTAATCTAACTTTTGCAATCGTTTATTGCAGGAGGAGATGGAAAGTGATAGTGACCAACATGAGATGGTGATGATCCCACGAGCACCAAGTTTTATAATTCAGTATTTTTGTGGATTCGTTTTAAACAATTTTACTTTATTGTTTGGATAATTTTATTTTGTTAAAACAAGTTTCATTTTTTGGGTTTAATCAATTATCGAATCCATGGTTGAATTATATTGTGTGCATGTGTGATAATTACACTAGTCAAGGTTCATGACTAGATTGTAAGTCAAGTTTTTGATTTACTTATGTTTCATGTTTTATATATTTTTGTTTGATTGTTGTATAAATAATGTCTTGATAGCTCAAGGTATTTAGTTGCTAGTAATTAGAAAGTTTTTCTAATGAAAGTGTTTAAGAGTTTTATGGAAGCATAAGGTTCAAAAGTTATTGAACTTAGTTAAAACATCTTAAGTAATAGTCATTACTTATGATAGAAAGTTTTAAAGTATTAGTATTAATATAGTATGATTATATTGGATATAATCAAGATAGACTTTAAAGAGTATTATTACAAGTTTTTTTACATGTAGTAAAGGATTTAATGAAGTCATAATTCCCTAATAGGAATAGTTGGATATTCGTATAATCCAAGTAAAATGACTTAGACATTAAATGACTCTTAAAAAGAGACATAACTATATTAAAATATTTAAGAATTAAAAGGTATTATTGCAAGTCTTTTATACTTGTAATAAATACAATATTTAATCAAGTCATAATTCCCTAACAGGAATAATGGATATTTGTCAAATCCAAGTAGTGACTTTGGCATTGAATAAGATTCTTAAAAGAGTACTAATGTATTTAAGAATTGATAGTATCATTTCAAGTGTTTTATACTTGTTAGATATAGTAATCAATAAAGATCATAATTCCCTAAACAGGAATGTTGGATATTCACAAATCCAAAGTATGATCTTAATTATTGATAGAATTCTTAAAAGATTGAACTACAAGTTATTGACTAGGTCAAAGTAGTTTAAGAGATGCTTAAGTTCCATAAAAGTAAGTGAGAACTAAGACTAACGTAATTCATTAAAGATGTTAGTGAATTCAGTAAGTTAGTAAAAGACATTAACAACAAGTTTTTACCATGTCGTAAGCCAAAGAGTTAAGAGAAATGATAAATGATCGTTGATTAGATTATTGCAAACCTAATAGCGTGATCACAAGTCTCGTGATTAATTATTGCATATCTAATAGGTTGTTAACACTTCAGTGGATAATACAATCATTTAAGGAAATTTCTTTAACTAGTAAAGATATCTACAAATCAAGTAACTAAAAGAGACTTTAGTTACAAGGATGATTTATGAATTCAAGAAACTAAGGAGTTAATTTCCAATCCTCCTATGTTTACCGAATTACATAAAAGGCAAGACTAGAATATGTTCTAGATTGTTGCAAGAACAATATCTAGCAAAGACAAAAGTAATAGTATTCCTAAATACTCGTCTTATGTCTTTAGTTTAATAGAAATGATTGGTTTAGTGATGAAGTTACAATCTAGGTTGTAAAAATCATTAAGTAATCAACGTGAACGAAAGGAATAAGTAATGATCCAGTAATAATTCAGTATCTATGTCCAGTGAGGAATAATACTTGAGTTAGTATCATTCTTATTCAGACTTTGTATGTTCTACAAGATCCATGAATAAAAGTCTATTTATTCAAGAAGACACAAAATCCGTGACTACTCGTCTTGGTGGGAACCTCGATGGGACGTTAATGTCATCATGGTATTTGGTGGTAGATTCGAAGTTCTTCGAAGATAGCTACACAAGTTTTGTGTAAACCAAATATCGGTGATATTCTGTTGGAGGCTCAACGAATATTAAATTGACCACCGTGACAATACTTCGTGGTTGAAAAGTTCAAAAGTATTGTTCACTGGGATTGTCCTTAAGCCTGAGGTATTTGGTTTAGGATACAATGACTAATGTGCTTTGGTTCAACTTAGACAATACTGAAATACGTTTGTCATACGAGGCGATACTTGGTACAAAGGAAGTTGTATTTTAAATCGAAATATACAAGATGGTAATTGTACCTCCTTTTTAGGAGAGATATTTATAGGTCCTTTGACGTGATGAGATAACTGGAAAGTGCATGGCCATGCCCAAACGAACTGATTTGTTCTTTGTCGTTTATCACAACAGTTTGAATCAAGAAGTCATGAAATGATTTCGAATACAGGAGTTGATAATTTCTACCATGCTCGTATTCGTTGTCACAAATATCGAGCTGCAAGGGATGAGCCTAACATAGTTTGCCCAAGAAGTAGAGACAGAGTGTTCTTTACTAGGAGACGCTATTAAAGAGTTTTTCATAAACCATACTTGGGTTACGTAAGCTATTTTTATGGGGTTGGTTACCTACATGCCCATCTAGAAGGCCACTGTAGCTCGTATCATTAAGACAAAGGTTACAGACTTGCACAAGTGGGAGTCTGAAGGAATTATGTGCACAGTCAGTCAACCTATGATGATACATCCATGCCTACGAAACACTTAAGGGTCACACCGGTGAGTGCATGTAATACGAGCAAGATAAGCAATGATACTACGAAGAGGAATGATTCATAATAGTCATTATGAATCAGTTAAGTATTAAGTTAAGTTTAACTTGTTACTAGATTAGTTTAACTAACTAATTAATACAAGTAGTTGTACGTTTACTAGTTGAGTAAATATACAATGTGTTAATTACAGATTATCCATGATATGATTTAAAGCTATTAAATCATATAGTAATTGGATAATATTGTTGTATAAATTATACTTCCTCCGTATCAAAATAAGTGACACAAATTGGCTTACACGTTTTTTGAGGTAAAAGATTAAAGTAGAGATTAAAATATATTAAAGTACATAATTAGTGGAGAAGGGGTCCCACTTTTCTTGAATAAGTGATATTAATGAGTTTTAAAAGTAAAAGTAAGGGTATAAGGGTAATTTCATTGTATTAAAGTGGATAGTTAGTGGGTATGGGTCTCACTATTTTTACCAAATAAGGAAAATTTTCAAAGTGTATCACTTATTTTGATACACCCCAAAATGGAAAGTGTGTCACTTATTTTGATACGGAGGAAGTATAAAGGTTATTATATAAATGACTATTAGAAGTATAAATACAAGTATATAATTTGTGTATATGGGTACCGAATTATTAGTGTGTTAATACTAGACATATAGTAGTTAAGTGCAACAATAATAAACTAGTTAAACTATAAGGGTTTAAAGTGTAAGAGATAAGTTTAATTAAGAGATTAATCTTAATTAAACTAGAAGGGCCCTAAGTGAAAGTCCATCTATTATAAATAGAGGGCTTAAGCATCACTTATTAGGTTACACCTTATGAAGCCGAATCCCTTGCCCCCTTTCTCTCCATTCGGCCGAACACACCAAGAACACCATCACTTGGTGTTCTTCGTTCTTCGTGTTCTGCGTGTTCTTCAAGTTTTGAAGAACAAGGTCATTGCTTAGATTAACTAGAAGATCGCTCGATTTGTTCATCATCAGTGGATCAATCTTAAGCAAACAACAAGGTATGTTTTTGGGAAACCCTTTACTCCCTTCTTCCTCTTGGACGAATTTCGGCCAAAGAACCCTAGGGTTCTTTGGTTGATGGTCGACGAACACACACAAGTATGTGTGTGTGTTCGAGTTATTCGTACAAGGTTTCTTTCTTGTTAACCTAATCTAGTTTTCCAACATCCCAATCCTTTAGGATTTAAGGATTAGGTTTAATCTCAGTTCCGCATTTAGGGATTAAATCAGCTAGTTAGTTTTAACCGGTCAAGAACAAGTTCATGTTCTTGGTCAGCAAGGTTCGAACTCGTGTACTAGGTGGTCGATCCAAGTGATTGATCAGTCGCATGGTGCGTAGTAAATCGCTACACCACCTACCTCCACCACCACCACCGACCGCCGCCACCACCACCTACCGCCGCCGCCACCACCTACCTCCACAACCACCGCCACCTACCTCTAGCACCACCACCCCCCACTACCTACCACCACCGCCACCTACCTCCACCACCACAACCACCACCACCCCCACTACCTCCCGCCACCACCACCGCCACCACCTACCGCCACCACTAGCTACCCCCACCACCACCCACCACCACCTACCGCACCACCACCCGCCCCACCCGCCACCACCAATACCGTCGCTAAAAAATATTCAGTCTGCAGAAATTGAAAAATAAACAGTCTTTGTCATAGATACTGCAGACATTTGGTCCACATCTTCTCTGCAGATGTGGTCCGCAGATTGCAGACATTTTTCCTCTTCAAAAACAAACAGCACCTAAATGTGTTATTGTTCTCCTTCTTTGTATTTAATTCGGGTAAATTAAATTTATGGCGATTTAATTAGTGACAAGAGTGTCATTTAGTTTGTATTAATTAATTATGAGGGTTAATTATTCCTCTAAATGTTAAGTCCCGAGTTAATAAGCTTAGACGTTATTAGACCTTCCTCTATAATTTGTTCTAGCCCGAGCCCGGTTGAGAGTGGAGGCCGAACTCCTCATTAGTTTTGTAACTTCTCCTTAGCCGAATCATTGAGCATGTAATTCTCGGCCCGAGCAGTGATCTTGTTTTTCTGTTTTCTAGTCCGTCTCAATACTTTGCACTTGTGTCCGGCCCGCTTGTTCCTAGCCCACGTGTGTACCTATTATCAATTAGAAAGTAATTGTCGAATCCCTAACATCCACTTGTTCCTTCGGCCGTTTCTTTATTCCCTTCGAAACCCCCAAGTCGCCGTCGAAGTTGAAGATGAGAGAGCTGCGACAATTCTTGTTGCTTCGATCAGGCAAGATGAGTTAAGATTAAATCAAGCAGGTGAGTCACCGTTGGAGCAAGCAACTAGCACCACCGTCACCCTCCTTTTCCTTATTCTGATTGCTGGCACATAACACCACCGTCACCCTCCTTTTCTTTTTCTTTCTTTTTTTCTGATTCCGGCAAGAGTAAACAACCACCACCATTCCCGTTTTCTCCCTTCCGCAAGCCTCATATTCATCGCAGCTATAGCATCTCCAATCTATTGATTTTGTCCAGCCGTGAGCATAAGCACCTCCAATCTCGAGTTCTTGTTCCTTTTTGCGATCAAACTGAAGCAGCAAGAGGTGGTTTTCTGTTTGGGTTTATTTCTTTTACTGTTCTCATCCCGTTAATTATTGATTGTGTTTTGGTGGTTCGTGGTTCCGAGCAGAAAGAGAAACCGGTGGTGAGCGACCAGTGTAGTCATGGAGCAGAAAACCGAGCCAAGATTGTGAGCCGAACGGTAGAATCCTACCCCCTTTTTCTTTCGTTTTCAGTTATGATATTTTCCCGGTTTGAATGTGATGACGTTCTTGATGTTGCGGGTCAGTCATGGCGGGCAGAAACATTGAGTGTCGATAATGGGCAGCGAGCATCAACGAGTCCCAAGATCAGATCGCAAATGGGTGGTGATCGGGCTGAAGGAGTTGCTCGAATTCGGTAGTCTTTGATTATCTTTTTCCTTCACTCAAATTTGGTGTTTTGTTGTCATTTAGATTACGATATGTTGCAGGGCTGTGAGGCTCGGGACTGTCCCCGAGCCGTGATTATGAATCAAAATTTGGTTATCGTCTAATAGATTTTTCCATGTAGAGTTTGGTTTCGGTTAGCTATGATTAATTACTGTTTTGGCAATCGGGGAACTTTGTACAATTTGATTTTTCGGGAATCATTCATACTTTGATATGAATTAGATTTAAAGCTGTCGGATCGCAAAATTCTAAATTTCGGGGTTTTCGGTAACGGGTCGGGTTTACTAAAATGGTTTTTTTTAACTAATGCAACTTTCTGGCAGATTTCTGCCCTTCTGTTCACGTACGTTTTTAACTGTTTTAAAATATGTTTTTGGATCTTTGGCCTGCGCTGGTCTCTAGTTTTCTGAGTCCTCTTTCCGTTGCCGCAGACGGCTCGTCGATCTGAGTTACCGTTTAAAAGTTATGACCATCTTAATACGCTGCTATCAGAATTTCTACCTGTGCAGCTATGCTGTTTTGTAAGCCTGTTTAGAGGCCCTTAGAGTCCGTTTTTGGGCAGAAGCCACTTGAGAACGTTTTGTAGTATTCTGAGTCTAGTTTCCGTGGTAAAAATTTGGGACAAATCTAATGAACAGTTTGCGAGTTACGACCGTTTCTGTAAGAGTGTTGAGTGCTGTCAGATCCCATTGGGAATAACTTTGAGCCGAGTTTTAATCCGAGTCTTGTTATGCATTGTAAGATCCTTTAGGAGCTAAATTGTGACCTTTGTGGGTTCCGAGGACTTCTAGGAGCTTACGTTTATTCGAGGTGACTGATCTCACTATAAACTTGCATTTACATTCGCTTCATGATTATGTGCTATATGTCATAAATTACTATTGCTTTGAGATGAGCTTGTTTATTTGATGATGTGCTATGTGTTGTTTATTTTAATCTCATCCTGAACTGAGATATGGATGTTGAGTAACCGAGCTAAGTACCATATCATTATGTGTTGATCTGTGTACATGAGTTTCGTTTATGAGTTAATATGCATTTGAGATGTGCTGATTGGTTACATATCTGTTGAGATGATGTGTTGAGTATGAGCTGGTTTGTTTTATATGAGTACATGTTGTATGAGTCAACACGTTAATATAACTAACCTAATAACTATGAGATTTTAATTACCGATCGCAAGAGGCGACGGCGAGAGCCAACTCTTCCCATGAGTAGCCAAAGTACACTACACGACTGTTAGCGTGGTACTGCGGAACACCAAGAGGGTGTCGGAAGAGGGTATTGTGACGAGCGTATGGCGGTGGACGTACGTTGAGCATCATCACAATCCACGACGAACCTAATGAGAATGAATAAAGGCCTAATAATCGAGAATTGAGTAGGGTCTTTAGGGATCACTTATGTGGTGTGGATTGTTTGTATGCGTATGTTTATTGTGTTGATTATTCACTCAGCGGTGACTGACCCCAAACACTCCCTCCCATTTTGCAGGTACTAGCAAGGGCAAAGAGAAGGTCAGTGGTTGATGAGCTGCGTTTCTATTTTTATATTTATGGATTTGGATTAAAATATTTATTTTGAGTCAAACATGTTTTGTTTTAAAACCTTTAATTATTCTGCATTTAAATTACGAGACGGTTTTATATTTTATTTATGAGTTGGGATTTTTGAGTTACTTGTACTTTTGGGGGAAAATGTAATATTTTATTGATTAAAAATTTTAAAATTTCCTCTGATTTTTGAGATGTTACAAATCGAAGTGAGAAAAATCTTTATCCTGATTGCAATTTTACAATTGATTCTGAAAACGTCGGATCAAGATATTTGATCGGGGAAATGACTAATGATTTAGAGCTTAGAAATTTAAAATTTCAAACGGATACCTGCCAATTATAATAGGTCTACGTCTGGCCCTTATGTGGTTGTGAAGGTAAACATAGTCCCCAAAACTAGGGTAACAAATTCTAACCCATACGAAACCTCACCTGAAACGAATATAAACATAAATATGTTTGGGTTGAGCTAAAAATATTTTGGTTAGTCTTGGGTCGACTTAGCTGACCCGTTTATTAAAAAATATTAGGTTTGGGTCAATGATAATTTAATTGGGTTGACCTGCCAACCCATTTAATTATTAAAATATATTTAAAATATACACATTTATCCTTAGTTTATAGTTTATTGATTTTTTTATTTTTTTTTTCAAAAAAATGGAATCCTAAGAAGTAGATTTTCGGCATTGCCATCACCCCACCCTAAAGGAACCAAAATATATTAATAGAGCACAAATTACAAAAAGTTCATACACCTTAACATATTACACAAGACTAAACAACCAAGAAACAAACCAACATAGTTTATTGATTTAAACGTAACTAATATAGTTAGATAAAAATTAAAAGAGCTAGTTAATAATTTGATATTGTGGTATTTTGTTATGATTTTGTGGAATACAACAACATGCTTGACCCGTTTAAACCGTTTGATCTACTAACATGTTTAACCAGTTTAATTAAATGAGTTAAATGGATCAGATTTGGGTTGAAGATAAACAAATTGAGGTTGAGATATCTAATCCGTTTATATAAAAATGTCGGTTTCAACTTGAACATTTTTCCACAAATACGAACCCGCCGACCCGACCTGAATTGTCACTCCTACGGCCCTTACTCCAAAGCTCATTTGTGTTACATGAAGGTAAAAGACATTCTTGTCAAAACATGTAAATTGTGAATAAAATTAACACCCTTAACTATTTTCTTTAATACAATAATTACTTTTATTTTTTTAAGAAGCCATTAATATTACTTTTTTTAAACAAATAAGATATATAATTCGCTAACTATCTATTTTAACCAATCACAAATTTTACTACAATCTTTTGCCTAAATTTGTAAAACCAAACACTTGCTATAAAATGTATAAAATCATGAAAATAAGTAATGAGTCTGACTACAAGTGTATAAACTTTATGTAAATTGGAAAAAAAAAGTTAAGATAATGTTTACACTCAAACTTGAAATCCTAAACTAAAGCTTCAAAGTTCGTCGCTAAATCGGATTCCACGTGATTGCTTTTATCATTTCCCGTCAAAGTAGTCAACGACGACGGCGCCAATTGACTCCGGTACTGCTGCATCACCAACACAGACGCTTTACTTACAAACTCCGGCGAAATGAGTACGTTTCCGACCGGACCAATCTCCGGACAATCACTCTCCTGCTTTATCGACGCGACCACCTCCCCGGCCGGCATCCTCCCCACCAAAAACAAATTACAATACCGATTGTATTCACTAACAACCCCAATCATCTCGCCGGCGTTCCGTACAACCCTCTCGTCGTATTTCACATTGTTATCACTCACCACGATTTTCTGCTTAAATTCCGTTATGACGTCATCATCAATATCCCCAGGGATGGTTTCTCCAACGAATCGGACAACCGTTAGGTTGACACCTGGATGCTCCGCCATGCGTAAGCCGTACGCCATAGCCTCGTGATCATCACTGCCGCCGAAGAATAAAACCGTTACGTTTAAGTCAAAGTTGCTGGCGGAGATATGAGAATTGCCACCGAGGCCACGTCAACCAAGATTCCGACGGAGCATGGAGCATGCTCCAGAACATCCCGGATAACTTGCTGGAATCCGGGTCGGGTAATCTCGTAGAGATTCGGATGCTTATGAAACGGGAGGATGATTACGCTAGCCGTTTTACTCCCCGCACCAATACAAATATCTTCATGCAACGGCTGAGACCACCGTGGTTGGCCGGATAACGACTTTACTCAGCTGCCGGAATGATTCAAACGCCACCTCATGGTTGCTACCGGAGTTCGACTGCTTCTTCCAGAATAAAAGCCCATTATGAACCATGAGAATAGACGACGGTCTCTCGGAAAGCTCCATTAGATGCATCGCATGGACCGAGACCATCTGATTTCTGGTCCCACGTGATGCCTCGATGAGATTAACCATAGTCCTTGGCACCGTGAAACGCAAGAAACATACGAAATTTACTAACGGAAGAATCACCCTGACGGATGTTTTTGTATTCTCATTTCATTAGCCTTTTCTTCGGTTTGTAAATAGCGACAACCAAAGGCGTCGTGATAAATGTTGTGAAAAGCGCCATCAGAACGAGTACCGCGAATGTCTGCTCATTTAACACCTGAAATAAATTCCACAAACACAAGTATTAGCAAAATAGTCAGTGACACCATATTTTTGGTTAAAACTTTATTACTTACCCCTCTGTCTTTTCCGATGTTGAGTACGATGAGTTCAACCAAGCCTTTCGTGTTCATCAAAACTCCGAGAGTGAGAGCTTCCACAAAAGGGATTTTACACGCGATAGAAATCCCGACAGTGCCAAAAATCTTACCAAAACAAGCGGTAAATGTGACCAAAACGAGCAACGCCCATGATTTCGCCCCGTGGATGGAAGCTACGTTAGTTTTTAAACCACTTGAAACAAAGTAAAGCGGTAAGAATAAAATCGACACGAGATCCTCAACTTTTGTCACTAATGCCTCCGCGAAATGACCTTCTTTAGGAATCAAAACACCGACAACAAACCCCCCGAAAAGTGCATGAATCCCTATAGCATCGGTTACAAAACCCGCTACCAAAACCACCCCGAGAGTGGCACATATATACACCTCGTCCACGGGCTCGCCTTCGGGGCACCGTCTAGCCATCCATTTGAAAACGGGCGGGATAACAAACGAGCAAAGGGTAATGAAACCGAACCCGCATAAAAAGATCCAAACCGAAACAAGCGGAGAATGACTGGATCCGGATAGGGCCACCGCGAGCCCGAGCAGGATCCACGCCGCCACGTCATTAACCGCCGCTGCTGACATTGCGGTTTTCCCGACATCGGTAGTTAGGAGTTTGAGCTCGGCTAGTATACGTGCTAGCACAGGGAACGCTGTGATGGACATCGCCACCCCCATGAACACGATAAACGGGCCCGCGTGTGCGCCTTCCGCGATGGTTTGCCGGAGGATAAACGAAACACCGATTCCTAAAGCGAATGGGAGGCTGATTCCGGCAGCAGCAATACTCAAAGCTTTCTTTCCGGTTTGCTTTAAGGAATTCAAATCGAGCTCGAGTCCGACTAAAAAAAGGTAGAACAAAAGCCCTAGATTGGCTACCGTGTCCAGCACGGTTAAGCTTCTCGCGGGAAATACGGTGTTGAGATATGCTTTGTTACGGCCTAAAGCTGACGGCCCGAGTAAAATTCCACCCTGTCATAAAAAAAAATACATTAACAATGTTTATTTTCAAATCTTACAATAATAAAACAAACCATAAATCGTCACACAGAAAATGGTTGGTCGCACAAAAAAATCCAAAAGTCACATAAGTCTATTTTGGGGGAAAAAATTAGATTTGGTCTATTTTGATAATTATCTCTATTAAAAAAAAGTGGTATTTGGGTGGGTGAATATTTGTTTTCAGATAAAAAAATAACATAATGAGAAAAATTATTGAAAGATTACTTACAACGATCTCTGCAATAACCCGAGGTTGTTTTAAGGGCTTAAAAAGGTAGGCGAGAACCCGAGTGAGGCAAAGCACGAGACACATCTGTAAAATAAGGAGCGGGAGTGCGTAATGAAGCGGGTTATCTCCTTGAAACACCCCATTTGATGTTGCCTTCATTGGGGGTGCATAATGCACCGTGGTATTATTCGAGTTCATTTTTTTCGCAAAACAAACGCAAATAAACAAGTAACGATTATGAAACTAGATCACTCCTATGGCCTGCATCAAGAAAAGAAACACCGGTTAACTTTGTGAAGGAAATTGATCTAGCAACGAAAAGTTTGTCACTACAAGTTTTAATAAATACACAATAAAATTAATGAGGGCATTAGGCGATCATTGCTATATAGTTTTTGTACAATTTGCTCTATATTCTAGTGTATGAATTAATGTTTATGGTGTTGAAATCACCTCTACATGTATTACTTTTTTGAACATTGAATGATTATTAAGTATTAACAAATGCATTGGTTCATGATAAGGATTTATTGTATTTAGAACTCAAAACAATTTATGTGAAAACAGAGAAATTAAACGATACCTGGAATTGTGAGGTCACGGAAGAAATCATGGAGGGGAGGTTTTGGGTTGCAGATATATATAATAAGGATTTAGGAGTTGGAATCCTACTCGGTTTATATGCGAGATATATGGTGGATAAGTATTAAAGTAAAAATTGATTTATTTAAAGATTAATCGAAGTATTTTTTATCCTTAGCGTTAACTAAATTACTAAAGTTTGAGAATTATCCCCGAAAAAGTTGTAATATATGAAAAACGAAGTTATTTAAATGAGATCTTTTGCGAAGTTTGATTTTAATTTTTTAGTGTAGAATGGCCAAATTAGAAATTAGGATAAAACCAAATATATTCGTGTTCATTTCTTTATAAATTTCCGATTTAAAACAACACAAATAACAATATCACAAAATCGTTGCATGACGTCGTCCGAAAGAAACAATTTACTGTTTATCCTTCAACTTTTTTTCAAGGTGGGTCTAAATTCACTAATTTAGTCAATAACTAATGTATTGGGATTACAAACTATTTTTAGCGTTGCTGCGGTAATTTAAAACATTTTTTCTTAAGCAGAATTAAGATATAGTTTATGTCAGATTTGATCTTTTAATTTATAAACAATAATTCTCTAAGATCATATCTTATAACAATAACAATAATTATAAAAGATTGTTGTATTATTGTTGATATTTTCTTGAAATTTCTAAATATAATCTGAAATGTGTAAATGTATAATTATAAAAAAGTGCATAATTGTTTAGTAAGTTTGGTAAAAGTTAAATTATTGAGATTATTTGATAACTGAGTTTTCTTCGAATCTTAGTATTGAACCTTAATACAGGGAGTGTTAAAGTTTATAGAATATATACTTGTTTCCTATCCACTTTTCTGCAATCCACATTGATACTTTAAGAAAAATAATAGTAATATGATTAATATGTTACGTAGTTTTGAAAGCATTAAGGATGGGGGTATGTTGTTTATATATGCTAAAAGAAGGGACCAAAGTGAAAATGTTATATTATTGTACTCCCTCCGTCCCACAAAGAAGTTTACATTTCTCTTGGGCACAAGATTTTAGGTGATAGTTAGTGGTGGAGTAACTAGTAATACTTTTGATTAAAATAAAAGATTGGATTGGAAAGAGAAAGATAGTTAGTGGATATTAATGGTGAAATTTTTAGTAATAATAATAATTTATTATGTGGGGTCCATCAAATGTGAGAAATGTAAATTTTTTTGTGAGACAAAAGTTTAGTAAAAAATGTGAATTTTTTCGTGGGACGAAGGGATTATTTCTTTACCTGCCCTCACCTACCAAATAGCAGTTCGTGGGTTATTCTTATTTACTTTTCAATTTCAATTTATCCTATATGTTAAATGTGAGTAGAAAAAGACAAAGAAAGTTCAAACATGTGAACTGAATGGAATGGAACGGAATTTTGAAACAGAGTTTAAAAAAAATTAATGAACAGTACATCTCCTATGACAATTGTATTAATAGAGAAATAATTACTAATGTGAAATAAAAAGTTTAAATAAAATAAGTGTACCACTATTAAATTGTTTAAAATACTACATAACATGTTTCAGTTACTATTTCATCCGTGAATTACTTTCCTTTCGGGATGTATCAAAATAAGTGAATCACTTTAATATCCTACCTTATTTGGTAAATTTTTATATTTAAAATTACTCATTAACTCTTACTTATCTCTTTTTAAACATCATCAAAGGTGAGGGACCCCATCCATTTTTATCATCTCATTATATTTAACCTTTTCAACATTTAGAAAAAACAACAAAATAGTAAAAGGTGTTGATGAATCAATTCTAATTACCCCATTTAATTTTACTAATATCTTATTACCTTATTTTACCTAAAAAACGTAAACTTTAAAGTGATTCACTTATTTTAATACTGAGGAAGTATTACTTAGTATTTCTATTACTATAGTTATAATTTTCACATCTATTTTAACCAAATTATTTTGTATAAATCATTTACTTTCAATGATCCTAGAATTGAGGCGTTTTGGGGTCATATAGCATTAATGACCCTAACAGATAACTGTTTCTTTTGCCCACTTAGAAAATTCAGGCCCGCCCATTATTTATTAGGTTGTGTTATTAATTTACTTTATTAATTACAAAATGAGATCTTTTGAGCTAGTATATACTAAAACCATTATAAGTATGAAATTTCATATTTTCCATTCAGAAATATGAAACCAGGTTCATAGATACCAACACAGTAAGCCGGCACTCTTAACAGTGTGCATGCAAAAAAAAGTAAGAAAACATGAATTTAAAATATTTGACAGTATATGTTATGTTGTTCATACGAAACGTTTTTTGAAAAGATTATGCCGCTTTGCTGGATCCTTAGGCTTGCTCTTTAAACCGCCTTTTTGTCCGTTCCTACAAACACAAAATATCAAAAACGTTAAAAACTAACCTTTATTATTTACATATAAGGAAACGTTACACAAGTAGAAAAAGAGTACCTGAACTCATGATACATCATTCCTTTAGCTCCTGACATGGCACTCATGGACCCCATGAGCCGGCGGGCCCGCGCTTTTTGAAGTGCTATGTCATCTGTATCATCTTCAAGTATTTCCAACCCTACTGCATCATCTCCAGCACTCATCACCTGTCATATAATATAACCAAGCAATAAGTTAATAGATCCGCCAGTTTTGACCCGACCCGTTTACTCAGCCCGACCCATTTTGACCCGTACCTTTGCAAGAAGAGCCCTTTGATCCTCCACACGATGGTAGCTCAGCTCGGCCCCTGTGTCTGCTGGAGGCAAGCTTGTTATCACCTGTTGATTTTAATATTTATTAGTCATTTTGTGGGTCCTATTTTGTTCACTTAAATAAATGGGTTTTCATAATGACAGCCCGAATGTCATAAGACATGTATTTTAATCTTCAACCGACTCCTGAATTCAGGAACTACTCCATTGTACAATATTTTATGCACTTAGTGACAACTGTCATTATCAAAACCCTAAATAAATATATAAATAAAAAGTTACCTTAAAACTATAACCTTGATCGATCAAAAATTGCTGCCTCTTAGTTGAGTAGTACATTTCCTGCATTACAAATATATATTAATTCCCAATTTAAAATTAAAATGTAAATATTTCAAATTATTACATATCGGAAAATGTGCGTAAATTTACAATATTACCTGAGTATCTGTAGATACTAAGGAGTAGAAAAAGGCATTATATTCCTCCTTTCCTCCCGCCATTCTATCCTGAAGACGACCCTATACTCCATAACAAGATCAAAAAGAAATATAAATCATTATTTCACAAAAGAAAAATAGAATAAATTATTTTTTTAAACTTTACCTTTGCCCTAAGAATACGTCCGAGACGTTGGGCTTCTTGACGTCTTGAACCAGCATGTGATGAAATTTGAATAATCACATTTGCTTCAGGAATATCTATCGAGTTATCACCAACCTACATACAATCAAAAGAGTAATTTCAACATTAAAAAACAAATAATGATACAAACATATCACAAGGGTATTTTAGGGAATATACTTTTGAAAGGAAAACAGTGTTGACATCCTTGCTGGTCTTGAAAGCCTCTAGAATTTTTGTCCTTTCAATATGGCTGCACATAATAATAATAATAGAATTAATTAACAAATCACACCTAAAACGTTGTGTATAATGCAAAAATAAACACAATATTTATCATTTACCTTGTAGCACCATAAATCATTGGTTTGCGAAGTTTCATTGCATATTCGGTGAGTGCAAAAAGATTATCAGCAAAAACAATGATTTTATCTCCACGTTGTTGTTCATGAAACCGAATAAGAAATTCACAAGCTCTAAACTTGTTAGGGTTCATCACATATAGCGCCTGCAATTTAAACCAAAATATACACAATTTTCAGATATTATTATAATATTAAAAAGCTAAAAAGTAACTGTTTTTTAAACCTGTTTTTTCTTAGAATTTTCCTTTTTTAAATATTCAGTAAAAAACTCTTTTGTCATCGGACACCACACTTCGGCACATTGCACATTTGCAATAAATCCTCCTTTGACTAAATCCAACCAATTTGCTTCATACAATTTCGGACCAATAAGAAAATTTAAATCTGTAATCCGTTCATCCTCTCTCACAAGTGTAGCTGCAAAATTATAATAAATAAATAAATAAATAAAATACATCTATAAACTATAAACTATTAAAACTTAAAAGAATACCGGTAAGCCCGAGTTTGCAGTGAGATTTAGTGATACTAATGACCTTACGAAACATATGTGCAGGAACAACGTGCACCTAAACAAATTAAGGAAAAAACGAATGATTTCACATTTTAACATTTTCACATACTTAAGGTGAAAAGACACACACATGAAATTAAGTTTTTATTTACCTCATCCATCAGTAACAAACCCCATTCTCTATTTCTGATTTCTTCAATGATTTTTTCGGATTCTTCAGACCGTTTACCGCCAAAAGCAACCATATTATAAGTGGTTACAACAACTCCAGAATTCCCGCGAAACCGCTCTTTACTATCGGATGTAAACCGACAAATATGTTCATCACGGATGTTTGACCACAATTTGAACTGAAAAGCCCATTGGTCAACTGAGACAGCATTTGTTGCTAGACAGAGACAACTTTTTTTAATTCTGCAAGCAGCAGAAACACCTACTAATGATTTTCCTGCACCACAGGGCAACACAATGATGCCCGATCTTGCTCTACCTGCAAAAACGGCTCAAATGGGTAAAACGGGTCGAAACGGGTCGGTTGAATAATATTTTTTACCATTTCCAAACATCTTGCTAAGACTCTTTTCTTGATACGGTCGTGGTTGTGCTTGAGGTTTTAATTCCATCTCAAGGTCCGGATTAATCTGCAGTGTGCAAATGAGCGATTATTAATTAAAGGAAAATGCTAATGACAGCCCTTAGGGCTGTCATTAAGAAGGCAAAATACACAAAAGATAACCCCCCTGAATTTTTAGGAATATTACTTTTTTAATCAACGTACAAGCTTTTTATGCATGTTAGTGACAGCCCTAAGGGCTGTCATTAGCAAAACCCTTAATTAAATTACAAAATTAATTAATAGATAAAAACTTACGGTATCATTGCGGAAATCATATTCCTCCAACATGGGGTAGTTTAGAGCATTTGGTAAGCATCTCTGCTTTACGTTTTCCACCTGTCATTGTTGATTTGTTACATAAAAATATTAACTTTAACCACTTTTTTTACAGATAAAAAAAAAAAGAAAATGAAAAATGATACCTGACCGGGATCAATTTCAAATGAGTGAGCTTCTTTTTCTTCAGCTGCAGCTGCCAGTTGTGCTTCATTTAGCAAATCATCATGTGTTCCTTCAATTTCACCAATTGTTCTACTAACAGCGAATCCATCACCACCCTGAATGTGAAAAATAAAACCAAAATTAATTCAAAAAAAAAAAATTACAGAAAAATTTACATCAAAGACAGACCTCATTGGAAATTCTTGCTCGAGATATCACCTCATCACTTAACAATCTCTTCAATACCTGCAAATAAGCATCAACTCAAGAAAATAATTAATAATTAAAAATTAAAAATCATTAATTTGTTTTGTAGACGGGAAAAAAGATGAGATTAGACTAATCTTGCCTCTGGGAAAGGAGATTCAACTAGATACCGATTTTTCTTCAACACGAGTTTTACTTTACCATAATTGGCGGTTGAAGCATGAATGAAATCAATCATCTCTTTAGGGAGTTTGGTCTTTGAAAGCTTGTTCAAAACAGAAATAACTGTTTCAGTTTCTAGACCAACTGACACAGCTGCATAAAGTGAGTGGGGAGTGAGGTTGTATTCATGCATTGACTCAGGCCTGTAAGTCAAAATCCCCAAAAATAAGCCCATAAGATACTTAATTATAACTTACTAGTGAAAAATGAAAACATAATAATAATATTACCTGCAAACAGGTTCTGCAATTGCAATTAGGAAATCATAAGCTTGTTTATATAAGGGTGAGAATGTCTCCAGAAAAATCCGTCCATCGGCACAAGCCCATAATGGCCGATTTGCATGATCTGCTTTAAGTTCCAGTTTGGTAAAATCTCTCCTTTTGCCTTCTCCATCAGCTTAAATGAAAATAAATAAAAAATAAAAATCATCCAATTCGATCAACTCGAAACTAACAAGTAACAATAATTATATAAATACCATCGCGATCATCATCACCAAATTCTTCAACATAATATGCATCTTCATCCTCAAAAGATGCAGAAGCTCTATGATCCTCCTGCATAAGTACACATATACCCCCGTTTAGTTGGCTCACCAATTAAGTCCTCTAGGCTCCCTATAACCTAATGTCGAGACTCGAGATCCTTATGCAATATCAAATTCGTCCAAGTTCTACAATTTATATCCATTAATTTGATCCTAGTTCATCGATTTAACAGTTCATCATCTTCAATTTAACAATCGTCTGGACCTAGATGAAGTATTAGTTCGAATTCATTCAAATAGCAGTTCATCAACTACAATGAAGCAATTATCAAATTCGATACACTAGAATCAAATTGTGATAATAACAAATTGTGAAAGTGTTTTTGTTTGAGTAACCTTGGCTGATGATTTGTGCTTCTTGCTAGGTCTCCCACTTTTCTCGCCTGTTAACAAACACATAGAGAGTTAGATTGAAATATTAATTTTCGCATATTTACATACGATCTTTTGCGTCCTTGATCAGAGATCGTCGTATGTTGATCTTAAAATTAGGTTTCTTAATTAGTATACATACCGTGTCCCATAATCGGCTCTTAGATTTATCGATCGAATCAACGATTTGTGTGTATAAACTGAGAGAAATATGAAGGTGCGAGTGAGTTAATGGTATCGCTGACGAACTGACAGTTTTATAGGCGGGTTTTGTTTAGCGAGTCGTTTGTGCTTGATGGCGGCGGATCCAATTCCAGTTCGGGTCGGATGGCGATTTGACCCTAAACCCTAACTTATCAAGGGCCGTTCGGTTTAAGAGTTCTTTATTTTTTCTTTAATCAATCATAACTCTTATTACAATTAGGAATGCTCAAAGGGTCAACCCGATCCAACCCGACTCTTATCGGGCGGGTTTGTCGGGTAATAAGGTGTACCACCTTCCCGGAACGACTAGAAGATGCTTCATCTCCGGAGCGTTCTTTGCACGACACGGAAGACATGTACGAAGAATCATAAGCAACGCAACATGTGCATTTAATGCGAACGGCGTTGACAGACCGATATAGTCAAGGTCCCCTTATAAACCGTTGGTTAAAAGGCTCCGGCACGATACATTGTTCGGAGGATATAAGCGTGTCGCAAGTTTTCCCGCGCAAGACAGAGGAGTTTCTCCCACCTGTTCAAGCATATAAATGTACGTGTTCGGTGTTTATCAGAGGTATGACTTAACTCACAACTCACATTCAATTCTTCTTAACATCCTCACTCCATTAAATACCCTTCGATACAGTTGATTACATCTCTGGCTACACTTACTTAATTCATAACTCAAATACTGACTTGAGCGTCAGAGTGTCTTTACGAGGTAATCCGCGTAAGACTTCTGACTAGGGTTCCCCTCGTGGTTGTACGCAGGTTCTCGGACGAAAGCCGAACGCTCCGACGATCCGGAAGAATCAGGAATCAACATTTGGCGCCATCCGTGGGACCTCGAACAAAATGGTCCTCGAATCAGCACCGACGGAAAGAAATCAGTCTCCCGTACCGCCCAGAAACGACCTTACCCCTCCCCCGCCTGCTTCGGCGGTACTCAACACAGCGCTATGTCCACCTCCTCCCGGATCCGGGAAGGACGAACCTTCCAGGGAGGAAATGGAGGAGTTCGATCTCTTTGGTAAGTTTCGAAAGCTACGAAACTTAGCGAAAAATAAGAAGGCGACAGAGGGCATGAGCGGAACCAGGAGGACCCTGACTTATTCTAGCGAAGAATCTACTCACGAAGAGTCAGCGGAAGAAGTTTATAAGGACGAAATCCCTCCTGTACGAACCAATAGTCAAGAGTCCGGTAGAGGCAGGCGAAGAGAACGATCTCCAGAACAGAGGAGGGAAAGAACCCCGGAGAGAAGGAGAAAACGAATTCCGGGAAGAAGGAGAGAGTCAACTCCAGAAGAAAAGAATGAGCGATCAAGTCAACACCACTCGGCGATATCTCGAAGTTTCCGGTCTCCGTTCACAGATGACATCAACGAGATGCCAATTCCCAAGGGTCTTAAAGGCCCCCGAGTCAAATCTTATGACGGGACCGGAGACCCAGATGACCATGTGGCCAGCTTTCGATGTGCCATAAAGATGATACCTATGGATCAGAAATTGTGGTGTTTATTTTTCGCAGGAACCTTGGAAGGTTCTGCTCGATACTGGCTGTCTAGCCTACCGCAGAGAAGTATAACTAGCTTCGAAGAACTTGTTACCCAGTTCAGCCATAGCTTCATACAGTAGAAAAAATACCAACAAAAATCTCAATCCATCATGGCTTGTAGGCAACGAGAAGGAGAATCCAATAAATCGTATTTTAAAAGGTTCAACGAACAAAGTCGGAGGATGCCTGTCCGGGAAGATTCACTCATCATAGCGGCCTTTACATATGGTCTCAGAGAAGGAGAGTTGTTCCGGGAGCTGTCAAAAAAGGATTTCGTAAAAGCAGACGATATGATCAATATGGTGAACAAGGTTCTCAAACAGGAAGAGGAGAGTGCCGAAAAAACTCCGGTTCGAAGCTCAGGAGAAAAAAGGCGTACCGGGGGCAACCTCCTACAAGGGCGACGAAAGGTCCAAAGCTCCGTATAAACAAGGAGGAGGAAGATTCTCGTATATGGGAAGAGGGCACGAAGGGAGATTCCCGGCCGACCAGTACAATTCTCATCGTCAGGAAGCTTTCCATGCCCAAGAAGTGCGAAGACCCGCTGAGGAGAGGTCGGCGAGAAAACGGTATTCGAGAGATCCCAATGCATACTGTGATTTTCACAAAATCATGGGGCATACCACAGCATCTTGCGAAAGTTACAAGAGGGAGAAAGAAGGAAAGGGGAAGGTAGAGGTAGCCATCATAGAGCCACCGGTGAAAAACGGACCGGCCGCATACAACTCAGAGATATTCGCCCTAGAAGAAGGGGGCACGTCAGGAGTCCGTATCGAAAAAGGTGAGGCACTTTCGTCTCGAATTCACAAGAGGAAAGGGGCCGATGTGGAGTTTGGAAGGGGAGAGCCCGTACCGGAAGGATACGCAGGTACAGAACCCCTCGTAGTGTTTGGAGTTATAGCCAAGGTGATGGTCCGGTGTATATACGTTGACGGTGGTAGCTCAGCAAATATCATGTATGGGCATTGTTTCGAAAAGTTCCCGGAAGACATAAAAGCACTGATGAAACCCGCTAGCGCCCCGGTCATTGGTTTTTCCGGACAGTCCGTCTGGCCTAAAGGAAAGATTCATCTTCCTTTCATGTTGACTGACTGGGAAGGTGCCTATCATAAAACGATATTGGCAGAGTTCATTGTAGTAGAGGCCCCTTCCAGATATAATGCCATCCTTGGACGAACCGGTATGTGGCAGTTGCAGGCTATTGCTTCGACTATTCATGGGCTCCTTAAATTCCCTTCGGAGCAAGGTGTAATCACCGTCAGGAGTATGCCCATGCCGCCGTTGGAATGCAATAGTGTCACACACCAAGATAGTTGGACGGATCAGGAGGAAGTCCAAATCGTTGTCAATCCGGAGCATCCAGAAACCAAGGTCCGTATAGGAAGGGACCTTCCGGAAAAGTTAAGTACGGAGCTCGGAGCCCTGCTAAGGAAATACAAGCATGTTTTTGCTTGGAACCCTAAGGATATGACTGGCGTGTCAAGAGCGGTAGTGGAGGATCGTCTGAACGTCAACCCGACGTTTATTCCAGTCAAGCAATCGAAACGTGGTATGGCAGCAGATAGAAACGAAGTCGCCAACAGAGAAGTGGATGATTTGGTATCAGCCGGAGTTCTACGAAGTGCACAATATCCGGAATGGATAGCTAACCCATTGTTAGTTAAAAAATCGGATGGGTCGATGCGGATGTGTGTCGACTTTAAAGACTTGAATAAGGCGTGTCCAAAGGACAGTTACCCCCTTCCTGAAATCGAGCAGAAGGTAGAATCTTTAGGGGGATATAAGTGGAAATCATTCCTGGATGCATACAAAGGGTACCATCAAGTGCAGATGGCAAAGGAAGATGAAGAAAAGACAGCTTTTCATACCGCAAAGGGAACCTTCTGCTATGTCAAAATGCCTTTCGACCTCCGGAATGCCGGAGCAACTTATCAAAGGCTGGTAGATAAGGCGTTTGATAAGAAGATTGGTCGTAACTTGGAAGTATATGTTGACGACATGGTGATAAAAAGTGGAAAAGATGAAGATCTGATAAAAGACGTGGAAGAAACGCTTTTGCAGCTCCTGAGGATCAATATGAAGCTCAATCCAAAGAAGTGTTCTTTTGGGGTAAGCAAGGGAAAGTTCCTGGGGCATATCGTTACGATAACAGGAATACAAGATAACCCAGAGAAGGTGGAAGGTTTGATGACAATGAAAACGCCGCGAACAATGAAGGACGTACAGAGCTTGAATGGGAAGTTGGCGGCGTTGGGGCGCTTCCTGGCTAAGTCCGCAGAAAAGTCTATCCCTTTCTTTAGAACGCTCCATGGGCATACAAAGAAAGGGAACGTCGAATGGAACCAGGAAGCCGAAGACGCCTTCGTCAGATTAAAGCAGCACCTCCGAACGCTTCCTACCATGGCAATCCCCGTAACAGGCGAAGCCTTGGTAATCTACCTATCCACCAACGGAGAGGCAATAAGCTCAGTTCTTATTGCAGAAAGAGAAAAGAAGCAAGTACCTGTGTATTTCATAAGTAGGGCGTTGCAAGGGGCGGAACTTAATTACGCTACGATCGAGAAGCTTGTGCTGGCTTTGATATATTCGGTGAGGCGACTGAAGAGGTATTTTCAAGCACATAGTATTACGATCCTAACTAATCAACCAATTAGGAATATCTTGCTTCAGCAAGAAAGGTCCGGAAGGTTAACAAAATGGGCGATAGAACTAGGGGAGCATGATATAGCCTTTATACCAAGACCCAACATTAAGGGTCAAGCCTTGGCCGATTTTTTGGTAGAAATGCCCGATGAAGAAACCATGGTGATCGCGGAAGGAAGTTCCAAGATTGGTGTGAAAAGGGATTATGTCCCTGACAAGGAACCTTGGAAGATGCATACGGACGGTGCAGCAGGAGCCGATGGGTGTGGAGCAGGACTTGTCATAACAGGTCCGAATGAAGAGAAGGTGACTTACGCCCTGCGATTCGATTTCAAGTGCTCCAATAACGAATCAGAGTACGAGGCATTCCTAGCAGGACTGGAACTCGCAGGAAACTTAAAAATAAAAAATCTAGAAGTTTTTATGGATTCTCTGTTGGTCGTTAATCAGGTAAACGGAATATATGAAGCTAAAGAAACCCACATGAAGTTGTATTTAAGAAAGGCAAAAGAAGCAATGGCCAGGTTCGAGGGAATCAAAGTCGTCCAGGTCCCTCGAATGAAGAATAAGGAAGCAGATGCTTTAAGTAAGATGGCGTCAATGTTGTACTGTCATCTCACTAAGGAGGTTCTTTGGAGATATTGCCAAGGCGAAGTATAGAGGAGGCAGAAGAAGTGGTGACTATAGAAGCAGAGGAAGAATGTTGGATGAGGCGCATCAAGCAATACCTAAATGAGAGCGTGCTCCCAAATGATCCGAAGGAAGCAAGGAAGATTAGAGTCAATGCAGGAAAGTATACCATCAAGGAAGGAAGGTTATACCGAAGAGGTTTCACCATCCCTTGGTTGAAATGTCTTAACATTACGGAAGGTAAAGAGACGATAAGGGAGGTACATGAATGAATCTGTGGTTCGCATGCCGGAGCAAGGGTTCTCACACAGAAATTACTCCGGGCCGGTTATTTCTGGCCCCGGATGTCGAAGGATACGGAAGATCATGTCAGAAGGTATCCAAACTGTCAGGCATATTCAAACATACCTGCAGTACCTCCGGTGAAACTGACCAGTATACATAGTCCATGGCCGTTTTGCCAATGGGGAATTGACATCGTTGGCCCCTTCCTAAAAGCTCCTGGCGGTTTGCAGTTTCTAGTGGTGGCAATAGATTACTTTACCAAGTGGGTAGAGGCCGAACTGATGGCATGTGTGTCAGGAGCGAATATGATAAAGTTTGTATGGAAACATATCATTTGTCGTTTCGGTCTCCCTCATACCATAGTTAGTGACAACGGGAAGTAGTTTGCTGGTAACCCTTTCCGAAGTTGGTGCGGAAAGTCGTGCATTTACCAAAGCTTCACGTCCGTGGCGCATCCACAGGCAAATGGGCAAACGGAAGTGACTAACAGAACGATCGTTAAAGGAATCAAAACAATGCTGGATAGATCAAGGAAGGGATGGTCAGATAAGCTCCAAAGTGTTCTCTGGGCCTATCGAACAACCGCAAGAAGTTCGACGAAAGAAACACCGTTCAACCTAGTCTATGGCTCGGAAGCAGTTGTTCCGATGGAATTAATGATACCATCCCCGCGAGTGGAAAATTTCCGCTTAGAAGAGAACGAAGAAGCACTCAGGTATAATCTAGATTTGGTGGATGAAAGAAGGGAGAACGCTGCGTTCCGGCAGGCGATGTACAAGTCAATGACGGAAAAATATTATAACAAAAAAGTACGAGGTAAGGCTTGTAAGGTAGGAGAGCTGGTGCTAAGAAAGAATGAAGCAAGCCTATACTATAAGTCGGGGAAGTTGTGCCCCAATTGGGAGGGTCCATACAGGGTTTGGGAGTCCAGAAGGAACGGCTCCTACATCCTAGAAACAATGGAAGGAACACTAGTCCCAAGAACATGGAACATCAGGAACTTGCGGAAGTTCCGTTTTGAGTTTTCTGTCATTTTAAAATGTGTTTATCGAATCATAGAGGAGCGAATATTGTTAGGAACGATTTCCTCGACTATGTATTTTCTTTCATTATCTAATTAACGAAACCTTTCGAGAAAGGTCTTTTAGAATTCAGTCGTACCTTAATTCTATATCTACGACGAAAAAATACGACGAAACAAAACTCATAGCTATGGGCAGGGTTATTGTTACCCAGAAGGGTATTAATCCTTGATTCGGACGAATACCGAAACAATTACGACGAAATAAGTTAAATTTTTCCATTAATCACTAGTACGGGACGCTCTACTAAAAAAGGAACGATAAGTTAACTAACAAAATGCGATTAAAACAACCAAATCGAAGTTATATAATATAACGTTGAATTACAATGCGTCGCATATAAGGAAGATACATCAAAATAGGGGGTTACGCCTACAATAACAAAAGAAAAACACAGCAAACACAAGCTAAGGAGCCGCTCCGGCTCCGGAACTCTCACCAACCCCCTCTGGTCGAGAAGGAAGCTTGCTAACAAAGCTCCTGATTTCGTCCAGACCTATCGCTCCACCCTCAAGAGTCTGAAGGAGTTCATAGTCCGAAGCGACCAGTTGACCAAAAAGGACCATAATGTTGTTCTCAGCATCAGGGTGATCGTATAACAGTGGGCTGGAACCAAGTAGATTTGCATATTCCTTGTGTGTGTCCAAACACCCCTGATAACGACCGAGCTTCACACTTTCTTCTTGAACACTTGCATCACGATTCACAAACTCAGCCGAAGTCAAAAACACCTGCACCATCCCAGATATTCCTTTTTGAAGTAACCATTGAAGCTCCTGGCCCCTCATACCAACAACCCTCTTATGTTCCTCCACCTCTTTCCTTAACAACTCGTTACTTGATTCAGTTTCAATAGCGGAGGCCTCGAGTTCAGCAATCCTCGCTGACGAAGACTTTTGTTGTTCATCAAGAGAGGAAATCAGTTTCTCCTTTTCAGACATACGGGAGGAGTAATCAGCAATTTGTTTCTTAAGATCTTCATTTTCAGATAAAAGCAGAGCATGAGAGTCGGATAGTTGTTTCTTGCTCTCTACCTCCTTATCGTACAAGGACTGGCAACGCTCCATCAGTTGACTAGTTCGGGCAAGCTTAGATTCAAGATCACGAGAAGCCTTCTCGCGTTGGGAGCTTCGGGCTTGGAATTCTGTTAGCATATCGATGGCTCCTAGGAGCTGAGATTTTACCCGCAGGAGGGTATCATCCCCAGATGGTTCACCTAGACCTTCGGTAATAGGAGCAGGTGTCGAAACAGCCGGGAGAACCACTGGTTGAGAAGTAACGAGAGTACGAGGAGGTCTTGACGGAACGCTTACGGTACCAAACATCGAAGTAGGGGGCGGAACTTCCGCAGTAGAAACTCCCATGGAAGAATCTGAACCCAAGGTACGGGGGAAATCTGCAATTTGTTTAAGGTTAATGCTCAGAAAGGGAAGAATGAAATATGTAGGTCAAAATAACAAACCTGGGGGCGGAAGAGGAGGTAAAGACGACTGGCTGCCGGCTGATTGAGAAGAGTAGGAACTCCGAGCCATAGAAGAAGACCTGGTTCCTAATCTGAGCATTCGATTACCAAAAATTGCTAAAGCGGAAGAGCTGGAGGAGACAAAAGGCGGTCTTCGTGGAACAACCGGGCTGGCCTGGACCTCTGGTGCCGCAGTAGTCACGGTTGGGGGAAGGATCAGAGACGATGGTGTAAATGAAACAACCAAGCTTTCAATCATCTTCGGAGCTCCCGGAGCAGGAATGTCCCCTTCAATCACATCATCCGACAAATCTGCGATGCGGGGCATACATAGACATCAAACCGCTATCTTCAATTTATACATAGAGAAGGAAATAGCAAATATTAATAAGGGAAAAGATATACCTTCCAGGAATACCCTTTGACGTTTCGAAGAGGAAGCTGGATCATCTTCTTGAGCTTTCCTTATACGGACGACTTTCCTACGCGGCCTACGCAGCTCCGCCTGAGTCTCCAGAAGAGCGGCATCTTCAGCAATAAGTTCTGCACCGGTGACCGGATCAAGATCAACTCCTTGAACAACTATATCACCTGTCTCGGATGCTTCTCCAGACCTTTCTAACTCAGGAGTTTCCTCAGAACTGACAATATGGTCAGGGGGAGGAAGAAAGGGGGTTATCGGGCCATTGGCAACAGAAACTTCACC
The DNA here is from genome assembly GCA_963853835.1 of Calendula officinalis. NCBI lineage: Eukaryota > Viridiplantae > Streptophyta > Magnoliopsida > Asterales > Asteraceae > Calendula > Calendula officinalis. The sequence continues at coordinate 41,850,394 of OY970826.1, forward strand.
CTCAGGAGATACGCTTTTATCCATCTGAAGCCGCTTCAATAAAGAAACATCTCTACATCTAATCGTCAGATCGGGCGAATGTTTTGGCTCAAATAAAACGGGCTTAAGTCGGCCATCCCAAGGAAAATCTCATCCGGATCTTCCCATTCGAATCTAACGGCGGATAAGTTTTGCACATGCTTCGCCTCTGCCTCAGATAATTCCGGAAGAGGGTCGGATGGTCTTCCAGTGATTTTTCCCCAAGACAGGTTAACTCCGCGGAACGCTTCTTGTTTCACATAAAAAAAGCCAAATTTCCAATCGTGGATTGAATCCTTCAGCCCAGAAACACATTCAACCTGGCCCATGCGATGTGCGAAGCTGGCCCAATCCCCCGAGCGGTGGCAATATAGAAATACCGAAATAACTTAACAGACAAAGGAATTCCAAGAGAGCGACACAACATGATAAACCCAATAATCTTGCGTAGGGCGTTAGGTGAAAGTTGAGCAAGGTGGAGACCAAAGTCTTGAAGAACAGTGAGAATGAAGTCGTCAATAGGGAAGCGGAGCCCTCCAAGAAGAAATTGAGAGTAAATTGGTTCATATCCCTCAGGAGCAGACATGATAGTATCGCTTTCACCAGGCAGACGAATGTCGAATCGAGGGTCGATATGATAATCGTTGATAATTTGGGGAAGATCAGAAGTTTTGAGCGTACAAAAAGTGTTTAACGCAGTTCGCTTAGCCTTGGGGGCTTTTTCAGGTTTCTCTTTGATCTGCCTATCTTTTTTCATGATTCTCTAAATTTAGCGATGATCAAAGAGAGGGGGAAGAGGATATAGCAGAGGAAAGGTTAAGGAGAAAGGGAGATAAAATAACGAACAAACAAAAATATTTTAAGTAACGTATATATAGGAACGGAATGCCAAGAGGCGCAAGAACCCTCCGGGTAAAACCCCAACGGTCGGAAAATTGACGCGTAATGGTAACTTCCCCAACGGTAATAAAATTTCGAAACAAACAGTTGTGATCGTTTAGTTAAAACAAATTAGTTACGAAATAATTCGCTTTTAACTAAGGGGACTTAATAAGGTGTACCACCTTCCCGGAACGACTAGAAGATGCTTCATCTCCGGAGCGTTCTTTGCACGACACGGAAGACATGTACGAAGAATCATAAGCAACGCATGTAACGACGAAAGTAAAACAAGTTCCAATAAGTCTGATAGAGTGTAGCGGAATTTGGGGAAGACGGCGCCACGCAACATGTGCATTTAATGCGAACGACGTTGACAGACCGATATAGTCAAGGTCTCCTTATGAATCGTTGGTTAAAAGGCTCCGGCACGATACATTGTTCGGAGGATATAAGCGTGTCGCAAGTTTTCCCGCGCAAGACAGAGGAGTTTCTCCCACCTGTTCAAGCATATAAATGTACGTGTTTGGTGTTTATCAGAGGTATGACTTAAATCACAACTCACATTCAATTCTTCTTAACATCCTCACTCCATTAAATACCCTTCGATACAGTTGATTACATCTCTGGCTACACTTACTTAATTCATAACTCAAATACCGACTTGAGCGTCGGAGTGTCTCTACGAGGTAATCCTCGTAAGACTTCTGACTAGGGTTCCCCTCGTGGTTGTACGCAGGTTCTCGGACGGAAGCCGAACGTTCCGACGATCCGGAAGAATCAGGAATCAACATCGGGTTTTAGGTTAAAAAAAGCTTAACCCGGAATTCGGCCCAATAAGGATTCGGGTTTGTCGGATTCGAGTAGGTCGGGTTTCAGGTTTGTCAGGTTATACTTGAGTTAAGAATTTTTGGTATAAATTTATAACAATTATTTAATACATTAAATTTTATAAGTTTTTATTTAACACTTGTAATTATTAATTGATTTTTATTAAATACTTTAACATGGAACCCGAATAGACCCGACCCGGTTAGCATAATCGGGGTTGGGTTCGGGTTTGAGTCAGGTCGGGTCAACCCTTTGGGCACTCCTAATTACGATCATATTGTCCCCTGAGTTATAATTTTATAGAAAAGACATAAAGAAATAAAATTTTTATTGTGTGTCTAAAATTCATTTCCTTATGCAGATCATTAACCCTTATAAAAAAGAGTAATGCTATTTAGTCATACAATATAGTTTTATTCATGATCCTACTCATTAGATGTAAAAATCAAATAATAATATTAAGAGATATAATTAGTGGATTACATATATTATCTATCAAGTGACTATAGGTAGGTTTAGAAGTGAGATCCTGTGAGGACTCGCGAGGACACCTCAAAAACATTTCAAAAAATTCCGAAAAAAATATATATAACTCCCCATGATTATTACTACATTTGACAAAAAAAAAATTTGAAAAAAATATTATGATCCACTTTTTTTGCGGATCATAACAATGATCCATATATTTTTTTTGTGGATCATTATTATGATCCATATTTTTTTTTGATCATTTTTAAATTTTTTTTAATCTTATATGCTGCGATTTTAATGTTTAAAAAATGAATTTTTTGAAAAAAGTTTGTTTTGGATCATTTTTAGAGTTTCTTTTAGAATCCTCGCAGTCCTCACCGGAAAAAGAGTTATCACCGGATCCGGACCCAGTAGATTTAAATGGTAAAACTAAATACTCCCTCCGTCCCACAAAAAACTTCCCATTTCACTCTAAACTTTTGTCCCACAAAAAACTTCCCATTTCCCATATTTGGTGGGCTCCACCCAATAAAAAACTATTATTATTAAAACTCCACCACTAATATCCACTAACTATCTTTCTCTCTCCAATCTAACCTTATATTTTAATCAAAAGTATTATCAATTACCCCACCACTAACTATTACCTAAAAATATGTGCAAAAGCCAAATGGGAAGTTTTTTGTGGGACGGAGGGAGTATCATTTATCAAATCCGAAAGACGCCCTATATATAGAAAGTGAAATCGTCAGCTTTTGTTGGGCGAACGTGCGAGTGTTTGGGCTTTCTGTGAGAAAACGAAGGATACGAATCTTGAACGAAAACCAAGCCCACCGTCATCACCATCGTCATAATCAGTCAATCTCTCTCTCTCTCTCTCTCTCTCTCTCTCTCTCTCTCTATTCGGCTTTATATCTCCACTTTCCTAAAGTCTTCTTCACTCAACTACACCCCGCTGATTGCTACAACTAATACTTCTCTAATCGATTTTTACAACATTTCATGCTACCTGATTACCTCAATTTCAAGTTTACAGATTTGACGATTGATTAACGACCCTTACTCCTCAAGGTAACCAACACCTCTGTTTGCTTTATTCATTTTCTAGGGTTTAATTTCAGTTTCTAAACCTCTTTGTGATAGTCCTTGTGTTTGCGATTTTGCTATTATATAATTTATTTGCATTGACTTCCACCGTATAGATCATAGTAGCGATCTATGCCGAGTTTGAAGTTTATACACTATTGTTGAATTTGATTTGAGGTCCTGCGAGATGTTTGTAATGCAATTCGTGTGAATTAGTGATCCTTTTGCTAGTATTGGACATGATTAGTGCCCTAAGCGTTAATTCTAGCTGAGATTACAATTTAATTAGTTTTTTTTTTCCTCTTAAGAGACTGCAAATTGAAGAAGATCGTGTTATTGGGATGATTTTTTTTTTGAATTTTGATTTGAGGTCCGGAGAGTGAATTAGTGATCCTTTTGGTAGTTTGGACAGGATTAGTGCCCTAAACGTTAATTCTAGCTGAGATTGCAATTTAAATAGGTTTTTATTCTCTTATGAGACTGCAAATTGATGGATACCGTGTTATTGGGACATTTTTTGTTGATTTTTGAGTAGTCAAATATTTTCTTTGCAGATGTTGTAGTTAATTTACATGTGGAGATCAATGGAGTCTTGCAATTGCATCGAGCCGCAATGGCCGGCTGATGAACTTCTGATGAAATATCAGTATATATCAGATTTCTTCATTGCTCTTGCTTATTTCTCCATTCCTCTGGAATTAATATATTTTGTTAAAAAATCAGCGGTTTTTCCGTATAAATGGGTACTTGTTCAGTTTGGTGCTTTCATAGTTCTCTGTGGAGCTACACATCTTATTAACCTATGGACATTTAATGCACATACAAGAACAGTAGCCATTGTTATGACCACTGCAAAAGTCCTTACTGCTGCAGTATCATGTGCAACTGCACTCATGTTAGTACACATTATTCCCGACTTGCTCAGTGTCAAAACCCGAGAATTATTTCTAAAAAATAAAGCTGCGGAACTTGACCGCGAAATGGGTATTATCCGTACCCAGGAAGAAACCGGAAGACATGTCAGAATGCTGACTCATGAAATCAGAAGCACTCTTAACAGACATACTATATTAAAAACTACATTAGTTGAACTGGGAAGAACATTAGGGTTAGAAGAGTGTGCTCTTTGGATGCCAACCCGAAGTGGTTTAGAGCTTCAACTTTCTTATACTCTTCACCATCAAAATCCCGTTGGTTTTACCGTCCCAATTCAATCTCCTGCAATTAATCAGGTGTTTAGCACTAATCGTGCGGTTAAGATTTCTCCTAATAGTCCTGTTGCTAGATTAAGACCGGCTTCTGGTAAATATATGCTTGGGGAGGTTGTTGCTGTGCGGGTCCCGCTTTTGCATCTCAATAATTTTCAGATTTATGATTGGCCTGAACTTTCGACAAAACGTTATGCGTTGATGGTTTTGATGCTTCCTTCTGATAGTGCCAGACAGTGGCATGTTCATGAGTTGGAGCTTGTTGAAGTGGTTGCTGATCAGGTTTGCATGTTATTTTTATTTTATTTTTTTATTTAAATTTTAGTAGAGGTGACAATTGGGTTGTGTTTTTATCTCAAACGGATCATTGACGTAAAATAGATATTGGATTTTTTTCCGTCTTTTCTTGAATTTTTTTCCGGCTCGATAAATAAAAAAAGTTGGCTCAAATGAGAACGGGTCGAAAGTCGCCCAAAGTCTATTTTTACAAGGCCAAAATAAATTTGAGTACCATGAACTTGGCTGACTAGGTCATCTACTACCCTGAACTATTAAAGGTGAAACATGGTACCATGAACTTGACAAAATGATCGATTTAGTATCCAAACTAGGGGTGAGCAAAAAAACCGAAAAACCGAACCGAAACCGAAAAAACCAAAAAAACCAAAAAAACCGCACCGAAAAAACCGAACCATTTGAAAAACCGATGAGAGCGGTTTTAATTTTTTGAAAAACCGAATGCTTGGGGCGGTTTTTGGGTGCATACGGAAAACCGAGCCGAAAAAACCGCCCCGCCCCACCATATATATTTCAAATTTTATAAAAATATATTTATATTTATAAAAGATTTGATCCTTACTTATATAAAAGAAAGTTTTAAATATATTATTTGTAATTTTGCACACGTTTTAATCTAATGTTTTTCAGGTTTTATAACTGTATAAGTATTAAAATTTGGAATAATAACTTTTGAGTTAACAAATTGATAAATATTAAGGAAAACAAAAAACCGGAAAAAAAACCGAAACCGAACCGAGAAAAACCGAAAAACCGAAAAACCAAAACCGAAAAAACCGAAACCGAACGGTTTCTAATTCTTAAAAACCGAAGTTTGCGGTTCGGGGTTTGGTTTTAGTGAAAAACCGCCCCAACCCGCCCCATGCTCACCCCTAATCCAAACTAACTAATTTGGTCTTATTTTCTTACTTGACTTATTTTCGTTTGAGCTTTTGACATAAAAAATATACGTTTATCTCAATATATTGATATTAGAAGCAAATCTCATGAGAAAACAAGGCCAAATTAGCGAGTCAGGGTACTAAATCGACAATTTTGTCAAGTTCAGGGTACAACATTGCACCTTTAATAATTCAGGGTAGTAGATGACCTAGTCAGCCAAGTTCAGGGTACTAAAATGCATTTTAGCCTTTTCTCTTAATGCATGCAAGTATGCAGCGTTATAAGTTTTTTGGGTCGACTTGGACCTGTTTTGACCCGTTACCTAACCCGTATGACCTGCCCATTTTTTGTGTTTAGGTTGCTGTTGCTCTTTCACATGCTGCAATTCTAGAAGAATCTATGAGAGCTCGTGATCTACTCATGGAGCAAAATGTAGCACTGGATCTTGCAAGAAGAGAAGCAGAAACTGCAGTTCGTGCACGTAACGATTTTCTTGCAGTTATGAATCATGAAATGAGAACTCCAATGCATGCAATCATTGCACTTTCCTCATTATTACAAGAAACTGATTCGAACAACGTCTCATGGTTGAAACAATCCTTAAAAGTAGTAATCTGCTTGCTACATTAATAAACGATGTTCTAGATCTTTCTAGACTGGAAGACGGTAGCCTTCAACTTGATATTGCAACTTTTAATCTCCATGCTCTGTTCAAGGAGGTTTTAAACCTAATTAGGCCCGTTGCATCAGTCAAAAGATTGTTTGTAACATTAAGCCTATCTTCAGATTTACCAGAATATACAGTTGGTGATGAGAAAAGAATTATGCAAATAATATTAAATATTGTTGGAAATGCTGTTAAATTCTCAAAAGAAGGCAGCATTTCAATTTCTGCCATTTTGGCAAAACCAGATTCTTTGAGAGATCCTCGATCTCCCGACTTTTTGCCAATCCCTGCTGATAATAATTGTTTCTATATGCGTGTTCAGGTTTGCTTTCAGCTAATTGTTTGTTAATTATGATAATATATATTATCACAGTTCATAATTACACTTTAAATGTAGGTGAAAGACACAGGAATAGGAATCAGCCAACAAGACATTCCTAAACTGTTCACGAAATTTGCAGAAAGCCAATCACCTGCTTCCAAAAATCCAGGTGGCAGTGGACTTGGTCTTGCCATTTCTAAAAGGTTAATTTTACTTTTTAATATTCTGCATTCATGTAAACTTTGTCATTTTGTGAAGCAAAGTAATTATTAGGGTAAATGAGCGGGTCAAAATGGTTTGGGCCAAAATAGATAATTTGTACGGGTCAAAAACGCATTGAGCTCAACATTTCAAAATTTTATGATTTGGCAATACATCAATTTACAAGGTTTTATTAATGCATTATTTGGTTGATTTTCAACTTGATCGGTTTCCTTGAAACTAATTCTTTTTGTTTGGCCCGTTAGAGATAAATCCCAAAGTAAGTAAACGGGTCCAAATTGACATCTCTACTAATTTGGATAAATCTTGTGTTGATGCAGATTTGTGAATTTAATGGAAGGCAATATATGGATAGAAAGTGAAGGTGTCGGGAAAGGATCAACTGCAATATTTTATGTCAAACTTGGATTTCCCGCACGTGTAAGCGAATCCCGATTCCCGCATACGAGACTTCCACCAAAACTCGGTCAAACAAATTTTCCGGGCCTCAAAGTTCTAGTCATCGATGATAACGGGTTAGTAATTTCTCAATTTTCTTGCATAAGGGTGAGCATTTGGGCCAAGAAAACCGAACCAAACCGAAAACCGACCGAAAACATGTAATGGGTTCGGTTTTTGGTTTTGAAAGTTCATAATTTTCGGTTTCGGTTTGGTTTGGTAGTCAATATGGATGAGCATTTAGACTAAAAAAACTGAACTGAAACAAACCAAAACTGGAAAACCTGAAACGACACGAAAAAATTACACGGAATGAAACGAAATTGGGACGAAATCGAAATTTGAATTCGTGTTCTTGTTCATAGTTTAACACGAAATTTACACGATAGTTATGATTTTAGCAACATTTAGTAGTAATTGATATCGTGTTGTCGTGTTTGTCGGGTTTTTTTTAACATGTACTAAGTAAGAAAATTGATATTTTTGTTATTTATCTCGTGTTTGTCGTTTTTTAATTGGGTCGTTTTCGTGTTAGCAAGATAAAACACGACTTCGTGTCGCGTTGAGAAAAAAGAATTTGTGTCGTGTTACCCAAAAACACAAACGACAAACACGATTTGACAACCCTAGGTTTCAGGACCGCGCTCACCCCTAGTCTTGCACTATGCCCGACCCATGTAGTTTGAGTTTGACACACGTATTATAACAGGGTTAGCAGAGCGGCTACCAAAGGGTTACTAGCTCACCTCGGGTGTGAAGTAACCATGGTTAGTTCAGGTGAAGAGTGTTTACAAGTGATCACCAAAGACCACAAAGTCATTTTCATGGATGGAAGTTACAACATTGCAAGACTCGTACACGATAAATTCCCGAAACGAAATGAAAAACCGTTAATAATGGCACTCACGGGAAACACGGATAAATCCGCAAAAGAGAGCCTTTTGAGAGCTGGAATGGATGGAGTTGTGTTGAAACCGGTTTCGGTTGAGAAAATGAGAGTTGCCCTATCTGAGCTTTTAGAGCATAAAAAGGTTCTTTTACTAAATAACCATTGATGGGGTTGGTTGTTGTACATATTGCTACTTTTGTAGTACATTGTGTTAATTGGTATTGCTACTATATGATGAATTGATGATAGAAGATGGTAAACTGTTGTTTGAAGTGAGGTTTAACAACTCAAAACTATTTAGTAAATGACAAATGGAGTTGTGCTAAATTTATTATTTATTTTTCTTTATTGTATAAATTGCAACCTTGGGTCCCTGTACCCGGATCTTCCATATGTATAGGTCAAAACAAGTAACAAGAGATGAGAAAGATAAAGAGGATAGAAAGAAAAAAAGGGATCGGGTACGGAGACCCATGTTGGATGAGGGATCCGGGTATAGGGATCCATATTGCATTATTTTTGCAAATGAGAAAAAAAATGTATTGTTTATGCAAATTTATTTTGGAACATCATTTATGTAAAAAAAAGCTCGCAAACCACCACCTCGCTTTACCTTCCCCCGTTTATTTATTCTTATTTAATTTATTTCAACATAATTACTCTATTTTCATGTATTTTATATCATTACATCCAATCATTGTTTGGAGCCTTGATGTACAAGGTCCCTCCACATATCATGAAAAGAAAACTCAATGTTATAATTAAAAAAAAAAAAAATTACAATTTAAAGAAAATTATAACCGGAACATTTATTGATTTTAAATAATCTTTTAAAAGTCGTATGAAAATTCTCAAAATATCGCGCAGATTACACTATGTTAGTTTTTTAATAAAATGGATCACAGTTTTTCTAAAATACATTATTATATTAGGATAGTATCGATTTATTGAGTAGACGTAATATATTACCTACAATGATATTTGCTAGGAAGATATGTTATTATTCATTAATAATATTTTCTTTAATAAAATATAGTTGTATGCGGATTTATATGTAGATTTTGAAGATTAAAAAACTGAATCCTGATTTCACTGAATTGATTGTCTGAACCGCCTTCATCTTTTTTTCTAAAATAGAATCCTCATCTCCTTTACCCGCACGCCACCCACCACCCAAAAACACATCTTTAATCCTTCATTCTTCAACAAATTCACTAATTTCACTCCTTTTTTTCCTGATTAACTTTTCAAAATGTCTTCTCCAAGCAAGCGCAGGGAGATGGATTTGATGAAGCTGTAATTACCTAATTATTAACTTCAGTTTCTTTTTTCCTCATCGATTTCTTCTGGGTTATTAGAGATTTGTTCAATAATCTCAACTTACTGCTTGTTTTTATTTAATTTTTTTTTTTCTGATTGATATTGTGAAATAGGATGATGGGTGATTATAAAGTGGAAATGATCAATGATGGTATGCAAGAGTTTTATGTCCAGTTTCATGGACCTAAAGAAAGTACGTTTCATATCTTTTTATTTTTGTTTATATATTTAGATATTTGTGAACGTAAATCTCTTTAATTTCCTGCTAATTCGAGTATAGTCGTTCTGGGATTTGTCCGAGTAGAAGAAAAAATGTCATCTTTTTGCGTATATTATGGTACTTATGGTTATTGTTCATATAGCTTAAATCCCCAAAATTTCTTATTGGTGTTAGCTTAAGTTGAACCTAATTGAAAATTATGGGTCTTCTTATCTTTGTTTAGGGATTGTAAATCTGGGCCATTTTAGTCATTTCACACTTAACACTACTGTTGTAATTATAAAAACAAACAAAAAAAATGTTGGATTTGGAGTTTGATTTAGAACCTAATTGAAAATTTTGAAGTTGTATGTTAATTTATGATCTTTACATACCAAAGGGCTTGTAGCTTAGCAATATAAGGTGTTGGAAAGTGTTCTTTATTGGCATGTTGTCATCGTTCGAGTCTCATTGTGGATAAAAATGGTGTAGATTTAGAAGTAGTTTAGAGGGTGTGTTTTTGCTGTTAAAAAAAAAGTGATCTTGACACGAATGTTGGTTGACCCGTTGCAAATTTTGGTTCGGGCAGGCCCGTATCAGGGAGGTGTTTGGAGAATAAGGGTTGAGCTGCCCGATGCTTATCCATATAAATCTCCTTCAATTGGATTCATCAACAAAATTTACCATCCAAATGTCGATGAAATGTGAGCTTATTTAATTCAGAATACAAAAAAAAAAAAAAAAAAAAATTACAAAAGCTCCATTTTTATTATTTTTTCATATCAAGAACCAATACGATTTCTTTGCAGGTCAGGATCCGTTTGTTTAGACGTTATCAATCAGACATGGAGTCCAATGTTTGGTATATCAGCTCGTCACCATTTCCATCCTTATTAATTTATGCATTATAATATTTATTATTTTTACTTTTTTTTTTAATTAATTTATGCAGATCTTGTGAACGTGTTTGAAGTTTTTCTTCCACAACTTCTTTTGTACCCGAACCCATCTGACCCCTTAAATGGAGACGCTGCAGCACTCATGATGCGAGACCGAACTGCATATGAGCAAAAAGTTAAAGGTACATTCAAAATTAATTTGTGTGAATCGAGGGGTATTTTAGTAATAAGTAGTTTATTACTGATAAACTATAGGCCAAAATGCATTTTAGTACCCTTTGGCTGACTAGGTCCTCTACTACCCTGAACTATTAAAGGTGCACCATGGTACCCTGAACTATTAAAGGTGCACCATGGTACCCTGAACTAATTTGGTCTTGTTTTTTAAATTGATTTGCTTCTGATATCAATATATTGACATGGTTAAATATTTTTTGGTCCGCCAAAACCTCCAAAGAAAATAAGTCAAGTAAGAAAACGCGAACAATTAATGAGTCAGGGTACTAAATCGACAATTTTTTAAAGTTCAAGGTACAATGCTGCAACTTTAATAGTTCAGGGTAGTAGAAGAACTAGTCAGTCAAGTTTAGTGTACTAAAATGTATTTTGGCCTGAATTATATGGTATTGTTTTGGTTGTGTACTTTCCTAACTATTAAATAAATTACATTTTTAACGAAAATAATCGTTCTTTTTTTTAGAATATTGTGAGAGATATGCGAAACCGGAAGATGCAGGGGCTGTACCCGAAGAAGAATCGAGTGATGAAGAGCTTAGTGAAGCTGAATATGGTTCTAGTGATGAAGAAGTGGCGGGAAAAGCTGACCCTTGATTGAGTCCATGAAATTGTATTAATATTAATTATGTACATCGGAATTAGTCTTTTTAAGTTAAAACATTTAGGCCTTTTCTAAGCCTCATTTGCTCCAATAATTCTTGTAAACACTTGTTTTTTTAGCATTTGTTTGTTTATATTTGATTTATTTTAAAGTTGGGAGTCAAATATAATTGTGTTTCTGGGAAATAATCATCTTTGGCATATCGATTTTGAAAATAATATGCAACAAATAGTTCATTATTAATATATATTTTCTTATCCGGTTTACATAATCATCAATATGATGGTTGTATTTTTAGACTACGCGTAATGGGTGACTGATACCATATTGGTCACTCATGTCACCTTTGCGCAACATCAGTTTTCTCTCTCCTGATCAAACACATGATCAGACAGTGACCCCAACACCCGTAATGGGTGACCGATAACTTTTTTTTTAATTTTAATTTAAACTAAAAACAATACATTAATAATAATTAAAACTATTACATATAATAAAAACATTACATTAATAATAAAAAAAACATTACATAAATAGATTAAAACTATTAAAAAAACAAACAAACTAAAAATCCAAATTATATTTGGCTTTAATTGTCGCTTTCTTCTTCAAAACTCACTCAAGCTTTTTGTCGGTCATGTGGTTCATTGTAGAATTTCATTTGCTTGAGCTCTTGGTTTTCTTTTTAAATCTCCATGAAATCAGTTATAGACGCTTTGCGGAGGAAAAAAAAAGTCGTATGTGGCCTCTTTCCAACACCCGACTAATTGCTGAGCCACATGCGCTTCACTGACATCTGAACCTTGAGCAGTTGATGATGATGATGCCGCTGCTTTCTTCTTTGCCTTGTCCCGCCCCATTGGTCGAGGGGGTGCAACTTCCACTTCTTCATCATACTGATCCGCACCGACTTCTTAACCTTGAGCAGCTAATGATGACGACGTCCTTGACTTTTTTCCACGAGTCTTCGCGAAAATCACCAATTGTTTTGGGTATTCTTGCTCCTTCCACTTTGGATGGTCCTTCAACAATCTCCAGCACTCACCTCTGTGAAGTCCCCTGCATGTTCAGTCCTAAATTCACTACAAGACAGCTCGTACAACATTTGGTCGTTCGCCCCACTTGAGTTTATTCGTACGAGGCTGTCATAAATATAACAAAAGTTTGCAATTTTATGTCGGAGCCTATTCTTCCACTTGCAGTTTAGGGAGTCGTATGTGCGGTTCGTCTCACCCATTTCTTTCTCAAAGTAAGTTAACACATCCTGCCAAAATCCACAATGCACCCTGTAGTTCGCTTTAACGACATTTTCGGACGTGTTGATCCAAGCCTTGCATAAGGCCAGCTCTTCGGGCCTCGTCCATGTCGCGCTTCCGCCGGTCACCCCATTTGTCGGTGGTTGACGCCTTTTTGGTACCTTCTTTGTCGGCGCTACAACGGGGGAGTCGGAAGACTCAGAAGACTCGACGTCGAGGCGAGCGGCGGGAGTGGCGGGAGAGGCGGTGCTAGTTTGTGTTCGTGGTTGGTAGTCGAATTGGTCGAGCCCTGCGAAAGGATCAAAATTTCCATACCAAAATAATTTTGGTATTGTTGTGGTGGCTGTTGTTGTTGTCGAAGGTATGGTCGGTATGGTTGTTGGTAGTAGGGGGGAGAAAATGTATTATTTTGATAACCTTATGGTTGAGGATTAGTTTGGTGTATAAAAGTTGGTGGTTGAAATTTGATAGAGGGTGATTGAGAGTGTGGGATTGTTTGGTTGGCGTCGAGATTTTGAAGCTTTGCCTTTGTTCTTGGAAGACATTTTTGAGAAGGTGATTGAGAGAATAGAGTGTGTGATTGAGTATATTAGAAAGATAAGAGAGTTGTGAATTATTTGGTAAAAGAATTGGGTATTATTGGAAATAGTGTCCAACACATCAAATAAACCGGTATTATGGTTCGGGTATTTTAGAGTCCTATTCGGGTTCCCCTCGAGGCGTCAATGAACACGAGAAATAAAGGAGATATTTAATTAATGGTTTAATTAAATGGATTCGGGCTTAACGGACTAGTGTAGTTAACGGGTAATTACCTAGCTATAGAATTCGGGCTAGGTTATGGATCGGATCAGGCTTGTGGTGGCGGGCTTAGACTAATTTGAGTTCGACTCAAATTAGGTCTTGCACAGTATATATTGAGGGTTAAGGGTATAACCTAAACACACTTAATACTTGTTTGTGCAATACCCCATCCGGCCGAACACCTCATTCGACCGAACCACCACTATCGCCGATCGACCGCCGCAGCTCCGCCGCCGCCGTCGCCAGGAAACCGAAAGGGTTTTCGGTTTGTGTTCATCGGTGCTCTTTTTCTCAAGGGTGTTTTGTACTACCTCGTGGTACATCGTCTCGTTCGTGACCAACCTTGTGTGATACGATAGAGGGATTCTTGCTTGAATCCTGGTGCAGTGATTTGATCTGGCTCGTACTAGATCACATGGTTTATCTACTACACCAATTCGCAACGAAGTAAGTATTCGAATTGTTTATTTAATTAGTTCTATTAAATAATCTAGTTGCATTAGAATTGTAAACCTAACGGTCCAAAAAGTTTTAATCGGGTCAATGTTCTATCAAGTTACTTGTGATTTCCGCCTCAAGTAAATTGTGACTAGATGAATAAAAAATCCAACAGTGGTATCATAGCGCCATTGGTTTACAAGTCTAATAGTGCTAGACGTTAAATTCGAAATTCATAAAAGTGTTTTTATGATTTTCGGAATTTCCGAAAATTGTTTTTGGGGATTTCCGAAAATTGGAAAATACATTAAAAATAGGTTTTTATATTTTTCGGTATTTTATAAAATTATTTTTATAGTATTTCCGAAAATTCGGAAATATTATTTAATAAATTAAAAACGTTTTTTTATTAAATTAATTAATTATGATAATTTCAAATGTTTGGAATTATCAAGAATTTGAACAAATGATTTTATCAAATCTAGATTTTATTTAAAAGATTTAATATAAATATTTTATATTATTTTATATATTATTCGAAATATATAAAAAGATATATAAAATTATTTGTTTAAATAATTAAATAAAAGTATTAATCCTATTTTAGTATATACATGTTTTTGGGAATATATATATATGCCAAAAATAGTTGATTTGGCAAATCTAGAATATTATTTAAAGATGTTTTAAATAAGGATAAAATTTAAAAGTTTAAATTAGGGATGTTTGACATATCCAAATATTTTAAAAGATTTAAAAGGAAAATAAATTTAAAATAAAAAGATATTTTTAAATATAGATATAGATATATCCGAAAATTTATTTCGGTATATATTTATATATATTTAAATATTTTCGGAAATTTTAAATATTTAAAAGGGATTGGATTTTCGAATATTCTATTATTTACCTTATTTACTTATAATTGTCTATAATAGAAATAATGGAATAAATATTAAAAGTATTAATTATATATTATATATTAATTAAAAGTTAATTTAGAATATATATATATATATATATATATATATATATATATATATATATATATATATATATATATATATATATATATATATATTAATTCCGAAATTCCTATATATATCAAATGTGATTTGATATTCCTCCCTTATATATATATATATATATATATATATATATATATATATATATATATATATATATATATATATATATATATATATATATATATTATGTAATAAAAGTTTATTAAATATTATATAAGATATAATTATAATAGTAATTAAAACGTTGCGTCCTCGCCCGTTTAATAGAATTAATTAAACTATATAGAACTTTAGTAAATGAAATTAAAATGTTTTAATTATCATAGGATATAATTATATAATAGTTTATATATATTATAACTAAAGTTAAATACATCGTCGCTTATGTCATTAGTAGGCCCACCCATAGTCTAGGACATATAAAGGATGAAAAGGAAGAGATATAGATCTCTAAACGGGGTTGCGTTTTTAACACGCCTAGCGCTGACCTGCCCCGTCGCCTCCCTTGTCTTAGAATGGAGCTACCGAACGGGCATAATAGGATGATGTCAAGATTAAAGGTATAATCCTATTATTAAACAAATCCTTCCCGTTTAATATAAATATGAACATCGTGTGCTCTCCATAAAATAACACGCGCTCGTATTATAGTCTGATTAACGGAACTCGTGTGGTTAACCGGTACGTTAATTGTGAGATTATCTTATGAGTGAAACGATTCTCGCGATACTCAAGCGAACTTGAGCCGAGAATCCATGTGGGCGTTTTATGGTCGTTTCACCTTCTAATATATGATCCACGGTATCCCGGTCATATAGATTAGAATGAGCATTGACTCGAGATTAACATGTCATTCTCCCACGAGAATGAATCTCAAAGAACTAGGGATTTCATGAGATTGAAATTGACAATAGTTTGCATGCGACACGAAATTATTTGGTGTGAAATACGGCATCCCTCTTCACATCAAATAACTAGTGGTCGTATCCTAGCCTTATAAATAAAGATTGGGAAAATTATTATAAGGATTATTAATGAATACACTAACAAAGAATTGTTTCTTTTGTAGATGGCTTCCAACAACAACATTAACAATAACAACAACAATGTCCCACTTCCTCCTCCACCTCCACTTCCGATTCTACTCGCACTTCCACATCGACTAAAGTCATCTCCAAATAAGGTTTCGTCTTGAAATAGTATTGGCGGTTTTGACTATGTGGAATATCTCGGTAATACTCGTGTTGTTCATGAAAACATGAAACTCATCAAGAAATGAAAAAGCTTCATCGGAAAGATGAGAGGATACATAAACAACTCAGAAAGTCTGGGTATGCCTATCTCTAACGAGTTAGCTATTGATATGATCTCACACAAGCTAACTCCAGAGTATTCTTCGTTCGTATCAGACTACGACAAGAATAAGAGAGAAATCACAATCTTAGAGTTGTTCAAGGAATTAAAAGTTGTTGAAGATAACTTGTTAACTACTTGCAACTGTGATTTTGAATCTCCAGTCTTGAACATTGAGTCTAATGATGCTGAAAGAGGTGAACCTTCTCGTCCTAAGAGGAAAATAAAAGCTAAGGTGGGACATCCCCAACGAAAGCTTAAGAAGAAGAGAACCTCTTTAATAGCACCTAAGGACTCTATATGCTTCCATTGCGATGAGGTGGGTCACTGGAAGAGAAATTGTCCAAAGTAACTTGATGATTTGAGAAATCATAGGATCCAACAATATGGTGTCCTAGGTACGTTTATGATTGAACTCCATAATACTTCTATGTCTAATTCTTGGGTTCTAGATACAGGGTGTGTTACTCACATTTGCACTGATATGCAGGGACTTAAGAACAGTAAGAACTTGAAGCATGGAGAGCTTAAAACGTTAAACTTTAAACTTTTAAACTTTTAAACGAAAAATTTAACATAACCTTTTCTTAATTTTGTCTTAAAACCTATTTATTCCAATTATTCAAAAACTTTGAATAATATACTTGGATTAAACATACTAGGTTTTATTTTACTAAACAAAAAAAAGAAACCTAGTTCTTTTTATCTTGAACCCTATTCAATCCAATGTTCATTCAAAACTTGAAGAACACATGCTTGGTTCGAAAATTACTAGGGTTCTTTTCTAGATAAAAAAAACTTATTATATACGTATATATGTATGTACGAAATCGGGAAAAACAAGGGAGGAAAAAAAACCTAATTTTTTTTATCTTGAACCCTATTCAATCGAATGCTCATTCAAAACTTGAAAAACACATACTTGGATTCAAAAATCTTAGGGTTCTTTTCTAGACAAAACGAAACTCAACTGAACCCCATTGAGACTAGTAGAAAGCTCTGATACCACTGTAGGATTCACATGGTGAAACTTGAATCTTACATACTGGATCTCTACTAAACAATGAGATCACAAGAAGAAGAAGATGAAGAAAATTACCTTTAGATTGCTAAAGAATGATCTACCTCTACTGCACCACCTGCACACGCTGCAAGACCGCGTTGTACCAACAA
Source organism: Calendula officinalis (assembly GCA_963853835.1). Taxonomy (NCBI): domain Eukaryota; kingdom Viridiplantae; phylum Streptophyta; class Magnoliopsida; order Asterales; family Asteraceae; genus Calendula; species Calendula officinalis. The sequence goes on from OY970826.1 coordinate 41,867,912, forward strand.
AGTATCACACAAGAACTTGTGTGTGTGTGTTCTTCGTCGAACACCAAAACGAAAACCCTTTGGGGTTCGGTTTCGGTCGATTGGCCGAGAGAGAGGAGAGGGAGAGGTTTAGGGTTTTGTGGTGTTGTAATGTATAACCCTTAAACCCTCACATAAGCCCTTTATTTATAAGGCTAGATGTTACGGTTTAGTCCTTGGAGTTTAATTATGATTAATCTCATAATTAAACTTCCTATTAACACTTTAAACCCTTGGACTATTACTAGTTAATTAATAGACTATTAATTAACTGTTCGTTAAATACTTAAGCTAATATTTAACCATCCTCACAAATAATAATTAGACTATTTTTATTTAATCTCTTCTTTACAATTAACTTAACTAGTTAATTATTGCACACAACTTACTTTATTCGGTTGTCCATTATTGGGTGTGTAGTGGTGTGACCCTTTAGTGTGCCTTATAACATTGGACACGTGACACATGTACTTATCTGTGCACATAAATCCAACAGACTCCCACTTGTGCAAGTTAAGTATCACTTACTGATCATCGTTGGCCTAAAGCGGTCCCTAGCCAGACATTTAAGATAACCACGTTATAAGAACTCTTACATCCAGAGATAATATTCATAAAATGAATAACACTAATAGATTTTCCTTTCGCATCATGATATTTCTTAATTAGATTAATAGACATGGAGCAGGGATCTTGTACTATATACTCGAATTTTCTCGACACTGATTTCGACTTTCTGCAGTAACGGATTACCGAATGATCTAATCATTCTCCGAGCGCGGCCATGCATTTCAGTAGTCTTAATCGTCGAGCGGCCATGAAATATCTCTTCTAATTAAAGAAGGTGTAAATTCCATCTTGACTATTTGTGTTATCTTGCCCACGACTTCCGCTGTCTTAGTCAAGTTCCTTATGATCACCTTTTTACGGTGTGACGTTAGATAAACGCTAAAGATCAGAAGTCATCGCGTCTCAAACTAAATGTCTTGGGTCAGAGGACATCTACTCGAAATTACTTATGCTTGGGCTCCATGAAGTAATCTCGATCTTTTGGTCACGTCTAATGTTTAGCAAACTCTGTAAACATCTATGAATATTATTTTAACAATCCTTGTATCTCTATTCAATAACTATGAAATAGATAAATATTCATAATGATATTAACTCTTGAATCTAGCTCCCACTAAATTCAAGCAACCACATACATTTTAGATACTCAAAACTTTGCGTATCAAGGATAGGTTTAAAACATGTTAAGAATAGACAATGTGAAAATATTACGTAAAACTTTCTATTTCAATCCCATGAAATGTTATTACATAATGTATCGATTTCAAACATGTCTATGGATCATAATAAAAAATTACTAGCTACCAATATCTAGGTACTGCATGCCTATAGCGTGTGCATGTTTCTCATGCTTTGGTCCAGCTAGTGGTTTTGTCAACGGGTCAGCAACGTTGTCATCCGTTGGTAGTTTCTTAATAACAATATCACCTTCTCTAACATACTCACGTATGAGGTGATATTTTCTGCGCACATGCCTGGTGTTTTGATGCTCTCTTAGCTCAACAGCTTGCGCTATTGCTCCAATGTTATCACAGAATATTTCGATGGGTCTAGAGATATTGGCAATAACTCTAAGATCCTCGATAAAATTATTAAGCCATATGGCTTCCTACCAGCATCATTTGCCGCAATGTACTCAGCCTCTGTAGTCGAATCTGCTATCATATCTTGTTTCTGACTCTTCCAAGATATAGCTCCTCCGTTTAGTGTGAATACAAATCCCGATTGAGATTTGTAATCATCTCTGTCGGTTTGGAAGCTTGCATCTGTGTAACCAGTTACACGCAATTCTTCCATCGAACCTCCAAAGACCAAGAACATTTCTTTCGTCCTTCTCAAATACTTGAGAATGTTCTTCACAGTCACCCAATGGGCCTCACCAGGATTCTTTTGATATCTGCTCGTAAGACTTATCGAGTAAGCAATATCGGGCCTAGTACATAACATGGCATACATGATTGATCCAATTGCCGAAGCATATGGTACCAAACTCATCCTAGCTTGTTCTTTGCTAGATGTAGGACTCTGAGCTTTGCTCAGTGTAATGCCATGTGTCATTGGAATGAAACCTCTCTTGGAATCACTCATACTGAATCTCTTCAGTACTTTGTCAATGTATGTACTTTGACTAAGTCCAATAAGTCGCCTAGATCTATCCCTATAGATCTTTATACCTAGTATAAACGCGGTTTCTCCCAAGTCTTTCATTTGGAAACATTTACCTAACCAGGATTTTATTCCTTGTAATGCTGGTATATCGTTTCCTATGAGCAGTATGTCATCAACATACAAGACTAGGAAGATTACTATGCTCCCACTGAATTTTGTGTAGACACACGCCTCGAACTCACTTTTGACAAAAACCAAATTCTTTGATTCTTTTGTCAAAGTGTAAGTTCCAACTTCTAGATGCTTGCTTTAATCCATAAATGGATTTTAGCAATTTGCATACTTTGTTAGGATTCTTTGGATCAGTAAAACCATCCGGTTGTATCATGAATACGTCCTCATTCAACACCCCGTTAAATAAGGCGGTTTTAACATCTATTTGCCATATCTCATAGTCGTAATGTGCTGATATGGCCATAAGAATTCTAATAGACTTAAGCATAGCGACTGGCGAGTAGGTTTCAGAGTAATCCTCACCGTGTGTTTGCGTGAAACCCTTCGCGACAAGTCGTGCTTTGTAAGTATGCACTTTCCCATCCATGTCAGTTTTCTTCTTGAAAACCCACTTGCATCCAACAACTCGTGACTGTGGTGGCAAGTCTGATAACACCCAGACTTGGTTGTCATACATGGATTGCATCTCTGCTTGCATAGCCTCGAAGAATCTTTCAGACTCTATGCCATCAGCAACTTCCCTGTAGGTTAATGGTTCTAGTAGACTTCCATCATCTTCATCGATCAATCCAAGATACCTATCTGGTTCTTGGCGTGGTCTACTGGACCTACGCGGATTGCATGTTTCTTCTTCCTCAACCGGTGGGTCTTGTTGGGAATCAACAATTCTCTGTTGAACCACTGGTTCGACTGAAGTCGTAGGTGGATCTTCATTCTCTTCAATTTCTTGAAGCTCTATTTCTTTTCTTGGAGTTTCAGTTCCTAGAAACTTCTCCTCCAAGAAGACACCTTTCCGAGCAACAAAATTGTCTTCTTGATGATAGAAATAGTATCCTAACGTTTCCCTTGGATATCCAACGAAGATACACTAATCCGACTTGGGGTTGAGTTTGTCTGTGAAGTTACGTATAGCGTACGCTTCACAACCCCGACTCTTGAGAAAAGACAATTTTGTCTTTTTACCCGTCCAATTCTCGAACGGAGTCTTTTCTACCGACTTGGTCGGAACCCTATTCAGTGTGAATGCTGCAGTCTTGAGTGCATGTCCCCAAAATGATAGTGGTAGTGGGGCGCCACATCATTGAACGTACCATGTCTAACAAGGTGCGATTCCTCTTTTCTGATACACCATTCATCTGAGGTGTATACGTAGGTGTGAGTTGTGAAACAATCCCGCATTCCTTCAAATGATCGTCGAACTCTTGGCTCAAATATTCGCCTCCCCGGTCCGACCGAAGTGACTTTATTTTCTTGCCTAGTTGGTTCTCTACTTCCCTCTGATATTCTTTGAACTTATCAAAGGTCTCAGACTTTAGTCTCATTAGAAAGACATAACCATACCTACTGAAGTCGTCAATAAAGGTAATGAAGTAGCGGTATCCACCTCTGGCTTCTGGAGTAAAGGGTCCACACACATCTGTGTGTATAATCCCTAACAACTCGCCTGCCCTTTCATTGAAATGGTTGAAAGGGTCTTTTGTCATCTTGCCAGATAAACAAGCTTCGCATATTGCATATGATTTTAAATCAAATGGCTCTAGAATTCCATCGTCGTGGAGCTTCTTTATGCAAGTCTCGTTTATATGACCTAAACGACAATGCCAAAGATAAGTTTGATTCAAGTTACTCTTGGATCTTTTACTTATATGATAAACGTCTCGTTCTATGTTATTTAGATTTAACGTGTATAGACCATTATGAGAATTTGCTTTAAAATATAAAATGTCATCTTTTAAACACAAAATTGTTTTACCATAAAACTCATAATAAAAACCACTGTCTATAAGTAAATCAATCGAAATAAGATTTTTAATAAGTTTAGGAACATAATAACAATCTTTAAGTTCTAAAACTCTTCATGAAGGCAACTTGAGAAGATATGTTCATACGGCTTCAGCTCCAACCTTGGAACCTTCGCCTACTCGTAGTTCAACATCTCCTTGTCCCAGCCTCATGTTCTTCTTAAATTCCTGCAAATGATTGCAAATGTGATGACCACATCCGGTATCCAATACCCAGGATTCACTACAAGTAACGAGACAATCAATCATAAAGATACATGAATCGCTAACAAAGTCAGCGTCCAACGACAGTCCCACATCGGACGTGTGCTCGCAAATATCCTTGCTGCCACAAGCTGGGCAACACAAATCAGCAACGTCTCTCAACCATACATCGAACTCATCCATTGGAACCTCGGGGAGAGATTCTTCCTCTAGCCTTTGAATATCGCGTATACACAAGAGCTTCTCGTGTAGACCTGCGACACTCAGATCAAAGTTCCCGACTAAACGTACTACCTTGTCCTAATAGTACTGAGTGAGAGATCCAAACAAGAATAAGACTTGTTCATGCTGGTTTGATGTGCCAGTAACTAGGGTGAGACAATCTAGTAACCTTCTTATGTTAATAAGATGGTCACTCAATGGTTGATCATCTTTCATCTTTGACGAAAAGATTTCTTGCAAAACGAACTGCTTACTTTCTTCAGTACGATCTTTAAACGTTTCCTCAAGATACTAGACAAACTCATAGCACGGTTTCTTACGTAGATTATCAGTAAGCTCTGATAATGAAGTAAGAATAAGAATCGACATAACTTGTGAATCATCAGCCAGATACTAATAATATGCGTCAAGCTCGTCATCCTGGGCATCTTGCCCTGGTTGTCCCTTGGGCACCTCATCTATTACGTACATTAAATTCAATGATTTTAGGTAACTCCTAAAATGCACTTTCCAAACTTTGTAGTTCGGACCAGTAAGCTTCCATTTTCCAGTGATGAACTTTCGAGATTCGTTTGGTGAATAAAACGGAATTTCTGACGGTACAGACATCTATAAGAAAAACAACAAACAGTTAGTATGATTAGATAAATAAATAACTTCTAACATTATTACTTTTAAGAATAATAGTTAGACTAGGATCCATATTTCACGCCCTCTAATGCAAGGTTCGGGCACTTCCCATTAGAGCCACGCTATTTCTGGTAGGTATAGCCATACCGATTGCCTCTAGACTAGAAACGATTCCTAGATGTTCGGGATATCAAGTTGAACAACAAACTTGTACATGTTTTAATTCCTCTAGTGAATTTTGGGCCGGGACTCCCGATTATCACCAAAATAGAGCGTACCACCTAAGACAGTGCGATGCCTTGCGCCGGGACTCCCATTATCACAAGACCCTACGCGCCCTAACACTCGCAATGATTTGAACCACATCTAAGGTTCTTTATCCTTACAAGGTGAATATCGTTGAACAAGTGAGGTGTTCCATTAGGTGGGTTGCACTCTGATCTAAGATTTTCTAGAAAGGATTTTCCTTTGTTCGAAAAACATTAGCCAGTTTTTAACCTTTTAAAATTACTTGGTTTTATAAACTAACTGTTTATAAATTCCACTTTTAATTTTGTCTTTTAAAACTTGGTTTATAAACAAACTGTTTACTTTGCCATTATTAATTCAAAACTTGGTTTTCTAAACAAACTATTTATAATCACCATTATTAATTTATTAAAACGTGGTTTTCTAAACAAACTGTTTATAATCACCATTAAAGATATAAAATAAATACATACAATTTCGAAAAATTGCTATGTCATAACTCCAAAGACTTGGTTTTGTGTTTTGTATATTTAAAAATAAAAATTTTAATAATTTCCGAAAAATATATAAAAATTTTGAAAAATCTAAAAATTATTAAATAAACACAATTTCACTTCTTTTGGGTTATGTCATACTAATATATTAAACAAATAATAATGAAATTACACATAAATTGATTTCAATTTCCCCCTTAATTTCATAATTATCTAGATTTTAATAGACTATTAAAATCATTAGGTTTAATTTAAATGTTAAAACGTATTATTATAACTTAGACAAAAAATTAAATAATCTAGTCAACTAAATACTTATAGATCGACTTATAATAATAAAATCTTACATAATAACTTGTAGATTCTATTTCTTGATTTAGACCATATCTTGGACTAAAATCAAAAAGGGTATCTTGGTCTCCAAGAAACACCACCCAACCGAAACTCGGTGGGTTCGGTTTTGGTCGACCACTCGGTCGTCGATCCGAGTCCCAACCGAGTCTCGATTGGTTCGGTTTTGACTACCGTTTTATATATATATATATATATATATATATTATTATTTCTTGTAATAATAATAATAATAAACAAATAAAATGTTAAACTTTTAAACGAAAAAATTTAACATAACATTTTCTTAATTTTGTCTTAAAACCTATTTATTCCAATTATTCAAGAACTTTGAATAATATACTTGGTTTTATTTTACTAAACAAAAAGAAAGAAACCTAGTTCTTTTTATCTTGAACCCTATTCAATCAAATGTTCATTCAAAACTTGAAGAACACATGCTTGGTTCGAAAATTACTAGGGTTCTTTTCTAGATAAAAAAAACTTATTATATATGTATATATGTATGTACGAAATCGGAAAAAACAAGGGAGGAAAAAGAAACCTAATTTCTTTTTATCTTGAACCCTATTCAATCCAATGCTCATTCATAACTTGAAGAACACATACTTGGATTCGAAATCTTAGGGTTCTTTTCTAGACAAAAAGAAACTCAGCTGAATCCCATTGAGACTAGTAGAAAGCTCTGATACCACTATAGGAAAATCTTGTAGGATTCACATGGCGGAACTTGAATCTTACATACTGGATCTCTACTAAACAATGGGATCACAAGAAGAAGAAGATGAAGAAAATTACCTTTAGATTGCTAAAGAATGATCTACCTCTATTGCACCACCTGGACACGCTGCAAGACCGCGTTGTACCAACAAAGTATTACACAAAAACTTGTGTGTGTGTGTTCTTCGTCGAACACCAAACCGAAAACCCTTTGGGGTTCGGTTTCGGTCGATCGGCCGAGAGACAGGAGAGGGAGAGGTTTAGGGTTTTGTGGTGTTGTAATGTATAACCCCTAAACCCTCACATAAGCCCTTTATTAATAAGGCTAGATGTTACGGTTTAGTCCTTGGAGTTTAATTATGATTAATCTCATAATTAAACTTCCTATTAACACATTAAACCCTTAGACTATTACTAGTTAATTAATAGACTATTAATTAACTGTCCGTTAAATACTTAACCTAATATTTAACCATCCTCGCAAATAATAATTAGACTATTATTATTTAAACTCTTCTTTATAATTAACTTAACTAGTTAATTATTGCACACAGCTTACTTTATTCGGTTGTCCATTATTAGGTGTGTAGCGGTGTGACCCTTTAGTGCCTTATAACATTGGACACGATGACACGTGTACTTATATGTGCACATAAATCCAACAATATCGTGAATCTTGTACCAACTAAGAAGGTTGCCAAAACTCCCTCTGAAATGTGGACAGGGAATCCTCCCTCCCTCAAACATTTGAAAATCCGGGGTTGTGAATTTTATGTAAGGCATGAATATCACGACAAGCTAAGTACAAATCAGAGAAGTGCTACTTCATTGGCTATCCACGATATTCTTTTGGATATTGGTTCTATAATCCAAAAGAGAACAAAGTATTCATATCTCGAAGAGATTCTTCCTCGAGAGAGAGCTATTATCCAAAGAAGACAGTGGGAGCAAAATTGATTTTGAAGAGTGTCAAGAGTCAACCAATGAAGATGTAGTGGCACCTATAGTTGACACTAGCACTCAACCAGAGGATGAGACTCCTGTTGAGGAAAATGATGTAACTCCTACCGTTCCACGTAGATCCTCTAGAACTGTTCGCCCTCCTGAGCATTATGGTGATTATTATGATTACCATATCGCTGAAGGCGATGCATCTACTAGTTAATTTACCAGTTGATAATGATGAGCCATCAAGTTCTAAGGAAGCTATGGAAGGCCCTGAGGACGAAAAGTGGAAAAGGGCTATGGAGAGTGAGATTCAGTCCATGTATGACAATCAAGTATGGAACTTTATTGAGACTTCTCCCGGCACTAAAATCGTTGGGTGCTAGTGGATATTCAAGAAGAAGATTGACATGGATGGGAATGTGCACACCTACAAGGCTAGGTTGGTAGCAAAAGATTATACTCAAACTCATGGGGATTAATTATGATGAAACCCTTTTCACCAGTATCCAAGACAAAGTCTATCTATTTTATTGCTTGCCATAGCTTCATTTCATGATTATGAAATTTGGCAGATGGATATCAAAACTGCCTTCCTTAACGGAAGACTTACTGAGGATGTCTACATGGCACAGCCAGAAGGTTTTATCATTAATAAATATCTTGATAAAGTGTGCAAGCTTGAGAAATCCATCTATGGATTGAAACAAGCCTCTCGAAGCTGGAATCTTTGCTTCCATGAGAAAGTCAAGGAGTTTGGTTTCTCTAGGAGTGAAGATGAGTCCTGCGTTTACACCAAAGTTAGTGGGAGCGTTGTAGTCTTTCTAGTACTGTATGTTGATGACATACTCCTTATTGGAAATCATATTCCTACACTACAAGATGTGAAGTCTTGGTTGGGAAAATGTTTCGCAATGAAGGATCTAGGAGATGCATCGTACATACTCGGTATAAAGATATACAGAGATAAAGAAAGACGTCTAGTTGGATTGAGCCAGAGTACATACTTGGATAAAATACTAAAACATTTTAGTATGTTTGATTCCAAGAAAGGGTATCTACCCATGAACCATGGCATAACATTGTCTAAGAGTCAATGTCCCAGTACTGAGCAAGAACCGGAGAAGTTGAGTCGATTCCCCTACGCCTCGGCGATTGGATCGATCATGTATGCCATGATATGTACTCGTTTGGATGTCTCATATGCTTTGAGTATGGTCAATCGGTTCCAGGGCGACCCTGGCAACGATCATTGGACTGCGGTGAAAACGATTCTCAAGTACCTAAGGAGAACAAAGGACATGTTCTTAGTGTATGGTGGGAAAGACGAACTTGTTTGGGAAGGTTATTGTGACGCGAGTTTCCAAACGCATAGAGATGACTCGAGTTTCCAAACGCATAGAGACGAACTTGTTAAACGGAGGAGCTGTCACTTGGAAAAGTTCTAAGCAGGAGACAGTTGCTGATTCAACTTGCGAATCTGAGTATATTCCTGCTTGTGAGGCAGCAAAAGAGGCCACATGGTTGAATAACTTCATTGGTGATTTTGGTGTCGTAACAAGCATCAAGGAACCATTGAAAATTTTCTGCGACAATGAAGCTGCAGTCGCTTTGACTAAAGAATCCAAAGATCATAGTCGAACCAGGCATATACTCAGAAAGTTTCACTACGTGAGAAAGCGAGTTGAGGAAGGAGACATGATAATGACAAGAGTATCGTCGGAAAACAACCCGGCTGATCCTTTCACAAAAGCACTAAGTCGGGTCAAGCATGATGCTCATGCGATGACGATAGAGATTAGATTTCATAGTGACTTATCATAAAGTGTTATTCATTTAAAATTTGTAGTGAAAATTAAATTGTATGAATTGATGATTTATTTATGGAGATTAAATAATTTTCAAGTGTTCTATCATTCATATAGTATTTAATTATTCCATTTCAACCTTTTGCATGTTTAGAACCTATTCCAAAGTAACCTAAGAGATTACTTAAACGTCCACAGTCAATCGTTCTTATGGGAATAAGGATTGAATTAAGATGTCATGGGAAAGTTAGTAGATTGTTCAAAAGGATGAACATTGCATGGAGATTGTTGCTACTCTCATGAGCATTTAAAAGGTGTATTTAAATGTTGGACTAACCCACGCTCAGAGAATTACCCCATGGACTTCAACATGGATAATAGTGAGGCGATAATATCGTATGAGTCTTCAGACCAAGATGCATCGTTTCCCTAATACGATTCCGTGATGCATTGGTCTAACTCCAAAGCTATTCGTAACTGGTAGTTATACAGATTAGTTCCATGTATCATGTGATGAATATGAAGGAGGTGGTCTAGTTAAGGTTTATTCGTTCCCTCTGATCAAAGTGAGAGAGGAGATATCTTTGGGCCCCCTGTTGATTTGATGTGACATTGAAGTACCTGCGCAGGTCATGACTAAATTGAAAGTTCAATTAAGTAGTCAAATCGTCATCATAAATCTCGAATCAGGAAATATAATCGTAACTAGAGTGATTGACAAGTCCATGTCACTAGTTACATGATATCGCGCAACGAAGGACATATGATCACTTATCATAGGACTGTTTCTCAGAGTTCAGCAGCTACACATGCTATGCACACTCTAAAGGATACATTTACGCATATTGTTTATAGTTGATGAGATGTCCAAGTGGGAGACTGTTGGAAATAGTGTCAACACATCAAATAAACCGGTATTATGGTTCGGGTATTTTAGAGTCCTATTCGGGTTGCCCTCGAGGCGTACGAACACGAGAAATAAACGAGATATTTAATTAATGGTTTAATTAAATGGATTCGGGCTTAACGGACTAGTGTAGTTAATGGGTAATTAACTAGCTATAGAATTCGGGCTAGGCTATGGATCGGATCGGGCTTATGGGTGCTTTGTACTACCTCGTGGTATATCGTCTCGTTCGTGACCAACCTTGGGTGTGATACGATAGAGGGATTCTTGCTTGAATCCTGGTGCAGTGATTTAGGGGTGAGCATTTTGCCCGAAAAAACCGAACCGAACCAAAAATTACCCGAAACCGAACCGATAACAGAATTCGGTTCGGTTTTTGGTTTACAAAAAACGGCCATATCGGTTTCGGTCCATATCGGTTTCGGTCCGGTTTTTATCGGTTTTTAACCGGACCGAACCGATAAGTGAGCCCATCTCTTTTTCAAATTATTGGGGACTCCTCAACTGCTTGATACGTGACCTCTGTCCAATAAGCTAGCCCATCTCTTTTTCAGTCATCCATATCTCTTTTTAAAATTATACTTATCATGTTTCCAAAAAACCAATTGGTTTCCATCGTAACTTGTTCCGACTTCCCGACTTCACCTCTTTGGTTCATACTTTAACAGTTCATCGTTCATCCCTCAACCCTCATACATCTTTCATCATTGATTCATACCTCATCACAATTCATTTGGTTCATACTACACCGGTTGCACATCAAGAATTTTTAATGGAGAACAAGAATTGGGTTGAAACTCAAGAAACTCAAATTGATGTAAGTTTTTTTTTTTTTTTTTATGGTTGAAACTCAAGAACTTGAACTGCTTATTTAATTGGTTGTTGAGGTTTTTATAACCACCATTTGATTTCTAAATTTTTTGCGATAAGTATTCAACAAATCTATTTTACAGCAACGTAATTCCCTTTTCTTTTTAACGTTGCATTAACAGTAGTTCTTAGTGCAAATTGTTTCAGTACCTTTAATTGTATTACTAGGGTATTTGCGTGATGGCCATAAAAGAAGGCTAATTTAGTGTTTCAGTACTTGTACAATGACTGATTCATTAAAATAGTCCAAGTAAATAACATTCATCTTCATCCTTATATACAATATATACTTGTTAAAAGCCAAATACATGTTCTGCGTTTCATGTGTTCACTGTAATATTTCATGCGTTTCATGTGCTCACTGTAATATTTCTGCGTTTCATGTGCTCATTGTAATATTTCTGGGCTGGTGTGTTTCATTCGTATAATTTATTTATTGCTATTACCTGAAACGTGTATTATCCATTAATAGCATATAACCCACTGTAATATTTCTGTGTATTAGGATGATGAAGATTATGTCGATGATACCCAACCAGCAGATAATATTGAAGCCGATAATACGCAACCACCAGATAATACCCAACCAGCCCAGCAACAACGCCAAAAAAAAAGCGGAAGAAAATATCTGTATGTTGGAAGTACTTTGATGAGGTGACTATAAAAGGAGAGGATGGAGTGGAAGAATATGAAGCACACTGCAAATTCTGTTCTGTTATCTATAAATCAGGTTCTTCAAAGAAAGGAAACTACTAATATGAAAAGACATTTTCCCATTTGTGATAAAAATCCGAACAACGAAAACCGGTCTACTAAGAAACAAAGTACATTACAAATTAAGAAAGAAGTAGATGGGGAGGGTAGCATAACCACATGGAAGCATGATGAAAATAGAATCAAGAAAGCTTTATTAAACTTGTTTGTAGTCGGTGTATTGGTGATTTTCGGTTAAAACATTTAACAAACGCAGCAGAAAAGATTAAATCACCATAGACGGATCTTGATATTAATCATACAATCAAATTATAATCAAAATCAAAGAGATAGGAAGAACATTTCATACCCTTGAAGCCTTTGATCTTTGTGGAATCGGATGGACGAATATGGATGGATTGAAACCAAGGATTCCAACTGGGAATACCTCTAAAGTTGATCCACACAACACCTTCTCTAGAACACCAATTGGGATGCTAGTACAATGTAAGAACTAACGTACGTCCAGAAAAAGAAAAACAAAACAAAAGGTGAAAATCTTTTGTTTTGTTCGTGTACCTACCACCCAAGAAGAATCTTGGATGTGTAAAACTGTTGACCACCTAAACCCACGCAACACCCTTTTCTTTTCTTTGTGTTTATGCGGCCGTTTGTATTATCAAGAGGGAATTAGGGTTTTTAATTAGCTTGCCTAATTCTCTTTTGTTTCCTAATTGTAATTTACACTTAGGTTCCTTACTTTTTGGTTCTTCTTTTTGGTACACCAACTAAGTTTCATACTTAACAATTTAACACAAAACTTTAATTGATTAATTTATATAAATAATATAATTACACTAATTATATTACATATATCTAATGGTGTTTGGTGTATAAGTGTGTGACCCTTTAGGCTCACAAACAACTAGCCATATAACTATATGTTATACGCGTGAAGCATATTCCAACAGCTCCCACTTGCGCACGTGATAACATAAAGTAGTTATACAAGCAAAAGTTAGAGTCTAGCAACCTGCCAATGCCCCTAGAAGTACATGAGGAGTTTCATAAAATCTTTGTTCAAAGTTTTTCGAGCAGTTATCCTTTTGTTACTGATACTATGTTGAATTTTAGACAAGGATTAATGTCAATCTAAAATTTCAACGATTCTGTTTCTCGATCTATACACTGAAGTAGATTACCAAAACCAATCAAGATTCATCTTGATTACCTTTTGGGTGTGGCCACACATACATCTATTCAAATCATCGAGGGGCCCAGTAGTATCTAATCCACATGCGTGGAGGAACAAATTCTTTGTTGACTGCACGTGTGTGTCATATGCTTAATGACAAACCCGATAATGGTTGTTATAGCAGCCTTATTCAGGTCAGCGTTTAACCATATTAAAATTTGCCCCTATACATACACAAACCAACTTGCATCTCAAGTTAGAGGATAAGTGACAAAGCTTTTGCGAGATTCACTTGTGACATAAATCCAGGAAGTGATTTCTCATAGGTTGGGTCAGTCCAATTGTGCATCAATATGAACAACATGTGAGTTTTATTTCATCATCCTTAGTCATACTAAGATAATGTCATCAATGCCCTCAGATTTGTCTTAATAATATTCCCATATTATTAATATGACAATGGATAGTTTAGAATATAAAACGCAGTAAATATTCATGGATATAAACATGCAAATATAGAACACAGTAGATATTCATATAAAAACGATCATATCAAATATATCAATTTATTCCAATAAAAACTGCTCAATGTTCCATTATCCAAATACTAAAACAGATTACATGAAACTACTAGCTGGTCGAAGTCCAATGTTTCTAGCATGCTCAATATGTTTGGTACATGACATTGGCTTCGTGAAGGGGTCAGCTAAGTTGTCATCTGTATGAACTTTGAGCAAGTGTACATCTCCCATTAGGATCGCATCTCTAATGTAGTGAACCTTCCTCCGGTAATGTCTGGCGCCTTTCTGAACACCAGGTTCGTTGGCAATGATGATAGCACCTGTGTTATCACAGTACATATCCATGGGTCTTTCAATACTGGGGACAACTCCAAGCCCAGAAATGAATTTCCTCATCCAAACAGCTTCCATTGCAGCTTCAGTAGTTGCAATGTATTCAGCTTCTGTAGAAGACATAGCGATAGTGCTCTGCTTTGCGCTTTTCCAATCAACAGCGCCTCCGTTCAAAACGAAAACATACCCGGTTTGAGATTTGGAATCATCTCGATCAGTCTCAAAACTAGTGTCAGAATAACAAGTAACGCTTAGCTCATTTTGAGTTTCACCACCATAGACAAGAAACATATCTTTAGTATTCCTAAGATACTTCAGTATGTTCTTAACAGCAGTCCAGTGACTCTCACCTGGATTCTTTGATATCGGCTTGTAAGGTTCTGAGAGAACGCTACATCAGGTCTTGTGCACCGTACAGCATACATGATAGATCCTACTGCCGAGGCATATGGGACATCACGCATACGTTTCATCTCATCAGGTGAGGACGGTCCTTGAGTCTTACTCAAGTGTACATTGTGTTGCATGGGGAGACTTCCACATTTGGAAGCATCCATTCTAAACCGTTTTAGAATCTTATCAATGTACGCACTTTGACTTAGTCCGATTAATCGCTTTGATCGATCTCGATAGATCTTTATACCAAGTATATATGCCGCTTCCCCAAGATCCTTCATAGCGAAGCACTTCCCAAGCCAGGATTTTACATCTTGTAGCATTGAAATGTTATTTCCTATGAGTAGTATGTCATCGACATATAGGATTAGAAAGACGACAATGCTCCCACTAGCTCTTACATATACACATGGCTCGTCGGGATTCTGAGTAAAGCCAAACGTTTTGACTTCCTCGTCGAATCTTTTGTTCCAACTTCTGGATGCTTGCTTTAGTCCATAAATGGACCTTTGAAGCTTACATACTTTCTTTGGGTATTTTGTATTAACAAAACCCTCAGGCTGAACCATATAGACATCTTCATCAAGGTGTCCATTTAGGAAAGCAGTTTTAACATCCATTTGCCAAATCTCATAGTCATAGTACGCTGCTATGGCTATGACAATCCTAATAGCTCTAACGTCGACAACAGGCGAGAAGGTTTCGTCATAGTCAATCTCGTAGGTTTGAATGTAACCTTTTGCTACCAATCGAGCTTTATAGGTGTGTACGTTGCCATCCATGTCGGTCTTCTTCTTGAAGAGCCACTTGCTACCAACACTCTTACTGTTAGGAGGAAGATCAACCAAGGTCCATACTTGGTTATTTTTCATGGATTGCGTTTCCGCGTTCATAGCATCAAGCCATTTGTCAGATTCATAATCTGATAATGCAGCTCGATACTTAGGGGGTTCCTTATGATCCCCTAAACTTACCTCCTCAGCATCGACATGGAAACCATATCGTTCAGGTGCATGAGGTGTCCTTGCGGACCTTCGAACGGGGACTACATCATTTTGAGGTGCAACCGGAACAGTTTCATGTTCAGCCTCATCTTGATGTTCGCTAGTATCTACAATAGGTTGTGCATCTTCATCGCTTGGAATCTCGTCAAAGTCGATGGTACTCCCACTTGCTTCTTGTGAAATGATATTGCTCTCAAGAAACTCAGCATAACGAGCAATAATTACTTTTTGCTCAGGTGGGTAGTAGAAATAGTAACCCATCGTTTCCTCAGGGTATCCTATAAAGATGCACTTGACAGCTCTGGGTTCAAGTTTGTTTGGCGTGTCTCGTTTTACGAGAGCCTCACAACCCCAGACCTTCAAGTAAGACAAGTTAGGGACTTTCCCATGCCATATCTCATATTGTATTTTCAACCTTCTTGGTGGGAACCATATTCAGTATGCGAGCAGCCGATTTGAGTGCATAACCCCAAAAGGATAGAGGCAGAGTGGTGGGACTCATCATCGATCGGACCATGTCAAGAAAGGTGTGATTTCTCCTCTCTGATACAACATTATGATGTGGTGTATAAGGGGGAGTGAATTGTGAGACAATCCCACAATTCTTAAGATGGTCTTGAAACTCATGGCTCATGTACTCTCCTCCTCGATCGGAACGGAGAGCCTTTATCTTCTTGCCGAGTTAATTTTCTACTTCATTTTGGAAAGCTTTGAACGCTTCAAAGGTTTCATGTTTATGTTTAATCAAGTAAACATAACCATAACGACTAAAGTCGTCAGTGAAAGTAATGAAGTAGGTAGCACCTTCCCTAGTTCGAGTTCTAAAAGGGCCACATACATCGGTATGTATGAGTCCAAGTAGATCATTGGCTCTTTCGCCTACATGGGAGAAAGGCTTGCGCGCCATTTTACCAGATATATAAGAAACACATTTATCAAATGATTCGGAATCATCTGATTTTATAAGTCCATCCTTTTGTAATTTCAAAACGCGTTTCTTGTTAACGTGGCAAAGGCGACAATGCCATAGGAAAGTAGAATCCAAGTTCTTCTTGGATTTCTTGTTGCTACATGTATAAATAGAACTACTGTTTGTGATACGATTATGCATGTCAATCTCAAAGATACCATCACGAGGAATAGCATTAAAGCAAAAAACATTATCCTTTGAAACTGAAATACCATAATCCGTAAACGTATGAATAAAACCATTATTCCACAAACAAGAAAGCGATACTATAACCCTAGTAATACTAGGCGCATAGTGACAATTGTCTAATACAATAATTAAACCACTAGGAAGGATTAAATCATAGCTTCCTATAGCTTCGACCGGTGCACGCATCCCATTGCCTACGTACAAATCCAAAGCTCCATGATTTAGCTTTCTACATCCCCTTAGACCCTGCATGGTATTACAAATGTGAGTTCTACAACCAGTATCATATACCCATGATTTCTTAGGGAAAGCCTATAGTTCTATTGTGAAGATACCTGATGTGCCAACCTTGTTGGCTTTGTTCTTCATCCACTCTGCCAGGTAGGCAGGACAATTCCTCCTCCAATGGTCTGTTTCACCGCAGTGATGGCAAGCAAGCTCCTTAACAGGGTGCTCCTTTTGAGTAGGTGGGGGAACCTTTGGCTTGGGCTTGTAAGCTTGCTTTCCCTTGCCTTGGCCCTTCGCAACTACTTGCGGTTTTGGTTTTTGGATCTTTCCTGGCCTTATAGCAAGGACAGTAGGGGCCGGAGTTTTCTTGGGTAGGCTTGCTTCCGTTTGTTTCAGCATAGCATGTAATTCTGTGAATGTCTTCCCCATACTATGCATATGATAAGTCATGACAAACGGTGCAAAATCCTTGTTGAGTGACGTTAGAATCAAGCTAATCCCATGGATGTGCGGCATAGCGTAACCAAGCTTCTCAATTTGGTCTAAGTAGCTCTTCATCTTCAAAAGATAAAAGCTAACAGACTGTCCTTCCTCCTGCTTGCAAGCGTGGAAGGCTTTGGCAGTGTCAAAGAGTTCCTGCTCGGCTTGCTTTTGATACATGGCCTTTAGCATGCATCATATCAAATGCAGTAAGGTCCTCGAGATTCTTTTGAATCTCGGGAATCATGCTCACTAGCATAAGCGCGACGACTTCCTGTTGTTCGTTAAACCTTTTGGTATAGACTGCACTAACAGCAGCAGTAGCGGTAGCAGCAGGGGCAGGGGGCAGCGCCTCCTCCAAATGGTGGTACTTGTGCTCGGCCATAAGGACAATCCTTAGGTTTCGAGACCAGTCTACAAAGTTCGTTCCATCAAGTTTCTCTTTTTCGAGAACGAAACGAATGGTTGTGTGTATTAGGGTTTGATTGTTTGAAGTCATCTACCAAATTACAAAGTTCATTAATTAGTATTTTCAATAATAATGTCTTTTAATAAATTAACTACCCAATTAATTTTAATTAAAAGCTAAGATCCCATTGAGCTTCTATCATCGCATCAGTTGATCTGCTAGAGATGAAAGATCCAATAGGTAGGTGACGATCAACAATTGCATTACAAGTGCAACTCTTAGAGGTATGGGACTTCATGGCACCTAGTGAACAAGCATCTAGGGTCAAGTGGCATGTTTGTCGCATCTTCGCCTCGAGTCAAGGTCTCACCGTTAACTCGATTAAGTCATCCAATGTGAAATCATGTCAAAATAGATCTAGGTCTCACCGTAGAGAATAATGACATTGGATCTAAATTCAAACCACGTCTCACATGAATTCAAAAATAGAAGCAAGTGATTATCAACCGATTGGACGACGTGACTTAAATTTTAGGTATGTTAAATTTTAATTAATAAAATTTTATTAAGATATGAATGAATCATGTACTTCATTCATACCACTTCATAAGTCGTTTAATAAATGGTAAAAACATTTAGCGATTATTAGGGGTTAAGTTTCAAATCGTATTTAAACTTAGTTTAATCTCAAAACAATTTTAAATTAAAGATTAATCATTAATGATTAACAAGTAACCATAGATGGTAAAAAGTTTGGATGTTTTAATGTTTGTGTCTAAAATCATATTTTAATTGTTTTATTACTTGTATCTAACATAAAAGAAAACAACCACAAACATAAATAAAACATGCAACAAATTTTGTGCAAACCTCGACCGATGAAATCCTAGGTTCGGTCACGTGAGTCATCACGACGGACCGAAGGGTTAAACTAGGGGATGGGCCAACATGAACCCAAACGGGCCTACATAAACCCAATGGGCTCCCATTTTCCCTCATGACATTCTTGGGCAAGTAGAAACCAACAATTGTGAAAAAATACATTCTGCCAAAAAATTCAGACTGACTTCAAGGCCCGAAAATTCACTGAAGGATCTTCGGTGGTCTTCCCGCCTTCTGTAAATTTGTAGGTCTCTGAGTTGCGGAACTTTTGGCGGTGGTTTCAGGTCCAACGGAATAGCCAATCTCCGGGAAAGTCTGTTTTCGTGCAGCTGCGCAGGAGGTGCCGAAAATTGTTGTTTTGTCCTCATTTTCTCTCCATCTTTGGTCAACAAATTACAACATACAAAGAAATAAAATACAACTATTCTAATTACTTTTACAATGAAATTTGCCCCAAAACATGGCACCAAAAATAAAAGAAAAAATTGAAACAAAATTACAGCAATTTAAGCCAAAAACACGGCTTTTCCCAAATCAACCAAAACAACCAAACAATCAACACATTCATTCACAAAGGTCTAGGCTTTCATCGGTTTGCACAAACAAGAAAAAATTTTGATAAGTGTGACAACTCGATATTTCTGGTATGTAACTTCATTTCATTTCTAGAACTTTCCTTATTTAGAAAGTTTCTATTTTTAGACATTTCTATTTTTGGCATTCCTTACACACAACAAACATACATGTTTTTACACCATGCATTAGTGTTTGATTATTTTAGTCGACACAACATCTTATTTACTTATGGTGACACATTTTGAGCTAAATCATTTCTAAAAACAATAACGTTCTCGATAAAACAATAAACGAATAAACTTAATATAAACGTGACTCGATTTGAACTACGCTCTAAACCCGACACCTTAATCTTTTGACCGCCACTATGTGGCCGGCCTACCCTTGCTCGTGCCCTCTTGCTCGGCCAAACACCCTTGGGGTGTTGATCAAGTTACCTTGAATTCTATCTTGTTCCTTAAGCCTTATCCATCTAGTTTCAAAAGGAGTTGTAGTTAGACTCAAACTCTAACTAACCCTACACTATAAATACCCACCAAATGCCAAACCCTAACACTATTTTGCCCCCTTTCTCCCATTCGGCCGCAGCAAGCAAACCACCATCATCTTCGTCCGTTTTCCCGATTGCAAGCAATTCCGAGCACCCCTTTGCCGATTTCCCCCTTCATTCGATCAAGGTATGATGTTATAACCTTTGTTTTTCCTTGATATCTCCTTGCTTAAACCCTGTCTTGAACCCGAGACCATGGCCCTAGGCCATATGGTCTCGGTTAGCCACGAAAACCGAACACACACATGACCCTATCCGATCGGGTTCATGTGTGTGTGTTGTTCTTGTTTTGATGTTTACTTGATAGATCCATTTGTTAGAACCCTAGATCTCTGCTTGACATGCTAAAACCCTAGAATTAGTCCTTAGATCCGAACATATATCAATCTAACACCCAAAACTCGACCCATGACTCGATCTAGACCGAACTAGAACCAAACCCTTAGGGTTTCGGCCTAGCCGGCCAACCCTAGCCGAATCTTCACCAAACCGAGCCTAGGTTTACCAAATTTGACCATGTTTGACCTTGGTTGACTGAATTGTATCATACCCTAAACCCTAACCGAAATCTAGAAACCCTAGTTGACTTTTGTTGACTAGTTTTGACTAATGTTGACCAATAAGTCAAACCGGGTCAAGGCCGGATCTTGACCCAAACCGTGGACCCAAACCCGAATACCCAATCGGGCCAAGGCCCGTACTTGGCCCATATCGATCTACTTTAGTCCATCGGGCCCAAACCTTAGTTGGCCCATTAGTATCCAAGCCCATTTGGACCAAAGCCCAAACCTTTGGCCCATACCCAATCAAACCGAACCCAATTGGGCCAAGCCCAATTCATGGCCCAATCTAAGTGGACCTAAGCCCAATAAGAGGCCCAAGTGGCCTAACCTAGTGGCCCATTAAGCCAATCTAGGCCCAATAAGCCTAACCCAAGCCCATTTCATTTCATTTTGAAGTCCATTTCATTTCATATCATTTCATTTCATTTCGACCTATTAAGGCCCAATAACCCAAATTCATTCGATGTCACAAAACATAAAACATAACATGAAATACATATCATTTAACTTATATCGTGTATAAAATCGCCTGTGTTAGCTTAGGCTAATCATTAGTTAAATTATTTAGGAAGCTAGGAGTCTGCAAAGGATTCCTCTGTCTTAAGTATTTGTCGCTAAGCTTTGCCAGGTGAGTCCACAGACCCCTTTTACTCTTTTAAGTGTTTTATAAACTTTGGGGTGGAAAACATAAACATAAATTGCTACTGTTTTACTATGACTGTACAACAACTTTACATTTTCATTATCGCGTTGGCATGACAAACAATTATTATACCGGACTAAGGTTACCAGCAATCATTAGCTAGTGGATCTAGACCATGGATATGCAGATAGTACTATTGGCTGACACTCATCCTCCCAACATTATTTGATCATTACTTGGTTTATCCAAGACATCTTTCGGGAGTGTATATCCATAAAATAACAACATACTGGAGTTGAAGTGTTGATTGTGGTCTTAGGGTTGGTATATTAACTCAATAGACTAGCTACATGTTGGGGATAACAGTTCATGCGATGTCAAACATAACAATTTGTTCAACACATTTTAATAAACATAACTAGTAATTGTAGATATTCTACAATTACACTTCACTTTTCATATTTACTTCTCATATCATGTGAGTGTTGAACCTTATACATTTTCAGTCATAAATTATTTTCATAACAAACACTTTGAGTAGCAAAAACATTTACTTTAACGTACTCTTTACTTTAACCCTGTGGATTCACTCAATATTATTGTTAACCCTTTTACTATTTATGTTTTCCCAGGTAATTAGGTGCAGTGGAGTTTGGAGGATATGAGCATCGGGATTGTCGTGAGCCATGATTAAAACATTAAGTTTACGAACAATCATTTCATTTCAAACAATTTCTATTTTAGGAAACTTACTATTTTTGGAAACTTTCTACTTTTGGAAAGTGAAACAAACATTTATTTTTCGTTATTGCGTGGTTGTTTGTTTACTTAATTTTTGCTATGTTGTCATGAACGTTACACCTTCGTTCTTCCGCAAAACATTTTAAATGAAGTAAAACTCATTTTTGGCGGGGTGTGATAATAAGGCTTTGGCTTGGGATACGGCAAAAATACATGTTTTGCCATATCAAAAACATAATTAAACAAGTAATTCCAAGCCAAATAATCAAAAATTCAATAAACTAGATTAATTTTTTGATTTGATTTTGTAATAAATGACAATAGGGTTCCAAAAATACAAGTTTTAACCCATGTTTGTTATAAAAAACCGAATAAAAAAAATGAAAAACCCGTAGGGTTTTTAAAATTTCCGATCGGCATTTTTAATACATCAAAAAAGTTTGATTTTTGCCACTTTTCACAAGATCTAGCTAATTATATGATTAATATAATGACTCGTGATACCACTATTGGTGATTTTCGGTTAAAACATTTAACAAACGCAGCGGAAAAGATTAAATCACCATAGACGGATCTTGATATTAATTATACAATCAAACTATAATCAAAATCAAAGAGATAGGAAGAACATTTCATAACCTTGAAGCCTTTGATCTTTGTGGAATCGATGGACGAATATGGATGGATTGAAACCAAGGATTCCAATAGGGAATACCTCTAAAGTTGATCCACACAACATCTTGTCTAGAACACCAATTGGGATGCTAGTCCTTTGTACCAATGTAAGAACTAACGTACGTCCAGAAAAAGAAAAACAAATCAAAAGGTGAAAATCTTTTGTTTTGTTCGTGTACCTACCACCCAAGAAGAATCTTGGATGTGTAAAACTGTTGACCACCTAAACCCACGCAACACCCTTTTCTTTTCTTTGTGTTTATGCGGCGTTTGTATTATCAAGAGGGGATTAGGGTTTTTAATTAGCTTGCCTAATTCTCTTTTGTTTCCTAATTATAATTTACACTTAGGTTCCTTGCTTCTTGGTTCTTCTTTTTGGTACACCGACTAAGTTTCATACTTAACAATTTAACATAAAACTTTAATTGGTTAATTTATATAAATAATATAATTACACTAATTATATTACATATATCTAATGGTATTTGGTGTATAAGTGTGTGACCCTTTAGGCTCACAAACAACTAGCCATATAACTATATGTTATACGCGTGAAGCATATTCCAACACGGTGAACTACCATTTAAGTTTGTTGAAAATGAAGCTTTTATCGAGTATACTAGTGCATTAAATGGGAAATTTAGTTTGCCTTTACGTCATAAAGTTAGTAAAGATGTTGTCAAATACTACATTGAGGAAAGAAATAAATTGTTCACTTAGTTAAGTAGTCCAACCACTACGGTTCATTTGACCACCGACACTTGGACATCCTCGTGTCAAAGGGTGAATTACATGGTTGTCACGACACATTTTATTGACGATGATCGGGTAATGCATAAGAGGATTATTAACTTTAGACCCATCGATAGTCATAAGGGTGATGATATTGGTCGTGAGTTGTTAGATTGCATACACGGGTGGGGGATTAAAAATGTCATGACCATGACACTAGACAATGCGACTTCAAACACCACCGCAGTTGGATTTTTGATGAAGAAGTTGCCAAATATGTACGATGGTGGAAAACACTTTCAAATTAGGTGCATGGCTCATATATTAAATCTTATTGTTAAAGATGGTTTGAAAGA
The DNA here is from genome assembly GCA_963853835.1 of Calendula officinalis. Classification (NCBI taxonomy): domain Eukaryota; kingdom Viridiplantae; phylum Streptophyta; class Magnoliopsida; order Asterales; family Asteraceae; genus Calendula; species Calendula officinalis. The sequence goes on from OY970826.1 coordinate 41,891,680, forward strand.
ACAGAGTTGTCACGTAGAACTTGTGCAAAAAGAGGTTCGTTATATAAGACTATTTACACAACGGATAAAGAAATTCAAGAAGTGCGTGAATGATTGTAGAATTGAATCAAAGAAGTTTTTGTGTGGTGATTGTCCTACACGATGGAACTCCACTCATGATTCATTGAAAATTGCGGTGGCGTTGGAAGAAGTTTTCATGGCATATGAAGTTGAAGGTAAATGTTAAAAAAATTTGTCTTTTTCGTTTTTGTTTATTTGATTGGTGTATTACCTTATGTATTTTCTTGCCTTTTTCATGATAGGTAAATCATATGCGAGTGATCTAGGAAAAGTTCCGGAGCATTCAGATTTTAGTGCTTGTAAAGAAGTTGTCGCATTTCTTGAGATCTTCAAACGTAAAACCGAGCTTGTTTCGGGGTCTTCAAAACCCTTGGCACATTTGTTTTTAAGAGAAATTTTTGATGTCAACAAACATCTACGAAATTGGGAAATGAATCCAATATTTTGTTTAATGGGTAAAGGAATGCTCGAAAAGTATGACAAGTATTGGAGGGATTTTGAGAAAATTAATGAGTTTATGTATTTCGCGGAATTGTTGGACCCGACGGTGAAGATGTCATTAATTGAGCATGCTATTCGGTATTTGTTGGAGTATATGAATGTAAGTGATGTCGACATTAAAAAAATGATGGATACTTTACTTAAAGAAATTAATGAAAAGATGGACAATTTGTTTAAATTCTACAAACATAAGTTTGAGACGCCCGACTTTAACGAATCTTCTCATGAAGGTATGGATGAAGATGTTTGTAGTGATGTCGGGAATGTTTTTTTTTTTGTGAGTTTTTAAAGCGGGGGGGAACCAATTCGGTTGCAATGGATACCGAGTTAAAAAGATACTTAGCAGAGCCGAAAAATCCATGGAAAAAAGGCTTTGACATACTAACTGTAGGAAAACCTTGTAGTATTCACATGGCGGAACTTGAATACCACATTACTGGATCTCTACTAGACAATGAGATCATGAGAAAGAGAAGATGATGAACATTACCTTTAGATTACTAAAGAAGTGATCCACCTCTACTGCAAGACCGCTTTGTACCAACAAAGCAATACACAAAGACTTGTGTGTGTGTGTGTGTGTGTTCGGTCGAACCGAACAAGCAAAAGCCAAAAACCCCCTTGGGGTTCTTTTCGTTCGCATGGCTGAGAGAGAGAGGGAGAGGTTTAGGGTTTTGAGTGTGTAAAGTGATTAACCCCTAAACCCTCACATAAGCCCTTAATTTATAAGGCTAGATGTTACGGTTTAGTCCTTGGAGTTTAATTATGATTAATCTCATAATTAAACTTCCTATTAACACTTTAAACCCTTGGACTTTTACTAGTTAATTAATTAACTGTCTGTTAAATACTTAAACTAATATTTAACCATCCTGACAAATAATAATTAACTTATTATTTTTTATTCTCTTCTTTATAATTAACTTAACTAGTTAATTATTCCACACAACTTACTTTATTCGGTTGTCCATTATTGGGTGTGTAGTGGTGTGACCCTTTAGTGTCTTATAACATTGGACACGGTGACACGTGTACTTATCTGTGCACATAAATCCTTCAGACTCCCACTTGTGCAAGTTAAGAAACACTTTCTGATCATCGTTGGCCTAAAGCGATCCCTAGCCAGACATTTAGGATAACCAGGTCATAAGAACTCTTACATCCAGAGATAATATTCATAAAATGAATAAAACTAACAGATTTTCCTTTCGCATCATGATATTTCTTAATTTGAGTAATAGACATAGAGCAGGGATCTTGTTCTATATACTCGAATTTTATCGACTCTGATTTCGACTTTCTGCAGTAACGGATTACCGAATGATCTAATCATTCTCCGAGCGCAGCCACGCATTTCAGTAGTCTTAATCGTCGAGCGGCCATGAAATATCTCTTATATTTAAAGAAGGTGCAAATTCCATCTTGACATTTGCGTTATCTTGCCCACGACTTCCGCTGTCTTAGTCAAGTTCCTTATGATCACCCTTTTACGGTGTGACGATAGATAAATGCTAAAGATCAGAAGTCATCATGTCTCAAACCAAAGGTCAGAGGACATCTACTCGAAATTACTCATGCTTAGGCTCCATGAAGTAGTCTCTATCTTTTGGTCACGTCTAATGTTTAGCAAACTTTATAAACATCTATGAATATTTATTTTAACAACTTTTGTTTCTCTATTCAATAACTATGAAATAGATAAATATTCATAATGGTATTAACTCTTGAATCTAGCTCCCACTAAATTCAAGCAACCACAGACAATTTAGATACTCAAAAACTTTGTGTATCAAGGATAGGTTTAAAACATGTTAAGAATAGACAATATGAAAATATTACGTAAAACTTTCTATTTCAATCCCACGAAATGTTATTACATAATGTATCGATTGCAAACATGTATATGATTCTAATCAAAATTACTAGCTACCAATATTTAGGTACCGCATGCCTATAGCGTGCGCATGTTTCTCATGCTTTGGTCCAGCTAGTGGTTTTGTCAACGGGTCAGCGACGTCGTCATCCGTTGGTATTTTCTTAATTACAATATCACCTTCTCTTACATACTCACGTATGCGGTGATATTTCCTGCGTACATGCCTGGTCTTTTGATGCTCTCTTGGTTCAACAGCTTGCGCTATTGTTCCACTATTATCACAGAATATTTCGATGGGTCTAGAGATACTGGCAATAACTCTAAGATCCTCGATAAAATTCTTAAGCCACATGGCTTCTTTCCCAGCATCATTTGCGACAATGTACTCAGCCTCTGTAGTCGAATATGCTATAGTATCTTGTTTCTGACTCTTCCAAGATGTAGCTCCTCCGTTTAGTGTGAATACAAATCCCGATTGAGATTTGTAATCATCTCTGTCGGTTTGGAAGCTTGCATCTGTGTAACCAGTTACACGCAATTCCTCCAACGAACCTCCAAAGACAAAGAACATTTCTTTCGTCCTTCTCAAATACTTGAGAATGTTCTTGACAGCCACCCAATGGGGTTCACCAGGGTTCTTTTGATATCTTCTCATGAGACTTATGGAGTATGCAATATCGGGCCTAGTACATAATATGGCATACATGATTGATCCAATTGCCGAAGCATATGGTACCAAACTCATCCTAGCTATTTCCTTGCTAGATGTGGGACTCTGAGCTTTGCTCAGTGTGATGCCATGTGTCATTGGAATGAGTCCTCTCTTGGAATCACTCATACTGAATCTCTTCAGTACTTTGTCAATGTATGTACTTTGACTAAGTCCAATAAGCCGCCTAGATCTATCTCTATAGATCTTTATACCTAGTATAAACGCGGCTTCTCCCAAGTCCTTCATCTGGAAACATTTACCTAACCAGGATTTTACTCCTTGTAATGCTGGTATATCGTTTCCTATAAGCAGTATGTCATCGACATACAAGACTAGGAAGATTACTATGCTCCCACTGAATTTTGTGTAGACACACGCCTCGAACTCACTCTTGACAAAACCAAATTCTTTGATTCTTTTTTCAAAGTGTAAGTTCCAACTTATTGCATGCTTTAATCCATAAATGGATTTTAGCAATTTACATACTTTATCAGGATTCTTTGGATCAGTAAAACCATCTGGTTGTATCATGAATACGTCCTCATTCAACTCCCCGTTAAGGAAGGCGGTTTTAACATCCATTTGCCATATCTCATAGTCATAATATACTGATATGGCCATAAGAATTCTAATAGACTTAAGCGTGGCGAGTAGGTTTCAGAATAATCCACACCATGTGTTTGCGTGAAACCCTTCGCAACGAGTCGTGCTTTGTAAGTATGCACTTTCCCATCCATGTCGGTTTTCTTCTTGAAAACCCACTTGCATCCAACAGCACGAGACTGTGGTGGCAAGTCTGATAACACCCAAAGTTGGTTGTCATACATGGATTGCATCTCTGCTTGCATAGGCTCGAGCCATCTTTCAGACTCTATGTCGTTAGCAGCTTCGCTGTAGGTTAATGGTTCTAGTAGACTTCCATCATCTTCATCGATCATGAATCCAAGATACCTATCTGGTTCTTGGCGTGGTCTACTGGACCTACGCGGATTGCGTGTCTCTTCTTCCTCAACCGGTGGATCTGGTTGGGAATCAACAATTCTTTGTTGAACTACTGGTTCGACTGAAGTCGTCGGTGGATCTTCGTTCTCTTCAATTTCTTGAAAATCTATTTCTTTCCTTGGAGTTTCAGTTCCTAGAAACTTCTCCTCCAAGAAGACACCTTTCCGAGCAACAAAAACTTTGTTGTCTTCTTGATGATAGAAATAGTATCCTAAGGTTTCCCTTGGATATCCAATGAAGATACACTTATCTGACTTGGGGTTTAGTTTGTCTGTGAAGTTACGTCTAACGTATGCTTCACAACCCCAAATCTTGAGAAAATATAATTTAGGTTTTCTCCCCGCCCAGTGCTCGAACGGAGTCTTTTCTACTGACTTGGTCGGAACCCTATTCAGTGTGAATGCTGCAGTCTCGAGTGCATGTCCCCAAAATGATAGTGGTAGTGGGGCGCGACACATCATTGAACGTACCATGTCTAACAAGGTGCGATTCCTCCTTTCTGATACGCCATTCATCTGAGGCAAGGCGTATACGGAGGTGTGAGTTGTGAATCAATCCCACATTCCTTCAAATGATCGTCGAACTCTTGGCTCAAATATTCGCCTCCTCGGTCAGACTAAGTGACTTAATTTTCTTGCCTAGTTGGTTCTCTACTTCCCTCTGATATTCTTTGAACTTGTCAAAGCTCTCAGACTTTAGTCTCATAAGAAAGACATAACCATACATACTGAAGTCGTCAGTAAAGGTAATGAAGTAGTTGTATCCTCCTCTGGCTTCTGGAGTAAAGGGTCCACACACTTCTGTGTGTATAATTCCTAACAACTCTCCTGCCCTTTCATTGTAGTGGTTGAAAGGGTCTTTTGTCATCTTGTCAGATAAACAAGCTTCGCGTATTGCATATAATTCCAAATCAAATGGCTCTAGAATTCCATCATCGTGGAGCTTCTTAATGCGAGTCTCGTTTATATGGCCTAAATGACAATGCCAAAGATAAGTTTGATTCAAGTTACTCTTGGATCTTTTACTTATATGATAAACGTCTCGTTCTATGTTATTTAGATTTAACATGTATGGACCATTATGAGAATTTACGTTAAAATATAAAATGTCATCTTTTAAACACGAAATTGTTTTTCCATAAAACTCATAATAAAAACCACTGTCTATAAGTAAATCAAAAGAAATAACATTTTTAATAAGTCTAGGAACATAATAACAATCTTTAAGTTCCAAGACTCTTCCTGAAGGCAACTTGAGAAGATATGTTCCTACGGCTTCAGCTCCAACCTTGGAACCTTCGCCTACTCGTAGTTCAACTTCCCCTCGTCCCAGCCTCCTGTTCTTCTTAAATCCCTGCAAATGATTGCGAACGTGATGACCACATCCGGTATCCAATACCCATGATTCACTAGAAGTAACAAGATAATCAATCATAAAGATACCTGAATCGCTGACAAAGTCAGCGTCCAACAGCCCCACGTCTGACGTGTGCTCGCAAATATCCTTGCTGCCACAAGTTGGGCAACACAAATCAGCAAAGTCATTCAACCATTCTTGGAACTCATCCTCCTGAATCTCGGGGAGAGATTCTTCCTCTAGCCTTTGAACATCGCGTATACACAAGAGATTCTCGTGTAGACCTGCGACACTCAAATCAAAATTCCCGACTATACGTACTACCTTGTCCTGATAGTACTGAGTGAGAGATCCAAACAAGAACAGGACTTGTTCATGCTCGTTTGATGTGCCAGTAACTAGGGTGAGACAATCTAGTAACCTCCTTATGTTGATAAGGTGGTCACTCAATGGTTGATCATCTTTCATTTTTGACGAAATGGTTTCTTGTAAAATGAGTTGCATGCTATCTTCAGTACTATCTTTAAACGTCTCCTCAAGATACTGGACAAACTCATAGCATGGTTTCTTACGTAGATTATCAGTAAGCTCTGATAATGAAGTAAGAATAAGAATCGACACAACTTGTGATTCATCTGCCAGACACTGATAATAAGCGTCAAGCCCATCATCCTGGGCATCTTGCCCTGGTTGTCCTTTGGGCACCTCGTCTATCACGTACAGTAGATTCTGTGCTTTTAGGTAACTACTAAAGTGCACTTTCCAAACTTTGTAGTTCGGACCAGTAAGCTTCCATTTCCAGTGATGAACTTTCGCGATTCGTATGGTGAGTAAAACGGAATTTCTGACGGTACATACATCTATAAGAAAAACAACAAACGGTTAGTAAGATTAGATAAATAAATAACTTCTAACATTATTACCTTTTAATAATAATAGTTAGACTAGGACCCATATTTCACGCCCTCTAATGCAAGGTTTGGGCACTTCCCATTAGAGCCACGCTATTTCTGGTAGGTATAGCCATACCGATCGCCTCTATACTAGAAACGATTCCTAGATCCTCGGGATATCAAGTTGAACAACAAACTTGTACATATTTTAATCCCTCTAGTGCATTTTGGGTCGGGACTCCCGATTATCACCAAAATACATCGTACCATCTAAGACAGTGCGATGCCTTGCGCCAGGACTCCCGATTATCACAAGACCCTATGCACCCTAACACTCGCAATGATTTGAATCCACATCTAAGGTTCTTTCTCCTTACAATGTGAATATCGTTTAACAAGTGAGGTGTTTCATTAGGTGGGTTGCACTCTGATCTAAGATTTTCTAAAAAGGATTTTCTTTTGTTCGAAAAAGTTAGTCAGTTTTTAATTACTTGGTTTTATAAACTAACTGTTTATAAATTCCACTTTAAATTTGTCTTTTATAAAACTTGGTTTATAAACAAACTGTTTACTTTACCATTATTAATTTAAAACTTGGTTTTCTAAACAAACTGTTTATAATTACTATCTTATTAATTTATACCTTGGTTTTCTAAACAAACTGTTTATAATTAACATATAATTAAATCTTGGTTTTCTAAACAAACTGTTTATAATCACCACCTTATTAATTTGTCTTTTATAATAAATAAACGAAAAATAAATAATGCTTGCAATTTACGAGAATTACTATGCCATAACCCCAAAGACTTGGTTTTGTGTATTTAAAAAATAAAAACTTTTATAAATTTCCGAAAAATAAAAAAATTCCGAAAAATTTAAAATAAACACAATATCATTTCTTTTGGGTTATGTCATTCTAATTAAATAAATAAACTGATAATTTAAATTACCAAACTGATAATAAATAAACTACCCATAAATCGGTTTCTTATTTCCTCCTTAATTTCATAATTATATTGATATAATAACTATTAAATCCTTAGGTTTAATTTAAATGTTTAATACTAATTATTATTATTTAGACAAAAATTTAAATAAACTAGTCAACTAAAATACTTATAGATTGACTTTTAAACATAAGATCTTACATAATAACTTGTAGATTTTATTCCTTGATTTAGACCATATCTTGGACTAAAATCAAAAAGATATCTTGGTCTCCAAGAAACACCATCCAACCGAAACTCGGTGGATTCGGTTTTGGTCGACCACTCGGTCGTCGAACCGAGCTCCAACCGTGTCTCGGTTGGTTCGGTTTTGACTACCGTTATATATATATATATATATATATATATATATATATATATATATATATATATATATATATATATATATATATATATATATATATATATATATATTTACGTTAATAATAATAATAATAAACAAATAAAACGTTAAACTTTTAAACGAAAAAATTAACATAACCTTTTCTTAATTTTGTCTTAAAACCCATTTATTCCAATTATTCAAAAACTTTGAACAATTTGCTTGGATTAAACATACTAGGTTTTATTAATAAACAAAAGAAAGAAAACTAGTTCTTTTTATCTTGAAACCTATTCAACCCAATTATTCAAAACTTGAACAATTTTCTTGGATTAAATTTTCTAGGGTTCTTTCTAAGATAAAAAAAAACTTAATATAATATACATATATTTACGAAATTTCGAAAAAAAAAATAAGGAAGAAAAAGAAGCCTAATTTCTTTTTATCTAGAACCCTATTCAAACCAATATTCATTCAAAACTTGAAGAACACATGCTTGGTCGAAAATTCTAGGGTTCTTTTCTAGATGAAAAGAAACTCAACCGAATCTCGTTGAGATTAGTAGGGAGCTCTGATACCACTGTAGGAAAACCTTGTAGTATTCACATGGCGGAACTTGAATACTACATTACTGGATCTCTACTAGACAATGAGATCACGAGAAAGAGAAGATGATGAACTTTACCTTTAGATTGCTAAAGAAGTGATCCACCTCTACTGCACCACCTGGACACGCTGCAAGACCGCGTTGTACCAACAAAGCAATACACAAAGACTCTTGTGTGTGTGTGTGTGTGTGTGTTCGGTCGAACCGAACAAGCAAAAGCCGAAAACCCCCTTGGGGTTCTTTTCGTTCGCACGGCCGAGAGAGAGAGAGGGAGAGGTTTAGGGTTTTGAGTGTGTAAAGTGATTAACCCCTAAACCCTCACATAAGCCCTTTATTTATAAGGCTAGATGTTACGGTTTAGTCCTTGGAGTTTAATTATGATTAATCTCATAATTAAACTTCCTATTAACACTTTAAACCCTTGGACTTTTACTAGTTAATTAATTAACTATTAATTAACTGTCCGTTAAATACTTAACCTAAAATTTAACCATCCTCACAAATAATAATTAACTTATTATTATTTATTCTCTTCTTTATAATTAACTTAACTAGTTAATTATTCCACACAACTTACTTTATTCGGTTGTCCATTATTGGGTGTGTAGTGGTGTGACCCTTTAGTGTCTTATAACATTGGACACGGTGACACGTGTACTTATCTGTGCACATAAATCCTTCACTAACTTGGTGGAAACAAAATGGCATGCGTTTCCCAATCCTTTCTCGGATGGCAAAAGGTAAACCTTTATAAATTATTATTTTTATGTAATTTTAATTTATTATGAGTTATAACTTATAACTTTGTATATTTTAATTTTAGATATTTTAGCAATACAAATATTCACCGTGGCATCCGAGTCGGCCTTTAGCACCGGTGGGCGTATATTAGAGCCGTATAGAACTAGCTTGTCAACCTCCATAGTCGAAGCCTTAATTTGTACCCAAGATTGGGTAAGGAAGTCAAGAAAACCAATTATAGACAATGTTGATGATATTTTGAATGATGATGACATAGCAAAAGGTAATAGTAGTTAACAACGTATTAGTGGAACAATTTATAAAATCATTATATTAACTTCGTATGATTTTTGGTTTTTATATAGAAATTGAAGAGACAATCCGTGAACACAAGGGAAATGAAAATGGGGAAATACGCAAGGAGTGATGATTTATGGTTGCATTTGTTTTTGAACAATTTATCTTTTTGTGTTTTAACTTTGTTTGATGTATGGGTACTTGAATACCCGGTATTTTGTTATCTCTATTATCGTTTTGTAAGAATTTTAAGAAACCGTATTGTAATCGGGATTTTTGGTTAAATCTGGTAAGTGGAAAGAAAATAGCAAAAAAATGGTTTTTGAGCTTATTGGACCATATCGGTTTTTAGACCGAAAACCGGAACCAAAACCGAACCAAAACCGAAACCGAATAAGTATTAACGGTTCGGTTTTCGGTTTCAAATTTTATGCTTAATCGGTTATCGGTTCGGTTCGGTACTGACCCGTTAATCACCCCTACAGTGATTTGATCTGGCTCGTACTAGATCACAGGGTTTATCTACTTCACCAATTCTCAACGAAGTAAGTATTCGAATTGTTTATTTAATTAATTCTATTAAATAATCTAGTTGCATTAGAATTGTAAACCTAACGGTCCAAAAAGTTTTAATCGGGTCAATGTTCTATCAAGTTACTTGTAATTTCTGCCTCAAGTAAATTGTGACTAGATGCATAGAAAACCAACAAATATTTATAGGGTAAAAATTAAATTTGAAAGGTTTTTGGTATAATTGAAAAGCGCCATTGGGGGGGTGTGATGTTTACGTTGAATGGTCGAATTTGACCGGTCGTGAAGTCGACCGTTAGGCCTCGGCAACGTCGGGCGGGAGGGGGCGTAACGGGGGCGATGCGTCGGGAGTTGATTGCATGGAGGTCGTGACCGATACCCAGGTTATGCGATACGCATAGTCTTATATATCCGTGAAGAAGTGGGATCCTGTGAGGACTCCAATAACGGTGAGGACTCGCGAGGAAACCTCAAAGACATTCTAAAAAATTCTGAAAAAAAAATATATATCTCCCCATGATTATTACTACATTTGACCAAAAAACAATTTGAAAAAAAAAATTATGATCAACTTTTTTTTGCGGATCATAACAATGATCCATATTTTTTTTGTGGATCATTATTATGATCCATATTTTTTTTGGGACATTTTTTAAAATTTTTATTCTTTTTGGATCTTATATGCTGCGATTTTAATGTTTAAAAAAGAAAGTTTTTGAAAAAAATTTGTTTTGGATCATTTTTATAGTTTTTTGGAGTCCTCGCAGTCCTCATCGGAAAAAGAATAATCACTGGATCCGGACCCTGTACACCAACCACTTTGTATAGTTTTTTTTATCAGCCTACGAAATATAAATCAGGAATCACAATTTAATACGACATTGTGCATACAACTATATAAGACCGGTGCCAATGGTGACGGTCACCGATACCGTCAGTTGTTGCCAAATCAGCGCCACATCAGCTCATCCTCCAATCGACACTAAACTGACGTAACCATGCCAACAATACCACTTTCCTTTAATTTTTTGGGACCCACCATTATAAAACACACACACACACAAAATACCCCTTTGGACCCACCCAAACAAACCGGCGCTCACTACCCCTCCCGTCTCGAAACCGGCTGCAGCCAAACCGGCGGACCAACCGGCGGTCCGTGCCAACGGCGCCGGTACCGGCGGACCACCGGCGGTGCCAAACCGGCGGACCGTTGGCACCGGTCTAAGTTGGTCTAAAGCGTTACCAACTGAACTGAAGAATTAAACTCTAATTGGTATTACATCTCCATTACTAATGCATATAATAAATTTTTAAAAACAACCATTAAGAATATCATTAACAAACTCTCATTTTAAATCTCAAATTTGTATTCAGTTGGCTCTTTTCAAACAGGTAGTAATGGTGACAAAATTTGACCTTGTTCACCATTTCCACTATAACGCCAATTAATTTTGGGCTTGGAGCAAAATTTTGAAAGTAACTTTTTTCTTCCAGACAAATAAATATTTTAAATTAAATTAAAAATATAGTTTAAATCCTCAAGTTATATATTTAGTTTTATTTATTTATTTTGCGCTCTTTTATAACTCATCTTCAATATTTTATCAAACTTACCTTGTTTATTTAAGGAACTTAAGTATACATACATAAGTTAATTTTTAGAAAGGGAATTGATTTGTCTAAGATAAGTTATACTTCATCTAAGGCAATTAAGATTGATAGACTTTAATTTTCCTAAAATAAACCGTGCGACTGGTCGACTCCATAGAGCAACACTAACTTGAGCAGCACTAAGTATTTGAGCATCACTAAGTGTTGAGCAGTACTAACGAGCAGTAGTAATTAGGGTGAACAGTACTAACGAGCAGTAGTAACAAGATTGAGGAGTTGTAACAAGAGTGAACAGTACTAACGAGCAGTGATAACAAGATTGAGGAGTAGTAACAAGGTGAGCAGCACTAACCTGGACATGTGGCAGCATTCTAGTGGAGTAACATGAGGATTTTAGTCGGACTTTGTAATAAGAATACCAGACTTTTTTAGAGAATTTTTTATTCCATTTGATATATATTAAAAGTTCACCCATTATATCTTATACAAAAGTCATGAGCTATTGAATTACTTACAAAATTAGAATTCAATTTAATAAATTGAACATTTATAAAATAATATAATTCAATCTTACATGTGAGGCGGCGACGACAAAAATGAAGCGGTGACGGATTGACGCGAAACTGAGTGGTGTGGATATAATCATGAGGGAAATTTAGGTACTGTTTGATAAGAACGAAATGATTAAGTGCCGAATGATTCAACAGTTTGAATGATTAAAAGGTTTTGTATAAAACTTGGTTTTATTGTAGGAAATTTTTTTATAAGAATTCTGACTGCTTAATTATTCAGCATATGTTTTAAAGAAGAATGATTCAGCAGTTTTTTGCTATCACATTCAGCATATACCTCATTTATAGGCGCTAAACAAACGCACTGAATGTTGAATGATTCAGCATTAAGCGTTGAATAGATCCATTAAGCTGCAAACAAACACCACCTTAATACTAACGTGAGTATCTTGCAAGAAACGAGATTAATGAACACATTTAATTAAGGAATTAAGGTTAATCAATAAAAAGAATCATAATTATAATCATTTTTTAACGGCAGAAGGAGAACTCGACAGGGAGCTTCGGCAAAGTCATAACCCCCCCCCCCCCCCCCCTCTCAAGAGCCCAGAAACAGAAATTAAAATAAAAAAAAAAAGCTAGCCAGAAGCTAGCAGAGTACAAAACAACACAAACCCCAAAAGACAACAAACACCACCTAAAAACAAAAGAAAGACATCGAACTACACCAAACTAACTCCTGAAACAATCAATGGGATTCGCCAGCCATGTACCCCAATGGGCGGGAGAAAGCACGCCTTTGGACCTAGATTTTAGCCAAAAAAAAGTTTTAGCTTGAAAATGATTAAGGTCCGGTTTGAAAGAGCTCATGTCTTGAGGTTTGAAGACGATGTCGTTCCGGAATCTCCAAATAAACCATAAATAAGCAAGAATGATTCCCGTGAAGGTAGCGTGGCCATGACCCGAGAGATTATCATCCGAGCCAATCGACCACAAATGTGACACGGATGTCGGGTTATGCGAACCAAAGCCTCACCAGTCACAAATAACCTGCAAAAAAGACTTAGAAGCGTGACAATTAGTGAAAATATGGTCTTCTGTTTCGTCTTTCACTCCACACAAAGGACATGTAGAAATAATAATATGATTCCCCGGGTTTGCAGATTTGTTTTAGTCGGTAGACGACCATGTTCCACTTTCCACGCATTAACACAAAGCTTGTTCGGGACCAATTTCGTCCAGATCAGTTGATTAATCGAGACCTTTTTAAGAGATAAATCCTCATATGCTTTTTTAATTGAGGCCACCGAAAAACCATTGAGAGGATCAAGCGCCCATATGACTCTATCCGGGGCAGCTGATTGAAACCAACAGTCAAGAGCAACATTGACTTTTTGAAATTCCGAGAACACCTTAAGCACATTCCTCCATAGCCTCGGGAATTTACCTGAAGGCCGAGACCCCACTAGCACATCTACAAGAGTCAGAATGCCTTCCCTCAAACCTTCCACCTATGGGGAATAAACCCCACCACCAAAGTCCACGATGGGACTTGAACCCATGACCTATGGGTCATGGGCAACACCTTATACCACTAGGCTATCGTCGGTGGGGCGTGTGAGGGGGGGTGGTTGGGTAATATTTTAATATATTTTTCAGTGGAGATGGCTTAAATAATGAGTTAGTGATGTGTTGTTATTGACACGACCTTGTCAGTAACATGTCAGTAAAAAAGAGGCTACTGATAAGTTTATGGATGCGTCAATGTTGGAAGAGACCTTATGGGTCTAGCCCCTCATTGAAACTTTTTTTTTTTTTTTTTGTGTTTAGTCTCTACTTTCATTATTTTAGTAGCATTTCAGCAAGTGTCAGGTATTAGGAAAAAAACTGAGAGATACTGTCTTGCACATTTTATTTTTTATTGGCATCATTTACACTAAACAGAATCTAATTTTCTAACATTATTTTAATATTGTTCGATAAAGTTTGAGAGATTGTACATGTTAACTCGTGCTACACGGTAGTTCTGCATAGTGTTTGTTTTGTATTATTTTTTATTGCAGAGTTAATACCATGACTATTATTAAATTTTAGGAAATGAACTTTACATTTGTTATCTGTAATTAGTTTCTATTTTAGTTCCTGTAATAAAATTTAATTTGTAACTTTAATTTAATTTTTCTTTATTATTTTAATTGTAACTTTTTATTAATTTTCTACTTTTGACAAATATATGCATAGCCATTAACGATTGCAATCGGTCACCATCCCTGCATCCCATGACAATACTTGAGCTTCAAAAAAATTTATGTCAAAGTTGTGTGATCCCAAAAAGAAAATATAATTTAAGAAATCATTAGTGATATTTTTAAAATTCTGCATTTTTTATCTCAAGATAAATAAAAATATACGTTTTAAAATTTATAATGAAATAAATGTTATGAAACAAACTTCATGCTTAAACTCTCATGACCAAAATTAAGTTATAATCAACAAACCCTTTAATGTTAACTAAAATAATTGTCCCTTTCATATAAAAACATGTTTCATTTTCAGTGGTGTTTGGATGCTATTAGGCCTATTCCAACAGTTGGGCGTCAGTAAACCTATCAGTAGCGTCACATCATCACATCCTTATTGACACGCTACTGACACGGTCGTGCCAACACTACCCATCACTAACTCATCACTAACACATCCTTTCCACATTATCATTTTTAATTAAATTCAATAATTATATAATAAATAAATTATATTAATTTAAAAATACATTATTTAAATAAAAAAATGATGTTAAATTTAAAAAATTACATTTATTAAAATTTAAAAGAAAAAAACTTATTTTTTTCTGAAAAAAGTATTATATTTTTATTCCTAAAATAAATATATGAAAAACTTTAAAATTAAAAAAACAGAGAAAAAAAGCAATATTTTATTTAAAAAAAATGAAAAATATACAAATTTTTATGCCAGGTGTACAACCCCCCCCCCCCCCCCTCCTTCTACCCCCTCCTCCTCCCGCTGCCGACATGCCAAGTGCCGACGCCCGCTACAGACGCAACCGGACGCCCACGACGTGCCGGATCCGCCCTGACATGCCTGTTGGCACCGGTCTTAGATTACATGTGGCATCCTTGTTTGAAAAGACAAGCATATTCTAATTTCAATTGATAACTAACGATGTATATAAGAGCATTAGGTGTGGTGGTTTAAGCTAAACGGTCACCTCTGCATTATCTATGCGCCACATCAATATTTCACATTTCACATTCAAAACCCCCAAAGACCTATTTTATCATCACTTAAGCCATTTGAGCCCCACCCCCCCTTTTTTTTCTTTTTCCTTCTTTCAAACAACTTAATATTTCATTAAAATAAAAATTAAAAGCTAGAAATAAAAAATTACAAATACCGAAAAATTAAAAAAAATTACCGAAAAAATTAAAAATAATTACCGAATTTTTTTAAAAAAATACCTAAAATTACATATGATTTTCTTCATATCGTTGCCAAATATGGTGCATAATATCTCGTTGGAGTGATTCGTGT
Source organism: Calendula officinalis (assembly GCA_963853835.1). Taxonomy (NCBI): domain Eukaryota; kingdom Viridiplantae; phylum Streptophyta; class Magnoliopsida; order Asterales; family Asteraceae; genus Calendula; species Calendula officinalis. The sequence continues at coordinate 41,907,263 of OY970826.1, forward strand.
GTACGTTTATCACGTAATTCCCTTAATATCAGCCGATGCACTTCACACCTCTCGATCCAAGTACGTTGTATATTATGTTGTGGACTAACATACAAGTCGTTCATATCGCTTATGACAAAGTTTTGATCTTTTACAGTCATGTTATGCAATATGATACTTGTGTACATGGTTCTACGTAGCTTGTTGACAGTCCACGAACGAGTCGGTTGGCGAATAATTCCCTAACGCCCATGTAAGACACCAAATGCACGTTCTATGTCTTTCTTGCACCTTCTTGTCGTCGTTTGAAGTAAGCACGTTTTTCGTCTCATGCAACCGTAAATGATTTGACAAAGCTTGCCCATTGTGGGTAAATACCATCAGCTAGGTAATACTCGTTCCGATAAATCACTCCATTTACAACAAAAGGGACCGCAGGAGCAATATCGTCAAGAAGGTTATCAAACAAGAGTGAATTATTTAACACATTGAGGTCGTTATTGACACCCGCAACCCAAAAAATGCGTGTCAAATCCACAAATCTTGCGACGCGACAACTTCTAGTATTATAGTTGGGTATTTTTTTATCACCTTTACCATATTGGTCGTGCCATGCTTTTGGACAGTTGGTCCACTCCCAATGCATACCATATATACTACCAAGCATTCCAGGAAATCCATGAGAGTTCTCATGTTTTGTATATAAGTTTTGAAAGTCAAGGATATCGGGTTTCCTTAAATACTCACCGGTATATAAATCTATAATACACTTGGTAAAATGATTTAGACAATCACCTGCACAATGTTCACCAATTTGTAAATATTTATCAAGTAAATCAGGTGTTATGCCATAAGCCAATTGGCGAATGGCAGACGTAAAACCCATTAGACCTGTACAATCGGGTCGTACTTTAAAAAATTCAAAATGATTGGTAAGAGGTTCAGCAGTATAGTTAGAAATACCTTCAACTATTTCTAAGAATAGTTTCTTGCTCATATGAAATTCACGTCGAAAAACCGTCTCAGGGTACCTAGGATTCTCACCAAAGTAGTCATCCAATAAACGTTGCTCGGCAGCTTCACGATCTCGATAGACTGGCACTCGGGTCCGGGATGTTTGAGCTTGTTGGTGTTGCGTGTACTAATGCGCTTGAGTAAGAAAAAGAATATATGTCTCATCGTCGATATCAAATGAATAGCTTTCGGGGTCCATCAAATTTCGACGCGTGTTGGACAAAGAGTTGTGTGGAAAATGTTGTGTGAAAAGGTTTAGTTTGAGAAATGGTGAGAAATGTTGTGTGAAAATTTGTATAAAAGGGTGTGGTATTTATAAGGGTTTAAGGTTTATTTATAAAAAAAATTAAATTTTCGAATTTCACCGTTAGGTAATGGCTAGTACACGTGGCGCCCACTGATTGGTCCGTTGCTCTCGTCGAAACTCCGGCTGAACCCCTCGCTCACGTTACGACAGGTGTGGTGACGAGGCCGGCGAGCCTATGTGGCGTCCGGCGGAACCCACCCCCCCCCCCCCCCCGGTTACCACACCGTATCCTCTAACGGTTTCCTCTTACAAACTTTATCAATTTTTCTACATCAGTGTTATATCACTTTTTCTATAACAAAAACTGATATATACATAGCAACAACATCTCTTACTTCACTATTTCGTTGTCATTTCAACGCAACCATACCATTTTTTATTTAAATATAAATTTTTATATATTGATAAAAATAAACACTGTGTTCCACAAAATTTAAATAAAAGAAAAGAAAATAAAGTAAGAGAATAGAAGAGAAAAGAAGAGATATTAAGAAGAAAATATTTTCCTTTCTTGTGTTCCCGAATCGAATAGAAAAGAAAATCATCACTTTTTGTGTTCCCGAATTGGAGAGAAATGAAAAATATTAGCACATTTACAATTTTATCTTTAAATATAGACAAATTAGGTAGTAATATCAAGGGTAATTTAGTAATTGTAAATAGTTTTAATTAATTAAGATTTCTTTTCTCTCCAAATCTTTTCACTTTTGGGAGGAAGATTAGGAGTGAAAAAAATGCCCCAAATTTCTTTCATCTTCTCTTCATTTCTTTTAAAAAAATATTCTGGAACACAAATTTCTTTTTCTTTTCTTTCCAATTCGTTTCTTTTCCATGTAAATCATTCCTCTGAAACACAGTGAAAAGGAAATTATATAGGTATGAGAAAGACATTTCTCCCCCTCTCTACAAACTCGTCCCTTTCCGCTTTAGTCCTCTGATAAGATTGAGAAAGAAAGCAAATTGAAGAGTATCCAAATAAAAGGGTGATATTATGAAGAAAAACATTAATTGATCTCGAGTCGAGCTCGAACATAAAACAAGACTTGATTAATCTCACGAGCCGAGCCTAATAATTTAATGCTCGACTCGACTCGTTCGGTAGCTCGTTAATTCAAAATAATTCAGGCACTTTCCTTTTTGGATGATTCAATATAAGGGATATATTTTGAAAATTTACTTTATTTGGCTAAAAATAGTGGAATCAATACTTACTAACTATCTATTTTTAATACAGTGAAATAACCTCTTTATCCTTACTTTTATATTAAGTATTTCGGTGAAAATTATTATAGGTACGATTAAAATTTAGCAGACATGGGATGTTATGATGGTTTGTGAAGGTTTAAAAGGGATTTTAACGATGTCGATCGTGTTTATAAGTGGTTGTGATCATCGGGATCGCAAACGGGTCGAACCTAGTTAGCGTTCGAGAAGAAAAGATCAAATTTGGTGAAATCTGCAAGGCTCGCGCCGAGATTGGACGCGAGTAACAAAACAGCAACTTTGCAAGCATCAGGAATCCTCGCGTTTGGCTCGCGTTGAGATCTCGACTTGAGGATGGCTGGAACAACATAAAATCGGGTTTTTGTCATTTCTCTCATTTCCAAACCCTAGAACCTCCTCCCAAGTGTGAGTATATGATTTTGAGTGTACGGAGGCCATTGGAACCGATTTTCACACTCAATCTTGAAGATTCTCACTCCATTGTTGAAATATAAGGTAAATCTCTATTCGTTTTAGTTATGGATGATGTTTTTGGGTGAAAATGGTGAAGTATGCAAACCCTAATTGGAGGGTTTGTAATGGGTGATGAAATTGGGTTTATATAACTTAGATCTACAACATATTTTCAAGGAAAATGTGTTCATAACATGGATTCGATGATTATCTAGCTAGTTATGAACTTTATTTGGGGGGAAAATGGTGGTTTGGGTAACCTACCAAGTTATCTTTGGGGAAGATGACTAAGATGAGTGTAGAACACTCTTTGAAAGCTTAAGAACCTTGTGTTCTTGTTGGATTTGGGTATTGTTGATAGAATTCTTGAACTAGGGTTTTGAGATTTCACCAAATTGGATGAACTTGGTGGTTAAGAATGTTGTTATGAAGTTATTAGTAACTAGTTATGGATAATAACTAGATTATATGATGATATTGATGGTAGGTCAAGAAGACCTAAAGCTTAGTGACATTTCACAAGTTGGAAAGCAAGGATTCGTGTCAATAGACACGATTTGGAGTTAGCCTGGCTAAGGTGAGTACATGAGACTTTTAAAACTGGGTACATAGCAAATGGTTTTTGAAAATACATATGATGTTTTATGGGTCTTTATTTATAAATGATTTTAGTAGACTATCTAAGTATGTCTAAAATGATTGATGATTTTGAAAGAGATCATGATAATGAAAAGTGATTAATAACTAATTATTGATATGATGTAAAAGGAGTATATTCTTTTTATAAATGTAATTACTAATGATTAAACTAGTTGATTTGATTATGTGAATACTAATTAAGATTAGTATGTGGACAGATTGTAAGATGGTCGTATGGCTTTAAGGATATATGTGACATAAAGTCACATGTAATGGTTATGACAGGTAGATTGAAATAGGACAGGTACGTGATAGATCGGAGGCATTCTGGTTATCATGGTATCTTTAAACTCATGGATTGGAGGCATTCCGATCACCCAACAAGATGTTGGATCTTACTAGACTGGAGGCATTATGGTTAGTAAGTTAAGATGGGTCACCTTGCTTGGACACAGTGACGATGGGGGTTCTATTGGATCAGAGGCATTCTGGTTAGTAGAACAAAAATGGGATCTCGTTGGATTGGAGGCATTCTGATCAACTTGATGGGTCGAATAGGCTATGAATGAATGTGATAGGGTTACCAAAGAGGTAACCGATGTATGATTTGATGTGTTAGGATTACCGCTAAGGTAACTAAAGTATGTATATATATATTTAATATGTGTGATTATTTATATATTAATGTCGGGTCTAGGACCCATGTATCTCACGAGACGATTTTGTCTCACGTACTACTTTATTTTTGGCTATGTACTCAGGTTCGAGATTGAAGGATTAGAAGGTCGCGATAGAGGAGGCCTAGAGATGTTTAGCTCGGGAGCTTATAGGTAGATCCCGTTATCCTATGGTTATGATATTATCTTTGTAACACCGTGTTTTATAACTCTGATAATCTTTTAAAAGGTTTTTGTTAAACCGTATTTTTGGATATTGGACTTTGTAATATTTTTATTTAAAAATATGATTTAAAAAGTGTTTTAAAAATTGAGGTGTTACAACTTGGTATCAGAGCTATAGTTTAAGTGAATTAGGTAGGTTTGACCTCCATAGTCTTAAGCTATGCTAAGTGGGACCATATGTTTCCATAGGATGTCCATGATTAGTCTTTGGAGACCGTAAAGTGCGGGTGTGTCAGGGTCGATCCCTAAGAGAAATGTCAGGATTTGATATAAATGTGTTTCATTCGACTGTTGAGTCATCGTTTGAATTTTGATTGTGAAAATATTGGTATAACAAAAGGGTGGACTCGAGAAGAGGACAAGCTCCTCTAAGACAAGAAGAGAAATTATAATTGAGTTTCTTCATGTCGCGGTAATGATGGTAGTGATTCCAAATCGGAAGAAAGGGAATGATGTTCGTTCAAGACATTGATGGCGTGTAAGTTGGATGTGTAATTGGGAAGTACCGAACCGGAGGTCGTGATTCGGTGGATTCGTGAAACTGAGCCAGTGCTAAAGAGTAGCAAGTGTTGGAAGGAAGATGTGGTAACTTCTACAACTCATCTACTAGGAGAGTGATGCGTGGTCACATTGGAATGCGATGTTCGAAGCATTGGAAAAGGGAGTGTGGTACAAGATATCGTGGAAGGAGATCGCGGGTAGGTTGTTAGGGAAGTTTTGTCCCGAAAGTGTACTTGGAAAGATTTCTAAGAGGAGTTATTGCTATAGATGTGGAGAAGGTAGTTCAACGAAGGATCAATGAATCGTCATCAAGTGGAGAAAAGAGGAAGTTCGATGGTAGCTTGGAGTCAACAAAGAATGAGAATCTCGTTCAAAGTTCGTCAAATCATGTTGATGTGAAAGGTGCAAAAGTGTGGTAAGCTTTTCTCAGTTATGAAATTTAAGGTATGAGGTTCGTGTTTTATTGGTGAATTGTCGAACGATTTGGTGCTAAGGCGAAATGACATGTATAAGTATGGGTGAGTTGGCGATTGGTATGTTGCGGATAATTAGGATATTAAAAGATATATTACCAAGGGAATAGTAAATGATTTCAATGAAAGGATGATAGTACGTAGAAGTACTAAGACTTAGTGAGGATAGTATAAATGGATGGGAAACCATAGAAGAGAAAAGTTCAAAAATAGTATTTGTAGCACTTGGCGGGAATAAGGATAAGTGATGGGGTAACTGTATGATAACGGTAAAGAAAAGAATGATTAAAGATATAATGAAGTTTTAAAACTCGTAAATAGAAAACATGTTGGAAAGGATAAGCATCGGGGATGACAAAATTTAGTAATTGAAAATGGTTGAGTAAAAATTGAAAATTAGTCATGATAAAAGTTTGTATCATGTATGATAGATTTGATGCTAAGGGTAAAAAGTTAATTAATGGTAAAATGCCCTAGAAATGGTATGCTAAGTCAAGGGTAACAACTAATTATTGGAAAAATGACATAGAAAAAGTGTGATTGCTTATGTTTGGATTATGGATCGGAGTCAATTGGTTGACTCGAGTTGACCGGGTGATTCGGTAAAAATGTGGATAATTAAATGCAATGGTGGTTACCTAGGTGGTGAAAGAAAGATCGGAAATTTTAATAATGAGAAAATGAATCGACTAAAGACGATTAGTAAATGAGTAGATTGGTGGGAAGCATTAGAAATGCTTATATTAACAAAAAATCCTTTACTTTAATAAATGCTTATATTAACAAAAAAATCCTTTACTTTAATAAATTTAAATTATTACACACTTATTTGTTTTTTTATTGATTTTAATAACTTTTCAAGAAACCAAAACAAACAGGGACCCACTGCGTTCTACTTTATTTTTTAGTTTGGTCAACGTATTCTTTTGTACTAATGCAAAACCTGCCCTAAAGAAGTCTAGTTAATTAATGAAAGTTGGGTTTAATGAGAAAATGATATTTTGTTGTCCTTTTAGTTATGCTCATACACATGGAGATCATGGCCGTCCTTTCTATTTCCATTCCATCATTCATATGCTCTCATATGAGTACGAAGATTTATAGGTATAAAATGCAAAATTAAATATTACATAATTAGTTTTAATTAAACTATATTTTTCTCATTTAGGATTTTTAATGATCCAAAACCCAAATAAAGTATTAGAAATTATGTATTGATTTTGAGTTATTTGGATCGCTGTGAAGTCGTGCTTTCACTATCAGATTAAAGTATTTTAAGGATATTCTCGAAATCTCTAATTGGATGAAATCACAGTGTGTCCAGGAATAGAGAATTATCTTTTTTGATATGGAAAATGTGCTAGTTCAAAATGACCCAAAATGATGGTTATTTCCATCATAGAAAACCACCAAGAACTGTTTAATTGCAGTTTCAAAACCCTCAAAACTGGGTTCGATTCGGGTAAGATCCAACGGGTTAAATAACTGGGTTTTAATTTAGAACTCGACCCTAGTCAGGGGCTCTGCCCCTTCCCACCAGGTGCGCTGCCCTTTGGACCCCGTTCCCAGGGGCGCTGCCCTCAGACCCCGTTAAGTCAGTGTATTTTAATCAAAATAAATTTAAACAAATGTGTACTCCACACCATCCTTACTTGTTAAATATTTATTAAAATTACATTTGGTCAACATGTTTATCTCATTACACTTAAATAATATTAGTGATACAAATCACCAATATAAAGAATACAAACCCCTATGACCTACTATGCGGAATCATGCATTTAGCATAGAAAGTGTTAAAAAAACTTGTTCCAAATTGATGAATAAAAATTAGAAATTAGCACAAAGTTAATTTGGTAGCTTGTTAATCAGTTTAAAAGTTTATATGTATTAGATAAAAAAACATGTCTAAAATAGTTTTGAATTGGGATTGTTAAAATATAAATAAGTTTTCAATGCCAACACTAACACACGACTAAACAACCACCTCAAAGCAATAAAGTAACAATATTCATCAGGACATTGCAACCAAAAAGTAAAAAGACTGTCTCGAAAAAGCTTAACTTATTTATCATTATTATCGTTCTTTGTTCGTTTCAATTATAAATATCATGATTTTATTGTTTTTTCATTAACAAGAGTAACGTTTTATTAATTTATATTAAGATTGGCAAAACCTAATACAACACGACAAAAATATACTAAACGAAATGAAATTAAGAAGAAATTGAATTCGTATTCGTGTTGCGTAAAGCAAGCATGAAGTCGTGTCGTGTTTGAGTTCAGAAATTGACAAGAAATTAAAATGGAAACCGGAAATTAACATGAAACCCCCAAAATTAACACGAAATTATTGATAATTTTGGGAATATTTAGTAATATTGTATGTTATATTTTTGTCGTGTTAGTTGGTTTTTAAGCATGTACCGAGTAACGAAATCTATATTTTTGTTATAAATCCGGTATATTCATGTTTATCATTTTTTAATCGATTCTTGTTCTAGTTAGCAAAAAAACAAAAAAACACGACTTTGTATCTTGTCATGTTCGGTTGAGACAAAGGAATATGTATCGTGTCGTGTTACACAAAAACACGAAACGATAACACAATTTAACCCACAAAATGTAAACAGAGTAAACATTTCAATTTAACATAACTTATACACTACGCTTATATATTCATGCACAACTGAAATATATATAGTAACTATTTTACCTTTAAACCAATTCAACTTAACATATATTTAACTCTTCTAAATACAAAATGATTACTACACATAATTTTCTGGTGTATGAATAGTCTTTTTTTTATATAAAAATTACCTCCTTTTTCAGTATCTAAATGACTAAATGTTAGAATCATTCAAAATAGTCAGAAAACAAGTTATATAAAATGTTATAATTATGATAAAAGAAGATGGGGAGTAAAGTGTAATTTACTCTGGTGGAGTTAGATCTGTAAACGAACCGAACGTTCAAAGAATCGTACGCGAACCATCCGGCGGGAGTTCGTTTATGTTCGTTCGCTTAGCTAAACAAACGAACACGAACAAGATTTTGTGTTCGTTTAGTTAAACAAACGAACACAAACAAAGGTCCGTTCGTTCGTTTAGTTCGTGAACATCCGTTCGTGTTCCTTTGTTTACGTTCGTTTGTTAGTGTTCGTTTGAGTTTGTTTATGTTCGTTTGCGTTAGTTTATGTTCGTTTGCGTTTGTTTATGTTCGTTTGTGTTTGTGTATGTTCGTTTGTGTTTGTTTATGTTCGTTTGCGTTTGTTTATGTTCGTTTGTGTTTGTTTCGTGTACGTTTGTGTTTGTTTATGTTCGTTTGTGTTTATACTATTTTGTGTTCGTTACTCTCGTTCACAAACGAATACAAACAAAGTCTCGTTCGTATTTGTTCGGTTCCTTTACATGCCTAGTTGGAGTTGGCAGTAGTTCATATTTTGGAATTATAATAACAAAATAAAAAGTGGGTTATTAAACTACAAAATCTTTTTTTTCTTTCTCTCTCTAAACCTTATTTCTCTATCCTCTTTTCTTCTTCTACTTCTTTTCTTCAGGCGTCTCTTCGGTAACTGACACTTTCTCTGTAAAAAGCTGTAAATTTCCCGCCGGTCTTCTGCAGTTTTTGCTCCGGTGAGTTTCTCTTTTGTCTCTGTAACGGTTACCTCAATGGAGCTCGATTTTGGGCTTTTTTATGTTCCGGTGAATTTAGATACAGATACATATAGGGGAGCAAAACCCACTGTATTCTTGTTGAATTGATGCTTGTTTTAGGGTTCTTCCCAATTTAGGGTTTCTTTTGTAAGCCTACTGAGTTTCATTTTTTTGCTTTCAGGTGAATTACAACAAAATTTGTGATTTTTCGCACACCCTTTTGGTTTTCGGCGGTGGGTATGTATGGAATTTGATTAAATTTCGATTCTTGATGATGGAGATTCGGCATGCGGTTTGTAGCTGGCGTTATTTATAAGGTATACAAAACTATACAAGAAATTTATATCCATTTTGGTGAGATAGATTATTGCTCTTACACCCTTGAATGTGTGTTTGTGTTTTAGATGATTAATGTTCGAGAATCAGATCTATTTGAATGAACATAAAAGGAATTCAAATGTGATTTTTGAAACCCCTTTTTTCTTATTAACAGTTGATGGTAGCAAATGTGGTAGACATAGAATCTTGTTGAATCTAGGTGACATGTTGTTTTCCCTAATTAGATTGTTTTCCCTAATTAGTCGATTAAAGCGGATCCAAAAATTTTGAATTTGATATGTTTACTAGGGTTTGTGCTAATTTGAACTAATGATTAGTCATAAAAACATTGAATTGTGAAACTAGGGTTAGTAGCAGCCAATTGGCTTATTAATGTGGTATAAGTTAAGATACATAGAACTATTTTAAGTAGTTAGCATGGTAAAAAGTAGATTTCAATATTTTAGCCGGCGCACGTGCGGGGTTCTGTCTCCACAATTAAATCATTCTCGAAGTTAAAAGTATCGTATTTGACTAACAAGAGTCAAACGTGTAACTATAGCGCTTGGAGGTTGGTCATTAAAACATTGATTTTTGAAGTTAGGGTTAGTTTGTTAATGTGGTATAAGTTAAGATATGTAGACATGTTTAAAGTGGTTGGCCTCGCGCCTATGATTAACTATCTTCTTTTTCTATAAAAAAAAATAAGATCTCAATGATCTACACTGTCACGTGCAAAGGTTATTTTTTCTACAAGTCAACCCTTTTCTTTTTTTGATCATTTTTGAAGTAAAAAAGTATCATATTTGACATTAAATATATATTTTGAATGTTTCATTTTGTCAATCTATATATTTTTTGACATCCGTTCGAGAATTCTAAGCGTTCATTAGTATTTGATACATTCTTTCCCAATATTTGTTTTCCCAAACAAAACCAAATGAATTTGAATCTTATTCCATGAAAATAATGTGTTTGCTAAAATGGATAACAATTCGGAAATTCTATCAATAGAAAAATTAGAAACCGTATGCATGACAACGTGTAGAGGTGGTCTCTCCACGTGTAACCCTAATTTGTCATTGTTCTGAGAATAGATTTTTTAGTTGAAAATGGAAAATAAAGATTAAATGCCGATATATTTGGCTCACGCTGTTGCACAGTTTTTTCTTAGGGGTATCACCTACACTAAAAAGGAAAAATACAATAAAATAATTAACACTATTTTAAGACTGTTTGGAAAATTTTCAGGGGTTGCATGGGCTACCCCGTGCTACACAGTAGGTCCTCCCTTGAGTCATTTAGGCTTGCTTGAGCCATATAATAGTCTTGAGCTAATTTTGGATGGATTAAGGTTGTGTAGGAGTTGACTTTCACCCTCCATCTGTTTCATGTGATGTTTTTTGTCGGTTTCTACTATATATGGAGCTAAAGTAGTATCAACAACAAGCCTTTTATCCGAAATTAGTCACAAAAGACCACCAAAAACTGAAAATTTGAAAACTTGACACATCTCTCGTTTGACTTTTTAGTAATAGAATTGAATTTTGAAATAAAATTATATGCGTATTTGATATATGATTCTTAAATGCAGTTATCGGTGCGCCGGTCATTCAAGTAATTGCTATTTATTTCATGATCACGGAAGCAAAGAGGCAGATATTGTCCTATTTAGCCATGATAATGTTTGGAAAAAATTTCAAAAAAAAATTGTATCCATTTCTCAACCGATTATGTTTTCAATTGAAATGTAATCTTTAAATCAAGTTTCGATTTTTATACAGTTCAAGAGGCTGTTTTGTAGTCGATTTCTTTAATCATGTCTCCATGGTGGAGTAAATCTTCATCAAAAGAATCAAAAAAGAAATCAAACGGGGGTATTTTCGGTACAATTCAAAGAAAACTCAAAAGCCCAACAGAACCGAAACATAATTCTTCTAAAAGGCGTGGTGAAATAGCATCTGAAATTGGATCTCGTTCACGGGCTGGTTCTCCTTCAGTGGCCCGTTCTTTAAGTTTTGCTGACCGGGCACATGCACAACCCCTCCCACTTCCTGCAGAAACGGGTCGGGCTGATTTGGGCAAATGGTCGTTGAAAAAGCCCGTTAGTGGTAACGGGTCATCACCGTTGATGCTTTTTCCACTTCCTAAACCTAATCATGCACATGGTCAAGCTGATGTGGAAGGTGAAATAGCGACGGATTCGGTTTTTACCGACACCTCAAGTGACAGTGATGATCCGTCTGATTCACAGCTTTTGAGCCCTCAAGCATCGGATTATGAAAATGGGAACAAAACTTCTACAAACAGTCCTTGGTCAGCTTTCAAAAAATTTCTTAAATTAGTTTTCAAGATTTATTTTATTTTATGTTTATTGCATTTCTATTATGCCAAAATACATTTTAGTCCCCTGAACTTGGCTGACTAGGACTTCTACTACCCTGGATTATTATAGGTGCAACATCGTACCCTGAACTTGACAAAATGATCGATTGAGTACGCTGACTCATTAATTGGATCATATTTTCTTACATGACTTACTTTTGTTAGAGCATTTAGCAGACTAAAATATATACGTTTATCTCAATATATTGATATTAAAATCAAATCACGTGATAAAACACAAGACCGAATTAGTGAGTTGGGGTACTAAATCGACAATTTTGTAAGTTCAGGGTACCATGCTGCACCTTTAATAGTTCAGGGTAGTAGATGACCTAGTTAGCCAAGTTCAGAGTACTAAAATGTATTTTGGCATTTCTATTATAATATTATGTTTACGATTTGGCCGTTTTTTGCTTTAGTCGTGTTACATTTATAACCGAAAAGAAAAGGGAGAAATTAAAGCCGGTGAAAACATATGCGAACAACCAAACAGTGCTGACATCACCAAAACGCCGTCAATCAAATCGCCACATGGCGAAATTACAGATACCTCAATCCGGTGCCTTTTTCAGTGCTCCCGATAGCTCAATGTCCAGTCCTTCTAGAAGCCCGATGCGGGTATATAACCCCGACCCGAACCCGACCTCTGGTTACTGGGCGGGTCGAGATGCGGGCTTCCTCGGGTCGGGCCAGTGTTCTAGTCCCGGGTCGGGTCACAACTCGAGTCATAATTCAGTTGGTGGAGAAATGGCTGGTAATGGTAATCAATTGTTTTGGCAACATAGTAGATGCAGCCCTGAATGTGGGTCACCCATACCTAGCCCGAGGATGACTAGCCCGGGTCCTAGCTCACGAATGCAAAGCGGGTCAGTCACCCCGTTGCATCCACGGGCCGGCGGGTCAAACCATGACCCACCTGCAAACTGGCCCGATGATGCAGTTCATGGAAAACAACAGACCCATCGGTTACCCCTTCCTCCATCAACCATATCAAATACGGGCCCGTATTCACCCTCATATTCAACCAGGACCACTCCAACGGTTCCAAGAAGCCCGGGTCGGGTCGACCTTTTGGTCAACCATGGTTCGCGTTGGAAGAAGGGTAAATTGCTTGGCAGAGGCACATTTGGTCATGTTTATCTTGGTTTCAACAGGTTCGTGAATCGTGATCAATAGTTGACTTTTTCGTTCACCGTTTGACTAATTGGATTTCTGATTGTTTGACTTATTTGATCCTTGAAATGTAGTGAGAGTGGAGAAATGTGTGCAATGAAGGAGGTTACTTTATTCTCAGACGATGCAAAATCAAAAGAAAGTGCCCAACAATTGGGTCAAGTCAGTCCTTTCACCACACTATTTATATACAATTAAATTTAAAAAAAATATATTTTTTTAGAAAGTAAAAAATTTAACATATGTTCTTGATATTTGGCAGGAAATTGCACTTTTAAGCCGTTTGCGACATCCAAACATTGTTCAATACTATGGATCTGAGAGCGTAAGACATTTATATTATTTTAAATAATTTATTGTAATATATGAATAATTTTAAAGATTTGGTATAAAATTCGCAGGTGGGTGACAAACTTTATATTTATTTGGAGTATGTTTCGGGCGGTTCAATTCATAAACTTCTTCAAGAGTACGGGCAGTTGGGTGAAATTGCAATCCGAAGTTACACTCATCAAATATTATCAGGACTTGCGTATTTGCATGCTAAAAATACAGTTCATAGGTTGGTTTATTAATCATTTTTGTCACATTTCACATATTGTGTAGTTATATATTCTAATTGTAGTGCTTATAATATATTAATATCACATAATCTGTATTATATTATGTTTTTTAGGGACATTAAAGGAGCAAATATATTAGTTGACCCTAATGGACGTGTAAAATTAGCTGATTTTGGGATGGCAAAACATGTAAGCCATTTATATAAAATAACATCTTAATGTGTACAACTGTAAATTAAAAAATTATATTCTATTTTGCAGATTTCAGGCCCTTCATGCCCGTTATCGTTCAAGGGAAGTCCATACTGGATGGCACCCGAGGTCAGCATTATTTATTTATTTGTTTTAAAAAAATTATTTTATGATTAGAAATGCTAAATTAAATTAGTTAAATTAAATTGTTGCAGGTTATTAACAATAATTCAAATGGTTGCAATCTTGCGGTGGATATATGGAGCCTTGGGTGCACCGTGTTGGAAATGGCTACAACTAAACCTCCTTGGAGTCAGTATGAAGGGGTTAGTTAGTTAGTTACTAGGAAATATATTATTACAAAATATTTTTAAATGATTTTTTTTTTTTTGTTTTATTTCTTTATAAAAAGGTTGCTGCTTTATTTAAAGTTGGAAACAGCAAAGAACTACCCGTAATGCCTGACAATCTTTCTGACGATGGCAAAGATTTCATCTTGCAATGTTTGCAGCGGGCTCCACATCGCCGCCCTAGTGCCGCCCAGCTTCTTGACCACCCGTTTGTCAAAAATATCATTTCATCTGAAAGATTGGTACCCGATCCTGGCCCGATTACAAATTCAATGAGATATCTGGTATGATTTTGACCTTTTGTTGACTTTTTCGTACGGAAGTCTTCAATTCAATGTTGATTTTTTGAGTGATTATTTTTCTATGATTGCAGGGAATTGGGCCGAGTTCAGAAGGGGTTACGGGTTTTCAGTCTAGAGGTCATAATCACACGCCTCGTAATGTATCCTGCCCGGTTTCCCATTTGGGCAGCCCGCTTTTGCACCCGAGGTCAGGTCAAAATTTGACCGGAAGGCGATCCCCATCTCCAATATCGAGCCCGCGGGCCATCTCGGGCTCATCCACACCGCTGACTGGTGGTGGGGTCAACCCGTTCCATCACCAGGTCCCGAAGTCATACACTACTGAATTCACAACTTTGACTTTGACTTCAAGGTCTCCCACCAGATCATTCGGGCCGCCACCTGGCAACGGGCCCCACTTTTACGAGCTGAAGCCCGATATGTTTCGGTCAATGCCTCAAGGGTCTCCATTCTTTCAGGAGATAGTTCCATCAGACAATGACTTTTTAGGGAACCAAAAAGGAACATATGGCGGGCAGTCGGTGTTAGCTGACCGTGTTTCTCAGCAGCTTTTGAGAGACCAAGTCAAACAATATCCAACCATTGACCTCAAACCCACTTCACCAATGGTTAACCGAAGGGGAAGGAGTTGACTTAAGTTGACCGTCGTTTCGGTCAAGTAAATGACAATATCATAAATAATATCTATATCTAAATATAATTATATATATTTTGTTTTATGCTCATAATCCCTTTGGAAGGTAAAAAATGGAAGGAGGGATGCTATTTTTAACTATAGGTACAGTAATTAATTTTTGCATAAAAAGTTGAATAAAAAGTGATGAAGGTTTAGAAATTAATTAATAGGCGTTTTGTGGTTATGCAGGTGAATAGCTTTTAAAACTCCAGCATTAAACAGTGGTGGGTGATGGATATGTAAAGAAGTGTACACCTCATACTTGAGGGACTAATGGGCCTTTTTTTAATTTATTTTTTTCGTTATGGTTCGGGTTCAACCGTACATGAAGAAGGTTAGATGTTAGAATCCAGATTTTGGTGAAAAAAGGTTAGATTGTCGTGTAAGATGTAGCACATGTTTTAACCTTGTTTTGTGCACAACAAAAACTTTATCAATTGAGGAACCTTTTTTTTGGTCATATGAGCTTCAATGATGTTTGTTTGGTTGTTTCTTTACAATTGTTCACAGGTGCACACGGGCTGGTATTTTTCAAAGAGAAATGATATTTGTGCCTACCATTTTTGCCTACCCATATGTCTACCCACTTTTAAACTTGACATTTGTCCTCTACTAATTCTCTCTTTTCATATTATCCCTTGATTTTGACATTTGTCATGATCAAAATGGTAGGCATATGAGTAGGCACTGATACCATTGCTCAAATTGAGAAATGGAATTTGTGTCTACTAGTTGTGCCTACCCACTTTTAGACTTGACATGAGTAATCTACTAATTCTCTTTCCTCATATCATCTCTTATTTTGACACTTGTCATGTAGGCACAAATACCATTTCTCTTCTAAATTTGAATTGATTATACATTAACCCGATAACATACGCAAAGTACATTAAGACGCAAGAGCACGCTTGTGTTCACGGACGTTTTCACAACATGTATGTTTATATGATGAAATCTGGTTCAGCAATGTTCTGCTTCCTTCAGAAACTTTGTCGAGATTGGAATCAAGAATCAGACTTCATTATTAGAATGCCCTTTAATTAGTCAGGCCTCATGTCATCTCCAACTTCATTACCCGTCTCTTGTTGCTAGTGCTATTAATGAGAAGATATTTAGCTGAATTGAACAAAAGAGGGTAGAAGCGTAGGAAGTTCGGTTCTATTCTAATTTTCATGCAAGTTCGGTTCTACAAAACCGAGAGAAAACCAATATAAAAAATCGATGTAACTTTCTCGGTTCGATTCCAGGCGTAATCGGTTTGATTCCGAGCGGTTAGGTTCAGTTCTTGGACCGATGCACATGCCTAGGCAGAACCACGACTAGGGGTGTTAATGAGTCGAGCGTTTATTGAGCTGCTCGAGCTCGGGCATATACTAATTTGATCTTGAGTCGAGCTCGAACATAAAATAATACTCGATTAATCTCACGAGTCGAGCCTTATAATTTAAAACTCGACTCGGCTCGTTCGATACCTCATTTAGCCTCGAGCTGAACGAGCCAGACAATCTTAACGAGCCGAACAAGTGTTGTATACGTGCAAGTATTTATACAATAAGTACAAGAATATACATATATTAATAACGGTGTTACGAGTCGAGTAATTAACGAGTTTTTTAAGTTTGTAAATTCGTACATTTCAAAAAATATGGAATCATAAACGAGTATCGAGCTCGAATACTATATAAATATTCGAGCTCGAGCACAATTTTAAAAACTTACTCGAGCTCGAGCCGAGTAATTGCTAAACGAGCCGAGCCCAAATTTCTTAATATTCGACCCGATTCAGATCGTTAACACCCCTAACCGCGACGATGTGGGTGAAAAAATAAGAAATGAAAAAAAAATTGGACTATTTTCTCGATTTGTGTGTTTCATCCTTGCGCGGGGTCATGCTAATCTTCTCTGTATCGTTCCGGAAATATTCGACTCGACTCGGATCATTAACACCCATGACCATGTGGGTGAGAAAATATGAAAGGCGTTCCGGAAATATTCGACTCGACTCGGATCATTAACACCCATGACCATGTGGGTGAGAAAATATGAAAGGAAAAAAAATTTGGACCATTTCTCGATTTGTGCGTGTCATCCTTGCGCAGGGGCCATGCTAATCTTCTCTGTATCGTTCCAATTTTATCGGATGTCCCCGAAGGGACGATTCCCCTTGCTCAGATGGACAATATAAAGCAGTAGCAATTTCTTCTTCTGGTCGGTGTGGGATAAGTTGATTTGACGGTACTTGAGACACAACTAATTCATTAACCTTCTAGTTCTTTTTTCCTTCTTTATTTCTAAAAAAAAAGCAATTAGTTTTGTTTAATTTATGTGCGAAGGTAGTTGTTATATAATATACGCTATGAGTAAAAATGATTTTTTTTTGTAGGGATTCTTCATTTTATCAGATAGACTCACACTACAGATTGTGGGGATTCTTTAATTTATGGTTTTAACTAGTACCATTTTACACACAAAACATTACTCCAAATTGGTGTAACAATGAGTAGGGCTATAAACAAATTGATGAAAGTATGAAACATCTGACGTGAAATTTGTTTATATTTGGTTGTTTATTAAATAAACAAACATAAATAAAATCTCATATTTGTTCGATCTAATGAACGACTGCGGACAAAATTTCCGTTCATTCATTTACATCAGTAAATAATATCCAGTTATTCTTCCGTTAATGTTGGTTTGATAATCCTTAATTCTTTTATATTTTAATATTACTTTAATTTCATTTTGCACTAAAAGGTCAAAATAGTAGACATATGATATTTACAATGTTTGATGCCATGTCACAAAAGCCATTATACAAGTCCACATACTTTGACCATCATCACTTACTTTGATCGTCAAATTTCTTCCCAACGGCCGCGTTTTGTCGCTAGTAGTGGTCTAACGACTCCGATTTTGTCCTCGCACGATTTACTTTATATTTAATCATTTCTTTATATTTACTTTATTTATCCATGTCTTGTTATTCATATTAAGCCAACTAATAATATTTTGTTTGTTAATCATATTAAGCCAACTAATAATATTTTGTGCATGAGGATTTAAGTCTAGTGAAAGTTATGATAAAGCTTGTCAAACAAAAGTTTAATAGTTTTTTTTAAACGTGATATATTATATTTAAAAATTACTTAAAAATTACATATAAAAGATATTAATTAGAAAAGGATTCTTCTTAAGATGGTGTTTAAATAATATTAATTTGATATAACATATTATATATAATATACTTATGAACATATTATATATAATATAGGTAAATAGTGCTACTTTTATAAGTTACTTGATATGTATTTTTTTTGTAACATGTTTTCAGACTGGCTTGCGAGCCGACAAATATAGAGGACCACATGTTTTGTAATTGGCCTGAAGTTGGCGCAGATGAATCTCATTGGCCTTAATAAGTTTTTTTCCTCGTATAAAATGTTTTAGAATCTATGTTTTTTTTTTAACATTAAACAATCTTAAAATATAAATTAATATATCTGTGTGAGTGTTATGCTATTAAAAATATTCAAAAAATAAAATATCTTTTAATTCATATTTTATTTTTTAAATATAAAAGGTATGATATAAATATTCTACACATCGAATAAAAATATACTTCATCTGTTTCAAAATAAGTGATACACTTTGAGTTTTATTTTTTTTAGACAAATTATTATAATGAATGTTAATTAGATTAAAACGGATAGTTAGTAAATGATGAGTTCCACATACCTTGATTAAAGTGAAGTAATGAATGATGTTTAAAAGTAAAAGTAATTGTAAATATATATCATTTCATTATATTAAATGGGAATTAATTTATATATCACAAATTTTGATGTTTATACCACATTGTACAAATGTTTAAGCTTAGTGTACAACTATATAATGCACTTATTGTGATACATCCCTTAAAGATATGGTGTAAAAATCATCACATATATTAAATATAGTAAAATTTTAAAATGTATCATTTATTTTAAAACATCTTAAAATAAAAAATGTATTACTTAACGGAAGTGGTAGTTATACAAAGTAGGAGTATGTGCAATAGTTGACCAAGAGTCAACCTACCAGCTTCTGCTGCTCTGCTCAACACCTACTAGATTACTATATATATCCAACTTCACAATATTTCTGCATTGCACCATCTGATCATCACTCCCAACCAAACTTTTCCTGCTTAGACCTTCAATTTACATCGAAATACACCGAACCCCCCCAATTATGTGGATATTTTCATGGAAGGGACCAACTGGATTTTCAGCTTCTTCTACAGCTGAAGAAGTTACTCAAGGAATCGAAGCTTATGGCCTCACCGCCATTATTACAGGTCTCTCTTTAATTTCTCTATCTTTCGCCATTGTTAGGTTTAGGGATTTTGTTGCTGATTTGGAGATTTATGTGATAAATTATTAGGTCCTACGAGTGGCATAGGTCTGGAAACTGCACGGATTCTGGCATTGCGCGGCGTTCATGTGGTTATCGCGGTCAGAAACACCACCGCCGGTCACAAAATCAAACAAGAAATAACTAATGAAATCCCTAAAGCCAAAATCGATGTTATGGAGCTCGACGTTGCCTCTCTCAAATCTGTTAATAAATTCGTGACGGAATTCAAATCATCAGGTCTTCCCCTAAATATCCTCATGTAAGCAACCAAGCTAGCTTAGGTCAAAATATATTTTAATACCTTAATTTAATGATACCTTAAATTTGACCAAGTGATTGATTTTGTGCGTTTTCTTATTGGATTTACTTTAGTTAAATCTTTTGACGTACTAAAAATATTGATATTAAAAACAAATCACGTGAGATAAAAAATACCAAATTAGTGATCCAAGGTATTGTCAGGATCGATTAACTATAGACAAGTTAACAAACACCTTAGATCTAATTGATGATAGAAGTTGCAGCGGATCAACACTATATCAATAATTAAGAACAATGAACTGTATGAACAATATGCAAGAATATTAAGAACACAGTTTCACAAAAAGCTTCAATGTATATTATTGATTAACAATACACACGTACGTTTACAATTCGTAAGGAACATACTTATAGTAGTCCTTGAAGCTAAACTATTTACCCTAGTTATTCTAGGATTTGATTTACATCGAATTATAAAAGATATACATTTAATTACATTCTATAACTATCTCTACGAAGATCTCGGACTTGATATCTTCCAAAAACGCGTATCAGTAGTAACTGCAATCACCAGTAGTAAATAAGTAACATCAGTAGTAAACTTGGTGATCAGTAGTAAGTCCATAATCAACGTCAGTAGTAACTACAATGATCAGTAGTATCTTCAATCTTCTCATGATCAGTAGTAACTTAGTTATAGTGAACACCAGCATCAACTTCATCAGTAGTAAATGTTTCTGCCCCATCAGTACTAAATAAGATCAGTACTAACTGCAGCATCAGTAATAAGTTGATCTGTGTTTTGCTCCAACAATCTCCCCCTAAACTTATTGATCATCTTTTAATCAATCAAGTTTCTTTTGTTCCTCTTGTTCTTTTCTTCTTTTCTCAAGAGTTCTTTGATTCTGTTGAAGCCTTTGTTCAATAATGTATCTGCTGTTCCTCTTTGTAAAATAGTTCAATTTATTTTGGAACATAACAGCATCATAGGGTTTCATCAAAGTGTTTATGAATATCTGATACATTGTCTTCTCAGAA
The DNA here is from genome assembly GCA_963853835.1 of Calendula officinalis. Taxonomy (NCBI): domain Eukaryota; kingdom Viridiplantae; phylum Streptophyta; class Magnoliopsida; order Asterales; family Asteraceae; genus Calendula; species Calendula officinalis. Next base: position 41,928,067 of record OY970826.1, read on the forward strand.
TGTGGATATTCTTTCTCATATAAGTACAATTCACACACTTTGCCTGATTTCTCAAAGAAGTACATATTTGCAGTAGGAATGACATTCCAAGCATATACATTACCTGGATTTGTAAATTGTTCTGGATAATTATCTGGATAAAATGCAGCATCTATCATTCTAGTCAGGTATCCAGCTCCAGATTCTTTCCATGATTTCTTTGTCATTCTTGGTTTCCCAATAATCAAAAGTTTGATTACATCACTTCTCGAACATGATCTGATTAAGGGTAACCATCCAGTGAATCTTTGTACTACTTTGTCTTCCCTTATGACTTCTATGACATTATTCTGCATCACTCTCCAGTTAAGAATTGGATTGTTCTGTAGAGGAGCAACGGGCATTTCAAGAACAGGTATAATTTGTTGTTTTGATTTCTTCTTGGAGCTTTGTTCTTGATCAACAGATTTTCTTTTTAGTGATTGGGGAGTTGAAGTATTTCCAACAGTTGAAACACTACCAGCTTTGAGCAAATTTAAGCTGATTGGTACTAAGGTTTTGGCTTTGGCTTTCTTTGATTCTTCAGCTTCTTGTTCAGCCAAGTCTCTTTTCTTTGCAGTGCAGTATTTTTCAATTATGGTTATCATCTTCATTCTTCCAAAAGATTTTGCACTGTGACCTTTTGTCTTTAGAAAGTCTATCATAAGAGACTTTTGTTCAAATATATCATCAGGTAAATCATCTTTTGTTCTTTTGCATTCTGCTACAAGATCTTCTAAACAGTTTAGATGTTCCTCTTCTACTTTTCTAAGCCTTTTGAACTCTGCTTCTTGGGCTTCTATCTGAACATCTTTAATTTGAGCAGGTATTTGAACAGTAGTTGTACTTTGAACTTTCTTTTTCTTTTCTACTAAAGCTTGATACATATCTACTTTCTCCAAAAAATTTCTGTGTTTAATTCTCCATCTGGATTGCTTTTCTGCTCTTACATGATTGATCTTGTTTACCATGTGATGACCAAGAGCTCTGTTTGGGTAATCTTCATCATATATCTCTTTACCCTTTCCAATGTGTGCTGAAGGTGGAGGTGGAATATATTTCATGTCTGGCACTCCACTTATTATAACTGAAGGAGAAAATGTTCTAAGTTCATTTTGTTGAAGAATTTTTGGATGTGGAGGAAGTGAGCATTCATCAACCTCAAACCAATTCACATTATCATCAATGTCAGGTATGATAAGTGGTTGATCAGGTGTTGGTGGTTTGGTAATGATGACATGTCTCTCTCTTTCAATAAGCTCTGGAAAATGTAGTTCTTCCTCTTCAGTAGTAACTAGAGCAGTTACTACTGGTGTTACTTCAGGAGTTACTACTGATAGGGCATCAGTAGTATTTGCTGCTATTAATTCCTTTTCTTTATTTACTACTGCTATAATATCAGTAGTAGAGGTTACTACTGGTATTTCCTTTTCAACTTGTTCTTCCATTGTAGCAGTAGTAATAGGCTCTTCTTCTGTCACCATCATCTCTGGGCCTTCATCAACATTTGTTTCTTTTAGATTTAAAAGGGAGGATGCTGCTGCTGCTATAGATTCATCAATCATTGTCTGTATATTGTCCTTCTCCCCCTTAGTGAGCTCAACTGGTGGAGCCTCACTATCATCAAACTTTTTCTTCAATTTTCGGATGATTTTGGTTTGTTGATGAAGCCTGTGTTCATAGAACCGCATTCGTTTGTTGATGGTATTCACATGCCTTTTCATGGCAGCCATAGTTTTTCCTTGATTGGTTAAGTACTTGAGACAATCTTGTACAGTGGATTCCAAGGAATCCACTTTAGCCGTCAATTGGGTGATTTTAATACTGCCATCACTCCATCTAGCAAGATCATCGGGCTTACTAACAGGTACATTGGTTTTGAGGTTTTCCTTCCTTTCCATCAATTCCACAGATCTGCCCTCATCACTGCTTGGTGAATCATTGGGTCTTTTAGACATTCTCTTCTTCCTAGAAGAAGCAGAGATGCCCCCCTTGTGGTTTCTTGGCACCGGGGTCCTTTGAGTAACTCCTCAAAAGAGTCATCACTCAAAGTTGCCGAGGTTTGGGTCGTAATGATGTTTTCACTGTCCTGTGCACCCACCTTTGGGGCATCAGTAGTGAAAGCCCTCCCCTCATGTCCTCTCTCCTCCTTGGAGGACAACTCTTTGAGCCTGGGGTGTGACTCGATTTGTCCCCTGGTGTCCTTTGAAGAAATTTTCTTTCTATGATAAATTGTGGAAATATTTTTGGTTTTGTCTGGTAGGTCTTCCACAGAGTGAAGAGTAGCACTCTGCAGATTTATATCAAGTTCCTGGGACACATTCAGGACTTCTGTTTGGGTTGGTGATTGAGTGGCTATATGAATTGGTGTTTGGGCTGTATTTGGGGGTGATGGAGTGGGTTGAGGTTCAACTTGGGTTGTAGCAATGGTTGAACCCTCTCCAATATTGGGTTGATCTTTGATCATGTTAGGAAACAGAGGGGTTTCCTTGCCCGAAAATTTAAATTGTTTTCTCATATTTGAGAAAACTTTCTTGTTCAACTCAGGTAATATAAAAATGTTTTTAGGAGTTGACAAGTTTTGTAATTCACAGTTTATGATATGTTGTAGAAATCTGGGATACATTAAAAATTTGGAAGAACTAAGATTTCCCAACATACCATCAAATATCATGTATGAAAAATTAAATACTTGGTCTGTGCATAAACAGACAACAGCAGAGGCTATTGCCTTATTAAACTCATTCCAAGTACTTCTTTTAGGAGAAATACAATGCTGAATGGTATGTATTAAAAATTTCCATTGTGGAGAGAGAAGACCCTTTTGAAAAGTAACTATATTCAGTCTTCCCTCATATCCCATTTTATTCAAAATTTCAGCAATGTATTCCTTAGGAAGAGTAGTCATACCTGAATCATCGTGTAATTGTAGATGGTGTCTGATTGATTGTTCTGTTACTGTGATGTGCTTTCCATCTACTTTAGATTTTATCATTGATGATGTTGTTCCTTCTGTTCGCTCAGCATTGGTCCAGAAATCCACCAAGTGCTGTTGATATGATCTTGGTTTTACCGTTAAGGCAAACTGTATATATGAATTTCTCAAAAATTTTACGATCGGACGGAAATCTTTTGTTCCATCGGGATTCTTTAAGAATGCAACCATATTGTGAAATTCTGAGTATTTGAGATCGGTTTGCACATCGAGAGCTTGTAAGGTTGCCATTGTTGTTGAGTTTTTGCAAGAATTTTGTTAGAGATGAAGGGTTTTTGATCGTAAACTAGGGTTTATCGAGAGGTGTTTAGAGAATCGAAGTGAAGATAATGCTAAATTAATCGTCTGCCGCCTTTTATATCTTTCGATTAAACCTGCAAAACTACGAAAATAGCCTTCGAATCATAACATAACGGTTATTTTCATGGGGGTTAGTTTGGTAATTGTGTTTATGAAAGACCAGTAGTAATTAAGATATCAGTAGTAAAACGTCAGTAGTATCTACTAACATCAGTAATGACTAAGATTTTGACATCAGTAGTAATTATAGACATCAGTAGTAACCATTAACACACAAGACCAGTAGTATATGTGAATACCAGTAGTACTGACTTACCAGTAGTATCCGTGTAAACCTAAAATACACCAGTAGTAATGAACTATCAGTAGTATTTTGTGCATACACTTTCACACCAGTAGTACAGCAATACCAGTAGTAAAACACTTAAGAAAATAATATTTTACAACACTAAATTTACACATGATTTTAAGTGAGATTTTAAGTTATTAAAATCATTCCAATACTGCTAACCAAGAAGTTGAATCTTCCTACATCAAATGCTTTTGTAAAAAGATCTGCTAATTGATCATCAGTATGGATTTTAACTACTTTGATTAATTTCTTTTCATTACAATCTCTTATAAAGTGAAATCTTATTTCAATGTGTTTAGTTTTTGAATGTTTTACTGGATTATTCACAATACTAATAGCACTTTGATTATCAATAAAAATAGGAGTTTTAAGAATAGAGATACCAAAGTCTAGAAGCTGATTTTGAATCCATAGAACTTGAGCACAGCAAGCAGATGCAGCTACATATTCTGCTTCAGCAGTAGATGTTGATACATTTGTTTGCTTCTTACATTGCCATGACACTAGTCTTGATCCAAAGAATTGACATCCACCAGTAGTGGACTTTCTATCTTGACATTCACCTCCATAGTCACTATCTGTATAGGCTATTAGTTCAAAGGGTGAGTCATGTGGATACCATAGACCTAGTGATGGTTTGCCTTTCAAGTATCTGAATATTCTTTTAACAGCCTGCAAGTGTAGTTCTTTGGGTCTTGCTTGATATCTTGCACACACACAAACACTATACATAATGTCAGGTCTTGATGCAGTTAAGTACATCAAAGAGCCTATCATTGATCTATATAAGTGTTCATCTACATCCTCCCCCTCAACATCAGGATGTAGGTGTTTGTGTGTTTCCATTGGTGTACTAGCACTTTTACTGTCTTTCAAATCAAACTTTTCCAAGATGTCTTTGACATATTTTGATTGATTTATCAAAATACCATCAGTTCTTTGACTGACTTGGAGTCCAAGGAAGAAGTTCATTGGACCCATGGAGCTCATCTTGAATTTAATTTGCATCAGTTCTTCAAATTCTTTGCATAATAAATCATTGGTTGAACCAAAGATGATATCATCTACATAGATTTGTACCAGTAGTATATCATCTTTGACTTTCTTTGTAAACAATGTTTTATCAATGGCTCCTCTTTTAAAGTTGTTCTTCAATAGGTATGATGATAATGTGTCATACCATGCTCTTGGTGCCTGATGTAGGCCATACAGAGCTTTATCCAATTTGAACACATAATCACCATGTTTTGGATCTTCAAAACCTGGAGGTTGGCAAACATATACCTCTTCTTCAATTTTCCCATATAGGAAAGCACTCTTAACATCCATTTGATAGACTTTGAATTTCTTGAATGAAGCATATGCTAGAAATATCCTTATGGCTTCAATTCTAGCAACAGGAGCATATACTTCATCATAGTCTATTCCTTCTTCTTGAGTGTATCCTTGGGCTACTAGTCTGGCTTTATTCTTGATCACTATACCTCTTTCATCTTTCTTGTTTCTGAATATCCATCTTGTTCCAATGGCTCTTTTTCCTTTGGGAAGAGGTACAAGTGTCCAGACAGCTTGTAATTTAAATTGAAGGAGTTCTTCTTGCATTGCCTCAATCCAGTTTGAGTCCTTCATTGCTTGTTGAATCTTCTTTGGTTCATCCTGAGACAGAAAGCATTCATACATACATTCATTAGCAATTAAACTAATGTTACACATATTTGCAGTTAAGCTTTTATTTAATTTGCTTCTTGTTTGAAGTGGTGAGTTAACATCACTTAGAACAAGGTCTAATGGATGGTTCTTCTGAGTCCTTGTAGTTGTAGCTTTATCAACCACTAGTTGATTTCCAAGATTGGACTCATTTGTTTCAGGCAGTTGTTCATCTTGTGATTCTTCATTGTCATGGATGTTTGGTTCATCATCATCTTGGTCAGAGTTACTATTGCTGTTGTCTTCGTTGAGATCAGTAGTATTGTTGTTGTTACTGGCATCAGTAGTATCTTGAGAATCTAGGTTATTGTTGGGACCAGTAGTATTTTCAGTACTATTACTGGTACCAGTAGTATTGGAATTACTACTGACCTCATTCTCAGAGTTACTACTGCTTTCAATATTTGAGTTATTACTGATATCAGTATTAACTATGGGAGCAGTATCAAAAATTATGTATCTCATCTTTTCTTGACCAGTATTAGCAGATGATGTTCCTTCCTTTTGATTATGACAATTTGAATTACCTGCATTGAAATTCATATTAGAATTAAAGGATTTGGTTAGATTGTCTATGTCAAATAGCCAATCTGGACCATTTCCTTGTTCATTAGGTACATTTTCATTAAAGGATACATTGATGCTTTCTTCAATTATCCTTAGTCTTTTGTTGAATACTCTGTATGATTTGCTTTGAGTAGAGTATCCCACAAAGATTCCATCATCAGCTTTGCAGTCAAACTTACCAATTTGTTCTCTTGTAATCAAGATAGTACAAGGACAACCAAATGATTTTAAGAAACTTATAGAAGGTTTTCTTTTATTGAAAAGTTCATATGGTGTTTTAAAATGTGGCTTCACTATTAATACTCTGTTTTGAACATAGCAAGCAGTATTAACAGCTTCTGCCCAAAAAGTAATTGGTAATTTTGAGTCTGCAAGCATTGATCTTGCTGCTTCAATGATGGTTCTATTCCTTCTTTCAGCTACACCATTTTGTTGTGGAGTTCTAGGTGAGCTGTATTGCCTGTCAATACCTTTAAGATCACAAAAGTTAATTAAGTTAGCATTTTTAAATTCTGTGCCATTATCACATCTTATGGCTTTCACTTTTTGATCAGATGTGTTTTCCAGTTTGATAATTAAGTTCTTTATGAGTTCACTTGTTTCATCCTTTGTCCTGAGAAAGAAAACCCATGTATATCTGGAAAAGTCATCAGTAATAACAAGACAATATTGTTTCTTTCCAATACTCATTACATTTGTAGGTCCAAATAGGTCCATATGTAAGAGCTGTAAAGGAACAGAAATAGAGTTTACAGTTTTGGACTTATGAGAAGTCTTGTGTTGTTTACCTTTTAGGCATGCAACACAGTGATGATCACACATGAATTGTTTTTGAGGTAGTCCAATGACCAGATTTCTTTTTACTAAATTATTCATGTTTTTAAAATTTGTGTGACACATCCTTCTATGCCAAAGTTCTGATTCAGTGGTGTTTGCCTTGGATATAAAACAGTTGACCTCATTTGTAGAAATGAGTTCTCCCCCTATATCTAGGCAATACACATTGTTTCTCCTAGGAGTTCTTAAAACAACATATTTTTCATCTAAAACAAAATCAGGAGAAAGAATGATGCACTCAATGTCTGTGAATAGAATCTTGTTCTTTTTATCACAAACTTGAGACACACTGACAAGATTGTATTTTAGTTCAGCAACATAAAATACATCATCAAAGGTAATTTTTCCATTAGTAACAGTACCTTTACCTGTAATCTTACCTCCCTGGGGATTCTCACCAAATGCCACATATCCTCCATCAAACGACTTGAAATCTTTAAGAATTTGCAGATTTCCAGTCATGTGTCTTGAGCATCCACTATCAATATGCCATGTTCTTCCTTCTTCTGGGATCTGAATGCTCTGCACAAATGAGTAAAGGATTAGTTAAGTTTGGGAACCCAAGCTTTATTTGTCTTGGGTTCATCCTTTGAGAAATAAGCTTTTGGGGATTTAACTTTAAAGACTTTTGGTAACCATACTTGTTTAGTACTGGTGTTTTGTTTTACTACTGCCCTTTTGGAGTTATTAATGGTGCGAAAATTTCCTACTGATCTTGGTTTATACCCATTGTTTTTAGCTTTTGAATACTTTACTACTGATGGACCAGTAGTATTTGGGTACTTACCATGTTTAAAATGACCAGTAGTGTTTTTAGAGTTAACACCAGTAGTGTTTTTGAAATTTGTTTTGGAAGCAGTAGTATTTTTGAAATTAGGGTTTTTACCAGTAGTATTCTTGTACTGGTACCATACAGCATTATAATTAGGGTTAACACCAGTAGTAAATTTGTTTGAGTTTCTACTGGTGTTGGAAAATTTAAAATATTGTTTATTTTGATTAGATTTTCCATTGTTCTTGAAGTAATTGCTGTTCTTTGGGCTGCCAACTCTTCTGTTTTGCACAAATCTTGGTGCACTTCTTCCAAATCTTGGAGTTTCAGCAATTGGAGTTTTGATTGTATTTACTACTGAAGGACCAGTAGTATCTTTTAACCTTTGAGTTTTTGCATTTTCTTTAAAAGCTTTAAATTCCTTTAACTCCTTGCAGTTTATTGGATTGAAGTGACAATCCTTTGCTAAATGATTTACTTTGTTGCAAATAACACATTTTAATTTATCTTCTTGAGCCTTTATTGTTTTTCTTTGTTCTAAGAGTTGGTTTCTATTTCTTTGGTTTCCTCTTTTTAGAATTTTGGGTATATTTTCTGCATTATATTTAGGAGAATCATTTGGACTTTGAGCTGTGTGAAAACTTGTATCAATTGATTTTGGTGATTCAGTTTGAGATATTGTAAATTCAATTGATTGCTCATCATCTGAAGAATCATTTGATTCAGATGTTTCATTATTAGATTCAGTTTTATTTTCAGTTTTTAATTCATTAATGATTCTTTCTGAACTGTCTTTAAGTGGAGGAATGAATTTGTGTGGAGGTGGTACAGCATGATATCCCACCCCATGAACAACCTTTTCTGTAGTTTGATTATTAGTTAATTCATCTAGAATTTTAGTGCTTCTTTCAAACTTTTTAATTGTTAATTTATTTTGTTCAATTTCAAGCTGACATTCTTCTAATTTACTTGTTAGTTCTTTATTTTTTGTTTCATAGAACTCTTTCTCATCCACAGCTTGAAGCAATTCTTCCTTGATCCGTTGATCAATCATCTTGTACACCTTTATTTGATGTTCTTGATCAGCAATTACACCATCAAACTCATGGTTTCTTCTGATTGCTTTTGCTAAATCTTCATTTAATTTAGTGTTTTCTTTTTCTAGATTTTTAGTAATTTTAGCACATTCAGGAGTACAAGGTTTAGATTTTACCTCAGTTTTGTTGTCAGTAAAGGCCATGAGAGCTTGATTTTGAGCATGCTCTTCTGCTTGGAAGCTCCAGTCATATCCTTGTCCTTGTTGTGACACAAGAGCAGTTGATTTTGATCTTTTGTCTGGTTGAGGACATTCTTTTGCAAAGTGACCAAGGTTGTTACAGTTGTAACACTTGACTTTTGTCTTGTCAAATCCTGCTTTGTCACCTTTGTTGAAATTGAGGCTTGTCCTACCAGTTCTTTTTAAGAATCTTTTGGCCCTTAGGCTCAGCATAGCCATCTGCCATTTAAGATCCATCTCCTCAAGATCATCTGGATTTAATTGTTCCAAGTCATCACTAATCAATGCAGTATGCACATGACTAGTGAAGAAGGATTCTCTTGCAGTATCCTCAGAATCTGCAGCCTTTCCTGTGGAGGTTTCTTGCCCCTGACCTGTACTTGATACAAATGCAGCATTGTTAGAAGAAATAGAAGGGTTTTTGTGATTTACCTCAGTTTCAAACACTCTGAGATCATTATAGAGTTCATCTAACTCCTTTTCTTCTAGAGCATCTCTTTGTCTATACACCACTGTGTACATGGCCCATTCTTCACTAAGAGACCTTAGAAACTTCATGTTGACATCTTCTTGATCCATCTTTACACCAACTTGGTTGAGTTCACCAATTAGTTTATTGAATCTGTCAAACACTTGAGTGAGTGTTTCATTGGGCTTTCCTTTGAAATTTTCAAAGTCTTGTTTGAGAACAGACTTCATGTTTCTTTTTGTACTCTTTGTCCCAACGAATCTCTTCTCTAGTGCTTCCCAAAGCAACTTAGCATCATCATATTCAACAAAGAGATGTTGATAGTCATTAGGAATGGCCAGTAGGAGAGTGCTTAGAGTTTTGAGTTCGATGCCTTTATCTTTCTTCTCCTTCTCACATTTAAGTTTGTCTGCCTCAGTTACAGAGCTGCTTGCTTGAAGTTGACCAGTTTTGTTTCCTTCACAAACGACTTCCCACATGGAATAATCTGTAATAAGCATGTATTGCTTAATACGATTCTTCCACATCCCAAAGTTATTGGGAGTGAGCATAGGGATTTTGTTGGCCTGAGTGCTTTCATTATTATCAGTCATGATTAATAATGTGTGTGTTTTAAAGATTAAAACTTTTTTGTTGTTCTTAACAAATAGTAGATCTAGAACCAATATGCTCTGATACCACTTGTCAGGATCGATTAACTATAGACAAGTTAACAAACACCTTAGATCTAATTGATGATAGAAGTTGCAGCGGATCAACACTATATCAATAATTAAGAACAATGAACTGTATGAACAATATGCAAGAATATTAAGAACACAGTTTCACAAAAAGCTTCAATGTATATTATTGATTAACAATACACACGTACGTTTACAATTCGTAAGGAACATACTTATAGTAGTCCTTGAAGCTAAACTATTTACCCTAGTTATTCTAGGATTTGATTTACATCGAATTATAAAAGATATACATTTAATTACATTCTATAACTATCTCTACGAAGATCTCGGACTTGATATCTTCCAAAAACGCGTATCAGTAGTAACTGCAATCACCAGTAGTAAATAAGTAACATCAGTAGTAAACTTGGTGATCAGTAGTAAGTCCATAATCAACGTCAGTAGTAACTACAATGATCAGTAGTATCTTCAATCTTCTCATGATCAGTAGTAACTTAGTTATAGTGAACACCAGCATCAACTTCATCAGTAGTAAATGTTTCTGCCCCATCAGTACTAAATAAGATCAGTACTAACTGCAGCATCAGTAATAAGTTGATCTGTGTTTTGCTCCAACAGGTATGAATCTTACAATTTTGTGAAGTTCTGATAGCATGTTGTATCTTTAGGGTTATAAAGAACCTAGTCAATTAAGTATATTAAAATGCATTTGGGCTTTTAACAAAAAAATAATAATTGTTGGGAAATGATTAAAACATTTTATTTGGAAGTGCCCCCATAAATAGTGTGGTGACGATATGGTGTTTTATAGTGCGAATGCAGGGATGATGGCACCCCCATTCTCCCTCTCAGAGGACAACATAGAGCTACAATTAGCAACGAACCATATTGGTCACTTTCATCTAACAAATGGTTTACTGGAAACCATGAAGAACACTGTATGCAAGTCCGGAATCCAGGGTAGGATCGTCATTTTGTCGTCGGAGCTTCACAAAATGGGATATAAAGAAGGCGTTAGGTTCGATAAGATAAATGACGAAAAGAGGTATGTCTGAATCAAGTTACCATACTCTGTTTTCGTGACAGATGTTAGCGCCTCTAATCTGTCACTAAATGTCTGTAAATTTCAAATATGACAGTTACAATGCTTTACTGGCGTATGGACAATCAAAACTAGCTAATGCGTTGCACGCTAAGGAACTTGCAAGAAGACTCAAGGTTATTTTCAGCTTAATATATACAAAACCTTTCTTTGATATCGATTATAGTTTTAACACCACCCTAAACTTGATTGATTAAAGATGCAACATAGTAACTTGCAAAAATGGTCAATTTAGTATCTGACTCGTTAATTTTGTCTTGAATTCTCATGTGATTTACTTTCCTTGTAACTTTTGAGGAACTGAAAAATAAGTTCATCTCGGTAATTAGCGATTCAGGGGTACTGAAATTGACTATTTTTGCAAGTTTAGGGTACCATGCGGCAGCTTTAATTGTTCAGGGTAATAGATGACCTAGCCAACCAAGTTCAGGGTATTAAATGCATTTTGCCATAGTTTTAATTATTTACAATTCTGTTATGGATCTACAGGAAGATGGTGTTAATATAACCGTGAATTCACTCCATCCGGGAGTTATCGCGACAAATCTTGCACGCCACACTGCTTGGATGCGAGGTAAATTATGTGAAATTTAGTACCGTTTTTCATGGGTCTATACACCATTATAGCTTTAGTGACGGAATTATGGTTTTGGTTTTTATAAACAGTGGTGTTCGGGTACATTGTTCGACTTTTTCTTAAGAATGTGGAACAGGTTTGTTCTTCTTTGTTGTAAGTTACTTATTTGTAGTGACGATAAATATAGGTGTCTCTAAAAGCTTTTATTTCGTGTATTCAGGGAGCATCAACTACATGCTATCTGGCATTACACCCGGGTGCTAAGGGGATTAGTGGCGAGTATTGGGCTGATAACAACATATCCACTGCAAGCGGGTTTGTTAATGATCCCGAATTTGTTAAGAAATTTTGGGATTTTAGTGTTGACTTGGTTGACCGAACACTAGCTTCATCGTCGCTATAAATTCTTCTGTTGCAATTATGTGGTAACGTGAGTGTAAACTGTCATTGTTGTGTCATGTATGTTAAAAAGCTTTATGAGTGTTTAAATAATATTAGAGACTACTTTATAGTACAGTTTGTAAGTCGTAAGAATAAAGGCTCAAGTTTGTATGCAACAGTTGTAAAAAAACCAAACTGATTCACTAATTTTGTACTTTGATTCACAGGGTGAGCATTTGGACTAAAAAAATCAAACTGAACCAAACTGAAATCGAACAGAAAAAATGTAATTGGTTCGGTTATCGGTTTTGTAATTTAATGATTTTCAGTTTCGGTTCAGTTCTTGGATAGGAGTGAGCATTTGGGCTGAAAAACGAACTGAAACCGAAAATATGTAATCATTTCTGTTTTGGGTTTTAAAAATTCATCATTATCGGTTTTGGTGTGGTTCGGTACGGTTTGTGGACCCGCTCACCTCTAATTCACAATATTATAAATATGATTAAATACGAATTACAAGCGGTTTTAAGTTCAGTTTGCACAGGTCTACCCATATATGCTAAATAACGTAGAGAGCTTGTTTACACATAAGCATTCCTGAATGGAAGGATGTATAGTTCCTTAAAAACAAACTTTCACACTACAATACCTCAAAACATAATCAAAGAAAAAAAGGAATGTCAAAAAATATAAAGAGAATTGTATTTGATTGATCCCTAAAAGCATTACAATGTCTCGTATTAATAGCACTAGTAACAAACCCTAATGGACCCTAATCCCACAAACGGGCTTGGGCCAAGTAACCTAATCTATGGTCTAACAAGGAAGAGTAGACAAAGTAACAATTTAAGAATATAATGTTGACAAAAACAAGTTTCATTCATCAAAAAATGGAAAAAACGATTACATAAAACATTCATACAACCATTTGTTACAACAAATATCATTACTACATTATTATTCGGTTTTATAAAAAATTACAAAGAAAACGGTTCATCATGAAGTCAACTCAGTTAGATTGAGTCAACTTCAAACTGAAATCCCAGAGTTTCTTAGCCAATTCCGGGTCGCGGGCATACCCGCTTGCTTTATTCAAGTTGCTGTCAGCAAAATACTGTCCACTAACGCCTTTAAGCTGCGGGTTCAACGCTACATAACATGTAGTTGCAGCTCCCTGAATTCACAAAATCCGGGATTATTAGTTCTCGATTTTATTTTATTTAAATTAGAAAAATTATGAATTAAAACCGCGAAAATTAGAGAACTAACAAACCTGTGGGATGTTCTTCAAGAAACTCTGGACCGCATTTATGAATACAGCTGTGTCAATACAAGTTTAAGATCATTAACATAGAAAAAGATAGAAGTAACTAATTTTGTGGAAAAAATCAGTTTTTTCTGCATACACTATACATCTAGTGACAGACGAAAAAATAGTCACTAAGTTTGGGTTTAATGTCACTTTTCTCAAAAGAGTAGTAAAATTTGTATTTCTTTCCTGTTATTTTTGAAACTGGGTGAAATCTATAAGTTTTAGTTTATATTACACTTTTGAAGAAAAAAGAAAATGTGTCACGAAAGGTCGATAAATCTATTTTCCACAATATTTTATGTCGATATAATAAACACTTGCCCACTATTTTTAATATGTAGGACATCTTTAGTGACTAAATGACACTCATTTGTTGCGCATATAAAATATTTGATACTACAATTTTTTTTTTCTTCAAAAAGGTATTCTCCCTTTTAAGTAGAGAATTTATTTTTGCATCACAATTTTTAATGTTAACACCACAGAGTATACGTTTTACAGCTAACTATACAACCATCTAAATAAATAGTTGTGGTGTATCCATTAAAAGTTGTGGCGTATTTATCACCACCATTCATTAAAGGCTCTTATGGGCCGGGTAGTCGAGCTCTACTAATGATGTACGCGATTAACTGTTGTCGTGGTTGTTTTCAAACATTCCCTAACCCCATCTGATATATGTTTATCTAAGGAAATGATTTAACTCATTGTCTTTATGAGATCGACACACTTACTATCAGATAAATAAATATGAAAATGGAAGTGAAAGTGAAAGATTAGACGTACAGAAGAAGCCACCGTGACGTGCTAGGTTTGTTTTAATAACTCCAGGGTGCAGCGAATTTGCAGTTATATTCACTCCCTCTTCCTGAAAAAGAAAATGCATTAATTAAATACAACCAAAAAAACATTTATATGAATCAAATATCATGTTAGAATTTGTCCATAACAAGACTAGTATACATGATTTTAGGCCATAGGTAACACCAAATATCAATACTAATAAATAAATGTTGTTAGATGATCAATTGAGATTAATTACCTGTAACCGCCTTGTGAGCTCACTCGCGTGCAATGCATTAGCAAGCTTCGATTGCCCATAAGCATACAACGCATTATAGCTGAAAACCATATTTATCATAAGTATATGAATAAATAATGTGATTAAATGTTTAAGCACGGTTTAAGTTATTAATTGCATAATTTTAAGGTTTACCTCTTCTCGTCATTGATTTTATCAAACATAATTCCTCCTTTGTATGTCACCCGGTGGACCTCTGAGGAAAGAATAACAATCCTTCCTTCTTTCCCACTTTCTCTTGCGGTTTTTTTCATGGTGTCCAACAATAAGTTGGTCAAAAGAAAGTTACCTAAAATTAAAAAAAAAAAACATTTTTTTTATTAAAATATCCACCGGCGAGTAAAACAAAGTGTTAATGCACACAATGGTTATCGTACTTTTCGAAAATTTAAGTTTGGCAATTTTACTTATTTTGTTTATTCACGTCATATTGTACTTATGAAACCGATCATTTAAGTAACTAGCAACCGGATATGTATTTCAGCCGTGACAAAACCATGGCGTCACTATTTTTTTTATCTACGTAAAAAAATATAAAATATGTTTTATGAACCCTGAGGTTAATTTGGTTAATGTAAAAATTCTTAGACAATGGTGGTAAATTGCTGCTAACATATATATTCCTAAATGTGTGTTTTTAAAAAATTTGGTTCAAATAATTAGTATTCGTGTAGTATAATGACACTATGATAAACAAAAAAAAAAAAAACAAGCAGAATACTTATTTAGAATCACTAAGTGCATTAACATTATAAACAACATGAACTTGGTAAAAGTGTAAAACGTCACATACCAACATGGTTAGTTGCAAATTGCAATTCTATGTTGTCTTTGCTAAGAGTGAATGGAGGAGTCATAATCCCTGCATTAAGACTATTTGAAACAAAATATCCATAAAATTAGTTGTGTTTTAACTTTTAATCCAGATATTATCAAATGATTTTGTCTTACATCAAGATGTTCAATGGAAGTCCCTTTGAATTATATTGTGATGCAAATTTTCTAACAGAATCCAGTGAGCTCACATCTAATTCCATAACCTCAATTTTTGCATTCGGGATTTTCTCGGCAATGCTTTCTTTCACTTTTTGACCTGATTCGAGATTTCTAACTGGCATCACGATACGGACCCCACGTAAGGCAAGCACACGAGCGGTTTCTAAACCGATACCACTTGTAGCTCCTGAAAATCACATAAAATCTTTTAACACGTAGTAAAGTAAGTATTTGACTAATAAATATTGCACATGGTTGCTTTGAAGCAGAGGAACAAAAAGATTGAATATAACTACCGGTTGCATTTTTTTTTCTCATGGGTGAACACTAAAAAAATTAAATTTTTAACACTATTTTAATATTATTCATTAAAATCTGAAGAGGTTGCATATATTTTAAGTAGGTCCGCCGTCCGCCGTGACTGATTATATTTCCGTTTAATAAAAAAGGTTAATTATATACTAATTTTTTACCAGCAAAAATTAGGAATACAATAGGAGTATAATACAATAGAGAGTTGATGAATAGTTACATAACGATTCGGAATTTGCCAGCAAAAATTTACAGGTGGACTAATTTTTTTTACCACAAATTTGATTCTCACGAGTTAAAAAGTGCCACTCCGCCTCTTTTGTTGACTTCAATGGCCATCATTTGAAGTAATATACTAATATGTAACTGGATTCTTTATGTTATATAATGCTGCTCAATATATTCATTTCAATGCAAACATATTAGATGATAACTTTAATTGTATAAGTTGATTACATGTTTTATTCTTTTATCATCTTTTTAGAATTCATAAAAAAAAAAAAGATTTACGTACATGTTGAGTTTTGGCACCCTCTAAATTTCTTTATCCTTTTCTCAATTTCACTAAAATTACATTTTACTATCATGCACTTTTTTAATATCTAATATCTAGATTGTAAAAATAATAATTTATGGTCACGGCTTTTATTTTCCTATACAACTAAAAACAATAGTTTTTTTTATAATCATTATTATCATAATAGTTTCTATTTTGAAATATTTATTGATGCAGCCTATCTTTTGAGCGTTGTAGTAAACATAATAACTATGAATAATAAATAATTGAATAATTAGTGCATATAGTTCAATATTATACAACTAAAAAGTTAACTAATATAAACCATTTTTAGACACCAGCTATGAAAATCTTCACATTAGTGCGCAAGGGTATTTCTACTAGTTACAAATATGGTTTATACTTTATATATGCATCCGTCCATAGCTTTAAATACAGATAAAAGTTGCAGATCACGTGTAAATATCCGTTGACTATATACCTACATTAACACATGACTTCTGACTCTTAAAAGGTCAAATAGATTAACCTTTTAACTTCGAATTAATTAGAAGCAAGCTACCGGTAAATACATTGATCAGTATAAATAAGAGGTGATTACCAATATATAAACAAAAAATAGACCTCTTTTTTCCAAAAAAACAACTTGTGTGACTTTATTTTCCCAAAATATATCGTGCGACTTGATGTTTTTGTGCGATTTTCTGACTCCATGTGGTAGGCAGATGTTTTTGTGCGACCAGACCAATTTTTTGGAAGTCACCTAATAAATAATATGAAAAAATATTTTTGAATAGAGTTTTTCTAATATATGTCTTATTAACATACGATAACGAATGTTTCATAAACAAAAATTTCTTTAGTTAGAGTAAAATGACATTGATAAGTCATTAATGTTTTTGTATTATACTGATTTTACCATTACTATAATTAAAAATGAAATTTTCTAATGCATTAAATGCATGAGCATAGAAGACATTTATCATTTACTATAATGTGTCCCTAGATACATATTAGAAAATCCTTGAAAATGAAGTTTTTCTTTTGTGTTTCTGGTGCTTCATGAAATATTTACTCAATCAGAATTAACTGTATTCAGATTTTGTTCACAATCACTAAACTTGAGATGATTTCTGACACGTAAATGGATGATAAGTGATTAATTCATAGCAGAAAACCGTCAACCAACCGTTGACCTTTTTTCCAATCGACTAAAGACAAATTAATAATCCAAAACAGAGCATACCGGTAACAATGGCGGTGAGACCAGTTCCATCAACTCCTTTAGTAACATCTTCAGCTGTTGAAGAAGCAGCAAATCCAGATTTTCCGGTGAAGATTGAAATCCAAGTCATTTTTCGAATTTTTATTCCGATTGAAGAACACCTGCGATGATGCTTTACAGAATATGATATTTGATTAAAGTTGTGATGAATTTGGATCAAACAACAAAGTATATATAAAAGCCTCAGAGATTTAACAAAGGGTTTAATAATTAAAGTAATCGATTGGACGTATACTCGATATTCCTCAGTATAAAAACAGGAAATTCGTACGAAACGTGACCGGAATCTTCCAACTTTAGTCTAGAAGAATGAAAGTGTTTTGTTTAGGTCCATCAACGTTTACTTATTATTCACGTTGATCCCCTAAACTTTGTAACTTCAAAACACCGGTCAAATCGTTTCTGTAAAACGGCTCAACGAATCACCTTCAAAATCGGCTTAATATGGTTTTCCAATCGGTTTTAATAAGGGGAACCAACTACTACAGTGAGCTGCTGCTGACTAGTGAGCAGCGAGCTGTAGCAGCTACCAACTACTGAAGGCTGTTGTGATTGATAGTTTTTAACTTCGTCAAACCATTTATAATTGCTTGAAACCATTGTATAACTGCCTCTAATTTTGTGGAACCGCTCTTAATTTTCTGAACCGCTTTAACCTCTTAATTATAATAAATATAAGCAAACTCATGTGAGGGCGATGCATAATCTCACTCACTTGACATACGGTTCAATACAAATTCTCTCAAATTATGTGTTGGTCTATTACTATAAATTAAAAATTGTGTCTAATTTTTAATTTGATTTTTAAGAATTGTCCCTATAGTTAGAAATATAACCAAGTTTGATAATTGCTCCATTTTGTTTTTGACTCGGGTTAATTTCTTTTTATTTATTTTTAGTTGCATTTTAATTCTGTCTTTTTTTGTTTGTTCTACTTTTGTACGGTGTCTTACACATTTTAGGTCCATTTAATGGGTAGTAAAATATATTTACCTTAATAAACATTGGAATTGAAACATTGAAACTTATGAGGTAGTTGAATTTAGTTCGTCTAGGTACCAAACAGAGAATTTATAAGCATCTGTTAAAACATGTGATCATATAGTGATTCTTAAGGGGCTAAATCTGTAAGTTAATTCAAATAGCACACGTCATCGATGATTCAATGGACATATCAGTACGAAAATGCATTCAGTAACGGCGGTAACCAATGAATTAAAGTTAGCTTTATATGAACACAATTCCGGTCAAACTATTGTTAACATTAGTTTGCGGTCCAACAATTTCTTTTCCTATTAATAAGTTTATTAGTTTATGAGAGTTCAGTAGGTCAAAACAATACACTTCTATAAAAAGTTAGCATGGTACACAAAAAGTGGTAATAGTTAGCCTACAAATTAATTAAATGTCACATAGAAAGAATTTACGAGATATAAATTATTTTTTAGCATTAATTGACTCATGCTATAAATTATGTGAAATTATATTGATTATTAGGCGAATTTTTAGTTAATATGAAGGGGCGAATTTGTTATAGTGCATGCAAACGCTACTTAAAAATTCATGATGTAATTTTTTTAAATTTTTTGATATTATGCTGTTATTACTGGACTAAAAAAATAATTAAATAAATTAATAGTCTAAATCAATCTTAAAAAACTTTAAATATTAGCCAATAGTATAAATCTAAGCTCAACCGGAAATCTAAACCAAGAAAAAAAAAAAAAACTAAGTGTGTTTTGTAGATATTTTTTTTAATCTTGTAAATTTATAAAATTAATTTTTAGAAATTTGATGGCGTATAATAAAGCATGATATTTATGAAATTAATCTTTTATGTTAAATCACCGCCAAGGAGTGCCACTTGGGTTCTGCAAGGCTGCAACTCTGAAAGGATTGCACCCTTACTGTTACCCTCAGTTAATATGGCATAATATATATCACCATCTCAGTCCATAGTCTTAATAGTCTTACGTGACTTCTCTTATGTTTGAAACTTTGAACCTTGAAAAATGTTTAGAAGAAAATCATTACATTATTGAGTAAATTATTACTAATGAATTACGCTTATATATAGTATTAATACATGTGTTATAGGTATGTTTCTATTCATTTGTCATCTTCTTCGATCTACTTATTTTATATTCGTATTTTTTATGTTTTTTTATTGTCCAACGCTGATAATTTTGTCTTGATCTCTGGACATAATGATATTTACAAATATTTCTTAATTAAGAGTCATGTGATTGCACATATAATGTTTTAAACAATATTTGTATATATTTTCCTGAAAGTTGATATTAAAATATTATTTGCTACTAAATATTGCAACTTATATTCTTATTAATTTGATCAATGCAATTTTTCAATCTAATGAGGAGGTTAGAAAAGTCAGTTAATTAGTGTATTTTTTATATGTTAATTATTTTATAAGCATGTATATAAAGTGGGAAGATTTAGTAAATTTTATGTTTGTCCACTTAAAGAATGTTTTAAAATCTAATTATCAATTAAATATTTGTATTATAAATGATGAAGGTATATAATATATAAATTATGCGGGACGCATGTAGGGTTGTCACATTCCTACTGGCATTTATAAACCAATTTAGTAGCCAATCTTGACCAAAACGGAGTGTAATTATTTTGATTCTACTTGAATGAACAAATATTATTTTTATTTGTCTGTTGAACCTGCCAAATGGAAACTAGCACATTTAATTGTTGGCTTTTTTAATAATAGCTATTGTATTCGATGAAGGTTCTATAAAACGACGATATTCAATTTCTTTAAATGAGAAGTACGTGATGGTAAAATATAAACAGAATTGCCAACCAAGATTTTGAAACAACGTATTATTAAACTCAAAACCAAAGGTTTTGAAACTTGCTTGCTTCTGCAAAATACTTGCCACTAACACATGGAAATCTGTCGCTAAAAGTTTGTAAAATTAACTTAAATAATTATTAAACGAGGATGTAGCAACGGAATCAATGTCAGAAATCCGTCGGCAATAACACTCGTTTTAGCGACAAAATTCTGACGGATTTAGCAACATACATGGCTAAGAAGTATAGAACTTGAGTAAATTACATGAAAGGTCTCTATGGTATATCACTTATTACAGCCTTAGTCCTTAAACTTCGTTTATTACACTGGACGTCCCTCGTATGTACACTTTACTAGCTTCAAAGCCCGCCCGACTGGACGGGCATGCTTCAAGAGAGATGTAGAAAAATAACAAATATATTGATAAAGTTTAAGTGACATAACAATACATAATTGTAATGATAAGTTGGTACAAATTTTGATACATGAGTAAATATTACAGGAAATTTAGAGACGAAATAAGACTTCTTTGTAAACGACATTTGTTGTTGAATTAATGTAATTGTCATCCTTGTCGTAACAAAGAACTTCAATCCGTTATTGTAACAAAATATTAGGGTCAAAATTTGTTTTCAAAAGCACTAACCATCTGCTATTGCAATAAGCTTCATCTTTACACCAACAACCAATTCAGTTGGCAAGGTTATCTGAAAATTACTGGATCTATTACATTATAAACATTTTCTGTTAAAGCTTGTGTTGCTCTGCAACTGAAAGATACATGTTCATTATATTACAAATGTAAAAATACATCGCATAAATAAAAACTTACATTTCCTTATTATCATCTAAAATATCATTTGCCTAGTAGACCTACTTGAGTCCTTTGCGCATTGAGGGTAAGCTTAGAATTCCCAAGTGGACCCACCCACGTTTGTTATGGTTTTGCCTTAGAGTTAGAGTTTACGTTTTGTTGTTTAAAGGGTTTATGGTTTTAAATATAAAAACCATAAAAAATTATAAAAAATCAGAAAAATAAAAAAGCAGTAACTTTTTTGGGTTATGGACTTATGGTTAGGGCTTAGGGTTAGGGGTTTTTGTATCACTTGTGCGGTTCATTTTGATGAAACGACAATTTTTTAATGCTGTGGTTTGGGCTTAGCGTTTGGGAAAATACATTCTTGTGAAAACTAATCTGTTATTCTGCATGTGGATTCGTAATTCAAACAACAACCCTTAGTGCTTATTTTATGCATGCATACAGATTATGCAGTCAATAAAAATTGGATACATGCAACATAATAAATGTTAAACCTAATAGTCCTATTAAGACAATAAACCCTAAAATATTGCACTATTAATTGAATTAATATACATTGACTTTTAATATTATTTTGATATCAATTTCACAATTTGACATATAAGGTCAAATTGCTAATTGCAACTGTAATTTCAAGGTCAATAACATAGGAAATTCAATAAGCCTACCATTTCTAATACCCATCCTATAACCCAGGCTACACCATTGATGATATCTCAAACGGGTTTTGCAATCAGATATTTATTCACATTAAAGTCTTACAAAACAAAAATAGAAGATCAGCGTGTTTATAAAATTTACTTTTCCTTGGTTGATCACTGAACACAATATCCCGTATATGACTTGAGAAGTAATAGTAATAAGCAGCTGTGAGAGTTAACCATCGTTTCTAAAAGCCCTGTTATTTTGGAGATTAATACAGATAAAACCATCAATAAAAGAGTCATACATAACGAATTTATAAATTTTACTTCAAAAAAAAAAAAAAAAATTAAGACTCCCGAATTATTTCGACGACTTACCTGAAATCATCATATTTGTAGGTAACTTCTTAAATTAACGACTAAATTGAATGATAATTTAATGGTATTCCGGATCTTTTGCACAATTCTAAAGATATGCCAAATTTAAATTTTGATTTAATCAATCAGTAACATTTATAATTCCTGCAAGTCCATATCGTTTTACAATTGTTTGTTGTAGTGTTACTGTATAAACCGATTGTAAATCATTGCTCCTAAAAGACCTACCACCAATTTATATAAAACCATTGTATAGGGGTGTAACACCTCAATTTTTAGAACACTTTTTAAATCATATTTTTGAATAAAATATTACAAGTACAATATTCCCAAAATACGGTTTAACAAAAACCTTTGAAAAGATTATCAGAGTATTAAAATCCGGTGTTACATAAATAATATCATAACCATAGGATAAACGGGATCTACCTACGAGCTCCCGAGCTAATCGACACTAGGCCACTTCTATCGCGACCCTCTAATCCAACGATCTCGAACCTGAATACATAGCCAAAAACAAAGTAGTACGTGAGACAAAATAGTCTCGTGAGATACATGGGTTTTCGACCCATTCTCAAAATAATAAAAGTCATTACTATTCATTTCTTTTCTTTAATCGCTTATTAATTATTATCTTACATTCTTACCGCTTATTCGTATTTACTAGTAAGCTAACCGTAAGCTTACCCATCACATAGTCACATACTTGTAAGCTATCCATAGCTTACTAAATCTTTATCACATACGCTACGGACCTCTCCGTAGCAAACTCCCCCGATGTGGGTTAACTAGGTAAACTCCCCCGTTTCCGGGTTAACTATTTCTCCCCCGATTTCCGGGTTAACTATTTCTCCCCCGATTTCCGGGTTAACTATTTCTCCCCCAATTTCCGGGTTAACTATTTCTCGACAGTCTACTCTTGCGCAGGGTGGTACCTCCCCAAGTAGGTGTCACTAACTCCCCCAACTGTGTGGGTTATCTGTGATCCGGATCATTTTCTCAACACATATTGAAAATATCAAATACGGGCCTATGCCCCAATAATACATACTCAAACATAAATTAGAATACATCTATTCTAATTATCATATTATTCTCGTTTCTTATTCAATTTCAATATTGACTTTACCAATTCCTTTATTTAATAAAACATATTTATCATTTATAAAAATTATATCACTTTAACTTCTCTTTGACTAGAATGCATATTTATTACTAGTCACTCTCTATCTATTCTCTTAACAATTCAATCACTACCTTTAATAGTATAATATACTAATCAATTCTTGATACTTGAAAATCATTGTTATTAGCTTTATTAATACATATTATTAATAAGCCAAATATCATACTTTCTTAATCGTTACTCTTAGTCAAACATCATATTAATAAAAATTATTAATTACTTTTCATTATCATAATCTCTTTCAAAAATCATTAGGCATTTAGACATACTTAGGTAGTCTAATATTTACATTTTCTTATCTTTTCAGTCATATCTTTATTAGAAACATTTATTAATAAAGACTCAATAAACATCATAGTTTTCAAAATCATTTGTTATGTACTCAGTAAAAGTCTCATGTACTCACCTTAGCCAAGCTAAATTCAAATCGTGTCTAACAACACAAATCCTTGCTTTCCAACTTGTGAAATGTCACCAAACTTTAGGTCTTCTTGACCTACCATCAATATCATCATAAAATCTAGTTATTATTCATAACTTGCTACCAATAAACCCATAACAACATTCTTAACCACCAAGTTCATCCAACTTGGTGAAACCCCAAAACCCTAGTTCAAGATTTCCATCAATAAACCCAAATCCAACTTGTACACATCATTTACAAGCTTACAATGAGTGTTCTACACCCATGATTAGTCATCTTCCCCAAAGATGACTTGGATGGTTCCCCAAACCACCATTTCTACCCAAATAAAGTTCATAACTAGCTAGATAACATCAACAATCAAGAAATCTTACCTTTGATGTTTAGATCCTTCAAGATGGTGAAGATTTGAGCAAGGAATCACCAAAATCGCCCCTTCTCTCTCTAAAATCGGCTGCACCACAACTTGGGTGAAAAATGAGTAAACCCTAACTCAAACCCGTTTTAATACTGCTCGTCCATAGTTCACGATCGCTAACTAGTTCGCGACGCGAACTCTGCGTGTCGTGAATACTTCGCGATCGGTAATGGGTCGTGAACTCCGATCGTCAAAAGCCCCAATTCCCTGGACGGAGTTCGCGATCGCGAACTCCACTTCGCGCCGTGAACTCCACTAGTCAGCTAGGCTGCACTTTCCGTTCTTTGCCTCGACCCGGTTTCGTCCATAACTTTCTCATACGGTGTCCAAATGACACGAAACCAATTCCTACGTTCTTTAAATGATTTATCCTTGTTTATCATATTTTTCCCATATTTTATTTTATTCAAATTTCGGGTCGTTACAACTATCCACCCCTTAAAAGGATTCCGTCCTCGGAATCAACTCAAGGATTTCCAATCCTCATTCCACTTCCAACTTGTGTTTCACTAATACTTACGCAATTAATTGCCCACTTGACCCGTTATACCCAAACGGGCCAAAAATCCAAACTTGAGTTCCTAACACCCGAACGGGTTTAAATTTCACAATTCGACCTTAACATTTCCCATCATTTAACCAAACTCTTTATTCCCATTGGAGTGATATGACCCAATCATTCCTAATAACCTTTTGACTAATATGATAGTCAACCCATCGCTTTGACCAAATTTTCAACATTGTTCCATTTTTGACTTAGCACACAGTCAACCATTTCTTGACAATCTCCTTACCCACTAGTGATTCCATTAACCATATATTACTTAACCATCGACCTTACCTTCATGGTCCAACAACAGTCATACTCGGTTCCTAAATTCGACTCGAAAAACCCAACGGTTAAAGTCGCACCCTTTGACTACCATTATTTCCATTAATCCATTACCCACTATCTTACACATGAAGATGATACATTACGCCCTTATCCTTGACTAACCAATTTAAACGAAAGTCAAAACCCAATTTTGACTAAAGTCAACAATCCACTAGTTGACCAACCTTGACTTATGATTAAAGTCAAACTTACTTTGCAAAATTTTCCATATTCTTTATTACTAAGGCATCGCTTCCCAAGCTTTTCATTCCCGATTTCCATATCTAATTTCCATTCTCAATTGTTCCCTTTTTCCTCGATTTCGATTTCCACAATCGCTTAACAATTTTCATTCAAATTGATATCAATCTCTATTACTCTTTTACCTTCATTCTAATTCTTATACCATTTATAATTCCTTCAAATATCCTTATACCATACTTGAAATTCCCGATTACCGGCCCTAGAGCCTCAATCACATCCAATTTGTGGTCTACCACCCATTATACCTCTTTCACCACTCATTGGTTACTAACAAACTTTGCTTCCTAAAAGCATTCCCTTCTTCATAAACCATGGACTTGTGGGCATCTCTGACACCTACTTATACTTAAACACTACCCGTATTTTCAACCCAAGTTCTCACTTGCCATAAAAATCATAACAACAACTAATCATACGGTTCTTCATACGTCAGATACAAACATCATATCCCTTATAACAAATTATACTTTAACTATCTTATCGAGATGATCGGAAAGCCTCCAATCCGCCACGATCCCAAACTGTCACAATGGTCGGAAAGCCTCCAATCCAAAGTGACTCATACAATACCATTTCATCTTGCATACAATCCATGTATGCATCAATACACTTAGCATCACGCTATCATTTTCCCTCATATTTGACATTCAATTTTTCCCACTTATACATTATACCACACGGTATACACGTAATCATTTCTAGTGCTTTCCACCAATCTACTCATTTACCAATCGTCTTTAGTCGATTCATTTTCTCGTTATCAAAATTTTCCAATCTTTCTTTCAACACCTGGGTAACCACCATTGCATCTAATCATCCATATTTTGACCGAATCGCGCGGTCAACTCAAGTTAACCAATTGACTCCGATCCATAGTCTATACATAAGTTATCACACTTTTTCCTATGCCCTTTCTCCAACAATTAATTGTCACCCTTGACTTAGCATACCATATCTAGGACATTTTACCATTAATTAACCTTTTACACTTAGCATCGCATCATCATCTATGATACAACCTTTTTGTCAATCATTCAATCAATCACATCCAATATCTAAGTTCCATTTTATAGATATATATATATATATATATATATATATGTTTTGTACTTTCCAATTCTCACTAGCACTTAGTACTTCATTGTACTACTATCCTCTTGTTGAAAACGTTTACCACTCTCGTGATTCACCTTCAAATAATCCATGATAACATAGTCCTTCTTATCCTTATTTCTCGCGACATACCGGTCGCCAACCCATTCGACTATACACATAATAACCCGGGGAGACTATCTCCCAACCTTATTCCTTTTCGCAATACACATTTCATCTATAATTATTTTCATACTTTGATCACATAAGCACTAAATTGTGCGACATATAAACAACTAAACCCTAATCATATATCAAAACTTCATAAACGAATTACCTGAAGCGGCTCCACGAGTTTCCTTCACCCGATTCCTGTTGGCGGTTGGTGCTGACGTGTCGGTTCTTTTCCGCGGGCACGCACTATTATAGTGTCCCACCTCGTGACAAGTGTAACATTCCACTTCCTCGAGGTTCCTTACTTTGCAATCCTTTGCTCGGTGTCCTACTCGTCCACACTTGAAGCATATAGCCGTGTTTGCTTTGCATTCTCCCTGGTGATTCTTACCACAACTTTGACAACTTCCAACACTACCTTTCTTTGACGGACTCGATCCAAGTCTATCTTCCTTTATCGATCTCAAGCTACTATCGAACTTTTTCTTTCCCCCTCCTGACGACAACTCTTGTGCTTTTCGCCGAATACCCCTCTCGACACCTCGAGTGGCACAAAACTTTTCCCTTAATCTACTCGTGAACTCTTCCCACGACATTTCATACAATGCTTTCTTACCCAAAGTATCATACATGGCATTCCACCATGACAACGCTTCATCCTTCAACTGTCGGGATGCATAAGTGACCATGTCTTCCCTCAAACACTTGCTACTTTCTAGTACTTGCTCGGTCTCCCGAATCCAACGCATCGTAACCTTCGGTTCCGAACTTCCATAATACGCACCGGGGTTGCACGTCATGAATGCCTTGTAGGTGCATCCTTCTCTTTCCTCCGACTCCGAATCATCAGTCTCTTCGGTCAATGACTTCTCTGTACGAGTCTTGCTACCCGCAGACTTACTTCCACCGCGAGATCTAGAATCATCTCGCCTATCCACATTCAAACGGTTATCGATAATCCGGTTCATATCCACATTCACTTCATCCCTCATCTGATGAAACAAATTTCTGATCGCTTCCAAAGTTACCGGGGTTTGATTTGCATCCAAACCGGAACCCTCTCCATTATTACCGGGATGAGTCGGGATTCGATTTGAATCCGTCTCATGATCTCGTGGAATCTCTCCACTTCTTGGGTTCACCATTTTCTATATCAACATATTCAATCATTAAAATTCAAAGGTTGACTTATTAGTCAAACATAACCCATAAAGCCCAAACATTATCTCTTCTCTTAGGGATCGACCCTAATATACCCATACTTTACTGTCTCAAAAGACTAATCAAGGACATCCTATGGAAAACATATGGTCCTACTTAGCATAGCTTAAGACTAGGGAGGTCAAACCTACCTAATTCACTTAAACTATAGCTCTGATACCAAGTTGTAACACCTCAATTTTTAGAACACTTTTTAAATCATATTTTTGAATAAAATATTACAAGTACAATATTCCCAAAATACGGTTTAACAAAAACCTTTGAAAAGATTATCAGAGTATTAAAATCCGGTGTTACATAAATAATATCATAACCATAGGATAAACGGGATCTACCTACGAGCTCCCGAGCTAATCGACACTAGGCCACTTCTATCGCGACCCTCTAATCCAACGATCTCGAACCTGAATACATAGCCAAAAACAAAGTAGTACGTGAGACAAAATAGTCTCGTGAGATACATGGGTTTTCGACCCATTCTCAAAATAATAAAAGTCATTACTATTCATTTCTTTTCTTTAATCGCTTATTAATTATTATCTTACATTCTTACCGCTTATTCGTATTTACTAGTAAGCTAACCGTAAGCTTACCCATCACATAGTCACATACTTGTAAGCTATCCATAGCTTACTAAATCTTTATCACATACGCTACGGACCTCTCCGTAGCAAACTCCCCCGATGTGGGTTAACTAGGTAAACTCCCCCGTTTCCGGGTTAACTATTTCTCTCCCGATTTCCCGGTTAACTATTTCTCCCCCGATTTCCGGGTTAACTATTTCTCCCCCGTTTTCCGGGTTAACTATTTCTCGACAGTCTACTCTTGCGCAGGGTGATACCTCCCCAAGTAGGTGTCACTAACTCCCCCAACTGTGTGGGTTATCTGTGATCCGGATCATTTTCTCAACACATATTGAAATTATCAAATACGGGCCTATGCCCCAATAATACATACTCAAACATAAATTAGAATACATCTATTCTAATTATCATATTATTCTCGTTTCTTATTCAATTTCAATATTGACTTTACCAATTCCTTTATTTAATAAAACATATTTATCATTTATAAAAATTATATCACTTTAACTTCTCTTTGACTAGAATGCATATTTATTACTAGTCACTCTCTATCTATTCTCTTAACAATTCAATCACTACCTTTAATAGTATAATATACTAATCAATTCTTGATACTTGAAAATCATTGTTATTAGCTTTATTAATACATATTATTAATAAGCCAAATATCATACTTTCTTAATCGTTACTCTTAGTCAAACATCATATTAATAAAAATTATTAATTACTTTTCATTATCATAATCTCTTTCAAAAATCATTAGGCATTTAGACATACTTAGGTAGTCTAATATTTACATTTTCTTATCTTTTCAGTCATATCTTTATTAGAAACATTTATTAATAAAGACTCAATAAACATCATAGTTTTCAAAATCATTTGTTATGTACTCAGTAAAAGTCTCATGTACTCACCTTAGCCAAGCTAAATCCAAATCGTGTCTAACAACACAAATCCTTGCTTTCCAACATGTGAAATGTCACCAAACTTTAGGTCTTCTTGACCTACCATCAATATCATCATAAAATCTAGTTATTATTCATAACTTGCTACCAATAAACCCATAACAACATTCTTAACCACCAAGTTCATCCAACTTGGTGAAACCCCAAAACCCTAGTTCAAGATTTCCATCAATAAACCCAAATCCAACTTGTACACATCATTTACAAGCTTACAATGAGTGTTCTACACCCATGATTAGTCATCTTCCCCAAAGATGACTTGGATGGTTCCCCAAACCACCATTTCTACCCAAATAAAGTTCATAACTAGCTAGATAACATCAACAATCAAGAAATCTTACCTTTGATGTTTAGATCCTTCAAGATGGTGAAGATTTGAGCAAGGAATCACCAAAATCGCCCCTTCTCTCTCTAAAATCGGCTGCACCACAACTTGGGTGAAAAATGAGTAAACCCTAACTCAAACCCGTTTTAATACTGCTCGTCCATAGTTCACGATCGCTAACTAGTTCGCGACGCGAACTCTGCGTGTCGTGAATACTTCGCGATCGGTAATGGGTCGTGAACTCCGATCGTCAAAAGCCCCAATTCCCTGGACGGAGTTCGCGATCGCGAACTCCACTTCGCGCCGTGAACTCCACTAGTCAGCTAGGCTGCACTTTCCGGTCTTTGCCTCGACCCGGTTTCGTCCATAACTTTCTCATACGGTGTCCAAATGACACGAAACCAATTCCTACGTTCTTTAAATGATTTATCCTTGTTTATCATATTTTTCCCATATTTTATTTTATTCAAATTTCGGGTCGTTACAAGGGGTTAATTTAAGTTTTTAGCAATAAAATTACTGTGTTTATCACTATAACCACCTGAAGGATTTATGTGCACAGTTAGTCAACCTATGATGATACATCCATGCCTACGAAACACTTAAGGGTCACACCGGTGAGTGCATATAATACGAGCAAGATATGCAATAATACTACGAAGAGGAATGATTCATAATAGTCATTATGAATCAGTTAAGTATTAAGTTAAGTTTGACTTATTACTAGATTAGTTTAACTGACTAATTGATACAAGTAGTTGTACATTTACTAGTTGAGTAAATATACAATGTGTTAATTAAAGATTATCCATGATGTGATTTAAAGTCATTAAATCATATAGTAATTGGATAATATTGTTGTATAAATTATATAAAAGTTATTATATAATTAATTATTAAAAGTATAAATACAAGTATATAATTCATGTATATGGGTACCGAATTATTAGTGTATTAATACTAGACATTTAATAGTTAAGTGCACCAATAATAAACTAGTTAAACTATAAGGGATGGAAGTGTTAAAAGAAAGTTTAATTAAAGATCTAATATTAATTAAACTTAAAGGGTTCTAAGCGTAAATTATTTGTATATAAATAAGAGGCTTAGGGTAACCCTAAAACCCATTAGACATACTCACGAAATCTTCCCTCTCCTCCCCCTTGGCTTCGACCGAAACACACACAACACAAGCCTTTGTGTTCTTCGTGTTCTTCAAGTATTGAAGAACAAGTTCATTGCTTAGATCAACTAGAAGATCGCTCGATTTGTTCATCATCAGTGGATCTATCTTAAGCAATCAACAAGGTATGTTTTGGGAAACATCTTTCTCCCTTCTCCCCTCTTGGACGAATTCGACCAAATAGGGTTCTTTGGTTGATGGTCGAACAAACCACACAAGCTGTGTGTGTGTTCGAGTTCTTCGTACAAGGTTTCTTTCTTGTTAATCAAGTTAGATTTCCAACATCCCAATCCTTTAGGGTTTAAGGATTAGCTTTAATCCCACTTCCGCTTTAGGGATTAAATCAGCTAGTTGGTTTTAACCGGTCAAGAACAAGTTCATGTTCTTGGTCAGTATGGTTCGAACCAAGTAAACTAGGAGGTCGGTCCTATGGGTCGATCAGTTGCTAGATGCATGTGAAGCCCTTCAGTGGTATCAGAGCGTTGGTTTAGAATTCTAAACTAGATTAACAAAGTTTGTTTGTTTATTTTTGTTAAAGTTTTTTTTTGTTCCAATTTTTTCTTCTTCTTCTTCTTGAATGTCGAAAAAGGGTAAGAACCCTAGACCAAGAACATTAAACTAGTTTAGTTTAATTGTTCAAAAGGTTTCTAAGAACCCTAGTAATTTTCAAAAATTAGTAACGAACCCTAGGACCAAGAATATTAAACTAGTTTAGTTTAATGGTCAAAAGGTTTCTAAAAACCATAGAAATTTCGTGGTTAAGGAAGAACCTTAGTGATCAAGTGTGTTAAACAAGATTTGTTTAATTGATCAAAAGGATTCTTTCCTTTTTCCCCATGGAATTCGAAATCTAGGAAGAACCCTAGGATCAAGTATGTTAAACAAAATTTGTTTAGTTGATCAAAAGGATTCTTTCCTAATACTTTAGATTTTCGAAATCTAGAAGGAAACTTGGACACCAAGTATATTAAACTAGCTTGGTTTAATTGGTGGAAAAGTTTCTTAGTATTAAGAATTTGAAACCCTAAAGAACCCTAGAACATTAAACTAGTTTAAGTTTAATAGTTTAAAAGGATTAATTAGGATAATAATCTAAAACCTAGATAATTAAACAAGTTTATGTTTAATAGGTTTAATTATTATTTTGATAGATTTATTAAGACTAGTTCTTTAAACCTAGAAATTTAGACAAAGTTTTATTGTCTATAAGGTTTAAATTAAAAAGTTTAAACAAAGTTTATTGTTTAGATATTATTGATTAAAATTAATCTTTTAATAAAAAAATGTCTTTGATCAAAAAACTCAAAACCCTAGTTTTGATTGACCAAGAACAAGATAAGGGTTTAACTAATTATTAATAGGGAATTAATAAAGATTAAAGGAAGGGTTAACCTTTTAAGTTCTAAAAATTAACAAGATGTATTTATTTACTTATATATATGTATTTCGGAATTTTATATTTAAAATGATTTTTTAATAGATATAATAAGTTTATACGTATTTTAATTAGATTAAGTTAAAATGCATACGTATAGATTAGATGTAATATTCTTATTAAAATGTTACAAGTTTATTATAAAAAAATATTCATATATATACGAATATATATATTAAATACAAGATAAAATGGAACAAATAAAAAGGATAATGTTATTTTGATCTTAAAAGGATAATAGTATAACTAGTTATTGTATAAAGTTATTATATAATTAAAACTAGAAAGTACAAAGTTATGATTTCATTATAACTAGAAATTGTACAAGTTGAAATTATATGATAAACTAGAAATATACAAAGTTATATATTATATAATATTATAAGGTGTATAAAGTTATAAGTTATTATAACTAGATAATTATACAAGTATAATATAAGTATTTTACAAGTTATGTAATATACTAGATTAATGATCAAGTAATAAATAACAAGAAAACTTTATAACCTATATTTAACTAGTTCAAATTAAATGTAAGAAAGGTTTAAACAAACTAAAGAATTATTATATATAGTATTTATATAATAAGTTTATTAGTTTCACCAAGTATAGACCGGTGATTGTGTTTGCTTAAATTCCATCATGGTTGTTGGAGCTAGTGGGATCTACACAAGAAAATCACAAAGTTTATAAGTGTGTCGTTAAGACATTAGTTTTGGTCGAATCTAGTAAGTCAAAACAAATGTTTAATTTCATTATTAAACATATGAAAAGCTAGGTGTGTTAAACTAAGTTTATGTTTCAAGTTCATGAATCATAAAAGAATTCAAAAGTTTAACATAAGTTTTAAGTTTTTCAAGTAAGATAAAACAAGTAAGTCTTATCATAGATAAGGTTTTTCACAAACCCTAATAAAACGTTTTGTACACCTCGTTTTAGGTATACATGTAAAATCGCGCAATTCTTGAAACTATAAGTTTTTAAAGAATAGTTCTTAAGTTTTAAAAAAAAGGTGTCTTGTAGAATTCCTAAATTCACAAGTCACGCATTTTAAACAAGGATTAAGATTGGAATAAAGGTTTAAGTTTAGTTTAAGACTTAAACAAACCCAAGAAAATCTTAGATCTAAGTACTATCCACCTAATGGAACACCTTACTTGTTAAACGATACTCATATTGTAAGGATAAAGAACCTTAGATATGGATTCAAATCATTGCGAGTGTCAGGGTGCGTAAGGTTCTGTGATAATCAGGAGTCCCGGCGCAGAGCATCCCACTGTCTTAGATGGTCTGATCTACTTTGGTGATAATCGGGAGTCCCGGCCCAAAAAGTACTTGAGTAGAATAAACATACTAGACTTTATTACTAACTTAGAAATGTACAATTAGATTGTGCAAGGTTGTAATAAGATATAAGTCTAAAGATTCTACGACCTCTAGGAATCGTGTCAAGTCTTGATACGATCGGTAAGGATATTACCTACCAGAAACAACATGTCTCGTCGGGAAGTGCCCAAACCTTGCGGCGAGAATGTGATATATGGATCCTAGGCCTAAAATATTAATTATGGGTTTATCACACATGCACACAATATAATTCAACCATGGATTCGAAATTAATTAAAACCAAAGAAAAACTTGTTTTAACATAAAATAAAATTATCCAAACAATAAAATGAAATTGTTTTACTGAATCCACAAAATACTGAATTATAAAAACTTGGTGCTCGTGGGATCATCACCATCTCATGCCGGTCGTCATCACTTTCCATCTCCTCCTGAGGAACTTGCGTTTCCTCCACTACCACTTGCACCCTTTGGACAATTCCTTTTCCAATGCCCAGCCTCACCACACTTGAAGCACCGATTCTCGGTCCTCGCAGTGTTAGGCTTAACCTTCTTGACCTTTTGTTTGACACCTTTACCATTTGGCACTCCTTGGTTAGGATAGGGTTTACCCTTTTCTTTACCAACATGCCCTTTTCTCTTCTTCCCACCGCCACCGCCATTACCAATCACGAGAACGTCCTTGGATTTGGTCCCCAAACTCAACTCAGCTGTCTTGAGCATGGAATGTAGCTCAGCAATGGATTTCTCCATATTATGCATGTTGTACTTGACCACAAAAGACTTGTAGTCATCAGACAACGAGTTAAGTATAGTGTCTGTTGCCATTTGCAACTGTATGAGGTGACCAAGTCTAGCGAGGTGATCCGTGTGCCCTTTCATTTTCATGACGTGGGCACTCACCGGCGTTCCTTTGACCATCCTGCAAGAGTTGAAGGCTCGATTGATGTCAAACCTCTCAGTGAGAGCTTGCTCTTGAAATGAATCCCTAAGTTGCTGGATCATCTCAAATGCAGGCACATCCATAAGTCCCGCTTCTAACTCAGGACTCATGGTGGCGGGCATTAGACAGCTCACATCGAGTGCATCACTGACATGCTTATCATAAGCTTGCCTCGTTTCAGCTCTGGCATTAACAGCAGGGACATTTGGTACTGCTCTCTCCAAGACATGCCACTTTCTCTCACGCCTGAGCACAATGCGAAGATTGCGCTCCCAGTTGAGAAAGTTTGACCCAGTCAACTTGTCCTTTTCGAGGATTGAGCGAAGTGGGAGATTGTTGGTACTTGTTGTCGCGATTCTGTTTGTTGCTGCCATCTACAAATGAAACCCAGTTTAATTAGTATCATCAATAAACATTCTCTAAAATATATTATTAACCCATAATTAATATTTTAGGCCTAGGATCCATATATCACATTCTCGCCGCAAGGTTTTGGGCACTTCCTAACGAGACATGTTATTTCTGGTAAGTAACATCCTTACCGATCGTATCAAGACTTTACACGATTCCTAGGGGTCGTAGAATCTTTAGACTTATAATTTATTACAACCTTGCACAATCTAATTGTACATTTCTAAGTTAGTAATAAAGTCTAGTATGTTTATTCTACTCAAGTACTTTTTGGGCCGGGACTCCCGATTATCACCAAAATAGATCAGACCATCTAAGACAGTGCGATGCTCTGCGCCGG
Organism: Calendula officinalis; assembly: GCA_963853835.1. NCBI lineage: Eukaryota > Viridiplantae > Streptophyta > Magnoliopsida > Asterales > Asteraceae > Calendula > Calendula officinalis. The sequence continues at coordinate 41,963,464 of OY970826.1, forward strand.
GACTCCCGACACTCACAATGATTTGAATCCATATCTAAGGTTCTTTATCCTTACAATATGAATATCGTTTAACAAGTGAGGTGTTCCATTAGGTGGATAGTACTTAGATCTAAGATTTTCTTGGGTTTGTTTAAGTCTTAAAACTAAACTTAAACCTTTTATTCCAATCTTAATCCTTGTTTAAAACGTGTGACTTGTGAATTTAGGAATTCTACCAGACACCTTTTAAAACTTAAGAATTATTTTTTAAAACTTTTAGTTTCAAGAATTGCGCGATTTATATGTATATCTAAAACGAGGTGTACAAAACGTTTTATTAGGTTTTGTGAAAAACCTTATCTATGATAAGACTAACTTGTTTTATCTTACTTGAAAAACTTAAAACTTATGTTAAACTTTTAATTCTATTATGATTCATAAACTTGAATCATAAATTTAGTTTAACACACCTAGTTTTTCCACTTGTTTAATTATGAATTAAACATTTGTTTTGACTTACTAGATTCGACCAAAACTTATGTCTTAACGACACACTTATAAACTTTGTGATTTTCTTGTGTAGCTCCCACTAGCTCCAACAACCATGATGGAACTTAAGCAAACACAATCACCGGTCTATACTTGGTGAAACTAATAAACTTATTATATAAAGGCTATATATAATAATTTTTAGTTTGTTTAAACATTTCTTACATTTAACTTGAACTAGTCAAATATAGATTATAAAGTTTTGTTGTTATTTATTACTTGATCATTAATCTAGTATATAACTTGTAAAATACTTATATTATACTTGTATAATTATCTAGTTATAATAACTTATAACTTTATACACCTTATAATAATATATAAATTTGTATATTTCTAGTTAATCATATAATTTCAACTTGTACAATTTCTAGTTATAATAAAATCATAACTTTGTACTTTCTAGTTTTAATTATATAATAACTTTATACAATAACTAGTTATACTATTATCCTTTAAGATCAAAATAACATTATCTTTTTAATTGTTCCATTTTATCTTGTATTTAATATATTCGTATATATATATTATTTATAATAAACTTGTAACATTCTAATAAGAATATTACATCTAATTTATACGTATGTATTTTAACTTAATCTAATTAAAATACGTATAAACTTATTATATCTATTAAAATTCATTTTAAATTTAATAATTCCGAAATACATATATATAAATAAATAAATACATCTTGTTAATTTTAGAACTTGAAAATTAACACTTCCTTTAATCTTTATTAATTAGTTAAACCCTAATCTTGTTCTTGATCAATCAAAACTAGGGTTTTTGACTTTCTTGATCAAAGATATTATTTTATTAAAAGATTAATTTTAATCAATCCTATCTAAATAATAAATTTTGTTTAAATTCTAAGATAGATTATAACCTTAATAAATTTATTTAAACTTTTTAATTTAAACCTTATAGACAATAAAACTTTTTCTAAGTTTCTAGGTTTAAAGAACTAGTTTTAATAAATCTACTAAAACAATAATTAAACCTATTAAACATAAACTTGTTTAATTATCTAGGTTTTAGATTATTATCCTAATTAATTCTTTTAAACTTAATTAAACTAAACTAGTTTAATTTTTTTGATCCTAGATTACATCTAGGGTTTCGAAAATATGCCTTAAGCCTAGGAAACTTTTCCACCAATTAAACTAAGCTAGTTTAACAAACTTGGTGTCCAAGCAACCTCCTTGATCTCGAAAATCTTGAGAAAAGGAAAGAACCTTTTTGACCAATTAAACCAAAACTTGGTTTAACATACTTGGTCCTAGATTTTGAAGATCAAGTAATAAGGAAAGAATCATTTTGATCAAGAACTTTGATATTTTTGATCCTAGGGTTCTTCCCCTTTTTCGAAATTCTAGGGTTAGGGAAAGAAGCCTTTTGACCAATTAAACTAAACTAGTTTAATGTTCTTGGTCCTAGGGTTCTTTACAATTTTCAAAAATTACTAGGGTTAGATCCTTATGACCAATTAAACTAAACTAGTTTAATGTTCTTGGTCTAGGGTTCTTACCCTTTTTCGAAAAACTAAGAAGAAGGAGAAAAAGTTTGGAACAAAAAACTCTTTAATTAAAATAAACAAACAAATTTTGTTAATCTAGTTTAGATTTCTAAACCAACGCTCTGATACCACTGAAGGGTTTCACTCGCATCTAGCAAGACTGATCGACCCATAGGACCGACCTCCTAGTATGCTTGGTTCGAACCATACTGACCAAGAACATGAACTTGTTCTTGACCGGTTAAAACCAACTAGCTGATTTAATCCCTAAAAGCGGAAGTGAGATTAAACCTAATCCTTAAACCCTAAAGGATTGGGATGTTGGAAATCTAGATTAGATTAACAAGAAAGAAACCTTGTACGAAGAACTCGAACACACACATAACTTGTGTGCTTCGTTCGACCATCAACCAAAGAACCCTAGAGTTCTTTGGTCGAATTCGTCCAAGAGGGGAGAATGGAGAAAGATGTTTCCCAAAACATACCTTGTTGTTTGCTTAAGGTAGATCCACTGATGATGAACAAATCGAGCGATCTTCTAGTTGATCTAAGCAATGAACTTGTTCTTAAAAACTTGAAGAACACGAAGAACACGAAGAACGAAGAACACCAAAACTTGTGTTCTAGGTTCGGCCGAATGGAGGGAGTGTGGGGGCTAGGGTTTCGGCTTCAAGGTGTAACCCCATAAGTGATCCCTAAGCCTTCTATTTATAATAGAAGGACTTTCACTTAGGGCCCTTCTAGTTTAACTAAGATTAATCTCTTAATTAAACTTATCCTTTTACACTTCCATCCCTTATAGTTTAACTAGTTTATTATTGTTACATTTAACTATTAAATGTCTAGTATTAATACACTAATAATTCGGTACCCATATACACGAATTATATACTTGTATTTATACTTTTAATAATTAATTATATAATAACCTTTATATAATTTATACAACAACATTATCCAATTACTATATGATTTAATAGCTTTAAATTATATCATGGATAATCTATAATTAACACATTGTATATTTACTCAACTAGTAAATGTACAAACACTTGTATTAATTAGTTAGTTAAACTAATCTAGTAATAAGTTAAACTTAACTTAATACTTAACTGATTCATAATGACTATTATGAATCATTCCTCTTCGTAGTATCATTGCTTATCTTTCTCGTATTACATGCACTCACCGGTGTGACCCTTAAGTGTTTCGTAGAAATGGATGTATCATCATAGGTTGACTAACGGTGCACATAAATCCTTCACAAAATGCTTAGATATGATTCAAAATCAATACTTACGTTGATTGTTTCGTTTCACAACCGGGAAGGAGGCGACTGTGGTGGAAGCAATTGGCAGAGAAACCCCAAAATCGTGATGAGCTGGGAACTCAAGGAAGGATTTCGTTTTACATATGGATAGCGGCAATGCAGGGAGAGCTTAAAGCATGCAATGAAAAGAGATGCACCGATAATCGCTTAAGGTTTGGGCGGAGCGATTTAGGGAGGCAAGTGAATTAGGGCACGTAGAGGGGAGAGCTATTTGTGGCATACGGAGTGCTGTTTCCAAACGTTGAACGAATATGTTGAGGAAGTTTCGCCGGCCAATGGTTGAATTACATGTGACATTCTCGACCAATGAGGGAGCTCCATAGCGTACAATTGTCAAATCTCAATCAAATTAGGGGTCATATATAGGAGAAGATTGCACTGAAAGTCGGTAAACATAAAGGACTACACTTGTCGAAATTAAAAGATTAGGATCACACTTACAATGTGGTATCAACTTAAAAGACCATTTGTGTAATTAGCTCTTTTCCTTATTTCCCTTTTTCTCTTGCATCTATCTGCCTGTCTCTCTCTCTCTTTACCCCCTTTCTCCAATGAACATCAAATTGCAGATGTACACAGATCTCAAAGTTTCTTTCTTTTCTTCATTTAAGTTATATTGCTCTGATTTTGGGGTCCCATCACAATCCGACAACCTACAACTCAAAACCCTAAATTGATGAAAAAGATATCAATGTAACGACCGGAATTTTCGGTTAATGAATTAAATGGAAATATTGAGGAGTAAAGGTGGTAAAATATTTAATCGAGTCTCCATTGTGTTTTATCGAGTGTTTGGATGTTTGGGACTTGGTGTAACCAAGTATGGGTCAAGACTTGGATGAAAACAAGTTTAAAAGGCAAGAAACTGACCCAGACAGCCCTCGCGGCGCGAGGAAGGCGCGAGTCCAAACAGAAACTTCAGAGGCCAGACACGAAGAGCTCGTGCCGAGCCTCGTGTTGAGCTCGCGTCGAGCTCGCGGCGCGAGCCAGGCGCGAGGTGGGTCTCCGAGCGGCAACCAACAGGAAAAGCCGCGTCACCTCGCGGCACGAGGTGGGCGCGAGCGGGGCGCGAGGTGCGTCTGGACTATATAAACTTGTGTGTAGGCTAGGGTTTCATTTCACCTTCAACCCTACATATAGTGCAGCCGATTTGGGAGCATTCTTGGGCGATTTTGGAGCTCAAGAGCTCAGATCTTCATCATCTTGAAGGATTGAAACATCAAGGGTAAGTATTCTTGAGTATCTTGCTTATCTACCTTGATTGTGAGATTTGTATGGGTAAAAATGGTGGTTTGGGGAACCAACCATATCATCTTTGAGGAAGATGACTAAGCATGGGTGTAGAACACTCCATGTAAGCTTGTAAACGATGTGTACAAGTTGGATTTGAGTTTATTGATGGAAATCTTGAACTAGGGTTTGAGATTCCACCAAGTTGGATGAACTTGGTGGTTAGGAATGTGAATATGGATTGTTTAGAGATTAGTTATGGATAATAACTAGTTATTGTGATGATATTGATGGTAGGTTAAGATGACCTAAAGATTGGTGACATTTCACAAGTTGGAAAGCGAGGATTCGTGTTATTAGACACGATTTGGAGTTAGCTTGGCTAAGGTGAGTACATGAGACTTTTACTGAGTACATAGCAAATGATTTTGAAAACTAAGATGTTTTAGGAGTCTTTATTAATAAACGTTTTTAATAAAGATAAGATTGATATGAGAAGAAAGTGCTAGTAATAGACTATTTGGGTATGTCTAAATGATTAATGATTTTGAAAGAGATTATGATAATGAAAAGTAATTAATGAGTTTTTATAGATAAGATGTATGAATAAAGATAATGATTTAAAAGAGCTTGATAATCGGTTTATTAATAAAATGTATTAATGAAGCTTGAGACCATGATTTTAAGTAATAAGTATCGGTTAGTATATTATACTAATAAAAGTAGTTATCGAATTACTAAGAGAATAAGTATAAAGCGACTAGTAATAGACATGTATTCTAGTCAAAGAGGAGTCAAAATATTGTGATTGTGATTTTGATAAATGATAAATATGTTTTAAATTAGTAAATGACTTGGTAAAGTCAAGATTGAAATTGAATAAGTAAAGAGAATAATATGATAAATTAGAATAAGTGTATTCTAATAAGTGATGAATTTGATGAAAGGAGCTAATGCTCATATTATGATGAAAGGAGCTGAGGCACATAAGTGTTAATGAGATATCCAGAATAAGACAGCCCATAAATGGGGGAGCATGAGACGTCTACTTGGGGTGGTACCTCCCTGCGCAAAGAGTAGAATGTCACAGTTTACGACACCCAGTGTTGGGTGAGCATGACGACCCGGGAACGGGGATAGCTTATGAATCTCGGTAAGATGGGGGCTCCCAATTACCTTGATAGTTTACCTATGACGTCCCATATCGGGAGAGTTGGCTTCGGAGAGGTCCGATGCACATGTGATAAAGAAAGTGTAAGCTTGGAGATAGCTTACAAGTATGTGATTAAATGATGGATAAGCTTATGGTAAGCTTATTAGTCTATATGAATTAATGGATAGGAGAAGAGTTTTAAACTAATAGAAATGATGAGGATAAATATTTATATTGATATAAATAATACTTTATAAATCTTTTGAGAGTGGGTCGAAAACCCATGTATCTCACGAGACTATTTTGTCTCATGTACTAGTTGTTTTTGGCTATGTACTCAGGTTCAGGATCGAAGGATTAGAAGGTCGCGATAGAAGTGGCCTAGTGTTGATTAGCTCGGGAGCTCGTAGGTAGATCTCGTTTATCCTATGGTTATGATATTGTTTTTGTAACACCGATTTTAATACTCTGATAAACTTTTGATGGTTTTTGTTAAACCGTGTTTTGGGAATATTGGTTTTGTGATACTTTTATTTAAAAATATAATTTAAAAAGTGTTTTAAAAATTAAAGTGTTACAATCAAAACCTTAAATTGACTCTAAATTAGTGATACCACACACCTTAAATCACAATAAGAAATGATTGACTTACAAATAGAGAGAGAGAGGGGGAGGTACCGGCGGAGAGTGGAGGTCAAGTGGGTTTTGCTCTCTTTCAATGCACAAGCTCAACCAACAACAACATCCTTAAACCGTCCCCATCGTTTCCCAGGTTTAATCCTCCTTCGTGCCCACCACCATTGATAACACTGAAATCACCGTCATGGAACCTGATTTAAGCAACAATAATCTTCTTTGACCACCTTAATCAAGATCTGTAGATGAGTTAAGGTTTCAAATTTAATTTTCAGTTTAGAGTTTAAAATCTTATTTTTGTTTAAGGGATCCAAATTGTATGAGATGTTAGGATTCTTGATTTAGGGGCTGGATACTCAGATCCATTTGGAAATCCAATAATTTAGGGTTGGTGGTGTTGACTAAGGGTGTTCACTATTCGGATATAACAAGATTGTCCAATTGGACATTTTGGATCAGACTATTTGGATTGATTATTTGGTTTTTTGGATCTGTTTGAACGTGAACCAAATTAATAGTTTGGATTTCGGATTGGATTTGGTTTCCGTTGTGAAAACCGGATTGTCCAAAAAAACCGAATAGGAATATAGAGTAAATTGATTTATATACTAACATTTTATATTGTATCAGTTGGTGGTTTACCAATCTTTTTGGAGTTTTTGATAAAGTTGATGTCAAATTTTTTGCATATATGATTATAAATGTGACAAGCTATGAATTAGACTTTTTTTTATGTACAAAGTTGTTTATCATTATGGAATATTACATATGAACTTAATATTATTTATGTTATATATTTTTGTAATATTTTGAAAATTTTAAGGAAAAACCAAACCAACCAAATTGTTATTTGGTTCGGATGGATTTGGTTTTCGAATTAGTTTGAACGGTTCGATTTGAACTTTTGTAAACCGGATTTTATTTGGTTTCACCTATTTGGTTCGGATAAAACCAAACTGTTCAAACGAACGCCCTAATGTTGACAGAAGAGATAGAGCAGATAGAGGGGGATTGTGTTGTACAAGTCCTAAAGCAACGAGTACTATAGAGCATAAATACATTTTTTAATGTAAGTGTGAAATGACAATTATGCCCATCATGTGCCATGCACATGGGCATTTTAACGGTTAAAATTAACGGAAGTTAGGTCGAGGGACTTTCAGTGCAACAAAGTGTATACACTAGGGACATCCAGTGTAATAAACGAAGTTCAAGGACTGAGACTGTAATAAGTGGTATACTACAAGAACCTTCCATGTAATTTACTCATAGAACTTGTTCCATTTTCCCATTGTTTTCCAGTTATCCGTATCTGTTGGATCTCCATTTCCCCACGGATTTAGCAACAAACATGGTTATTTCAATTCGTTTTCATACATACAATAAAATAAAAATAATAAATCTCCCTTATAAATGCAATTTATGTCTTTTATATAATAAAATAATAATAATATATAGGGTAAGGTGAGTGTGTGACTGTCACATACCTAATCCTAAGTGTGAAACCACCCAAAATACGTAGTTTTGATTAAAACACTTAAAACTTATCACATAAACTCATTAGTGTATTAAAATCTGTCTATTTATAAGCCATAACAGATCGAAACCCGTCTAAATCTCTGTACGTGAAAGACGCCTCTACTTAAGTTATATGAAAAACACTACACAATAAATTATATGTAAAACATTACAACGTTCAGCAGACTTCGATACACTAATAGTTTTATATGATAAGTTTTAAGTTTTTTAACAAAAACTGCGTAGTTTTGAGTAGTTCCACACCTAAGCTTAGGTAATCACAGTCACACACTCACTATCCCCTAATAAATATCCTTTGTTTTGCAATTTAGCCTTGTCCGTAATAAATTTTAAACTGCAGAAAGCCCCGCTAGAAGTATACAAGTATTAGCCCGTTTAATAGCTGAAGGCTGAAGCCCAATGTAATAGTTTTGCTTATACTGAAAATTTAACCCTTTTTTACTAATTATCACAGCTTCTTTTAATTAAAATCTTTTATTTAATCTATATAAAATGAAAAATTATATTAATCATCTACTTTAAATTATGAAACTAAAGTAATTTAATCTTTCTGAAATTTAAACTATTTTCTCCTCTATTTATTTTCTCATCTATTTTCAACACATGTTAAGTAATACAAATTTTAAGTAAAAGAAATACTCCCTCCGTCCCTTAATAAAGTTCCCATTTCTCATGGGCACAATATTTTAGGAGATAGATAGTGGTGAGGTCATTGGTAATAAATTTGATTAAAATATAAGGTTTTTTGGAGAGAGAAAGTACTTTTAAGAGATAGTTAGTGGTGAGGTATATTATAATAATATTATTTTATTGAGTGGGTCCCTCCAATATGAGAAATGGGAACTTTATTTTGGGACAAATGTTTTAAGTGAAATGGGAACTTTATTAAGGGACGGAGGGAGTATATAATATTGGGTTAATTTTAAAAGTACCAACAGATTTGAGTTATAGCATATTTAAATAAATTGATACAATTTTCCTTTTTATGTCAAATATTTTACAATTATAGTAATTATTCATATTTCTAATAATAGTAAAAGTACATTGACTAGGAGGGTTAGCTAGAAATACTTCCAGTTTTTAATCTAGTGACTAGTGAATTGACACTCCATTAGTGGATCAATTATACAAGTTATTATCATCCCATATATATTTTATTTTATTGCAATGGTTTGTGTGTAATGTGTTATTTAAAGATTAATTTAATTCTACACTAAATTTAGTCGATTAATTTATAGGCCTTTGGGTTAGGGCTCAGCCCTTGCTTAGTTTATTTCAATTCAATTTTTTTGGACCAGCTAAGGGCCAACTCGAACCATGTAAAGCCCATTACTTTATACGGTCCAAAACATTTATGCACAAGAAAATTATAAAATTTGGAAATAGGGAAATACACATGTCAAAACAATGTTATTACACAATTGATCAAGCCATATGTCACAATTAAAATAATACTCACTCCGTCCCACAAAAAAACTTCTCATTTGAGTTTGGCACAAGTTTTTAGGTGATAGTTAGTGGTGAGATCATTGGTAATACTTTTGATTAAAATATAAGATTGATTTGGAGAGAGAAAGATAGTTAGTGGATAATAAGTGGTGGGGTCCTTAATAATAATAGTATTTTATTATGTGGAGCTCATCAAATGTATGAAATGAGAAGTTTTTTGTAAGACAAAAATTTAGGGTGAAATGAGAAGTTTTTTTATGGGACGGAGGGAGTATAAATTATGCAAGAGAATTATTGAATTATACATGTCATCTTATCATATGGATAGCAATATAAGTAGACACAAAAAGTATAAATCACTACCATTCTCTCTAATTACAAATATAAAACCTTTGTTGAGCTCAAACATGTTCATTCCATAAGAGTTTTTTAACTTAATTTTAATACAACACCAACTCAGGGGTACCTAGGTAATTTACACACATTCATCAACCAACACTGCAAAAAAAGAAGCAGACAAAAAAAACTAAATCCACATTTTGGGTAGACAACAACAACAATCATCCATAGTAGAATAAACAACAACAAATCAAAGAAAATACAAACTTAAGATCTGGTCTTGAAAGGAATAGCTCTGATCACAATCACGTGGTACAAAGCAGCGAGTGCAGCTCCAATGAAGGGACCAACCCAGAAAATCCACTGCAAAAAGATTGTAAAACAAAATCACCCTTGTGCCCTTTGAGGTTTATGTATAGACATACCAAATCAAAATGAAATCTTGATTAATATTTTTATAGTTAAATGTAATCCAATGGAAGACTTACATGGTCATCCCATGCATGGTCCTTGTTGTAGATGATTGCAGCCCCAAGACTTCTTGCAGGGTTAATACCAGTCCCCGTGATCGGGATGGTGGCCAAATGAACCAAGAAAACCGCAAACCCGATCGGGAGTGGAGCCAAAATCTACATTTTTCATTCAAAAGTAAAAAAGTCAACACTCAATACAAGGTAATGTATTTTGGCCCAATAGAAAAGGTGTATACTTTTTATTTTAGTTTTTAAAATGACAAATGAAAGTACAACTTTCATTGCATGTGGTACAAATCCCTAAAAAAGTTGCGGCTCTGGAATTGGCATTTCTAGTTCTGGCAAAACAGTTGTAATAAAATCTGAAATTACTAACATGCCCTCTCATAAGTGGAGAAACTATAGCCACAAAAGTCACTATCAAACATTAGGAAATACATTGCACATGGAAGCAAATCATCTTCACATGCATTTGCTAGAGACAAAAGAAAAGATAGACACATTTAACCTACTACCGACTCTTCCATCATTCCCATAATTCAGTCACAGCTCGCCAGCCTTATCGAGATTTTATTAAATTACCCTTTTACCCTTTTATCATATACATAAGTACACAACGAGTCGATTTTGGGTATTTTTCGAGCTCGGTTCACAACGAGTCGATTTCGGGTATTTTTCAAGTCGGTCTCGATCGACTTGATTATCAGGAATGTATAGTTCATGGCTGTTTAACATTCTGTTTTGAAATTACTTTTCTAATTATTACGTTGTCAACAAAAATGATTTGCATACGTTTTGTTACTGCTCATTATCTGATTATAAATATTCCATATTACAAGCAGGGCCGTGCGGGAGGAAACTGTCCCGGTACCGTATCTGATACCAGTTATAGCGATAATCCGATTTCAGGGGGACGGAACCGAACCCTAGGTAGGGGTAATTTAGTCATTCACACAATTAATTGAATAATAGTATGTACAATTGACAAGAGTTGAGAGCAGACGTACAGGAACATGTGAGTCTCTAGCACTTCTTTTGGCATCAGTTGCAGAGAAAACGGTGTAAACAAGAACAAAGGTGCCAACGATCTCTGCACCAAGACCGCTGCCTTTGGTGTAACCATGGGCTACAACGTTGGCCCCACCGCCCAAAGTGTTGAACTGGGTTTTGCCCTGAAACCCCTTGACCACACCTGCACCACAAATGGCTCCAAGACACTGCATCACCATGTAGAATACTGCCCTTGTTAAAGACAGCTTTCTAGCCAGTAGCAAACCAAATGTCACAGCTGGGTTTATGTGTCCTCCTGTTTTTTTTTTTTTTTTACACCAAACCAAAAGAAAAATTAAGATTCTTGAAGAAAACCCATTTCATTCAAGTAACCAATTCTAGGAAATACATTAAACAAAAATAATTTCTTTAATTGGATCTTGAAGAACCCATGTCATTTTTCTACCTTGGTAGTATGATCTCTTACTAAAAATAAATAGAAATTCACATAGATCTAGAGTTCAAAATGAATATTAACAGAGTAAACATAAAAAAAAAAGCATGGTTTTTAGAATAATTTCAAGAAAAAGGACTTTGTAGAAATATACCTGAGATACCAGCAGTGCAGTAGACGAGAGCAAAGATCATACCCCCAAAAGCCCAAGCAATTCCTTGAATGCCCACAGTTCCACACTTTGTGGGTGATTTGACCACACCCATAACGGTCAACACAGAGATGTACAAGAACAAGAAAGTGGCTATGAACTCCGCAATTCCCGCTCGGTAAAACGACCATGATGACAGCTCACCTGGTTCGAACAAAGGTGCGGGTGGTGGCTCCTTGTAATCTTTGTCGGTTTGGGCCGAGGTTCCAATCGGCTGTCGTTCTGTAAACTTGTTGGCTCCTAGTTTAACGTCTTCTTCTTTGCCCTCCATTGTTGCTGCTCGAGCTTTCTCTCGCTACAGTTTCACTCACTCTATCGTTTTTGGGTGATGAGAATGTGGGTTTGTGAGGTGAGAGGATGAGGTTTGTGGGGTTTTATAATGCAGGTGTCACTATTTGGCTTCAAAACTTTAATCTTTTTCTTTTTCTTTTTCTTTTTTAATTTTATAATCTAATCATTGGGTTTTGAGTAACGTTTATTGGCAATATTGCACTCCTCCTCTGTCTCCAAGAATCATGAAGAAGGTGATATATAATTGTAAATCCCAAAATTAAAACTATTCACATTTTCATCATAATATTTTTAAAAATATCATCGACTTAAAAATTTAGCTATTAAAAAATAGTTAATTAATAAAATGTAATTATATTGGTTATACAGTATAATAAATACTTCCTCCGTCCCTAAATAAAGTTTTCATTTCTCCTTCAAGTTTTGTCCCTAAATAAAGTTTTCATTTTCAAACTTAAGGGACCCACTTAATATAATAATATTATTGTCAATACTTTCACCACTAACTATCTTCTAAAACACTTTCTCTCTCTAATCAAACCTTATATTTTAATCAAAAGTAATACCAAATACCCCACTACTAACTATCTCCTAAAAAGTTGTGCCCAAGAAAAATGAGAACTTTATTTAGAGACGGAGGGAGTACATTTTTATTCAATTGTATGACTATTGTCAATAGACAATAATTTTAAGATGGAGAGAGTACTATCTTTTACTATATATATTCATAGTTTATTCTCCTATGTATTAAATAATTGATATGTATAATCTAATAATTATTTTTCATAATTTTATTTGTTTAATTTAAACATTTATATTGATCAAATAAATAGAAATAAAAAAATATTTAATAAAAATTAATATCATCTCTTTGTAAGAAACTATATTTTTTTGTCTAATTTTGCTCTAATTAACTTTTTTTAGTTATCATTTACATTTCCCCCTTTTTGTAATGTTCACTGAATTTGCTATATGAGAATTATTTAGCCCCGCGCTTCGCAGCGGGATTTTAAAGCATTCATTTTCTAAAAGTAAAAATATTGTTTTAGTTTATATTTATAAATACTTATACCTTAACTACTTTAATGACTCTTAACCATTGCTCTAAGGACATTATTTAGCAAAACCCTATATTTATTCATTCCCTATACTATAACTAAAGATATTTAAAATAATACTTCGTAGTTATATTTTTTATAATTAGTAAATAGTTAAGGGTTAGAAACTAAATTTTTTGTAAACATTTACAGATTACACCCTCTTTTAGGGAGAGTTTTTAAAAATTTAAAGTTCATATCCATTTCATGCATATACAGATTACACCCTCTTCTAGGTAGAGTTTTTAAGAATTTAAAGCTCATGTCCGTTTTCAAGTCCGTTTCTTCTTGTACGTGGCAGACAACTATTGAGCTAAATAAAACTCTGTTATGTTTCTTAATGAACAGTAAACATTTATCAAGAATGTATTATAAGAAGAATATCTTAATCTTTTATATTGATATTTTAGATTAATAAATTATTTCTATATTTTAAATTTTTGATTAATGCATAATTGCATGTAGTGACAATTCATATTAGAAGTTACTAATTTAGAGAATCGTATTTATAGTTTTCTTGTTTATATGAAGATTAAATATTCATATATTTTTGTTAAGAGGCCATTAAAGTGAGATTAATATATAGATATATAATGTTAGGTTAATAGTTATAGTCAAGGTTCTAAAAAGCGCGTTGTAACACCTCAAATTTTAATACCAAATATTGGCCAAAATAAAACATTTTTATAAATAGAAGAACATCCTCAATTTGGATTTACAAAAACCTCGGTATGAAAACAGAGTATAAAAGTAGGTGTTACAAAATAGATCATAACCAAGCTAAGACTAAATCCAATCTAGTGTTCTTCTAATCTAGGTCCCGCATCTCTATCCATGCGTACCTAACCTAAGCCTTCGATCCCGAACCTGAGTACATAGCAAAACAAAACAAGGAGTACGTGAGACAAAAACGTCTCGTGAGCTACATGGGTTTAGACCCAAAGTTAATAATAATAACCGAATGACAAACAAACAAACATGTAAGAATCATCCATCTATCTAGTCACCCTATTGTGACTCTAATACCTTGCTTTCCTAGCAATCATATCTAGTCATCGGGCTGCCCCGATCTAACTAGAACCACCTTGACTTATTAACCGAAATCCATCGCCATTAATAAGCCTCAAGATAATGGCAAGAGGGATTCGCCCAATCTACCAATACCTGCCTTACTCGCCGGACTACCTCCAGTTAGCAAGACTACTATTGTGGATGAGTCGATGGGAATCCACCCAACTGCCCCTCACTCCACACCTATCGTGGATGAGTCGATGGGAATCCACCCAACTGCCCCTCATTCCACCCTCTCATGACCGGGGGTCCCCCGCATCATCACATCATCTCAACATATCATAACTCGATGGTTATGTCTATCTAGCTCTCGGCTATCACGTCTATCATCAAACAAGTTAGTCCAATACAACTATCGGCATAACTAACTACTAACTACTAGTCTATACAAATAAGCAAATAGACCATAACACAATTAATAAAATAGATTTCATAGGCTATGTACTCAGTAAAGTTCCACACGTACTCACCTTAGTAACAAAGATGCTTTAACCGTATTCCTTCCGCCGGTTCCTTGCTCACAATTCGTCCACTTCAATACTTCACCGAATGTCTAAAACAATTATCACAACAAGATTATCATCACAAACTACTACCAATGTGTTCATCTACCTCTAGATAACACCCATCAATCCATTCCCCCAAATATGGTGATTTACCAAACCCTAGGTTTAACCAACCCGTAAGATTCTTACAAATCAAAATCATACACTTGTTTCCTTTGTCAATATACCCTCTATTAAGTGTATACAACCTTTATTTAACCATTAATCACCAACCCAAGAACTAGGGTTTCAAACTCAAGCTTCTAAACCCATAGATCTAAAGCTACAACTACAAAGGAGTGAAGATATACCTTTAATCTTCAACTAGGAGTGAAGAATCACAAGATTTGACCAAGAAATCTGCTCCAATTGATGATTTGCACTCAAAATCATTCACAAGCTCGAGAGGAAGAAAACTAGGGTTTTGAAATGCATTAAATGAGCTCAAACCCGACTTTAATGCTGCTCGACCAGACTTCGCGGCGCGAACTAAGTTCGCGTCGCTAACTTTGCATTTCGATCGCAAACTTAGCGATCGCTAACCCAACGCGAACTACTTCGCGACCCAAAGCCAAACTACCTGGCCCTACTTCCTGATCGCCACCAATAGTTCGCGTCGCGAACTCTCTTAGGCAGCAGGGCTGCATTTTTTTTATCTTTGCCTCGACCCGGTTTCGCCCATAAATTTCCCGTACGGTGTCCAAACGACACGAAACCAATTTCCACGTGTTTTATATGATTTATCCATAATTATCATATTTTTACATATTTTATTTATTTACAATTTCGGGTCGTTACACGCGTCATGGCGGCGCCATGGCGCGAGGCGTGGGTATGCCGTTACGAAACAGGCCAAGGCGTCGAGGTTAGGCGGGGCGTGCGTAAAGGCGGACTGAGGCGCGCCATGGCGCGTTTTTTAACGTTTTTCTTGAGGCGTTTGATTTTGACGCTTTTTTGTGTTTCATTAATTTGGGCCAGAGTTTAAACATGGGCTTGGTAAAGTTTAAAATATAAACCCAATAGGCTAATATCCATATTACGAAGTTTAACAAATTCCCAATTTAGTGATCTCTTCAAACGTTTACTTTTACCCTTTTACTGTGAGACGACGACGACACGACGACGACACCATCAACGACACATGTAAAACAGTAAGTAATTGCGACTCATGTTGATTTCGGCTGTTAATGTTTATTATCTATATTTATTATGTCATTATGTGAAGAATCAGTAACATTAACTTGCTGCATAAACAGGATATCAATGGCTGATTTAGATTCTAATTTGGATGATGTACCAACTCCAACCGAAAATGTAGATAATTCTTGTGCGGATGATGCTTTGATAAGAAAGTCAGGGTATGAAGGATGGAATTATGGTAAATTGTGTGATCCTACAAATAAAGATGCAGTCAGATGCAATTTGTGTGGGTTTATATCTAAAGCGGGAATCACTAGACTGAAGTATCATGTTGCGGGAATAAGAGGAAAAGGTGTAGCCATATGTAACAATGCAAGTAGTGAAGATAAGGCAGCATGTGCTGCTTTAATTGATAAACCAAAAGAAAAGAAGAAAGAGAAAAAAATTCGGGAGGAAGAAATTAGGGCAGAGGTTGAAATTCAAGACGAAGACAATGTGTTTGAGACGGGGTCGAAACGGAAGAAGTCAAAGAAATTGGGTCCAATGGACAAGTTTGCAAATCCTATAAATCCTATAATTCTTAATGAGCGTCAACAAAATCTTTTAGATGCACTTGACAAAGAAAGGACCCATAAGGTTGATCAATATTGTTCTCGATGGATTTATGAATCAGGTGTTCCATTTTATTCGATTGATAATGATGCATTTAACAGGTTTGTTGAAGCTGTTGGGCAATATGGTCCAGGTTACCATCCTCCAAGCCAATATAAACTTAGGGAACCATTACTAAAAGAAGAAGTTGATCGAACGAAAGGGTTTCTCAAGAAACAAGAAGCAGATTGGGCACAAAATGGTTGTTCGGTTATGACAGATGGTTGGACAGATCGAAAACGAAGAAGCATAATGAATTTTTGTGTGAACTCGAGGGAAGGTACGACTTTTCTTTCATCTGTCGAATGTTCTAAAGATTCACACACTGGGAAGTTTATATTTGATTATGTTGACAAGTGTATTGAAGATGTTGGGCCACAAAATGTAATACAAGTTGTAACAGACAATGCTGCAAATAATATGGCGGCCGCGACTTTGTTGACAACAAAGAGGCCAAACATGTTTTGGACTTCTCGTGCTGCACACACTATCGACCTCATGCTTGAAGGAATTGGTAAAGAAGATAAATTCAAAGAATGGATTGTTAAGGCAAAAACTTTAACTATATTCATTTATGCTCATCACAGGACATTGGCATTAATGCGAAAGTTTACGAAATGTAAGGACATCGTGAGGTCAGGAGTTACTAGGTTTGCTTCATCATTTCTCACGTTGCAAAGCTTGGTCGAGAAAAAAGAAAAGTTAAGACTTATGTTTACTTCTGATGAATGGGTGCAATCTAAATGGCCCAAAACTAAAAATGGTAAAGGAGCATATAATATTGTGATGAGCAATTCTTTTTGGAACGGGGTAAATATATGCTTGAAGGTGTTTTCTCCGTTATTCAAAGTCCTTCGACTAGTTGATGGAGATAAAAAATCATCAATGGGCTTCTTGTACGGAGAGCTTAAAAAAGCAATTGAAGATGTTAATACAGTTTTCAATAATGTTGAGGTTAACTACAAAACCTTCATAGACATTATAGACACAAAAGCAAAAGGACGACTCGATAGTCCGTTACATTTGGCAGCCTATCTGTTGAATCCTTATTACTTCTTTAAAGATCGAAGCATAAAGGATAATCTTATGATCTCAGATGGTGTTTTCATCTGTGTTGAGAAGTTTTATCATGGAGACTTTGACAAACAAGACCAAGTGATGAATGTGGAGCTCCCAAAGTACAAGTCAAAAGAAGGAGATTTTGGAAGAATGTTAGCTGCAAAGGGATGTTCGGAAAATAATAGCTCTTATGATCCAGGTACTTGGTGGATGACTTATGAAAATGCAACACCAAATTTGCAAAAGATGGCGATAAAGATCCTTTCATTAACCACTAGCTCCTCTGGTTGTGAAAGAAATTGGAGTGCTTTCGAGGGTGTAAGTAACTTACTAACTATAAGCTAGATATTATTAATCACTTATAAAGTAATTTTGTTTTTAACTTTGTTAATCGGATACACACAAAGAAACGAAACAGGCTTGATAGTCAAAGACTGCATGATCTTGTGTATGTCCAGTTTAATGCCAAACTCATCAACAAGTGGTCAAGAGTTAGAAATAAAAATACGGATTTATTGCGTTCTCTTGATGCTAGTGAGGCACAATCATGGATTGTTGCCATAAGTGATGAAGAAGAGGCTGTTGAAGAAGGTAGTAATTTAGAGGCGAATGAAGCAGGTGCTACAAACCAAGAGGCTAGAGAACTCCATGACGATGAATCTGATGAAGAAAGGTTCCTTGAAAGAAATGAAGACATGTTAGGATAGTTTCTTGACTTTTTAAACTTTTTGTGAAGCTATAAACTTTATAAACTTAGCAGGTTGTAAGTTTTTGTCCATATAAATGGAATCAAGTTTAGTATGCACCAAAGTTTTGCAATCTGGCCATTTGTCCATAAAATTATCATATATATACATTGAAATTATTGATTATACATTTACACATATTACATATATAAAAATTATATGTAAAAAAATTTGCCGATTTGACAAACGCCATGGCACGCTATGGTCAAGGCTTGATGGTGCCGCCACGTCGCGCCTTGCGTCTTTTAGAACCTTGGTTATAGCTGCTAAAAAATATGTGGTGCTGAGTTTAGAACAACTCTTCATAATCGTCGATCTTTAGGCTCAAGAATAGTTAGTTCTTAATCTGGAATAAGCATATACAAATCATAATATTGCGGAATTAGATAAACATATTTGTATAGCTAAACAAGGTTTCATCATCATCTTTATATACAATGATTACTAAAAGCCCCAATTCTACATATAAATATGTAGAACGGTTTTGGTTAACAGGATCAAATGACCTTGAGGCTTAGAGTATACACACATACACGTTAAAACGTGGGTTTCAAGAACGACTAATTCTATACCTCTAGGTTTCTTTATATACTAGAAAACCTAGAGATTTACAAAGAAAAGATAATACTAAATCTTTTAAGCTAATAAAGATATACTATATCTTTTACATTTATGATTATCTCCTAAATCTTTATTCAAATATTGACTTCCATATCTTCAATTTAGGTCCTTGTACTTTATAAGTTTTGACACATCAAATCTTTAATGAATATTATAGAAATATTCCTAACAATCTTCCCCTATTTGATTTGACAAAACTTATAGAATTAGCTTGGAATCTTCAAGTCTCTTCCCCTTTTTGACATAATCAAATACAAATCTGAAAAACTTGAACTTCCCCTTGAATGATCAACACTTTTTCTTCCCCTAAAAGTGTGATATCATTCCTGTGTTCTTCAAGGCTATATCAATTACATTGAAAACCAACTATCTTCTATTTGAAGTTGAAGTAGAAACTCAAACTATGCATCACATTCCGTCTAAATATAGTAATCAGCAACTTCATATCTTGTATGAGGGACTTGCTTATCTTAGCCTTCAACATATCTTTTCGTTAAGAGTGTTGAATTGCGGTTACAACAATACATAACATCTTATGTAGTAAGACTTTCAACTTCTTCTTCAAATAAAATATAATTGATTATCTTCTGTAATCAACTGATAAAGATTAAATATGTAACAAACAAACCTTCTTCCTTTATCTTCATCAAGCCTTCAACCTGTGTGTGTGAATAATGTGATTCGTTTCACATTAATATCACGAGTTATTTTCATTCTCTTTTTATCAAGAATAAAAATTAACAGTGATTAACCAAATACAATCAATAAACCGTAATATGGAACGAACATGGTGTGTGTCATGTTTTCCAAAATATGATGTATCGGTTATGAGGAAGAAATCAGTACTAAATTTGTACCCATGAGGATCAGTAGCAAAATTTTGATCAATCAGTAGTAACGTTGAATTTTATCTACATTCCTCATTTACTACTGATCAGTAGTAATTTTGAGGTGATCAGTAGTAAGAAACGATCATCGTTATTATATTTTTCAGGTTGGTACTGATCAGTAGTATTGAGTGTGAACCATCAGTAATATCGGATCAGTAATGAAAGTAGAACAAGCTGATCAGTAATATTTTGATAGGTGATCAGTAATAACTCCGTTTTCTTTTGAGACGTGGCATATGATTCACAATGCCCCCTCCCACGTTTCACCAACCCCAATTGTGCCACATAAATTGATTACCCAATGGTTGACTTTGAACCAAATTTTTTTTATTTATTATTTTTTTTAACGATAATATTGCTAAACTTTGAAATCAGAAGCTCAAACGCAGATGAAAACAAGTAAAAGCATCTTCAACTATGCAGTTTTCGAAATAGTTTCGAGATTGTAAAGAATTCACAATTTTACTTATCACTTTTACGAAAAACTCCAATTGATTTATTACGCATGATTTATTATGCATGACTGACCTTTGATGTATTGATTCATCATTGATAGATCTTTGTTTCATTCCAGATCTGGAGCCACCTTGCTCTGATACCAATTGCTGAGTTTAGAACAACTCTTCATAATCGTCGATCTTTAGGCTCAAGAATAGTTAGTTCTTAATCTGGAATAAGCATATACAAATCATAATATTGCGGAATTAGATAAACATATTTGTATAGCTAAACAAGGTTTCATCATCATCTTTATATACAATGATTACTAAAAGCCTCAATTCTACATATAAATATGTAGAACGGTTTTGGTTAACAGGATCAAACGACCTTGAGGCTTAGAGTACACACACATACACGTTAAAATATGGGTTTCAAGAACGACTAATTCTATACCTCTAGGTCTCTTTATATACTAGAAAACCTAGAGATTTACAAGGAAAAGATAATACTAAATCTTTTAAGCTAATAAAGATATACTATATCTTTTACATTTATGATTATCTCCTAAATCTTTATTTAAATATTGACTTCCATATCTTCAATTTAGATCCTTGTACTTTATAAGTTTTGACACGTCAAATCTTTAATGAATATT
This sequence comes from Calendula officinalis, assembly GCA_963853835.1. Lineage (NCBI taxonomy): Eukaryota > Viridiplantae > Streptophyta > Magnoliopsida > Asterales > Asteraceae > Calendula > Calendula officinalis. The sequence continues at coordinate 41,984,522 of OY970826.1, forward strand.
ATAGAAATATTCCTATCATGTGGCCCGGCCCGTAAAGGATGTTGACAGGTTTGTGAATGTTTTCTTTGTTTATGTTGTGTTCTTATCTGCTACAGAGTGTTACCATATATTATTATTGTTATTCTACCTTTTTAATTGTTAATGTTATCTTCATTACTTGATGAGGTGTTTAACTAACCTAATGTGATGTCACCATAATTATATATCCGAATTAAAAACTTTGTGATCACAACTATAAGATTTATAATAATCATATTGTTTTTCTCTCTGAATTCGGTTTAATTAGTATAAATTGTTAGCTTTTAGAACGCAAAGATTGAAGTAATTTAATGGAAAAACTTTATTATTTAAGCTCAAAACAGTTAACTTCTATTAGTTTATTTGATTATTATTTAAAAGTTGTGTTTGGGGAGGTCTTTGATTTTTTTATAGTTTCAAGGAATAAATCTTAGCCATTGGATTAAAAGATCTCATAACCACCACCGTCACAAATCACATGTGATTTAATACACAATCACCACCATCATCAAATCACATGTGATTCAATATACAACCACCACCGCCGGTGACCAACTCCGGCTGCCGTCCACCGCCGCCACCTCCAGCTGACGCAATCACATGTGATTGGATACGTAATCACATGTGATTGCAAGCTGCCGACGGTGGCGAGAAGTTGCAGGTGGTGGAGACGGTGGCCGACAGAGGTTGGTGGTGGTGGTGGTTGGTTGTGTTGAATCACATGTGATTTAACACACATGGGGTGGTGGTGGTGGTGGTCGGCGGTGTGAATCACATGTTATTTAATACACATGGGGTGGTGGTGGTGTTGATGTGTTGAATCACATGTGATTCTGGTGGTGGTGGTGGTGGTTATTTTGAACTTGGGAGTTGATTGATCCACGGGCTGAGATTTGTTTCTCAGGACTTTATAAAAATTATGTAACTTTATGAACGTTAATAATATAAATATTAATAGCAAAATATTGATATTAATATTATGGAGTATATAACAACAGCAACAACATCTACATGAAGTTAGGGAAAGAGATTTCCAATAAAAATGCGAGTATGAGAATATTAATGTAAATGAAAACGTAGGTGCGTGTCTATAAAACATAAAAATATTGATATACTTTTTAACGCATATCAGACGATGCAAGTTATGTTTATCTATTTTGTATAACTTTTTTTTACTTATCCTATAAAGTACAATTATACCTTTAATACAATAGGCATACCATATTTACCATGGTTTTAAAAAAATGTGTTATGGCGGCGTCAAGGCGTGAGGCGCGGCGCCAAGGTGTAAGGCGTGGCTCCGCCGTTACGAAACAATCCATTGCGGCAGTTTAAGGCGTTGCGAATAAAAAACAGGATATGGCGGCGTAAGTCGCGCCATATGACGAGTTTTTTTTTAAATATCTTATAAAATTTGATTTTTTTTTTAAATCATATTTTTAAAGAAAAAATATGGGATGTAATAATAAATTTAGATCTAATATTTTTTATTGTGAGCTTTGCATATGAAAATCATATAAATCAATAGATTTATAACTATTTTTGAATTTGATATACATATATATATATATAAATTATATTAAAAAATTTGCCGTCTTAAGTCACGCCTTAAAAAACGACATGACTCACCACGACTCGCCATGCTCAAGGCTTGATGGTGCCGCCACGCCGCGCCTTGCGACTTTTAGAACCTTGATATTTACTGTTCATTGATTTATGATTGGTTGAAACATTTTTCTAATATAATATATACAAGTGGATATTTTGTTTATAAATACATACAGTGCATTGGTAAGATGTCTTCCTTTTCTCCAAGTTACCCATATAGTACATAAAACTAAAATTAACATAGACCTTATTATTGCGTGCATTTGAAATAAAAGTTATGTCTTTTTTTATGTTTTGCATTTCAGATTGGTTACTGTTGTTATTGTTTCGCCTAAACGGCTAAATTGAATAAACAAATTAATCAACATTAACATATAATTAAATATTTATAATCCATACGTAATTACGTACTGCCGACTTTTATTTTAAAGCAAGATGGGGTTGGTGTTTCTTCTTAACAATAGGGCCCACAACGGGAAAAGAATGAGTGGCCGAAGAGAAGTGGCCGGGTGTTATTTTTCATTTTTAATCTAGTCGATATGGAAAGCGACTGCCATGAAGTAACACTTTATATAGTTTGTAAATTTCTGTTTAAAAGGTGTTCTTGTTTATAAATAGTTTCGAATTTTATTTTTATTTTAAATGGTAAGTTAATAAGTTAGTGGTTCAAATCATCCATTGACATATAAGTAGACAATATGTCTTCTTTGAACCTATCTCATTTCATAGAGGAATAAACTCCACCTCATTTTTATTATATCCTGAAGAATACCCTCAGCAAATCTTAAATTCAAAATCTTTTGAAAAAAAAACTCGTCAAGGTTATTTTTGGCGACCAATTGGTTATATAATTACAAATTAATTCAACTTATATTCAAGATATATATGATAATTATTATCATAATTATTTATGAATTCTTCCTTAGTCATGAGTGTTAACTAAAAAAATGTGACGTTGAAAATGGGGAGAATCAATTTCCATTTTCCAACAATTTATTAGGAATTATTAAAAAATTTCCACTAACATGGCATTATGATGTCTATCGGGCCAAAAATATATTTTGTAGTTTAAATGTTCCATGTTTGGTATAGGGGGCCCAACATCTACTCAATCATAATGTTGCATCATTACAAATGAAAGGAAGAAAAAAGCATGGTGTCGATAAAAAAAAAAAAAGGCAAAGAAAACTGAAAATAAAAACAAAAATATGCATCAATATTTAGTATTCACTACCTAAGTTATTATATATCACACTCTTTTTGTTCAAAAAAAGTATTCTCATTATAGTAGCCTTCTACATAGTTGAATTTTACTCGGAGTAATGGTATTTAGGCCTATCATTTATACCTACTCATAGGCCTACTCATTAGATGAAGACACGTATCAAAATTAAGGGATAATATTAGGAGAGAGAATTAGTGGAATACACATGTCATCATATCAAGTGGGTAGGCCTATGAGTAGGTCTAAATGGTAGGACTAAATATCATTTCTCTTTTACTCGTGATATTTAACTTAATCGTTGCCTAGTCGTTTCTGAATCTTTCACTAGATATCTGGTAAATATTTATCAGTGAAATCAAACTTGTGAGCTCTGAAAAACCATTCGGAAGATTTTACTGCTAAGTTATCATTAGATGGTTTTATTATATATATCACAAATTAGGTTATGACCCATGAAAAATCACGGGTTGTCAGTAATTTTATTGAACTTAACTTTTCTAGAATACAAAAATTTATCGTGAATTATATGATTATTACATACAGGATAAAAAATATATATGATACTTCTAAATCATAAATTATGGTATAGGATATTACAAATTATATAAACATTAAAAAATTTAAGATTACATAATAATAAAATGATAAACATACAATAACAAATAAAATAAAATACAAAATAAATCAGATAAAATATTACTAAGTAAATGTTCAACGACTACGAAACAATCTCTTTAACAAAATAAGAAAAGTTAAGATAAAATTATAAACACTTCATTGAATACAAAATTTGATGTTTTATTTGTTAAACCACTTCTAAATATGGGTGGGTAAATGCAATTAACAACCCGTAACCATTCAATTTGTTCTAAAACGCCCGCTTGACTTCTCCATGTCTGCAAAGGCTTAAGGCTTGACCACGCCGCCGCGTCTTAGTCCAAAGCTTGGACATAAGGCTTGGCGTATGTTAAGGTGCAACTTGACTTACTTTTACCCGGCATAAGCTGTGTTTTTAAGTGCATTAAAGATAGTGAGTCATATAGGCCAAATATATATATATAGGTAATTTTAGAAGATAATCGATGCATTAAATCCGGATGTTTTATAAAATTATGAGAAAGGGTATTATGGTAATCAGGATTAATTAATTGGACGGGAAAAGAACTTGCAGGATTAACTATATGCTGCCACGTGGGATAGAGGTGATCTAGAAAGTTGACATGTGGCCATATAAGCTTTGTTTTATTATAATAGTAGATATTGCTCTATTATATGTTATTGTTATTATGTGCTATATTTTTTCAATTTCGCTACAAATTCTTTTGGTATTCAAGTTGAAATATTACTTCTAATGCTATAGTCGGACTCGACAATTACAAAAATTAAAGTAATATAGTGTACTTGGAAATCATTCGGGGTTGGCTTAGCAATAAGGATGTTTGAAATAATTTCGTAGAAACCATATGTTCGATCCTTTTGGGGAATGTTTGGAAATAGTAACGACACTGGTTAAGTCTTGTACATCACGAGTAAAACTCGACCACTCCAAGGAAGCCTATTATAAACTACAATATCCTTTAAAAAATATTGTACAGAGTATTTGGAACATAGCACAATGCATATAGAATAGTTATAGTAGACTCGATTGCTACACATTTACATTTGATGGAATTGTCAAAAAGAAACTAGGTTATCCAAAAATTAATTGTTATGTAGTAGATGTGAACAATTTCTATAAAGAGGGTGACCCCTATAATGTTAGACAACTCATATCTAGGGGTTGCCCTTCTGGTATTGGCCTACCTCATCACATGCACCCTTTGTGTCCTACCTTTTGCTTAAGAGAACAAAACATTATACTAGTATTTAATAAAAATCTGTTACTCATAGCCTACGGTTATATATTCAAGTCGTGTGACTAAAATTGAAAAAGATTTAGAAGCTGTTAAAAAAGTAAATTAAAAGTCATGTGTAAACCTTCCTAAATTAGAGTATTCCTATGAAGTTAAATTCAACCATATTTTAGTGTATGCTCATGTGCCTTATATTGTTTGAAACCATACTTATAATTATATGGATTATAGTACAACGGTGTTTGAAACCATAATTATAATTATATGGATTATAGTACAACGGTTTTTTCTTGATGAAAATGTTGAATTATTAAATTGTATTTTTTTTTAAACGGCAAATAATTACATATAAATCTTCTATACTTGGGATTGAACCCAAGATCTCCTTGTTAGTTTATCTCCATGTTAGCCAAGTGGGCTAGCCCCAACTTGTGAATTATTAAATTGTAAATAAGGAGAATTTGGCACTAGTCTAAGGGGTCCATTATGAAACTTTATTTCAGTATTGAAAGTTTGAAACCGAGGTTCTACCTCCAAATGCATCATTCCAACAATCCAGACCACAAGCATGGGTCCACGTGGCATTCATCTGACGTTAAGAGTTCTCAAGTATATTAAACTCCGTTATTTCAAACCCTTCCTAAAATAAGTAAGTCGATATTCGAATTATCTTAAATACTTATACGGAGTAGTTCTGTTTTGCTCACTTAAGCAAAACTAAATCACGTTAAGCTAAACTAAACTAGTTAATTACTTTGGTTTTATATAGAACTAGGTTATAACCCGTGAAATTCACAGGCTGCTGGTAATTTTTCTGTACGTAATTTCTATAAAATACCATAAATAATCATTTGATGCATGATTATTACATATACGATAAGAAAATATATAATGCTTAGAATTCGAGCTTACAAATTATATAAAATGAGGAAATTTAAGATAACGTAATAATAAAATGAAAATTATATAATAACAAATACAATTAGAAAATCAAATAAAGCATTACTAAGTAAATGTTCAACGATTATAAAATAATGTCTTTAACAAAATAAGAAATGTTGTGATAAATTACCTAAGAGGAGTGCCAACCCCACCTCGTGGGGACGTCAATAACCCGTCGGAGGCCATCACGGTTGGCACCGTGCCGTAGGGGTGAGCATAAAAACCGAAAAACCGAAACCAAACCGTTAAAACCGACAAAACCAAACCGTTAAAACCGAAACCATTTCAAAACCGGCGGTTTGGTTTTAGATTTTGAAAAAACCGATGGATTCGGTTTGGTTTCGGTTTTAACCAAAAACCGCTCCATTAAGAAACCGCCCCGCTAATATTTAATATATTATATATTTTTTTTAATTTTATATTTATTAAATAGAAGTCGACCAATTTAAATATTTGAAAGTCCATCTACCATGATTCATTAATGTTTATATCATTATTATATGTTATAAAATACGTTTATAATTTGAATTTTGGGCTAGAAAATGGTATTCATTGTTGAAATATATTATTAGACATTGAAGTTAATGCCATAAATTAGATATTGTTACTGAAATTTGTATGTAATTTTGAAAAAATGAAGATTAGTACATGAAATTATATATCAATGTTTTAAACGAGGTGGATTCGGTTTCAAAACCGAAACCGAACCGTTAAAGGCTAAAAACCGCTAAAACCGAAACCGTTAGAAACCGAAACCATTGGGTTTGAAAATCCTAAAACCGAAATTAGCGGATCGTGTTCGGTTTGAGCCTAAAACCGCCCCAAACCGCCCCATGCACACCCCTACCGTGCCGTCTCTAGCTTCCCGTCGTTGGCGCACGTCGTGGTGGAGACGGGGCATGTACGGACGTCGAGGGAGCATGTGAGGGGGGAAGGGGTTTTATTTAATATTTTAATATTTATTTTAAGTGGGAATGGGTTAGTGATGAGTTTGTGATGTGTTGTTGTTGGCACGACCTCGTCAGTAACCCGTCAGTAGGGAAGGATTTAGTGATGAGTTTTGTGACGCGTCATGGTTGAAATAGGCCTAAACAGGTTAAACAACTTGTGACATAAGACCGGTGCCATCGGACGTGCGGTTGGCCGCCGGTTGGCCACCGACGGAACCGGCGCCGTTGGCACGGCCCGCCGGTTGGCCCGCCGGTTGGCCGCCGGTCGCTTAAGTGGCGAGGGAGGAGGAGATGCCGGTTGGAGCGAGAGAGAGGGGAAGAGAGAGAGAGCGTATAATCTGATTTTTTTTTTTATTTTTTTTTAATTTCTTTTAAAGTTTTTAAAAAAAGTAATATTTAAAAAAATTTAAAAAAAATCTAAAAAATTCAAAAAAAATCTAAAAAATTCTAATTTTTTTTAAAAAAATAAACTTTTTATATAATGTCTTTTTTTAATTAATGTAATTTATTTTTATTAGTTATATGTTTTAATTAGTTGTATATTTTATTAGAAAAAGAAAAGTAAATGGTGGGGCCTAAATTTGGTGAAGTGACGGAGTGCTGTTGGCATGGGTACGTCAGTTTAGTGTTAGTTAGTTTATATGCTGACGTGGCGCTGAGTTGGCAGCAACTGACGGCGTCAGTTGCCGTCACCATTGGCACCGGTCTAATGCTCAGATTGAAATCAATAGAATAAAACTACTTTAAACAAACTTATTACAGGAAAATTAAATAAAGAAAATAATTGTGCAAATAGTTTCATACTAGAAGATTGTGTTTTAAATCTGAAATTAAGTAACATAACCAAATGTAACAACATAAGAAAACATATGCCGTTGATTATATTGTAGTAACACGTTTTTTGTGTATTTCGAAATTTTGAATAATGTTAGTATTCGTTTGATTTGCTTCTGCCTTGGTACAAGTTCAGACTCCGTCCGAGTTAGGATGTTTGATTTCCTCAATTTAGTCTAACTCGGTCTACATCTCAAACTCGATCCCAAAATTTTACTAATCCGGTCCAAATGAAAAATACAACAACTAGGTCAGTCAATATTATGACTCGATTCAACAATAACTCAGTTAGCATTAAGTTGGTCGACAACTATCAAACTGCTTAACCTTAGAAAAGAAAAAGTTGGAATTCAAACATCTGTCTTGTTATCACAAAAATAACTTTTTTTATTCCAAATAAAATAAGTGGCTATTAAACAATAGAACTCTATTTTAACACAATGGACGGTTTGAATCGAATCATCAATTAAACGTGGATATATAACGTCAATTACAACTTAAATTCGAGTTCAAATAGACAAAACCTCATAACAAATAAGATGGGTATAGAACAAAAAACGATCAAATCTTTCTTTTTTGGCGTTTTGTCGTTTTAAGTTATTTAAGTTTGCTTTTAAGCAACTATTAATGTGCAAATACAAGCCAACATGATAAAATTTTGAAATTAAAACGTTACATGTAACATAAATTTGGAAATATAGAAAAATAATATACACATTTCATATATATTTTCACTCCATTTTTGTTGGAGGTCTCATTAGAATCAATTTCTCTATCTTTTGGTAAAGATATAATTGTCTATATCTTAAAAATATAGAAAAAAATGAATCGAATCAAAAACTAACCGAAACCTTCAGTTTTGAAAAAAATTTATTTTTTATTTTGATTCAGCTCAGTTCGGTTTGGTTTGTGCACGCTCATCCCCTAGATTGAGTAGAAAGAATAACAGTTTATAACATTTTTATATGCGTTACTTTTTTTATGTAGTTGTAGAAGATGTCAATATCTCGTAAGAGCTGTTGACTTTAAACGTTAAAGTAGCCAAATAATTTATTGACGTGAATTTTTACTACATTATCAAAAATATTGTACAGATTGAAAGCCAGTGATGGAAGCTTAGGATGAATAAAAAATACTGCAATAACATAATTCTATTATACTTTTGATCTTATTATTGCTCATTATTCAGGGATGGGTGGCGAGCTAGGGGGTTTGGCGTGGCGGACGGTGTGGTGGCGCACGTCGAAAGGCGATATGGCGTCCGGCGAGGTAGGGGTCTCGCCCATAGTCACACGATACGCTGGTTAGGGTGCGTACTGCGTACCGGACACCGCGTACTGAAACGCGATACGTTGGTGTACCAAAGGCTACCGGGATCGCTCTGTGGTACGCCAATTTGGAGTTCCCGAAAAACGAAGGTAAACGAATTGGTATGTTGTAATTCGCGTTCCCAATAGGTGGGAACCTCGTACCCGATTAATATGGAACGAGGATCCCACGAAGTCAGGAATGTATCGGCATAATTTTTAAATTTCAGGATCGATTGTGTATATCTTTTTATTATAGGAACGATTCAAAATCAAATCATCCCTATAGGTGTAACGACCCGAAATTTGTAAATAAATAAATTGTACAAAAATATGATAAATAAGGATAAATCATATAAAACACGTAGGAATTGGTTTCGTGTCGTTTGGACACCGTACGAGAAAGTTATGGGCGAAACCGGGTCGAGACAACAACCGAAAAGTGCAGCCCTGCTGCACAAGAGAAGTTCGCGCCGTGAACTTGGGGTTCCCGATCGGGAACTCCGTTCAGGGATTTGTGGTTTCTGGCACACGAAGTTCACGCCTAAGTAGCGATCGGGAAAAGATCACGATTTGCATAGTTAGCGACGCGAACTATGTTCGCGCCGTGAACTCTGGTCGACAGCATTAAAGTCGGGTTTTAGCTCATTAAATGCAATAGTAAACCCTAGTTTCTTCCATTGGCGATTTTTGAGTGCAAGTGCTGATCTTGGTTGATTTCTCCATCAAAGCTTGGTAGATTTCACTCCTAAGTGAAGATTAAAGGTATATCTTCACTCCTTGATCTTTGTAGCTTTAGATCTATGTATTTTGATGGATGGGTTTGAAACCCTAGTTATTGGGGGTTATGGTTTATGGTGAATAAATGATGTATACACTTAACAGATGGTATATTAACAAAGGAAACAAGTGTATGATTTCGATTTGTAAGAATCTTAAGGGTTGGTTAAACCTAGGGTTTGGTAAATCACCATAATTGGGGGAAAGTGTTAGTTGAGGGTATCTAGTGATAAATGGATACATTATTAGTAGTATGTGATGTTGAACATTGTATGATTGTTGTATTAGGCTTTCGGTGAAGTCTTGGAGTTTGACCGAATTGTTGGAATAAGGAAACCGGCGGAAAGAATACGGTTGGAGCATTATATTGCTAAGGTGAGTACGTGTGGACTTTATCGAGTACATAGCCTTTGAAATACATTTTTATACTTGTGTTACGGTCTAATTGCTTAACTGAGTAGACTTATAGTTGTTTAGTTAGTTATGTATTATTGTTAATATTTAACTAACTGGTTTGATGATGAATGTGATAGCTGAGAACTAGATTGGCATAACCCTTGATTTATGGTGAGAACGAGATGATGTGATGCTAGTTAGTTCGGGGGCAGCCCGATAACTAGACATGGTGATGTTTCTAACTAGTTCGGGGGCAACCTGATAGTTAGATAGGATAGTGGTTCTAGCTAGTTCGGGGGCAACCCGATAGTTGGATATATTGGTGCTTCTAGCTAGTTCGGGGGCAACCCGATAGTTAGGCACGATAGCGTTACTAGTTAGTTCGGGGGCAACCCGATAACTAGATATGTGTTGCTAGGGAAGCAAGGTTTGGAGTCACCATAGGGTGACTAGATAGATGGACGAAAATACTTGTTTGTTGATTACTTGAATAAACGATTATTATTATTAATGGGTCTAAACCCATGTAACTCACGAGATGTTTTGTCTCACGTACTCCTTGTTTGTCTTGCTATGTACTCAGGTTCTGGATCGAAGGTTTAGGTACGCATGGATAGAGATGCGGGGCCTAGAGTAGAAGAACTTTAGATTGGATTTATGCTTAGCTTTGGTTTTGATCTATTTTGTAACACCAAACTTTATACTCTGATTTTCATACCAAAGGTTTTTGTAAATCCATATTTTGGAATAGTTCTTCTATTTATGAAAAATGATTTATTTTGGGCAAATGTTTTGTATTAAAATTTGAGGTGTTACAACTTGGTATCAGAGCTACTGTTTAAGTGAATTAGGTTGGATGTCCATCCTAGTCTTAGACTGTAGCATTAGGGATATAAGATTCCTTAAGATCATAGGTTGACCTTGAGACTTTATGTTAAGTTTAGGGTTGAACCTAGGGGACCGATGGAAATTGTTATGATTATGGATATTGATTCTTATGCGACTAATGGGTTGTACATAAGGTACTAAATGTTTAATGTCTTTCGTATAGTCTTCATCGAAAGAAATGGTGACCACGCGTAGAAGTGGTAAAGCCCCGGAGGGCCGGGAGGAGGAGATACCTCATGTTGAGGTGGTGGTTGAACAAGGAAGTCAACCGTCGATGCATCGGGTTGATGAATCGGAAGTTGGGGCTAATAGGACCCCGGTAACCATGGCGGATCTTCAAACTTTTCTTGATCAAATCAAGGGAACGATGGCCGATGAAGTGCACCGTATTATTGGGGACCGGGAGAGGTCGGGTGGAGACCGTGAATCTGAGGCTAAATCGGAGGAGAGAACCGGGGGTAGTGGGACCGGTGAAGGAAAATCCTCCACGGGTGGCCAAAGTGATGCTAGGGCTAAGCCCGATGAAAGAGATGGTTGTTCCTTTAAATCCTTCATGGCTTGTAAGCCAAACGTGTACAAGGGTAGTTCGGACCCGAAGGTAACTATGAGGTGGATCCGAGAGACCGAGAGGGTTATCGGTAGTAGCAAGTGTAAGAAAGCGGATATGGTGACGTATGCGTCACAATTATTAAAAGAAGATGCGATGGTTTGGTGGGATATCGTGTATGAGACCCTCGGGAGAGAGGTGATTGAGAAAATGTCGTGGGATGAGTTCACCGCGAGGTTGAGAAAGAAATTTTGTCCCGAGAGGGATTTGGAAAAGATGCACGAGAAGTTCGTGACCTTAAAGAATGGTGATATGTCGGTGGAAGAATACTCGAGGGAGTTCACGGGATTGCTCCTGTTTGTTGCAAAAACTTACTCGGAGGAGAGAATGAGGGTAGTCCGGTACGCTTGTGGGTTATCGTGGGACTACCAATTGGAAGTTAAGAGGGCGGTCACACTTGATGAGGCCATTAGTGCCGCCCGGGGTGTTGAGGAGGTTAATGAGGCACGAGTTGCCGAGAGGGCCCATGTGGGCGAGAAGAGGAAAGCCGAGAGCGGCTCTAGTTCGTTCAAGAAAGGGAAGTTCACTTCGAGCTTCTCTAAACAAGGAAGTGTTGGCTCGTGCAAGAAATGCGGAAAAAATCATACCGGCGAGTGCCGAAGTGGGTCCAAATCTTGCTTTAGTTGTGGTAGGTCGGGGCACGTAGCCCGGGATTGTAAGGTCAAGTCGTTGGCCGATGTGGAATGTTTCTCGTGTCACGAGAAGGGGCACTATAACAATGTGTGCCCGAAGAAGGGAACCGAGTCGATGGTGTCCACGGCTCAAAAGAAAGTGGAGCCGGCTAAGGTGAAGGCGCGATCCTTCCAACTCACTCGGGAAGAGGCGAAGGAGGCACACGATGTGGTGTCAGGTACTTTATTCATTAACTCCTTGCCAACTCATATTTTGTTTGATTCGGGTTCCAATTATTCGTTTGTGTCTTATGAGTTTGGTTGTAAGTTGAATGTGCCGTCCGAGATGTTAGATGAGGTTTATGAGATAGAGGTAGCCGACGGGAAAACTTCTATGGTTGAAAGTATTTATAGAAATTGTGAAATAGAAATAGACGGTAGAAAGTTTAAGGTAGATTTGTTGCCCATGGGAATAAAGGCGTTTGATGTGGTTATCGGTATGGATTGGTTGGGTATGCACCAAGCCAAAATTTTATGCGGTAAGAAAATTGTGTCGATCAAACCCGAGAATGAGAAAGTATATGTGTATGGGGAAAAACGACATCACATGCCTAATGTGATTACCGCCATTAAGGCGAGGAACAGTATATCGAAAGGTTGTGCATCGTTTATTGCATATGTATTAGAAGGCCGAAAAGAAAAGAAGTCTATGGATAACGTCAAAATTATTCGGGATTTCCCCAAAGTATTTCCCGATGACTTGCCCGGTTTGCCACCGGAGAGACAAGTCGAGTTTAAGATTGATTTAGTTCCGGGGGCGACGCCGATTGCTCGTGCTCCCTATCGTTTAGCTCCCACCGAGATGCGGGAATTGATGACCCAATTACAAGATTTGTTAGACAAAGGTTTTATTCGTCCAAGTTCGTCACCGTGGGGTGCACCGGTGTTATTTGTTAAGAAGAAAGACGGTTCGATGAGAATGTGTATCGACTACCGAGAGTTGAATAAGGTAACAATTAAGAACCGATATCCGTTGCCGAGAATTGACGACTTATTCGACCAATTACAAGATGCTAGTTATTTCTCGAAGATCAATTTGAGGTCGGGTTATCACCAAGTTCGGGTGAAAGAAGGCGACACCGAGAAGACGGCTTTTCGTACTCGTTATGGTCATTATGAATTTCTAGTGATGCCGTTTGGTCTTACAAACGCGCCGGCAAATTTTATGGATTTAATGAATCGGGTTTGTAAACCGTTTCTTGATAAGTTTTTGATCGTGTTCATTGACGACATTTTGATTTATTCGAAAACCGAGGAAGAACACGGAAATCATTTGAGGCTTGTGTTAGATGTGTTAAAACGGGAGAAGTTGTATGCCAACTTCTCGTAGTGTGAATTTTGGTTGCGGGAAGTACAATTCTTAGGTCACGTGGTGACGTGTGATGGTATTAAGGTTGACCCGTCCAAGATTGAAGCGGTGTCAAATTGGGAGCCTCCAAGGACTCCTACCGAGGTTAGAAGTTTCCTTGGATTAGCCGGTTATTACCCCACACTTTAAATTCTGAGCAAAAAGTTAAAGTGAGACTTAAGATATTTATTAAAATGGATAGTTAGTGAAAATTATGTCCCACTCATTCGAATATAATGATAAAATAAGAATGAAAATATAATTTAATTATATTAAAGTGGATATGAATTCCATTTTTTTTTTTCAAATAAGGTCAGTTTTAGAGCATATCACTTGTTTTGAAACACTTATAAATAAAAAGTACACTACTTATTTTGGTAGGAGATAGTAATATAGTCTGCATTTTTTTAGGATTTATGTATCCTATTCCTAATTAGTTAGAGTTCCAGGTAGTCCACCTTTAAAACAAAGTCTCGAAAGACAAATCCAAGCAATTTGATTAAAAAATCCCTTAACAACCATCATCATCAAATACATGCGATTGAATATACAACCACCACCTTCGGCCACCACCACCATCGTCGGCCACTTCCGCCTCCAGCCACCTCAGCTGCCGCCCGCCGCAATCACATGTGATTGAAAGCAGACGACGGTGGTTAGGGGTTGCCGGTGGTCGAGACGGCGGCCGGCAGAGGTTGACGGTGGTGGTGGTGATGGTCAGCGGTGTTGAAGCACATATGATTTAATACACATGGGGTGGTGGTGGTGGTCGTCGTCGTCGGTGTTGAATCACATGTGATTTAATACACATGGGGTGGTGGTGGTATTAATGTATTGAATCACATGTGATGGTGGTGGTAGTGATTTAAGGTTTGATTGGTTTAAAAGCTGAGAATCATCCATCGAGACTTGACAAAAAAAAATGAAGAACGTTTCTCATCCTAGTTAATCATAAATATTCAATAGTAATTTTGTAATCTATTCAATCACATGTTCAAGTGTTCAACCATTATGACATAGGCTCATTCAATTCAAAACCAAAAGTTTACAACATTACTTTAAACATAACAAAATCTTAAATCATAATCTACACCATCTATATTGACTTCCTAATCCACATTTAAATCTAATCACACCGTACACCAAAGGGTAAAACCCAACACTACTCAAGCTAACCACACTTAACACTTGTGCGTTGATCTCTAACCGAACAAATATTCAAACTCACATCGTATTCATCCTACAAAACTATCCTTTAACGGTCACAAACCATCACAAAAGTGGCATCTTGTTATAAGAACAAAAACCGATTCCCTTTTCTTTCTCAAATGGTGAATCACCCGTGAACTCGTTTTCAGAAAGGCTCGATATAGTTGGTTGGTAACTAGCTCAATAACTCTCGGGCAACCTGCAACAACATGAAGAAAGAAAGTGATTATCAAGGGTATATTTGGTAATTCACAATAATTTTTAAAACACATATAATTTACGAGCAAAGGTTGTAAAAATCAACCAGTGGTACTTAGTCAGTTGACCACCTCTAAGTAATTAATCGGTCTCGGCAGCGACTAATCGGTTTCCAGGCAGGTACCATATATTATACAGGAATTTAATTTAAAAAAATAAATATTAGCAAACTACAATCATAACTAGGTGATTTCCTCTGTATATATATATACAAACTACCATCACTCAAAAAGGAAACCCTAAAAATGATTTTCTTTTGAAAAAAAATCAATTTTGACTTTATTTGACCAATTTTGACAAGACTATTAACGAGTGTAAAACCAAATTACCGCCATGGAAATTCACTGGTGTCGATCCCTGATTGATGTAGTTCATCAACATACTGCAATGCTTCCCGACATTCTTCCCGGTCATCAAAAAACTCTGTTGTTTCCCCTACTGTATCATACGTCTCGTGCCCTTTCCCAGTAACCACCTACACCAAAAAAATTAAAAAAGATATATTTTTTAATTGGCCCGAGCCCGGCACCTTATTTTTATTAAAAACAAAGAGTAAAATTACTTACAACAATATCACCCCCCTCTCCCATTGCAACAGCAGACCGAACAGCCACCCGTCTAATATCATGAAGAAACACTCTGTGACCATTTGCAAGTGGCGGGTGGTAATCGTCCGCTTGATGCTTCAGGTAGTCCTGCATAGTCCATCCTATACCCGCCAGCATGTCGTCCAATATGTCAACTGCCACACACATTTTTCACGACATTTTTCTAAAATAATAGAAAATATTATAATTATAATTCAAAGAAACTCACGTGGATCCTCGTTTCTCGGATTTTCAGATGTCAGCATTGTAATGTCACTTTTATCCGTTGCTATCTTTGTCATCACGGGCCGTTTTCCTCTATCCGTCTCACCGGGACAACCGATAACTAAAAGCAACATCAGGGGTATTTTATATATTCATCAGATCATGAACATTTCAATATTATTTCATACCTGTGATAATCCTTTTAGGATTGAGTTCCCGAACGTTATCAAGAAGTCTGGATAAATCACCAGGGGTATTTGCGTAATCAACCACAACCCCGTAGGTTTGCTCTTCATCAATCAGCTCACACCTACCCGGTACCACATCAACTTCTTCAACCCCCCTAACAATATCTTCCAATGGTGCCCCTACTGCAATCCCAACCGCAACAGCTGCAAGAATATTGTAAATATTCTGCCTCCCGAGCAACCCGGATGAAATCTCCAAAATACCCTTTGGTGTATCCACCAAAACTTGCGTCTCAAAAAGCGAAAGGTCAAACTGCAACGGGTGCACATCGGCCTTTTTGTCCTCCATTGCAAACGTCACAACGGGCACATCTTGATTCCCTTGCGCGATAAACACAGGGGCGTTTTCGTCATCTATGTTCACAACTTTCCGGTGCCTCGTGGGGTCCACCATTCTAGAAAACAACCTAAGTTTAGCATTCCTATACTCCTCCTCGGTCCCGTGAACATCCAAGTGGTCCCTACTTAGGTTTGTAAAAACCGCAATATCGAAATCAACTTCGTCACATTTTCCCGATGCCAGCTCGTGAGAAGAAGCTTCCATAACTAACGCTTCCGTCCCGTTATGGACCATTTTCGCCATTAATTTTTGGCGGGAAACCGCGTCCGGTACCGTGTTTTTTGTATCTAATATGTTTTCACCGTGAATATAATGAGCTACATTTGTTATTAATCCTGTTCTTAACCCCATTACTTCATACATCCCTTTTATTAAATACCCGGTGCTCGTTTTCCCGTTTGTGCCCGTGATCCCGATCACGGCCACGTTTTTCGACGGGTGTCGGTAAAACGAAGCGGCTAAAGTCGCTAAAACCGAACTCGTATCTTCAACTAATACTAAAGCTTTACACCCTAACGTTTCTTCAATATCTATTTCTTTACTAGCTACAACTGCAACTGCACCTCGTTTATCGGCTTCTGTTAGAAACAAATGTCCATCGTTTTTTTTCCCGACACAACACACGAACAAGTCGCCGGGTTCCACTAATCTTGAATCGTGTTGGATTCCCGTGATTTCGATCTCTAAATTGCCCAAAACCGAAACGGGTACGAGTTTACTTTCGTCTAGAAGCTCGGCTAATGTCATTTTACATTTGGGTTCCACAATTCTGACTTCACCTTTACGGAAAGTGTCAAATTCGGATTCGAATGGAGATTTGTATGATGAGTCACCGGTTGCCAGGTCATCGTCTATCTCGATATCTGAATTTTCTACCTCTGATTCTTCGCCTGTTGCTTTTAGTACTTCGAGTTCTTCAATTTCTTCCAGATCGTCTTCTTCTTGAGATTGTAATTCGTCTATTACTTCGTCTTTTTCCTCCTCCTTTTTCTGAAGCACACATTATGCACGTGAGTATGTGTATATATTTATATGTGCATATATCTATGAATGTTATGTGTGCAGTTGAGCTAAGCAGGCCCTTAGTACGCGTAAGCTGAACCTAATAAGTGCACGGGTACCCTGTAACTATATTTTGCTGTGGCGATAATGCTGATGGCGGTGGTTAATAGAATAATACGAGTTTTGGAATTAACAAAGATAATATGGTACGTAAGTACTTGCAGTCAAAGAATCAATATCTATCTTAGTAGCTCAGTTGGTTACAACCCCTTGCTAATTATATGAAGGTCACCGGTTCGAGTCCTCGGGCTGTCAATTTTTTCTAAACACAAATATTTCCTGAAATTGTCAACTGCAAGTCCTAATCCGTTAATCCAATATCAAATTACAACCAACAACACAATTTCTTACTTGATAAAAAGGTTAACATCAGAAGACTCAATCTAGTTTTCTTCACTTAAACACACACACAAATCCTTTTTCAAATGAATTGAGAGAAAATGGGCATAATTTAAACTTATACTGAACTAAACCCTAATACGTTAACATGTTTAGAATCACATTTAACAACAATTTTCAAGTGGGTTTTATCTAAGAAAACAGAAAAAGAATCAATCTTTTTACCTCAATTTTCTTTGGATTTGGCTTCAACAGCCCTTTTTTGACAAACTCCTTCCTTTTCAAAGCAATCGAATCGTCAATTTCAGAATACAAATCCCCCTCCGCGTCATCATTAACCCCAGAAGCAGATTCATCAGGTGCATCTTCGACATTTTCAATGGCTTTCAGAAAAATCGATTGATCTTTTTCATACTGAGCTTCTTGAGCTTTGCGTGCTCGTGCAATTCTGAGGTCAAGCTGTTTGAATTTGGAAACGCCGTGCATGGTGTCTTCGGGAGCTTCGGGCGGGTCGACGTCAGCCGGGTTCGGATAGTACTTGCCATTGTGGCCAATTGCGAAAGGGGTACGGTGGAGGAAGGGTTGGAGGTGGTGGCGGAACGGTGGTTTGAGGCGGAGGAGGGGTTTAGAGAGAGAGAGGGTGGGGGAGGGGAGAGAGAGGAACATCTATTAGTGTTTCAACAGAGCGAAAGGGATAAGGATATGAAATGGGTTTTACGGGGATGCTGATATTAAAGTCGCATGTCCTACTTATATTACTCCTATTAATTTTTGCTTATTAACACATTATTTAGTTGTAAATGATGTCTAGCTCAGCTGGATTGATACATGAGTTATACTTTCATATGAAACATGAGGTTGGGAGTTCAATTCTTGTAAATACCTCTTGTGGTGCCAAATATGGAGGATTTTTCCCTGGAAATCCCTATAGGGGCTGGGTTTGCCCTGTAAATGAGCTCGAACCCGGGGTGCTCGTTGAAATATTACGAGTAGACTTCTGTTGTTATCATTCGTCGTTTTAAAAAAAACACATTATTTAGTTATTTACACATTAATTTTTGCTTATTAACACATTATTTATCAAAGGACATTTGTCCAAGTGGTATGATGTTTGTCTCACACTCTTGAGATTGGGGATTCAAGTCCCGTTGTAAACATAAGTGGAGAATAGGTATATATTAGGATTTGCCGTTCAAATAAAAAAATAACTTTATTTGACTAAAATAAATATTATCTTGTGTGGTATATATGTGTTTATCCATTTGATAAAATAAATATGTAACTTAATAATTTTCTCTTATAATATTCTATTTTGATTTTAATAAATGTCTTAATCAGACAGTTTATAAACATAAAAAGTAAACACTATTATCATTACTCTTGTATAAACTAATAGAATATAATTGTGTGCACAAAAGCTTATTTAAATTAATAAATGTTTCAATTGTATAAGATTGAACTATATTATTTGACTAGGTGTATACAACTTGTTAACCTATTAAAAACAATATCCATTAAATTAGGCCATACCTAATTACTAATTAACCAAAATTGATTGTTTAACAAATACATAAAATCAACATTTTGTAGCTTCCCAAATTAACACGGCTTAACTTTTAACTAACACGCTTGCTATTTCGAGACATATTTATGTTTTATTAAAAAATGCTCCGAACAAAATTTAAACAAAATTTAAACTTTTGACAACTACAATACTAATACAATGACTTAACTTAACTACTAGACTATATATTCATTACTCAAAAAATCCTTATTAATGCTTTAAACCTTCAAAATTAAAATTACAATTGTATGTAGTAAAGTATAGGTCCTAAATTGCAATTATTTTGTCATAAGGAAAACATTACGTATAAATATGAACGGCAATTTAGGGCATTTTGCTTCCCGCCAACCTCCAAAACCCTAGTAACCACTTCTGTCTTAAAACCCTAACCCCAAATTCTCTACTCCACCCACAATTTCGTCTCCAATGGAACCCCAAGCCGTAAAATCGAACATCGTTCTGATACTAGATTACGGTTCTCAATACACCCACCTCATCACTCGTCGAATTCGTAGCCTATCAATCTTCTCCCTCTGCATATCCGGCACATCGCCGCTCAAATCCATCACCGAATTAAACCCATCGGTAATCATCCTCTCCGGCGGACCTCACTCCGTCCACTCACCCGGTGCACCTTCGTTCCCGGACGGATTTGTCGAATATGTTGAAAAAAGCGGCGTTTTTGTGCTGGGGATTTGCTACGGATTGCAGCTGATTTTGCAGAAATTAGGCGGGGAAGTTGCGATTGGGGAGAAACAAGAGTATGGTAAAATGGTGATTGAGGTTGTGAGAGATTGCGTTGGTGGATTGTTTGGGGGTAAAGTTGTCGGAGATAAGCAGGTCGTTTGGATGAGCCATGGTGACGAGGCGGTGAGGCTGCCGGAAGGGTTTGAAGTGGTTGCGAGGAGTGAACAAGGGGCGGTGGCGGCGGTGGAGAATCACCGGAGGAGATTTTACGGCCTTCAGTATCATCCTGAGGTAAAAAACTGAATTAACTTTTGTAATTGTTAAGCTAATGATAGGTTAGCATAGTAACTTGGTGATTTTGTTCTTAATCTTATGAAGGTAACACATTCACCTGAGGGAATGGAGACATTGAGGCACTTTCTTGTAGATATTTGTGGGGTTGAAGCAGGTTGGAAAATGGAAGATGTAATGGAGGAAGAAATAAAAGTGATTAGAGGAATGGTGGGCCCTCAAGATCATGTTATTTGTGCATTATCTGGTGGTGTGGATTCTACAGTTGCAGCCACTCTTGTCCACAAAGCAATTGGAGATAGGCTTCATTGTATTTTTGTTGATAATGGTTTATTAAGGTCACACTTTTGATTTTCTCTCATCAAATATTCATCTTTAGACTTTAGTGTGTCAAATGTGATTTTTTTAAGGTTAATGTTTATAGAGATCAGATTTTTTTTTTTTTTTTTTACTTTGTTAAATATTTTTTGTTTACAGATACAAGGAACAAGAGCGAGTGATGGAAACATTTGAGAAAGATCTTCATCTTCCCGTTACATGTGTTGATGCATCGGTGCAGTTTCTTAGTGAGTTGAAAGGCATCACTGATCCAGAAAAAAAGAGGAAAATAATCGGGAAGGAATTTATTTCAATATTTGATTCTTTTGCTCAGGATTTAGAGAAAAAGTTGGGAAAGAGACCTATTTATTTGGTTCAAGGAACTTTGTATCCAGATGTGATTGAATCTTGCCCGCCACCTGGAAGCGGGAAAACTCATTCTCACACAATTAAAAGTCATCATAATGTTGGGGGATTGCCTAAAGATATGAAATTGAAGCTTATTGAACCACTTAAGCTTCTGTTTAAAGATGAGGTTTGTTTTTTAGTATTTAAAGAATCGTTTTTTAATCCATTCCATAATAAAGATTCATTAGAACATATATATAACGTTGAAAAAGATTTTCACTTTTTAATATTTAAGCACTTGGGTCTCTAGTTTAAATATCTTTTTCATATACTATGGTTCAAAAAGTTGAGCAGACAATTGTTACCATTTTGCTTAAGTGACTTTTGAGTCATGAATTAGTTCTGAGAAAGTATATATTAAATATCTTTTACAGGTTCGTGAATTGGGCAAGATTTTAAATGTTCCAGTGTCGTTTTTGAAACGCCATCCATTTCCCGGGCCCGGGCTTGCTGTACGAATTCCTGGTGATGTAACTCAAGGAAATGCATTGGATATCCTTCGCCAGGTAAAATTTGAAATTTGAAATTTTTAATAAAAAATAAGAAATAAGTTTATACAAAAATGTAATGATTTTTTTTCCATTTATAATAAAAAAAAATTCCATTTATAATAAAAAAAAATTCTTAGGTGGATGAAATTTTTATTCAAGCAATTAAAGATGCTGGGATTTATGATGAAATATGGCAAGCATTTGCTGTATTTTTACCGGTAAAAACAACTGGTGTACAAGGAGATCAAAGGACTCATTCTAATGCAGTTGCACTTAGAGCCGTTACAAGTCAAGATGGCATGACTGCAGACTGGTTAGTTAGTGCTCATATTTATGAAAGTTTGTCACTTTATTACTAAATTAAGGCACACCTTTAACTTTTTCAGTCAACCGGACTAATTTGTCAACCCCCAAAATGCGAAAACTAACATTAAATCTTCAAAATTTCAGGTATTACTTTGAGCATAAGTTTCTTGATGACGTGTCAAGGAAAATCTGCAATAGTGTTCGTGGGGTGAACCGAGTGTGTCTAGACATTACTTCCAAGCCTCCATCAACAATCGAATGGGAATGAAACGTAAACAGCCCGTACAATTGTTTATGCATATTTTTGCAGTTTCATAATGAATTTTGAGTGTTGTTACATTAATTTTCTAATTAAATGATGGTGTGTTTTGTTGTTTTTTTTTTGTTTTTTTAATAAGGATGTGCATGAGCAGGTTGGGGTGGTTTTAAGCTCAAACTGAACCTAGTCTGCAATTTCAGTTTTAGGATTTTCAAATCCAATAGTTTTATTTTCTATTGGTTTCGGTTTTAGCGGGTTATGGCTATTAATAGTTCGGTTTCGGTTTGAAAACTGATCCCATATAGTTTTCAACATTAATATATAATTTTCACCAACTAAACCCATATAGTTTGTAGCTTTAATATATAATTTCCAGCACTACCTTTATTTTTCAACATTACATACAAATTTTAGCAACAATATTTAATTTACAGCATTTTGAACACAATGTCTAATAACATATTTCAACATTGAATAACATTTTTAGCATATAAATTCAAAATATAAACATGTTTTGTATTATCTTATATAATCATAGAGAAATGTTCAAGGTAGTCCATTAATTTTATCTAGTCCCAAGGGATAATTATTAGCCCTTGGATCAAGAAAAAGTCAATGGTCAAGATCAAGATTCAAACCACTACCACCACTACAAACACATGTGCTTCAATACATCAATACCCCACCCACCTCCGGCGGCGGCGGACGGCGGCGATGGGCGGCGGCGGACAGCGGCCGGAGGTGGTCGCCGGCGGTGGTGGTCGTGACTGGAAGCACATGTGTTTGAAACACATGTGTTTTGAAAATAAAGGAGTGTATATGTACAGCCAATCACATGTGTTTCAAGTAATGAAGCACATGTGTTGTAAGCTAGAAGCACATGTGCTTCACTAATAACAGGTCTTTTGAAAATAAAGAGGTGTATATGTACAGCCAAGCACATGTGTTTCAAGTAATGAAGCACATGTGCTTCGTATGCTCCATGTGTGTTTAGAAAGTCATGTAATTAGTGATTTGAAACTCATGTGTTTCGTGACCTGAAGCACATGTGCTTCGAAGTAATATGTTGTGTTTTAGTGAAACACATGTGTTTCAATATATCAATACCACCACTACCAGCACCTTCACTATCATCCACCACCACCGCCGCGGGCGGCGGCCGGCTGCGGGCGGCGGTGGCCGGAGGCGGCGGCCGGAGGCGGCGGCCGGTGGTGGCTGTAGGTGGCTGTAGGTGGGGGATTTGATCTTGACCATGTTGATCCAATGACTATGATTTGTCCCTTGGGACTATGCAAAATTCTTGGACTTCCAAGAATACAACTCTATAATCATAATATAAATATTATATATTTGTGGGATGGTTTTTAAATGAGGCGGTTTCTGGTTAAAACTATTGAACACATCGGTTTTTACAAAATTCAAAACCGAACCGTCGGTTTTGGGTTCGTCAGTTTTAACGGGTTGGTTTCGGTTTTAACGGATTGATTTCGATTTTCGCTTTTTATGCTCACCCCCTTTAGATTCTTAGTTAGTTAAATTGGTTTAATTTTAGATTCTTGGTTTGTTAAATTGGTTTAATAAATGAATGATATTAATGCAAATGGACGTGTAAGTAGAATACAGTTTCCGTTTTTTCACCCTTTTGGACCATCACGTTTGTTCGTCTTGTCACTTACAATTTTAGATAAACGGGTTTCTGATCGTATTTAATAAGATTTAGCTATCGCCTATAATTTTGAGTTTGTTAGATGTGGTATTTAATGGCATCTTGGTTGTCAATATCAAAAGTAGCGTCTTTCTCACCATAACTTTGAGGTTGTTAGATGTGGTATTTATGGTATTTTGGGTTGTCAAGATCAAACCTTGGGGTTTTGAGTGGGGATTTTAAAGCAAAAACACAGTACAATTTCAATCATTTATTAGGTATTACCATCTTTTTTTCATAGTATAAATGATTAGTAAAATACAAAATGATAACAACATCATTATAATGTTTAACTTAACTGAAAAATGATATTGTTTCTTACTAAATTTTATTTTTTATTTGATCAATACAAATGTCAAAATCAAATGATTATATTAAAAAAAAATTTGAACTGTATATTTCTATCATTTTATGGGTAAAAAGATTAAGAAAATTTAGTAGTAGTTTTTTCAATTTAAAATAAGTGACACAATTTTTCTATTTTTGAATGTATCAATATAAATGGTATAGTTTGATAATTTACCTTATCTAGTAAAAGGTAGTAAACTCCACGCTCGCTAACTATCTCTTTAAATATAGTGAAATGACTTATTTACAATTATTTTTACTTTTAGACATTATTAACTTCACTTTATTCAATAGGTGTGAGACTCATTCCTATTAAGTATTAACCATCTAATTTAATTTAATCTAACATTAATATAATATGTCGCTTTAAAAACCGTAAAATTAACGATGTATTATTTAATTTTAATGAGAATTAATTTTTTATAACATCTTTTAATGCATACATCATATACTATAAGCATTGTTGTAGACCGTACAAACATATAATGCAATTATTATAGTGTATAAATTAAAAAATTACTAATTTGAATGGGAGGAAAATGTTACACTTTATTCAATTAATAAAGTACATGAAAAGATTGAGAGATACAATAGTACTAGACGTTGTACTCTGTTTTGCTTTAAAGTACGCTTAATCACTTATTATTTTTTTTAATAAAAAAACATGTTAAATTTCCGATTCCAAATGTGTATTATGAATTTATATCAAAATATTTGTACAAGTACATATTGTCTCAAACTGTTATTAATCGACATTATTACCTACCAATTACTCTCTGAAGTGCTTGCCTAATCATCCTCGCGGTTGAGGTTGTACAACTATTTAACTGCAATGTACAAGTGTCCCTAGCGTTAGATGATAATTATAAGGTCAAAATGCATTTTGGTATATATGAACTTAGTTGATTAGTGCTCTACTACCTTGAATTATTAAAGGTATTTTAATTTGACAAAATTTTCGATTTAGTACCCCAACTCATTAATTTAATCGCATTTTCTTACTTGACTTACATTCGTTATAGATTTTAACGGATTAAAAAATATGTGTTTGTCTCAATGACATTAGAAGCAAACTACATGAGAAAACATGACCCAATTAGTGAGTCGGTGTACTAAATCAATCATTTTGTAAGTTGGAGTATCATGTTGTACCTTTAATAATTCATTGCAGTAGAGGGTCATTTAACCAAGTTTAAGTTACTAAATGTATTTTGACCTAATTACAATGTATAAATCAATGGCTTCATGAGTTTACTTGCCTTAGACTCGATGCTTAATGTGAGAATTCCATCAATAGTTGAGGAATTAACCGAATAAGATTCCAAATTTAGGCTGTTCATTGCATCAAACACTTGTACCATCATATTATCTCGCCATCTACACTGTATCTCGATTGTAACATCGTTTTCAATTGCACTAACTGTGATACAATCTGATGAACAGCAGGATTCTTCCGGTAAATCTTCATCATCACAACAAGTTTTTCTTTTCTTGGCATAATCATCCGAGCTTCTTTCTCGTACGTCACGAGATCTTTTGTTGGATTGTAACGATTCCACCTTTTTCTCGAGTGTTTTTAAGTAATTAATAGTGTCATCGAGTATAGACACTTTGTCAACCTAGTCAAACATCGCTGTTTAGTGTCAAAAGTCAAAGTCAAAGTCAAACGGGTCGGATGATTAAAAAAAAGGTTATTAATTTTACCTTGCCTCTAGAAGGAATCAATGAGCTTAGAATTGAAAACCTATGATTTATATTCTTCCAATCATCAACGTCGACTTCCCCCGTATGATTTGAATTCGACCACAATAACCGATTCTCGTGCATTTTTGGGACTTGATAAAGCACAGTTTTCAGTAACATTTGTGACGATTTTCCTTTCCGTTCAAATCCGTCGCTATTTTTCCAACTAACAAAAGCGGATTCTTTAAAATCACATGAGTTGTTAAAATACGGTCCAAAATGTAATCTTTTAGTGTTCTTGAATATTTTTGAAAGAAGACACCAATAACGACTATCATCATCGCTCAATAAATCAACCGAATTACTGACTAAATTTTGAGAAATACAATCACTCGAACCCATTGAATTATTATTATTATGATAAAAACTAACTTCTCCTTCATCTTCATCTTCATCTGCATCAGCTACAAACTGCCAACTTTGTTCTTGGGATTGAAACCGCCCAAAACTGGTTTTTGTTAGGAGATTTTGATCATATTCAAGCATACTTTCAAGACCGTTGATGAAAAGATTATGATCAAGCATGCTGGAACAACTTTCTAAATGGATTTCAAGAGCTTTTTGAGGTGAAGGATCAAAGATTACATGTTTAATATGTTTTATGATGTTTTGTTCTTCTAGGACGTTATCCGTTATGCCAAACTCGATTATACCTTCCAAGTATGGAAAGCATACCACAGTCTACATGTCAAAAAAGAAAAGAAAAAAAAGCGCATAAATTATGTTTTCTATAAATAAAAGAGGAAATTACAGGTCCCGAGATTTACTCTAAATTTCACATATGACTTTTTACTTTAAAAAATTACACAGATAGTCCTTTTTGGAAACTTTTGCACATATAGTCATTTAACCTAACGTTCGTTAAATTATTTGTTAAAGAATTACACTCTTAGTCCTTTTTAATTATACCAATGGTCCAGACTGTATGTGGAAAAGGTTTCGAGAAAAATAACTACCAGTGTAAAAAAATATAAGTAAATAGTGGAATTTGGTGTAAACCAGGTGAACCATCCTTTGTAATTTACTATGAATAAAAAGATGCATGCTTTAAAGTGAGATAATGGCATACCTGAACTGATGCACTCTGAGGAAGAAAGAAGGAATCCAAAGCAACAAAATATGATTAGATCAAAATAATTATATATTAACTTAAAAATGACATTAATGTAAAAATAATTACTTACTTTTGCTAAAAGAGAGCGACAAAAGACTTTGCTATCTGCAAAGTGAGCATTGCACAACCAAGTAGTTGTATTCTTTACAAAGGTTCTTCCTGGCAATCTAAATTAAATCAAGTTATGTTTCTTCTTGATTTTGACTTTTTTTAAGTCAAAAAACATTTTTTTTCCAACCTTAAAATTGATGGATGTTAAAATGATGTGGAACAAAAATTATGGTAGGATATGGATACATAATACTCGTTTATTTTCGAATTAAAAAAAAAAACAAAATAACAGTTCAAGAAATTAAGAAAAAAGTTTAGATTTGCTTTGCTTACCCTTGACCTTGACTGAATTCAAATGTCATGCAAACTAAGAAATACCATTCGGTGTCGGTTAGATCTTCGGGTGAT